>OX456525.1:84258857-85001357 GCA_949748255.1 Eustalomyia histrio | reverse complement strand
GCTCAATAAGGAATATTATATTATATATAATATTTTTGATAGCGTTATATAATTATATAAAATCAGCTTAATACAGAACCAATTAAGTCTTATTAATTCCGCCATGATATGTAGAAATTTTTCCCAAATTTCCGAATATATAATTATATATAACACAAATGTACGATATATGTAGCTTAATAAAGTCACACTGAGAAAAAAAAGTTAGTTAAAAAATTCGTAAACGGTTTTCAATGTCACTTTACCATTTTTGTACTGATTTTTAGTAAAAAAATATTATTTGGTAAACTTTTTTGCTATTTACATTTTACAAATTACAGAATTTTTACAAAATATTTACAAAATTTTTGTTGCTAACTTCAGAAATTATTTTACAAAATTTTTGAAAACCGATTTGCTAAAATTAGCAAAAAAATTACTAATTTTAAAAATTGGATATTGAAGGAAATTTTCTTTCTAATAATTAACTTATACTTACAAAAAGCAATACATAGTTTGAAAAAAGGGATCGGAAGTGAAAATTGTCCAAAAATAGGACATCCAATAAAAACTTTTATAGTTATAAAAATCAGCCCTTAAAACAATTTAAATTTGATCTTAAAATAAAAAAAAAAATTACTAAAAATATTTTTCAAAACAAAAATAAGCAAATTAAAACAATGACAAATTCGTTTGTTTTTACTATTCTTTTTTTTGATTTTGTCTAAAATATTTTTTGAAGAAATAAATAAAATAAAAAAATGTTGCTCGGTAAAAAAAATATAATCTTTTATATTCGAATTCGTGAGGCAGTAACAAGTGTATCTAAAAATAATTAAGTTAATTTGTGCATTTTTATAATATTTTTTATAAATTAAAGTTTTACTATATTTTACAATTCATTGAGTTTTCAGGAATTTAATAAAATTTAGTAGAGCTTACTAATTTTTTATACTAATTTGATTGTACTAATATTCACAATATTAAGTAAATTTTTTTTTTGCTGATTTTATTAAACCGATTTTAAATTTCACTTTACAAAATGTTTTAGTAAAATTTAGTAGCGGCTACTAATTTTTTCTACTAATTTCATTGTACTACACGTCAGCAGACATGTGTTGCTAAAATTAGCAAAAAATACCGCTGGGCCAAATTAGCAAAATTTCCCGTAATGGCAGCAAAGCTTTCAGTTGCCATTACAGTATTTTTTTGGTGAGTGAAGGCACACACTGCTGTGATCTTAACTCACTACAACTCTGGTAGACCCAGTTCAAATCTTTTTTTTTTTAATTTGAATTTTGTTTTTTTTAACTTTAAATTTTTTATACGCTTTTTAACTAACTAAATTCCATATTAATTATATTGTTGGATCTAATCTAATAAAATTCGCCCTGACATTTTTTCTGATCTTACTTAATCCCCAAATGTATTGATGGATCTAATATGATCTGCCATTTTCCGGATCAATTTAGATCACCTGGATACTACAGCAGATATTTATAAATTTCAAATTGGATTAGATTTAATATTACGCTAGATTAAATTTTTTTGCTCGGGCAGCTATAAAAGTACGAAACAAATTTTCAAGTACTATTTTAATCCCACATCTGTCTGCCAGAGCAATAAAAAATTAGTTCTCTTCATAAGTTTATTTTTGGGTTACTACAGCATACAGGTGTAATTATAACAATATAAACAGCCCAACAACAACAACAACACATGTTCTTTACAATAATAGCAACAACAAACAATGACAATGAAAGCTATTACAAAAGAATACAATTAAAATGATAATAAAAGGCTGCTGGGTAACTGCTTACCTTACTTGTATACTTTATTCATATATTACACTCTTGATAACAACGAGCAGTTTTGGAAGATTTTCTTAATAACCACAAAAAAACATACATACATATATTCACACATACAACATTTGCCCAACTAGCACAATACATATGCAATAAATAATATAAAAGCAACAACAACAACAACAACGATGACAACATATTAAAAAATACCCTGGGGGATATAAATATTCATAAATATCCATACATACATTAATATTCATACATACATACATTAAATAATGCGAATTCACTATAAAAAGGATAAAAGGATATGAATCTTATGAATTAAACATTAGGATGGCATTCAAATTTTAAATTTGAATTTTCAGGCGGAATATAGTGAAAACTAGAGCAAAATGGCCAAAGCCACATTCAAGGTTAAAGTGTAGGAAAAATATTTCAATTATGACTTGCGACATATGGTTTCTAATTCTCTCGAATAAAAAAATATTTTTCAAATCGCTCAAACGGTTATTAAGATATTGTGAAAATTTCGCTTAAAATCGAGATTTTTCTTGAATTCAGCAAAACTTAATAAAAAAAAATTCAAAGTCGCTTAAATTATTTGTGACATTTTAAAAAATGTTTTCATA
Source organism: Eustalomyia histrio (assembly GCA_949748255.1). Lineage (NCBI taxonomy): Eukaryota > Metazoa > Arthropoda > Insecta > Diptera > Anthomyiidae > Eustalomyia > Eustalomyia histrio. The sequence goes on along the minus strand of OX456525.1, from coordinate 84,998,938 downwards.
TTTATATTCAGCATACTTAACCTTTAACTGTGGAGGCGGTGATCAAATTTACCCTTTCTTTACACTTTTAGGTCATTAAAAGGAAAAGATTTGTAAAATAAAGGGCCTGTTTTGTTGAAATGTATAAAAATATATTTTTTAATAAAAAATGTAGTAGCTTTAAAAAAAATAATTATAAAGAAACGTTTTTTTTTATTATATAGAAGTTTTTAGCACACTAAAAGGTGTAAAATTAACCCCACGTTATAAATTTCACCTACAGTAGTTAAAGGTTAATTTATTTTTTTTTTTTGATTTGTTTAAAAATTCCGAAACTTTGACTTTAATGTTGCATGTAAGATTATTCGATATTCCGCCTGGGCTTTCTTAAGTTCCATACAACGTGATATCACCCTAATAAACTTACATAATACAAATATTTATTTAAAAATTTATTTATTTTACAAGGTCGTTAATACAGTGTTGGAGAAAATAATAAAAACGATTGCTTTAATTTCTATAGTTCCATAAAAACTTTGTAAGGGTTTTTTTATTTAAAAAAATCGCTACCCGTTAGGCTAGTAGGTAGCGTGCTAGCTTATCAGTGCTGGGGTCGTGGGTTCGATTCCCACCAGAGGCTCTGGTCTGTTTTCGCTACAACGAGCAAAAAGCCTTCGTTGCTAGTGCTCGGTTAGGGTATTAAAATATAATTTGTAATTAAGATGTACATTGCTTTTACTGGAAATGCAAAATATTTAAAAATACGAGCGTGGGTTAATAAGACTTTGACTTTTTGAATAAAACACAATTTTTTTGAACAAAAAATCATTTTACTTTTTTAACATTGTCTACACACTTTGTCCAACGTTTCTGCAATTAATAAAAATAATATTTTTTGAAGTCATCAAAATATGGGTGTGTGTTTGTAAGATGATTTCATCGTTGAAATCAAATATCTTTTCGCTGTGCCATTTCTTCAGGTTTGGAAACAAGAAATAGTCACTCGGAGCTAGATACAGAACATAGGCTGGAAAAAGAAGCAATTTGAGCAATTTGTCATGGAAACTTTAATTTTTCCCATTTCCTGCTTAATCCTCACATCAAACTAAATGACGCAGCTTGTTAAAAATTTAACAGAAGTCAATTAACAGATACTTGTTGACAGGAGCAGTGTTATCCTTTCAGTTAAGAGGTGGAAAATTCAAATAGTCACAGACTTATTGACCCGCCCTCGTAGATCGACATGTGCTTAACCAATTGAAAAGAATATTAAAATAAAATTTTTACAAAAAATGGAAAAGTGGAAAATGTGAAAGAAAAATAATCATATTTTCGTAAGATTTTATTGCATTTTTGTACATTATTTATTTTTAATTTATTGTCGAATGTGGGAAATTTTCAACTTCAAAAGAGGTAAATTAAAAGATGTTTTTTTTTTTTTTAAATAAAGCACAAAGCTTTTGCGAAATTCGGATCACTTTGAGTCAGTTGCTTTTCACTGCGGGAAAAGAGCCTATCCTAGTGATATAAATTTGCTCGAGAAAGTGGCAACTCATATGAATTTGTTTATTATACCCTTCACCACAGGTGGAAGGGTATATATAAGTTTGTCATTCCGTTTGTAATTTCTACAATATTGATCTTAGACCCTATAAAGTATATATATTCTGGGTCCATATGAAGAGCAAAGTTGATTTAACGATGTACGTCTGTCCATCTGTCCGTCTGTGTGTTGAAATGGGTTTTCCGAAGAACCCAGACATGATGAGGACTTGATTGTTTTTTATTTCTGTTACATGTGATCCATTTCTGTTTGCTATTAAAAATCAGACAGATCGGTTAATAAATGGCTGAGATATTAGCAAAAAACCAGGACTACCTCTAATTTTTTCGGTAAAATCCCTTTGTTTAATATGTATGTAGAATTTTAAGCATAACAAACACATCCATGTGTTAAAATTCTTATCTTTCATCTCCACCTTTTATACACAAACAACACACTTACAAAGATTTGTCATTTAAATAAAAACTAAACAAATCTCTAATGAACGAAGACTTTTATATATGTACCTCTATTGACGATGATGTGATCTTCAATAGCTCAGTTGTCTAGACGCTATGTCACAAATACTTTTTTTCTCTAAGGCCGCGGGTTCGAGGTTCGAATCCCGGTCAATTCACTTTTTTTTTGTACATTTTTTTTTTATTATTTTTTAAGACTTTTTTTGTTGTTTATTTTTGTTTTTTTTTTTAACATTTAATAATTAATTTATATAAAATTTTATATTAATAATTAAATAATCCATAAATAGGCTAAAAACATCAAAATTTTTATAAAAACCCTCTGATACAAACAAAATACAAACGTTTTTATACCCTTCACCACAGGTGGAAGGGTCGCGGGTTCGAATCCCGGTCAATTCAATTTTTTTTCGTACATTTTTTTTTATATTCTTAAGATTTTTTTTTAGTTTATTTTTTTTTTTTTAACATTTAATAATTAATTTAATTAAAATTTTATATTAATAATTAAATAATCCATAAATAGGCTAAAAACATCATTTTTATAAAAACCCTCTGATACAAACAAAATACAAACGTTTTTATTTATATTTTTTGCTCCGATTTAAAAGAATTTATAAACAGATTTTTAAACCATTTTATTTCTCACATATTAAGAAAATTTTATACATAATTTCCCTTTGAGTGCAAATATTTTAGGTCATAATTTATAATAATTTATAAAAATAATTTATAAACTATTTTTCTTCAAATTTTTAAAATTAAGCTAAAGAAATTAAAAATATTTTTAATAAAAAAGCCGAATAAAATCCCAAATGCAAATTTGCCAGCTAAATCAAACGTTTTTGTAGAAATAAAACACATGCAGTTCTAGTGATTTCTTTTAACGATTTGTTGAAATTCTTTTCTTTCACCTCTTCACCTTTTATACACAAACAACAAACACTATTCTAGAGCTGTAATATGACCTATGAATACGTCTTATATAGCAAAAGATCGAAAATCTTTAGTATAACATATTTGCTGAAAAACTCGGAAATATCGGTTCAGATACAAAAAACTTATGCCCAAAACATAAATTTTTTTTAAATACCTATTTTCTGGAACCATAAATCTTCCCGTGTCCAAGTTTTATCACCAAACTAAATGGTTAATTTCCTCTTAAAGGCGTCCGTATATAAATCTGTCCATTCCATATATGTCCATATATAAACTTCAGTTTTTTCCCAACCATGGTGAAGGGTATATAAGATTCGGCATAGCCGAATTTAGCCGCTCTTACTTGTTAAAATATAATTTTATTTGTTAAATTAAATTAACAGAACAGTTCAGTATTTAATATTTATGTACAAATTCAATCTTAACTTTTTCCTAAAAACAAAAATAAAAAATATATATATTTAGATAAAAATCGTGAAAATTGTACCCTTCATTAATTTCTCTCCAACACTGTATTGTCTCCAACAATGTAAAGGCTTTGCTTTAAGGATATTGTGTGGTATGTGTCAATTAATTGTTTGTAGCTTTAACAAAGATATAAAATATTCAAAAATATAAATTCAAATTTAATACAAAGGAATAACTAAGTAATGTTCAATATCATGGTTGGTAAGCAATACCTTTTCATTATAACGGTAGTTGTCTATCACGCTCTGATCAATACCGATACGAAAATTTTAAAACTGTGGTTGCAATAGAGACATGTGTCTTCAAATATCACGAAGTTTATTTCATAATATTACCTGTTAAATTTTGTTATATTTGCAAAATACCGTTATAAATCGGTGTTTCGGTAGTTTAGCGTTATTATAACGGTACCCAGCAAAACTTTGGTAATGGGTGCGATATTCTCATGCGTTAGCTTGTAATGATAGCTCGTTACCATTTTCATTATTTGCAAGTATAAAGTAATAAGTTACTCATTATTGATTACGTAATACATGATTTATAAATGTAAAGTATTAATTTAAATATTTTTGAAAATCTATTTTTAGATACATTACTTTGTGTTTTTTTATAAGGGTAATGTATGTTTGTTTTGATAACACTAGCGAAAAAACGAAGCGCAATAATGAATTTAAGTTTAAAGCAATCAAGTTCTTGGCTGGCAACCAGATTTCCCTTCTTCGATTCCCATCTTGACCACATTATTTTTAATTACAACTATTTCAAATAAAATATTTGTAATAATTTTATTTAATAAAAATTCTTCTTTTTAAAAAATCTATTTTTAGACACATTACTTTTTCCATTCACGTAACCATATAAGTAACCCCTTACATTATCACCTCTAAAGTAATGGGTATATAAATTACTTTGAGACTCATCGCCTGTAAAATTTATCAATGAAGTAAGGTGTAAAGTAATCCATCGGCCCCTATGGCTATACATTACTTTACCCATTATTTGGTTATGTGTGGTATTGCTGGGTAGTCTAAGATATTTCAAAATTGAACCGGTAAAATCGCTCAATAAACCCGATTATTCAAAAAGACAAATGCCTTAAATGGAATTGGCGATTTTAAAATTTTCATATCGGTCTTAAAGTAGCTGTGGTAGCCAACTACCGTTATTATGATAAGGTATTGAATGCCAACCATGTTAAATATACATACGATATTTAATAAATATATTTATCATAACTTGACATAGACTCATTTCATGAAAATGTTTTTATTCTACATCTATGATGAATAAAACAGATTAGTAACTGACAGTATATTTGAAATGGTAATGAGTAGGGCAATAATAAAGAAGCATGTGCTTATTTTTATTTAAAACAAAAAATGAAGGTATTTAAATTGAATCCAAGTTGTAATCTTGAAAATATTGGCCACCATTCCATTGTCGTACTAAAATATAGTTATCATATTATGATAATAAAATAGCATAATTTTACCATAATATGATCCCTACAGTTATATTATGATTTGAAGCTATTAAAAAGTTTTTTAAATTTAGGAATTTTCTTAAGAAATGTTTTTTCCTAAAGAAAAAAATTGGATATTAAGGACTTTTTCAAGAAAACTTTTTATTTATTCCACCGAATTTTTTTAAGAAAAATACTACAAAACAATTTTTAAGTCCTAAGAACTTTATTTAATAAAAACATACATTCTATGGACTTTTTCTAATAGAAAAATTCTTAGATTCTAAAGACAGGTTTAAGATTTTTTTAGATAGTCCTCAGTTTTAGAATTTTTCTTTAAGAAAGGCTGCTCAGAATCTTAGAATATTTGTACTAGAAAAAGTCCTTCGAATTTAAGTTTTTTTTTTTTCATGATGAAAAGTCCTCAGAATCTAAGAATTTTTTATTCAAGGAAAGGCCTTACAATCTCAGTTATTTTTTTGAGAATATATGAATTTTTATCAAATAAACAGTACACAGAATCTGAGAATTTTACTGCAACGATAAGTCTATAGAATCTAAATATGTTTCTATCAGAAAAATTTCTTAAGATCTAGTATTTTGTAAAAATAAATCTATTCGTACAAAACAACTGTTGGGTTCAACAGACTTTTTCTTATAAAAAATTATTTTATAAATATTCTGAGTACTTTTTCCACAAGAAAGTCGTAATTTTAAAATAAATGAATTAATTAAGAAATTTTGTTTAATATTGTTTTTATTGAAAAGAATTAAAAATCTTTATGTAGAATATTTTTCACAATGAATTTTTTCTACAATGAATTGATTAGTGTAAATTATAATGTTATATGTATAAGGCATTTTTGAAAATAAAACCCCCCAGGTAAAAATGATCATATATTATCATTTTTACATGGGTTATGAAACAAGGCAGTAAATGTCCCTGCGGGAAAAAAGGGGTAAGTTGGGAATTGGGACCTGTCCCGTGATAGGTGAATACTGGACGGGTTCCGAAAGTACGTAACATGAGATAGGTGAAAAGACGACCGGTTCCTAAAGTACCTACCACGTGACCGGTTTAAAAGTCATGACATAATCTTTTACAGCAGTCCTGCGACATGTCACAGAGGGCAATTGACCTCCTCCTAGGACAAGCCCATGTTAAAGTGGCCGGTCCCGTGACCGGTACCTATCACAATTAACCCGTCACGTGACTTGTTCTGGAATAGGTTCATGTCCCGCAGAAGTCAGATTCATGTTTTATTTGATTTATATGATTATTCATTGATTATTGTTAGCATTTTAGAGTTACATTATTATCATGTTTTAATCATAGTCAGAATTTTTGTTACCAAAGTATGGTAACAGACAATCATGTTATAAAATAGAAATTGGCAATCATGAAATAATAAAATATTTACTATAATAATGATGGTAGCAACCATATGGATGTTTGGAACCTATTCTTAAACTAATATCTTGATTGTGACAACCATACCCGAATGCAGCAAGAATAATATAGTAGCAGTGATCATGTTTTTTTTCCTGCCTGTAAAAACCAACAAATTTTATATAAAAGAATATTATTATTCTGTTTAATGTGATTTTGTCTTTATAGATAATTATATATAAAAAAAACATTGTTTACTTTCACAATTTAAAATGTGATTTGAGGTCTTTAAAAGTCGAATAAAATTTTTTATGGCAAAAATATCTTACTGGGCTTAAAATCTCGATTTCTTAGTGTTGTAAAGACAGCGAAACAAAAATAATAAGAATTAAATTTATTTAAATTTCAATTACTTTCACACCAATAAACACGAACTGGTGAGGATAACTTAATGCGTAAACTATGTTCGATAAATTGACAGAAAATGAAATTTAAATGTATTTGCATATTAAATTAGTTTTTCAATTGAAATCAAAATATATTCTTAAGGCATTTGGATAATTACAACCCTTTGGGTACATGCAATTTTAATAATAACACTATATCATACTTGGGAATATTTAATTGCCATTGAAATCGAATTGGAATTATTCAAAACCAATGCCAATTGTTAAAAAAATCATGACATTCACTGCCAATTGTATTTTTTTAATTGGCATTGTTCAAAGTAATTGTAATAAAATCAAATCAATGTCCTTAAAAAGTAGTTACAAGTGAATAAAAAATATTTTTTTTTATAAAACACACATTTTATTGGTGCACAATCATAGTGTGCATTTTTATACCCTCCACCATATATGGTGAGGGTATATATCAGTTTGTCATTCCGTTTGTAACATTTCGAAATATAGGTCTAAGACCCCATAAAGTATATATATTCGTGATCCTTATGCAATTCTTAAACGATTTAGCGATGTCCGTCTGTCTGTTGAAATGGCGATCACGAAGCGAACACGCTACCTGGGGAGCCTATTTTTACCCAGATTATTGTACATCCTCCCGAGCAGTTTGGTATTGAAAATGAGCAAAATCGGGCCAGCGGTTAAAAAGTTATGGGTGAAAATGTGAAGATACTTCTAAATTTTTCATACAAATTGGTGTATTTTAGTACAATTTTATAGTAGCGATTGGTATATAATATGTTTTCTCATATTTTTTCACAATTCGCTTAGATATTAATAATATTTTGTACGCCTCAAATATTTTTCACTTCAAAAAATATTTTCACCACGAAAAATTTTTTTAACCTAAAAAATTTTTTCACCTCCAAATTTTTTTCACATAAAAAAAATTCGTTTCCGCATCCAAAAAAGTTTTTTACCTCAAAAAATTTTTTTCACCTCCATAATTTTACTTCAAAAGGTTTTTACATTGTTTGTATCAAAAACAATAGAGAACATTGGTAGAGGGTATTCAAAGATTCGGCATAGCTGAAATTAAGCCTTTTTTACTTGTTTTTTTGTACTTTTTTTTGTCTTTTACTTTTTTTATAATTTTATTAAATTTTTTTTCATAATATAGACACACTTGCATCAGTTTTTTTGACTTAAGAGCGACTGCAGACATTTTATTACTTAAAAAGTGGGACACATGTATTTGTTTTTAGAGCAGATAGTGCGAGTTATCTTATTGAATTAATGGGACAAAAATTCAATAATAACATACATGATGTTAAATAATGCTTATGAATATTTTTTCCACTGAAGCTTTTATAATCCCAGAAAAATGAAGCTACCAAAGAAGCAATAAAAGCATCACTACTACCCAGCAAAATAAAAGATGCAGTGTTTAACTACTTCTTCCTCAGCTCTTATTTTGCTGGGTATGGCAAAGGCATCACTTCTTTTCGAATGGTTTCATTGATGAATTTAACATTAGCGTGTCATAGGATGGAAGTATTCAAATATAGCTACTAGCATTACTCATACTTTACTCTAAGGAAGCAATGATAATACAATGATTAGATATTCTGATGCATGAGTGGAAAATGTTCATATACTTTTTAGTATTTAAGCTTTGATGAAAATTTAATTCATAAGAATGCAGAAAAATAAGTTTAAAGAAGCGAAATGTATGCATTGATTCACAAATACTTTTTATTAAAACAAATAAATAATTCTGCATTAGTGAAAAAGCATTTTTGTAACATTTTTCAAAAACTTTAATGCATTTTTAGACAAATTTTAAAATATTTTTGGATAATTTAAAAACTGGCTGTACAATTTTGAAACACTTTAAGACAATTTTAAAATATTTTTGAACAATTTAAAATAATTTTTGCACAATTTTAAAACATTTTTGGACAATTTGAAATAATTTTTACACAATTTTAAAATTATTTTGGTAAATTCTGAATTTAAACTGGAAATGATGTAGTGTTAAATAAAAAACATTATGCAAAAATGCACAGATTGCGTCGTCATAAATATTTAAGGCTGAAAAAATGCAAATGACAGGCCAGATAGTTTCAATTAAAGGTCAAAAAAAATCTGTTTTTCTTGATTTTTCAAAACTTTTAAAAAATTGCAAAACTGCATAAATTCTAACCCTCATGAAATTTTAAACTAAAATATAAAAAATGATTTTATAAAAAAATTAAGAAAGTTCATCAGAACTATTTTCTCAATTTGAATAAATGCTTTAGATTCCAAAAAAATATACGATATACTAGTTATAGAAGTAATGAATAGTGATATTTTAATATATGCATCGGGTTTATATCCAGATCACTGCATTTGAAATATGAACACATGAATTCTTTTGAAAGTGCCTTAGAATAACACCAAAAAATCATAAAAGAATGTCAACTGAAGCTTAGGAAGCAATGAAAGAAGTTATAGACACAGAATGACTACCATTTTTTTTTGCTGGGAGTTTAAAGACCGGTTGATACGATTGCCATATACAATTTTAAAAATAAAAAATCATAGATTTAATAAGGCAGACAGTGTTTTTTACAGTAATTAAACTATAGTATTGGATCTACGATTTTAAATATTTAAAAATATTTTTTTTTTTTAAAGCAGCCTGCGAATACTCCCAGACAAATAATTTTAAAAAAATATCGAGCACTTAAAACAAAAATTATCCATCACATTGGATCCGCTAGATTAGGTTTAAAAAATCTAAACTAGCGGATAAATTTACACGTAAATAGTTTTAACACATCCTAAGACTTTTTAAAATACCATACGTCAGAATAAAACTAATAAGTTTTTGAAAAAAAAATCATTCGCCATTTTGTTTTTCTTTTTTTTTTAAATTTTGATATCAGACTTATATATTCAGCATCTCTCAAAACTTTCAGATAAAATATTGGATAAAAATTCTACCACTTTTAAAAAAAATTAATCCGCCATATTGGATCTGCAATTTTAAATATTAAGAATTTGCTGTTGTATTCGTACTGGGCGATCTCAAAAAATATAAAGTATAAATTTTAAAGCAAATTCCAAAATTTATTAAATTACACGGTGTTACAAAAAAGAATGAAGTCGAAATCCCTGGGATATCATATTATTTTTCTGGTAGGTATTGTCGAGTAGAATAAGAATCTGTATTTGAAATTTTCCAGGCACGTCAGAATTTTGAGATACGGGTAAAAAACCGGTTTTTCGGACCTCTATGCACTTAATAACGGGTAACTCAGTTGGTTCTCAACCGATTTTAATTTTATAAACGGATTTGCATAGAAGAGACTTATACCTTCAAAATGTGTATTTCTGCACCAAAGTCATTTTTTACCACTTTTTCGACATTTTTTAAATTTGGCGATATTTTTACGCACTTTTTTTATATGGGAACCTATCAGAAAGTTAATATAATATCCCAGGGATTTTTTTTGTAACACCGTGTTATCCGCCATATTGCAAATGTCATTTCGAATTTTCAAAATCTATTGACAAATTTCGCACACATATATTTTTCTCAAGGCATCTTCTTTTTGAGCATAGTGTACGTTATTACAACTGTCTATTCATTCTTTCTGTGTTTGTACAATACTATATATACATATATATTTATATGTACGATAAGGATTTTGTTTGGTTGTTTGTTTAAATAAAACGTTATAAAATGAAAGAATGTTTTATTAAATAAACTCAACTTTTTAATTTACATACAAATATAGCAACAACAATGTAAACGTTGCTAAATAGAGTACAAACTTTTTTTTTTTTATATATAAATATAAAAAAAAAATGTCTGATGTTAGTATTTAAATTACTTAACTTTTAAATTAACGTTAAAATTAACATCTATTGTCCTTCGAAATTCAATTTTAAGTAAAGTCTAACCGAACTATAAACTGTTCTATAGACATTGATTTTCGGTCTACGCCAAGACTGTAAATTCAACTCGGTAAAATACTTTTTTTCACATGCCATACCTGGAACTTATGAATTAAACACTGACATAAAATTATTGCTCCATATTTGCTAGTATTCTGAAAATAAAAAAAAAAAATCATAGATTCAAGGTTATCCCTAAAAAAAATATTACAAATCCAATGTTGTTGCTTATTGAAATTTCTTTAATAAATATCGTACTGTTTTTTTTATAAGGATACGCAAAAGAATTTGAAAATTTCTTTTAATCCACAAAAACTATTTAACAAAAAAGAAAGTGTTTTGTAGGGTATACAAATATCATGCAGACGCAGCAAAGTAAAAAGTCTTAATATAAATTTTTAGGATATTTCGCAAAAAAAAAAAAAAATGTACACACACACATACACGTAAGACCTTGACAGGACAAGGCCAAAGTAGAAATTAATTTAATTTGCATAAAATAGTCATGTCAGTTGGGGAGTGTGGGGGGTTTGTGTGAAACAAAATAAAATTGTTCCTTCTTATTTTAATTTAAATTTTTTGTTATAAAAAACTTATTAACCAAAATAAGACTTTAATAAAATTAAGTCTGCGATCATTTTCTTTTTAAATGTTTTTTTGTTTTATATTATTATATAATCGAGGCCATGTGTTTTCAATCTTAACATGAGTTTGGACGTGAATTCTATTTTTTTTAACGTTATACTTTAATTTTTATTATTGTTGTAAAAAGAAGAAAATTAAAAAAGGAACTTTGTCAAAAGAAAATTAAAACCTAAAAAGGATGTAATTATATGAAAAAAAAACTTTTATTAAAGCAAACACTTCCCATACCCATATGTGACCTTCTCCGAGAAAAGGGACCTAGTGTGTGAAAATGAAGTTTTGAGAAAAACGCATTTTAAGTTTCATAACGCATTATCACTGTGAACACACCTTCAGTTGGGAGATGCGATTTGGTATGGTTAGTTATGATTGGGTGCCGACTTTGGTGGCGTATTTTTTTCGCTATTGTTGCTAAACCTGCTTTGCTATTGTTGCTAAACCTGCCAACAAGAAAAAAAATCGAAGTACCGGATCACGAGAAAAAGAAAGCTGAAGTCAAAGCGCCGAAAAAAGAAAAAACTGAAATTGTCAAACGGAAGAAAATCGATCACGAAACACCGGAAAACAAGTCCAAACTCCAAAAAAATTCGAAGACTGACGAAAAAAAAAACAATTTAAAATCAAAAAATGTAAAATTTTAACGTTTTTCTCATTTTTATCGATTTTCCCAAGTTCGTTTTGTACGTTTTTATGGGAATAATAAATTTTTATCAGAAATCTAACTCATTTCATCTTATTCTACACCCTTTTAGTTACCAGAATCCACTCTTAAGTCCAAACCCGTTCGTTGACACACTAGGTCTCTTTTCTCGGAAAAATGTTCAATGCCTTTCGGGCGAGTTGGAGATTATGTACTTATTTCTTTAAATTTTCAGTTAATAAAGTAAATAGTACTTTTTAGTAGAAATTACTTTTTTTAGTAGAACCCTTTTTTTAATAAAAGGTACTTTTTTAATAAAAGGTATTTTTTTTACACAAGCTACTTTTATAATAAAAGGTAGTTTTTCAATAAAAGGTACTTTTTAATTAAAGCTTCTTTTTTAATAAAGGCCACTTTTTTAACAAAAGGTACTTTTTTAATAAAGGGTACTTTTTTAATAAAAGGTACTTTTTTTAATAAAAGGTACTTTTTTAATAAAAGGTACTTTTTTAATAAAAGGTACTTTTTTATTAAAAGGTACTTTTTTAATAAAAGGTACTTTTTTAATAAAAGGTACTTTTTTAATAAAAGGTACTTTTTTAATAAAAGGTACTTTTTTAATAAAAGGTACTTTTTTAATAAAAGGTACTTTTTTAATAAAAGGTACTTTTTTATAAATGGTACTTTTTTAATAAAAGGTACTTTTTTAATAAAAGGTACTTTTTTAATAAAAGGTACTTTTTTATAAAAAGTACTTTTTTAAAAAAAGTTACTTTTTTAATAAAAGGTACTTTTTTAATAAAAGGTACTTTTTTAATAAAAGGTACCTTTTTAATAAAAGGTACTTTTTTAATAAAAGGTACTTTTTTAACAAAAGTTACTTTTTTAATAAAATGTACTTTTTTAATAAAACGTACTTTTTAATAAAAGGTACTTTCTTAATAAAACGTACTTTTAATAAAAGGTACTTTTTTAATAAAAGGTACTTTTTTAATAAAAGGTACCTTTTTCAAAAAAGGTACTTTTTTTTAATAAAAGGTACTTTTTTAAAAAAATTTACTTTTTTAATAAAAGGTACTTTTTTAAAAAAAGGTACTTTTTTATAAAAGTTACTTTTATAATAAAAGGTATCTTTTTAATAAAAGGTTCTTTTATATCAAACGGTTCTTTTATATCAAAAGGTACTTTTTTAATAAAAGTTCCTTTTTTTAATAAAAGGTACTTTTTTTTAAAAAAAGGTTCTATGTTAATAAAAGGTACTTTTTTAATAAAAATACTTTTTTAAGAATAGAAATCTTTTTTAAGAAAGGTAGGTACTTTTATAACAAAGGTAGATACGTTTTAAAGAAAATGTAGTTTTTTAAGAGTTTTTAGCTAAATGTACTTTTTAACTATAGGTATTTTGTAACTAAAGGTACTTTCAAACTATTGGTACTTTTTAATAAAGGTAATTCTTACCCTTAAATCTGTGGTGAAAAGGAAAAAAATTAAATAATTTATTAATTGGAATGTAGAACAATTTATTTCTGAATTAGCAATGATGCGATGGATGACTTTAACTTATACTAGAATCACCATTAATTTTTAAAAATTAGATTTAAACTTGAAAAGTGTCCTCCTGCACTTGAAAAATTCTCTACTGCAAAATGACAAAATCAGACTTAAGCAGTTTTTCCTTTTCGCCACAGAAATGAACGTTAGTAAATTGGCTGAAAATTCATTTTGCGTTTGCTTAAAAATGACGAATTAAGTCTTTTGACAATCTGTTAGCAATGCAAAAGTTTACTCGCACAAACATAACTCCATTTAATGAATCCTTATTGTATGGAAGGAAGCCTGCTTAACAACATGATTAATACTTTTTCCCATTCAAATTTGTGTCATTGTTATTTTTATTGTTTTTAAAATTGGGTTATTGTGAAGTATAAATAACATTAACAAGGAAGGTTCTTGGAGTAAAACACTCTGATTTGAATGAAATTTAAGTTTGGGATTAAAAATTGTGATCTTTTCTGAGAATTTTTGCATTTTATTGTATTTCATCCAAGGGAACAATAGAGTCAATATAATATAAGTGGAAAGGGAATTTTAAAAGCTATTTGTGATACTTTTCTTTACTACTTTTTAGTTTTTTTTATGTTTTTATTGTAAAGAAATATACAAAACTTTTGGTATTTTATAAAGAGAAGTATTCCTCTAAAACTTCTGAATTCACATATTTTGTACCCTATTTTTTTTGTAAATCATTTTCTGATACTTTTTGCAACAACTTGGAAGCTCTCCAATTTTGAAGAATGTAATTGTAATTATTACTGTTGTGTTTATTTTCAAATTCGTAAGTTTTTGTTATGTTCCCAAGAAAAAAGTACCAAATAAAATATTTTATACTATATTATTCCTTAAAATCGAGTTCAAGATCTTTTTATAAAAAATAATAATGATTATTTATTATTTCCTTCCAATATTTCGTCTCCACATAGGGTGACTTCTTCAGGGAAATTATATAATTGTTTTCAACAATAAAAACTTATATATATAAAATTTTTTACAAAAGGCGGGAAATCATAAAAATACTTTTTAACAATATGAAAAATATAAATATCATATGAAACAAAAATATTTTAAGTTTAAAAAAGATAAGGAAACAAAAATGTTTTTACAAATATTTAAAATGAAAATATTACACAGAACAAAAAACTATTTTAAATTTCATATATTATTTAAAATTAAAATAATTAGCTCAGTTCTTATTCACTAAATGTCTATAATTTTGGGCTATATTCGTTATATCTGTTTTATAGTTAATGCGTTGTGTAGATGGTATTTTCATCATTATCTGTAACATTTCTAACATACACTGTGGTGCAAAATTATAGCCGCATGTACTTTTTACCAATTTTGTGCATTTACGTAAAAAATTGCAGAATTCTGTGTATGACATTTGAAAGACCTTGAAAAATAATAACAAAAACAACAAACAAATATTTGTTTTTGTATATAAAAAAAACAGTTACAACAAATTTTTAGTTTTTTTGTTGGTGCATAATTATAGCCGCATATTATAAAAACAATTTACTCAGCTAACGGTTAAGCCAGTTTTAGTTTTTTTTCTTTTATTCTTATTTGCTTTGATTATTTATTATTCGCTAATTTGCAAATAATAAATAATTTGATAATTTTCCAAATGCCACGCGGTTGTTATTTGTCCGATATTGAAAAAGGCAAAATTTCTGCTTTTCAAGAAGAAGGCGTTAGTTTTCGAGGAATTGCTCGGAGAATAAAGCGATCTGAAAAGGTGGTACGCAATTTTTTAAAAAATCCTTCAAATTACGGACAAAAGAAAAAAAATGCTGGACGAAAACCCAAACTTTCAGGTCGTAATAAACGCAAGATTATCAGAAGCGCTAGCAACTCCACGAAAAATGGCAAACAAATTGCACACGAATGTGATTTAAATGTGTCCCGTTGGACTGGATCTGCCGCCAAAAAATGAAGAATACACCACGATTACTGCTACGGCAGTGCACGCTTGGATTTTGCAAAAAATAACATGAATACGGACTGGAATAAGGTAAGTCACATTTAGCTATATCTAGTCAGCATTTATTTGAATTTATTTTTACAGATATTTTTTTCGGATGAGAAAAAGTTTAACTTAGACGGTCCGGATGGGTACAATTCATATTGGAGAGATTTACGTAAGGAACCGCTATATTTTTCCAAAAGAAATTTTGGTGGTGGATCATTGATGGTTTGGGGAGCGTTTTGTGCCGATGACATGCTAGAGTTGGCTTTCCCAAGTACCAAAATGAATTCGGCAGAGTACACAACTCTTCTCCAGACAAACCTAAAACCATTTTTTGATCGAAATCGTGACAAAAATATGATTTTCCAGCAGGATAATGCAGCTGTTCACAAGAGTAACCATACTCGCATGTGGTTAGAGTCCCACAACATCCCTCAATTGCAATGGCCAGCCTGTTCCCCTGATCAGAACCCCATTGAAAACATCTGGGGAATAATTGTACACAAATATATGGTGGCAACAAGCAATATGACACGATTGGGGATCTTAAAGCCGCGGTAATTGAAGCTTGGGAATCCATCACAAGTGGAGTTCGTTTAAATCTAGTCAACAGTATGCCACAACGAATTTTTGAGCTCATCTCTAACAAGGGAGGCCCAACACACTACTAATGTATAAAAAATTTTAAAATAATTCATTGCTTTTTATTTTTTTTAATTTTTTCTATTAATATTTATGTGCGGCTATAATTTTGCACCAAGAAAAAAACAAACTTTGTGTTATAACTGTAAATAAAATTAACTTATTTTAAAAAACTATATTGAATATTTATAGCGTTATTATTGCCGACAATTTGATATTATTAAGTTTTTTTAAATACACCGTTAAAGATAAAAAATGCCGAAAATTTGGGTGCGGCTATAATATTGCACCACAGTGTATATCTACGTCTGTAATTATTTTCTATGTTCAAAATTGTCGTATTATCAAAATCAGGATAATGATTAGAGTTATTGCAGTGTAATGATATTGCTGTTTTTTGTGTAGGAATGGTGTTCCTGTATTTTTGATCTAATTTATGTCCTGCAATTCTGGTTTTAAGTTTATTTTTTGTTGTACCTTTGTATACCTTATTACAGTTTTCACTATTATTACCATTACACGGTATTTTATAAACTAAATTTGACATTTCCGATTTATCTATTCTGTCTTTTGTGTTGCTAAATAGTCTACTTTTTGTGTTATATGTTTTATGTGCTACTATATATTTCCTATTATCATAAATTTTTGATCTTTCTAACCTTTCAGATATAAGAGGAACATAAGTTAGAGATTTATAAATTTTAGGTTCAATAACGTTTCTTGTGTTAAAATTATTTCTGTTCTTATATTGCCTTATTAAATTACATGTGAGTTGAATTAGGTAATTATTATTGTTTAAAATACTTTTAATCTTTTCTATATTTTTTCCGTGAAATTCTAAGTCGCTAATATTCAATACCCTCTCAATTAGATTCTTTGCTTTATTAATTATGATTCTTCTTGGGTGTTTCGAATAATAGTTTATAATTCTTCCAGAAGCTGTGGGTTTTTGATACCGATCTATTTATAATCTACCACCTCTTCTCTTTACCAATGTGTCTAAATAAGGAATTTTAGAATCATATTCCTTTTCAATCGTAAATTTGGGTACGTTCGTAAATGCAGTAGTTGCGCATCACTGCAGCATAATAAAAGTAAAACGTTCAAAAAAGCATCACTTGGCAGCACTGATTCACGTCAAACGTTTTTTTATGCAAACAATTGACAGTGCTGGCGCAAATTTTTGCAACTATGGCATCATTAAAGTGTCTGATGCAATAGTGCAAAATTAGTCTTCCTTTTCGTTTTAATTGATTTTTAATAATCAAAAGTCGTTTCATCTTTCTATTAATTCTATTTTTATTATAAGTCAACAAAAAGTTGTCAATGTTATTGCGGTGAACATAATTATATCTTTTGCAAAACGTTCTAAAAAGCAAACTGCGCAGTTGTTGAGCAGTAGCAAAGCATCTGCAACAGATGATCACGCATCAGCAACAAAAATTGGCATAACTGCCGCAGTGATGCACAAATTTGCTGCATTTACGAACATACCCTTTTATATTATCATGAAACGAATTAAATGTTGATAAAATATTATCAACCGAACTCTCTGAAATAATACAAAATATGTCATCAACATATTTTGTTATGATTTTTGGTTTTATATCCAATTTTTCAATGCAAGAATCTAATAATTTCTCCATTACAAAATCAGCTATAATTGGAGTAGCTGGAGATGCCATTGGAAGTCCTTTTTGTTGTATATATATTCAATTATTGTATTTGAAATATCTATTGTCCATTATACAGAATTTCAAAATACGTAGAAAAAGATTCTTCTCAATTTTAGTATGTTCTTCTATAACATTCCATTTTTCTTCAATAATATCTAAAGCTATATCTATTGGTAAACTTGGAAATAAATATACAACATCAAGTGAAATTAATCTCTCATCACTTTGTATCTTTAAATTTTTTATCCTTTCCCTAAAATGTAAAGAATCTTTTACATTATAATTAGAGTTTTGTGTTACTTTCCTAAGAATACTGTGTAACATATTTACAGAGTTCATAAGATGGGGAGTTAACAAATGAGCATATTGGTCTCAAAGGAAATTATTCCTTATGAATTTTAGGTACTCCATATAATCTAGCCGCTGTAGCTACATTTGTTTTAAGTTTGTTCTTTTCCAAAGATGTAATAATATTTAATTTGAAAAGATCTTCAATTAAATTATTATTTGTTCTCTGTAATCCTTAAGTTGGATCTCTATTTGTCAATTTATATGTAGTAATATCACCCACAATATTATCCATTCTTAAAATATAATCACATTTATTCATAGCCACTGTGGTATTTCCCTTGTCAGCATTTAAAATAAGTAGATCCTTATTAGTTTTCAAAAACCTTCTTGTCTTATTCACTTTATCTAACAAAAATTTGTCTATATTTGTTAATTGTTTTCTATTTAAATGACCATTTATAATATTAGTAAATCTATTCCTAGCTGTTTCCTGTTCTTCTTTTCCTGTTAAAGTCTGTATAAAGTCCTCACCATCCGCTATAATTTTCAAAACGGGAAAATTTTCCCTTTTGACCGGAAGTGCATAATCAATTAATTTTGTAAGTTATTCTATAAATAAATGATCAATAACAACTTTTTCGTATAAAAGTTTAATTGTTGATCGTTTTTTTTTTTTTGTGAATTCAATCAATTACATAATTAATTGATTATGGCTTATTTGAAAAAAAAATGTTTATTGAAGTAATTTAGGAAATATTTTTTTTAAGCCCCAAAGTAGCAGAATAAATTAAACACGATTTCATTTCACATTAAAATATAATACAAATTGGAGAATTTATCTGGGAATACTTTCCTTGTAAGACAATGCTGTGTGTCGCGTCATGGTGTCTGATTTTTTTTTAGCTGCCAACCAAAAACACTGTTTATTTGTTGAAAAAATTATTAAATTTCACTTTAGCAATTTCTTTTAAGTTTTGTGTTTTTGTAAAATAATATTATTGTACTTAGAATGTAATTAGAAAACAAAGAAAACACAAGAATAATAAAAAAATTCAAACAACATGTTTTTGCTGGATATGAAATTTAATTATGCTTTAAAATTTTTGTTAAGAACAATTTTGTCAAAGATTGTTTTTTTACTCCCACATTTTTTCTTCTTTGTAATTAATGAAAATTTTAATTATGTTACTTTAATTACAAATACTTTTAAACAAATATTAATTAGATTATTTTTATCTGTATTTATTTTTTCAAAATTCTTTCTTTAAAAATTAAATAAAAAACTTATTTGTATGTTTACATATAAATCTGTTTTAAATATAATGAAAACAAAGAAAACAATTATTAAGATTAAAATTAAAAACTCATCAAAATCTCATAAAAATTAATTAAGACCTTAAAAAACAAATGATATTAATTAATTTTAATAACTATTCATAAATAATATATAATTTTATACCTATATCATATATTTATAATATATAATTAATAGTTTTTTGTATAAATATTGTATCTATAATAAATACAAAACATTAATGTGTATACACTGCTACCACATTCAACGATTTTGATTAATTATTTAAAATTCATTATATTGTGTTTAAAAATTTCAGCTTCCAAGAATGAATTTTATATTTCGTATTAATTCTCTTATCAAATCAAATACAGTTTAAATAGTCCCTGTGAATTTTATCAAAGAATTTAATGGAATTGCTTTTTTTTAATTTTCTCTCATTTTTACAATGGAACTTTATCCGACACATTTGTTGACATTTCCTAGGTATGGTTTAAATTTAACTGTTGGCTTAATGTGAACTGAACATTTATCAGTCGGACCATTTATAGTCGTTAGCGCCAATCAAATAATTTTATAGAAGTTTGTTTTTTTTATTGTTTTTTACAATTGTACATATATTTAAAGGCCAAAACAAATTAGGGTATACTAATTTCTCATATCTCATATCTCACCTTCAAGCACCTTAAGCGGATCATTATGGCAGACCAAATAAAATCAAGCGATATATTTAGAAGATCGAATAGTATCAGATAAGATTATACGAAATATTTGTTAAAAAACGTTTAAAAAACCAAAAAAAAATAAAATAAAATAAAATTTAAATTTAAATTTATTTTATTTTATTTTAATCGATCTTGAATATTATATTATATTATTCTTTTAAATTTAGCTTGAGATATTTTTATAAAAATAATAATTTAATTTAATTATTTTCCTGAAGAAGTCACCCAATGTGGAGACGAAATATTGTAAAATAAATAATCTTTATTATTTTTATAAAAATATCTCAAGCTCAATTTAAAAGAATAATATAATAAAATAAAATTCTAAAGAAAACCATGTTTTCGCCAGGATTTGAACTTGGCCTGTCAGATTTGTAGTCGATCGCTTAACTTACTCAGCCACTCGTGACATGGAAAATAGAAAAAAACTGTGGAGAAATAATAATAATATAATGCACGATGTTTATTATAAATAAAACAAAAAGTTTTCAGAGAATTATCTTAATATTTTATACTATGACAATTATGTGTGAAACAAAATATTGGTCAAATGCTCGCCACGGCTTCGGTGGCATACCTCTATCCGATGGTCCATATTTTCAATGACTCTGAGACATAATTGTGGTTGAATGTCGTTAATGTGCCGAATTATATCATCCTTTTGCTCTTGAATTGTTCTTGGCTTATTAATGTACACTTTTTCTTTTAAATAGAAGTCCAACGGTGTCAAATCACACGATTGTGGTGGCAAATTAACATCGCCACGACGCCATTGAATTTTTCGCGAAAAAGAGTCATTGTTTCGTTGGCTGTATGGCAAGCGGCACCATCCTCTTGGAACCACATATCGTCCAGATCCATATTCTCAATTTCTGACCACAAGAAGTCCGTTATCATCTCGCGATAGCGAACATCACGCTTTGTGGATGCATCGGCTTTTCAACAATCACTCGTAGATTCTCATTTACCCAAATGCGGAAATTCAACTTGTTAACGAATACACTGAGGTAAAAGTGTGCCTCGTCGCTGAAGATGATTTTCTTGTAAAGTCACGATTCACTTCTGTCAACCAACCATTAGACGTATTGACGAACCTTATTAGCATGTAAACTTAAATCTTTATTTAAAATTCGCATCAGTGATGTTCGTGAGATGTTCAATTGTTGGGCACGACGACAAGTGAAGGTTGACGGCTCTTCTGTCACACTATCGCGAATAACAGCTATATTTTCCGCGGAACGAACTGGGCGAGCATACGCTTATTTTCGTAAAAGGCTTCAACAATCTTAACGCGCTGTTCAATTGTGTACCTCTCCATGGTTGAATTTGTCAACAAAGAAATGCCAATTTAAGTTGGGCAAAAAACTTGACGTTAAGGTTGTGAGTCATCGTGCATTGGACCACCCTTTGTAAAACAAAAAAATTTAAAGATTTTAAATTTTTAAATGAATGTTTTTAGTTTGATTTAAAATTATATTCTTTCTAAATTGTTCAAATTGAAAATAACATGATAAATTTGATTAGTGAATTATGGAGAAAAGAAATTGAATTTCAGTAAGAGCCAGCAGAATATTAAATTTAAGTATATTTTTATTTAAAATTTGTATGGAATTTTACAAGTAAACAAAATTTAAAAACTACAGTTTTCTGGTTGTACTTGTAGTACAAATTTGGCTTTTAAAAAGGGAATCAAAGCAATTTTTTTTAATTATTCACAAATTGATTTTATGAAGCGTTCAATCTTAAAATATCGAAAAAATCGTTTTCTTCGGAAAATATAAAAAGCCGCTTAAACGAATAATCCGGACAACTCTAGTCGTCATTGAGTATAAAATCTGTTGAAATTGCTAAAATATAAATAAGAACATCGATTAAATTCATACTAAATTAATTTAATAAATTAATTTAATTTATAATATTTTCATATAATAAGGAATTTTTTTTGTTGACCCAATAACTAAGTGCGAATCCGCCAAAGTGCGGCGTTGTACACTCAAAAAAAAAATGAACTAGAATTTAGAAAAATTAACTTTTTTAGAGGAAAAATTGAAATGAAAACAGCGCCAAAGACACTTTTTACCAATATTTAATAAAATTTTCCTTGAAATTAAGTAACAAATTTTACTTAAAATTTGGTCAAAATTTCAAAAATATAGAAAAATTTTACTACTGAGAAGTAAATTTTTATCATAAAACAGTAAAATTTCCTCCTAATTAGTTCATACATCATCTAAAATTGTACTGTTAATTAGGAAATATTTCCTTGGTTTTAAGAAAAATTTTATTTTATTTAAGTTCATTAGATAATTTTTTTTTTTACTTAAAACTAGGACTTAACTCCCTAAAAATAAGAAAATATTTTCTGAAATCAAGTTAAATAGCACTTCTCTTAAGTAAAAATCATCCTAATCCTGCTTCTATAGTAAAGGTAATATATTTTATCATGTATTTTAAAGTACTTTACACTCATTGAGTAGGTATTTTCCCACTTCCGGAGGACTTCCGCTTTGTGAGGACACTGCTCTTAACAAGCTTTTTGCTATACATTTTTAAAATAAAAATTAAATTTCAGTAGCAAAAAGTTAAACAAATTAAAAAAATGTACTGCAGGATATCCTGAAACGTAATAAATTGTGACAAAGTCAGATCCTTTTCGTAGTTAATTAACGGTTCTGCTTGAGAGAACTACAATAAAGGACGCCCTACTTGACACACTGCATCTATGGCTAAGGAACACTGGGGGTCCTTTGTCTTCTTAAGTTAACTAATTTAAGGAAATTGTTGCAAAAATGCAATATATCACAGTTACGTTTCTTGTTATTATTGGAAAATGGAAAGGTCATAAATTTATTTTATGGGATTTTTAGCTTAAACTTTTGTATTATTAAATAAAAAAATAGTTCAATAAATATAGAGTTTAATAAGCGCTATGTCAATTATAGGAAAGCGATTATGCCGTAATGTATAAAATGTGCCTGCGATATTTTGTATTGTAGTCAACAAACAAATTTATTACATAAAAGCGCAAATTGGAAATTTTTTACCCTTTGCTAGCAAAATTTTAAAATATATTTTAAGCTACTTTAAGTTCAAGTTGAGATTAGAGTTGGACATGTGAGAGATTTTTGGCACACGCACGATCACGAACCAAAAATTACAATCATGCACGATAGTTTTTTTAAATGGTTACTTAAATTTGTTTTCTTTAATAATATTTTTTCTTGAAAATTAGGAAAACCAACTGGTTTGTTTTTAATTGATTGTTTTTTTGGAATAGAATATTAAAAATAATTTAAACGTTTTCCAACAAAAAAAAATCCAAATTTTATTATTTTTTAAGAATTAGAAAACTTTTACTTGAAAAAAAAGAATATTTTATTAAAATTTTTCAAATTTATCTGAACTAAGTTGCATGAAAATTTTCCTTAAAAATAGTTCATCAGTTTCTAAAATCAAGTAAATTTTTATTATTACATGGGAAAAAATTTATTACTTTTTGTTTTTAATTGTCTGAACTAATTTTTAGAAAACAATTCTTCAAAATTAGAAAGTGGTATACTTAAAAACTGAATTAGGAAATGCGTTTCTAAAATTAAGTTAATTTTACTACTCGCGAACAAAAAATGAACACAAACATTAAATTCAAGTACTTTCTCGATGTAAGTTAGACACATTTTTTGAACTAAATGGGAGTAAAGTAAATTATGTCCTTAATTTTTTATTTTTTTTTTTTGAACTAAACTTAATTTTATTACATTTGAGTATGCAATTTTCTTAAAACTAAGATGTCTTTTCTAAAAATTAATAAATTTTTATTTTATTGACTTGTTTTTTTTCCTAAAATCAAGAAATATTACTTAGGAAAAATATGAACTATTTCTGAGTATAAAAACTATTTCGTTTTTCCTCAAACTTAGGAATTTTTATTCATTTTAAGAAAATTTTTCTGTTTTAATAAAATTTTACTTAAATTGAGGAAAATTTTTGATTACATTTTAGTTCATGTCTTTTTTTTTTTGAGTGTATATTTAAAATTTTTATTCTATTCGCTTAATATTAGGGATAGGTGTTTAAACTATGACTATTAAATATATTTCTTGCTGTGTGTGTGGATCGATCGGATGATGAAAGAGAAAAAAGTTCAACACGATACTTTTTTTTTAATTTTTATATTCTAAAGAATATAGGAAATATTCACAATTGCTTAAAAAAGATTTTCAAATTTTGAACTTTAAAAGTTTGTGTACAAAAAACTTCTTTCCGCCCACTCATGTTGTGTGATTTTTTTATTAGAAAAAATATATCTATTTTACTAGAACTACTGTAATTTAAATGTGTTTACTAATTTTGTATTTTTAATTCTAATGTGTTGTCGTATGGAAGGCTGGCATATATTTGTTTTTTTTTTTTTTAGTTTAACAATAATGATGCTGCTTGATTTAGTAGCGGTAGCAAATCATCAGCATCCGTTGCTTAAAAGTAATATTTTTTTTCGTTATGATGCAATGTAAATGGGTTTTATTTATTGTTTTTTTACAAAATTAAATAATTTTTTTTAGTGTATTCGAACGGGGGAGAAAACGATCGCCACGAGAACTGATTTAAAATATTTTTTATGACATTGAATGCTGTCAACATGAGGGCAGTAATATAATCATCATAAAAAGCATGGTTGGTAAGCACTACCTTTCCATTATAACGGTAGTTGTCTACCACGCTCTGATCAGTACCGATACGAAAATTTTAAAACCACACGCAAAGAAAAAACATGGTTGGGAGAGTCATATTCGAAGAGCATCATATATTTTTGGGTTTATGATTGTGCCAACCATAGTCGTACTATATTATGGTTATCACCACTTTATGATAATAAAATATCCATAATTTTAGCATAATTATGATAATAAAATATCTATAATTTTAGCATAATACTGACCCTACCGTTATATTATGATCCAAATATTACCATATTATGATTCTAAACAAACATATTATGATGTTGAATTTATCATAATATGATTGCATGTAATCATAGTATCCTCAAAATGTTATTTACATTATGGTCCCCATAACAATATTATGATTTCTGGATTATCATAATATGATCCATATAAAATCTTTATATAGAATCTTTTTGACAATGAATTGATTATTGTAAATAATATTACATGTATGAGGAATTTTCGAAAAAAACCCTAAAAAAAAATCTTCTAAAGTTAAAAAATAAAAATAAACTGAATCTTAATAGGTCAATTGATGAAATGTTTTAATGCCACATGAAAGGTATTTTCTACCCAACTGATATTTGTCCAGTTTTATAAAACAATATATATTTGTTTTTTTAAGACATTTTGGTTTTTATGAAAACAAGACAATACTCGTATTATGACTGTAAATGTCAAAGTCATGTTTTATTTGATGTATAATTATTCTTTGATTGTTGCCAGCATTTTATGGTTGCATAATTATCATATTTTTTTCATAGTCAGAATATTTGTTACCACAGTATGGTTACAGCCAATCATGTTATAAAGTAGAAGGTGGCAATCATAAAATAGTGAAATATTTACTATAATAATGATGGTAGCGACCATGTTGATGGTTAGACAACCAATAATATGGTTGTGACAACCATACCCTATTGCAGCAAGCACAATATAGTAGCAGTGATCATGTTGCAACTATGTTTTTTCTCTGCGTGCACGATTCCAAAGTGACATGTGTCTTCTTATATCAGAGGGTTTATTTCATAATATTACCTGTTACATTAGGTTATATCTGCAAAATACCGTTATGAATCGGTGAGTCGGTAGTTTAGCGTTTTTTTAAAGATAGTTTAAGATATTTCAAAATTAAGCCGGTAAAATAGCTCAATATACCAGATTATACAAAAAGACAAATGGAATCGCCATTTTAAAAATTTCATATCGGTCTTAAAGTGGCTGTGGTAGCCAACTACCGTTATTATGAAAAGGTATTGAATGCCAACCATGATAAAAAGCTCTAGTTGAATGTTAATAATTGTGTGTGTGTATTTGCTGGTTACTACTGTTATAATAATAATTATTATTTATTATACGCAGGAAAATAGAAAATTTAACGGATATTATTGTAAATATTTATTATTTGCAGTGACATTGACTATTGTTATGAGAGTTAAAATTTTAATTGTACAAATATTTTAAGAATTTTTCAAAAAAAAAAAAAAAAAATTAAAAAATTACAACTTAAAATTTAGTAAACCAATAGCTTGTTTAACAGTAGTTATATAATGTTCAGATTTGTGTTTTAATGCTAGAAAAATATTCTAAGAAGGAGAAATTGTAAAAAAAAATTGGCCTTGATCAGTTGACGGTCATATAGTATTATGCCCAGGGGAGACTGGCGGATCGAATTGGAATACTAGACTTTTAGAAATTTTTCTGATAGCAACATTTTTAAATTATATGGACTTTTCCTTAAAGTAAAATTCTCATATTCTGCGAATGGTTTCTTAGATGAAAATTATATATTAAAAAAAAAAACTTAGACTCTAAAGTATTCCTTTAAATAACAAATTCTTAGATAGATGAGGACTTTTCGTGATGAAAAATATTTAGATTTTAAGGAATTTTTCTAGTAGAAATATTCTTAGATTCCTAGGACTTTTTCTAAAAGAAAAATTCTGAGACTTTAAGGACTATCTAAATAAAATCTTAAATATGTCCTTACAATCTAAGAGTTTTTCTATTAGAAAAACTCCATAGAATATATGTGTTTCTTTTTTAAAGTCCTTAGAGTTTATTTTTTAAAGTCCATAGAATGAAACAAGTTTTCTTGAAAAAGTCCTTAGTACTCGTATCAAATTTTTTCTTTAAGAAAATCTTTTCTTAAAGAAATAATAAATTTAAAGAACTTTTTTATATTTTGAAAAAATAATATAACTATAGGAACTATGTTATGGTAAAATTATGGTTATTTTATTATCATAATATAATTGCGCCAACCATGTTTTTCCTATGCATGCGTGCCTACATTATCTGGAGGATCCTCGCCTGTAAAATTCATCAATGTAGACAAGTGTAAAGTACCCAGCAAAACTTTGGTAATGGGTGCGATATTTTCATGCGTTACCTTGTAATGATAGCTCGTTACCTTTTTCATTAATTGCAAGCATAAAGTAATAAGTTACTGATTATTGATTACGTAATATATGATTTAGAAATGTTAAGTAATAATTGAAATGTTTTTGAAAATCTATTTTTAGATACATTACTTTGTGTTTTTGTGTAAGCAAAAGGGTAATGTATGTTTGTTTTGACAATACAAGCGAAAAAACGAAGCGCAACAATTCATTTAAGTTTAAAGCAATCAAATACTATATGCGTCGATAGCTCAGTGGGTACACGCAGAGAAAAAACATGGTTGCAACATGAACACTGCCACTATATTGAGCTTGCTGCAATCTGGTATGATTGTCACAACCATGTTATTGGTTTTTTAACGATCATTATTATAGTAAATATTTTATTATTTTATGATTGACACCTTCTATTTTATAACATGATTGGCTGTAACCAAACTGTGGTAACAAAAATTTTGACTATGAAAAAAATATGATAATTATTGCAACCATAAATTGGTGGCAACAATCAATAAATAATTATACATCAAATTAAACATGACTTTGACATTTACAGTCATAATATTTTCTTATTTTCATAAAAACCAAAATTTTATCAGTTTACTCAGTTTGTTTTTACTACAAAATGTCTTAAAAAAATAATCATATATTGTTTACTAAAACTGGACAAATGTCAGATTGGTTTTCTACCTTTCATGTGGCATTAAAAAATTATGATTGACCCATTAAGATCCAGTTAATTTTTTTTTTCTTATACATATAAAATTATTTACACTAAATAATTTATTGTCAAAAAGATTCTTTATAAAGATTTTATATTTTTTAATTCGTTTCAATAAAAACAGTAAGAAATATTTCTTAAAAAAATGTATTTTTTAATTTATTTCTTTTAAAGTTCTTACAAGATTAATAAAATATTTTTTTATAAGTAAAAGTCTGTAGAACTCAAGATTTTTTTGTACGAAAAGATTTTTTTTACACAAAATATTACATATTTATAATTTTATCTGATAAAAACATTTTTAGATTCTATGGACTTTTACTTAAACTAAAATTCAACATCATAATAAATTTATTTATAATCATAATATGGTAATTTTTAATCATAATATAACTGTAGTGACCATATTATAGTAAAATTATGGTTATTTTATTATCAAAATATGATAAGCATATTATAGTACGACTATGGTTGGCCCAATCATAAACCCAAAAATATATGATGCTCTTCGAATATGATATTCCCAACCATGTTTTTTCTCTGCGTGTAGAATTCTTGGCTGGCAACCAGAGTTCCCTGGTTCGATTCCCATCTTGACCACATTATTTTTAATTACAAATAATTTAAATAAAATATTTGTAATAATTTTTTTCAATAAAAATTCCTCTTAATTTAACAATCTATTTTTAGACACATTACCTTTTCCATTCTCGTAGCCATAAAAGTAACCCCTTACATTATCACCTCTAAAGTAATGGGTATATAAATTACTTTGAGACTCATCGCTTATAAATTTCATCAATGAAGCAAGGTGTAAAGTAATCCATCGGCCCCTATGGCTATACATTACTTTACCCATTATTTAGTAATGTGTAATTTTGCTGCAGTATCCAAGAATTTTAGGAACGATTCACATTTTTATTACAATTTTAATTTAAACGAACTTATTTTATCAATTAAGCAGTTTTTAAAACTTAATTTTTAGGGACAAAAATTTAATTTTAAATCTTTGAACAATAATTTTTTCCATGTACAAAATTTAAATAAAAAAAAATCTAATATAAACGGATTGAAATACAATTAATATAATTTGAATTTGAATTAATAAAATTTAAATATTTAACTTCGAAAATTTAAATAAAAAATATTTTTTTTTGTATGTTTTAGGTGAACGGATAAACCGAGATCTTCTGGTTCGAATCATGGTAAGTGTGATACAAACTAAATTGTAAAAAATTGTTCTGCAGCAAGTCAGTTGTTAAGGAATGCCTTATATATTATTAATTATATATTATTTTTAATTCTAATAGTTTTTAGTATTAAAAAAAACTTACACAAAAATTGAAATTAAACGAGTTGTAGATTTACAATTTTTACAAATTTTAATATGTTTGCATGTTAACTAATTTCAATTATTGCTTAAATTGTTGTTTTGTGTTTTTTTTACTAACAATTGCTTATTGTGCATTATTTTTACAAATTGTTATTTGTTTACGTTTTTTTTTTGTTATTTTTTTAGAATTATTTAACATTTTCACTTAAGTGTATTATCTAAAACTCGACTTGAATGATCTAATTTTAATAGAGGGGAATTTTCCTGACAATTGATAAGGAAACTAAAAATAAAATAAAATTTTTTTATAAAAGCTTTTAATTAACTGAAAGCACTTATTTTAACTGTTTGTTAAAGAACTACTCAAGAAAAATACATTTTAATTTTTATGATGAGTAATTGAATAAAATTCCGTTTGACTTTTCATATTAATATTCCCAGCAAAACTTTCTATTAGTAGGAATAAGAAAATACAAATTGTA
The DNA here is from genome assembly GCA_949748255.1 of Eustalomyia histrio. NCBI lineage: Eukaryota > Metazoa > Arthropoda > Insecta > Diptera > Anthomyiidae > Eustalomyia > Eustalomyia histrio. The sequence continues at coordinate 84,969,231 of OX456525.1, read as the reverse complement.
AGTACTTATACTTTGGTCAAATAACACATTATTGATTACCCAAACCTTACAAGTATAGACATAAATAAATTATTGCCAAGAAAGTACTCAAATAAGTAGTTTCCTGCAATATTGAAATCAATAGGGGCTAAAATAAGTACATACTCGAAGTGAGTAAAATAAGTGATGTAAAATAAATGTAAAAGCAGAGCATGAACCAAAAATAATAGTTTCAATTAAAAATTTATAAAAATCTGGCAACAGCAATAAAAAAGTTTTATATATCTTTTTCTTCATTTATATGTATTTATTTTCCCATTATAAGCAGACCTTTAAAAACATAATTTTGTAAATCAATTTTCAAATCTGATGTAAATTTTGACTAATTAATTCGCGAATTAATTTTTCTGATTCAATTATTTACTACCATAATTCAATCTTTATATTATTAGAAAAATCAAGTTGATTGAATAATTCACTTTTAAATCAAAGAATAAAATAAATTTTGATTTAATTCGCGAATCAAAAAAAATAATTATTTTAAATCTCGAATATTATGAATTAAAATATTTTTTTTTTTTAATTTTAAACCAGTGGTCGGCAGAAAGAGAGAATATGAATGTATTGGTGTTTTACACCGTAAGAAATTATTTTATCTTTACAGATAAATAAATTAATAAATAAATTAATAAATAAATTAATCGATAAGAGAATATTCGTATTCATTGAATTAAAATAGTTCATGTTTTTGTTTTCTCTTTTATAAAAAATAAAAATAATTCATAATAATAATAATTATTGGATTGCATACAAGGCACTCTGCCTCATTTAATATTTTAAGAAAATAAAAAAAATTCTTCCCATTTAAGGTTCCACATTTTTAATATGAAATGCAAACGAAAAACAAAATAAATACCTACAATAAAAAAAATACCTATAATAATAAGAAAAACCAAATTTTTAGAGTGTACTTTATTTCTTCAACAAAGCGGCATATACTTGCTCCGTTGAAAGTTACCGTACTACTGAATAAAATAATTGTATTTTTTGTGCTCTAAGCTGTGAGATTTGTTGATATTCGTGTAGTGTACGTGTGAATTGCCGATTTTGTTCGGCCCCTGAGTGCTATGAGTGCCGATCACTGTTTTAAACTCAAAAGTTTTCATGGCCTTTCTCGCTTAGTTTTCGAGATACTGGTCATTTTAAAAAATGGCGAATATCTGGAAAACTAAGCGATATAGTGCAAAAGAGACGAAATTTTTGCAAAGCTCGGTAGGTTCCCGACGAATTTCATGGGCCACAGGGTGACTATTTTTTTAAATCAATTTATATGATAATATGAATTAAGAAACTTCGATAAATCAAATTTCGTTTCCCGTTCCACTACGTTCGTATAAAAATGGGTCACCCTGTGGCTATTTTAAAAAATATATATCTCGGGATGTCTTTCGGATCTGGCCTATCGCAGTATAATAACACTCTAACAGAGCAAAAATTTTGTCTGTTTTGCCCTATCTCGCTTTATTTTCGAGATATTGGTCATTTTAAAAAAATACCGTTTTACAAAATGGCGAATATCTAGAAAACTAAGCGAGATTTGCAATTTTAATGTTTTTTATTTTGTTTTAATTCGCAAATCAAATCAATCTTTTTTTGTTTTGTATTTCGCAAATTAAAAAATTAATTATGTTAAAAATGATTTAATTCAATTGAATCAAAAAGATGCAAATTGAAAATTAATCAACTAAATATGATTTTATATCAGATTTAATAAATTGATTTATAAAATATAGAATCAACTCGCTGATTTAGAAAAAGATTTATTTTGTTCGCGAATTAATTCAATAAAAGTTTATCTCTTTCAAAGTCTGATTATAAGTAGATATATAATGCAATAGCAAAAACTCATCATTTGTAAATTTCTTTATTAGTTAATACTTAACATAATCTCAGCAACACATTATTTTAAAGTCTAGAAATAAGTAGTGATTAGGGTATACAATTAATCAACTTTTCATTTTAATGCAATAATAGTTTAAATTATTATTCGTATTTATTTTTCTAACTGGTTATTCGATAAAATTTTTTAAATTAATCGATAACAATTTATGTAGAATAATATACATTTTTATATTCTCCACCGTTAATGGTAAGAATATATATCGATTTGTCATTTTGTGTGTTACGTGTCTAAGACTCCATATATGCGATCCTTATGAAATTTTAAGACGATCTAGCGATTCATTTTTCTAATCAATATTGAAAAAATTTTATTCTCTACATTACCTTTATCAACCCACAACTAACAATTTATCGAAGATTTTGTCATATGATATTTCCAGCAAAAACCTAATATTAGTTCTGTTTCAATAAAAACTATTGTTCTATCTAAACTATTAGTTTTTCCAATCAATTTTAGTATAATGTCAAATTCTTTATCAACATTAGTGCATTCAACCATTAGTTGCCACAATTTTGGTAATTATAATAAAATATTAAGATTAGCGACTGAAATTTTTATTATTATTACAAAACTTTAAAATGTATTATTTATTTTTATTCATATTTTTTATTCTAAATTTAACAACAAGTTAATCTAACATAAGAGTCTGTGGTGCAGTGGGTATAGACACAACCTGCAAGTCTAAGGCTCCTTTAGGAACTCAAATTCAATTTTTTTTTTTAATATTTTGTTGTTGATTAAAATTTTAAGAAATAAAAATCTTATTTCTGTCGTGGCTAATATGTTATCTTTAAGCAAAAATATTTTCCTTTCTAGTCAAATTTCAAACCTAAAAAATATTCAAGTTTGAAATTTGACTAGAAAAAATTTAATACTGTTTCGCATAGAGGAAAAGCAATGTCCTGATGGTCGCCGGTTCTAGTCAAAATCGAGGCATACAAAATTTTTATTTGTAAAATTCCTTTTGTGGAACGCGTTTTTATTAGTAGAATATCTATTTATAGAATATTATAATATATAAATAAAAAAGCAATAAATTATTACAATCAAAATTCGGAATTTGTAAATAAAATATCGGTAATTACAACAGTATTAAAAATTTATAAATGTGATGGTAGATGGAACTATAAAAATTCGGTTGGCGATAAATTCGGTTGCAAACTACAAATCTGTTTTCTGTGTGCATGCTTTTGTATTTTATATCAATCTCTAAGAAAACATATTTTTTGAACACTTTTATATTTTTTTTTTAACAATTTTGATTAATTGTATAAAATTATTCGAATTATTGGTTATTCGAAATTTGGTAATTTTTAATTATTCTAAGAAATATTTAACAAAATTGTTCGATTAATCGAATAACGATTAACCGATTAAATACCACTCATTATTTCATAACTTTCAAATAGGTAGTGATGTATTACAATAATTGTAACGTATTGCTTTAGGTTTCAAAGTAAAGCAAAGTGTATAGAATACCCTTTACTAGGAAATACCTGAAACAGTTCCAACTATTTACCAAGATTTTGCTGGGTTCTTAAAAAAAATGCGTATATTTTATATAAAATCCATTAAAAATGTATATTTATGAATTATTAAATTCACTGTTTTTGTTGACTTTAGCAATTACCAATCCAAAAAAAAAAAAATCCATTATTATTCGTCGATAAAACTAATTTCAAAAATTATACACATTCTTTTTGCCACTCAAAAAAAATAAAAAAATAACAAATATTTCCATAAAATAAAAAACTTCCTATAATTATAATAATCTCCATATATTATTGTTTATCTAAATAAATAAATGTGTTATAAAATTTCACGTGTGTTTAATTAAGTTTTTTTCTGTGTATATTTTGTACCTTATTTTATGGATTTAATATTACATTACAAGATCATTTGTTTACAAATATTGTAAACTACCCTAAAAGCCCGATACTTCTTTACCGGTAGGTAGTTAACAGGTCAATTGAGAAGTCCCCGGCCTGATACATAGATGGCGCTACTAGACTTAAATCGATATATTTTTAGTTAGCCCTAACCTTTAAAAGACACGTGTATAAATTTGACAGCTGTCGGATCATTAGTTTGTGAATTATAGCATTTTGAGTGAAGCAACTTTTGTTATTGTGAAAAAAATGGATAAAAAGGAATTTCGCATGTTGATAAAGCAATATTTTATTTTTAAAGGGAAAAAATACAGTTGAAGCAAAAACTTGGCTTGATGACGAGTTTCCGGACACTGCCCCAGGAAAATCAACCATCAAGGATTAGTATGCTAAGTTTAGACGTGGTAAAATGAGCACCGAAGACGGTGAACGCAGTGGACGCCCAAAGAGTTTGTTACGGACGAAAACATCAAAAAAATCCACAAAATGATTTCGAATGACCGTAAATTTAAATTGAATGAAATAGCAGGTACTCTACAGATATCAACTGAACGTGTACATCATATCGTTCTCGAATATTTGGGTATGAGAAAGCTCTGTGCAAAGTGGGTTCCGCGCGAGCTCACTTTTGGCCAAAAACAAGTCAGTGAAAACGAAGGCGAAAATCCATGAATTGGGCTTCGAATCGCTTCTGCGTCCACCGTATTCTCCACATCTGACCCCCAGCGAATATTTCCTGTTCTCAGATCTCAAAAGAAATTTTCGTCAAATGAAGAGATGATCGCCGAAACTGAGGTCTATTTTGAAGCAAGGGACAAATCGTACTACAAAAATGGTATCGAATGGTCGCTATAATCAGTGTATCACCCTTGAAGGCAACTATGTTAAAATAAAAAAACGAATTTTGCCAAAAAAAAAAATGTGTTGTAGTATGGTAGGCACCGGGGACTTTTCAATTGACTTGTTATAAATATCAATAGCACTGAATTTCTTTTTCTAAGGATTTTATTTTTTACATAAATTCCTTTAAAGTTTTTGTAGTGGCTGTTTCTGTTTCAAGTCCCAGATAGATTTAGGGGACAAATCGCTTTGGGCAGTCCATTAAGGAACACACTTCCCCCTTTTAAACTCCAATTTTTCCCACTTCAGTGGCTAACATTACTAAAAGTACCATTTAAAACGATGAGCCCATACACAATGTAACAAATATTTTAAAATTTTACATCCCTAGCCTAATCGGTTTGGGCGAGCCGTTAAGGTGGAAACAATTATTCCTTTGACACTCATTTTTACCACGTTTCCGGCAAAAATTCCAACATTAAATTGCATATTTCTTACCAAAGAGGGCGGGCCGTCAAGGAGGACCATTTGCCCTTTTTGACCCTCCCAGCAAAAACGTACAAATATGTCTTCTTATCGGATCTATACGCCAGAGGAGGAATCTACATGCCAAATTATAACTTTCTGGCTCCAGCGGTTTATGCTGGGCGTTGTGGAACTAGTCATGCAGTTAGTCACGTTATTTCTTTTACATATTGATATTATATATTGTTTTGTATACAATTATGACATTGTTGTTGTTTCTTATTTATGTGTTTATTAAGTTTGCGTGTATGACAATGATAAATGATATTTATTTTTTTTTTTTTTTATTTTATTTTTATTAAACATATAATTACAAATTATATGTTAATACACTAACCGACCACTAGAAACGAAGGCTATTGGCTCGTTGTAGCGAAAACAGACCAGAGCCTCTGGTGGGAATCGAACTCACGACCACCGCACTGATTACCTAGCACGCTACCAACTAGCCTACCGGGAAAATATTAGATAACTTTCGTTGTATTTATATGAAATTTTCTATTTGTTGTTAAGCTAAAGTTTGAATAAAATGGTTGAAGTTTTGGTAAAAACTATACGGTACGAGGGTGGATCAATAAGTCCGTGACTTTCCTTGTAGTTATATGAAATGCAACACTGCTCCCATCAAGTACCATCTCTTAAGAGACTACTGTCAAATTTTGAACAAGTTCCCTTATTTACTTTGCGTTAAACAGCTGTTCAAAACATACAACCTCGTGGATTTTTTTAAAAATGGAAAAAAGTGAATTTCGAGTGCTCATTAAACATTATATTTTGCGAAAAAAACCCGTCAATTAAACCACGGAAAAGCTTGATAATTACTATGGGGACTTTGCACCATTGATTTTAATGGAAAAAAAGTGGTTTACTGATTTTCGTTGTGATCGCGCAAGTACAAATGACGCTGGACCGCCAATTGAGGTCAATACACCCAAAAATGTCGAAAAAATTCACGATATGGTGTTGGCCGATCGAAGAGAGTGCGTGAGATTGTTGATGCCATAGGCACTTCATATATCACAGTGTGGTTTCGATTTAAAATGATCAGTTGGATTTAAGAAAGCTGTCTGCAAGATGGGAGCCGCGTAATCGTGTGACAACTTCAAAAGATTGACAAATTACCATGAATTGGGCAACGAATTGGTACCTCATCCGCCATATTCTCCGGACATAGCCTCCAGTGACTATTTCCTATTTCCAAACCTAAAGAAATGGCTCGGTGGAAGGAGATTCAGCCACAACGATAAAATTATTGATCAAACAAAAACGTTGGACTAAGTGTATTGAGCTAAAAGAAGATTATGTTGAAAAATAATTTTTCTTGAAAAAAAAACTGTGTTTCATTGAAAAAGTCACGGACTTATTGATCCTTCCTCGTATGTATGTGAATTTGTCCTAGGTTCCTTTGTAAAGTACTTGTACCAATTTTCCTATTTACATATGTTTTACAACTGCAACTGAACGCCAAGAAAATGGCATCACAGAATGGTACTTTTAACGGAAAAATTTCAATTTTTTTTGGACGCCCTTTATTAACCCGATTAACATTAGGAATCAAACTTACAGCTTTTTTCTATAAAACAATAAATTTTTTCAAAATCGGTGTGTAAATGTTAGGAGCATTTAATTGAAAGCCATTATAATACATACAATAAGAGCTGTATTTTGGCGTTGGCGATTAACACATCACGCGCTGAGTCCAAAAAGAAACCAGATTTTTCTTAAGTTACAACGATTTTTCGGCAAACCCTTAATTAAAAGTACAAGATTTTTCGGTTATGTTTACTGACAATATATTTACAGTAAATGTTTAATAGTTATTTTAAAAGAACATCAGTTAAGTTTTTTTCAATGGAATAAATAATAAAATTACAATAAAAAAATATATTTATATTTAACTTTTTCTACCACAACACAAAAAAAAATCTTTCCGTTTGTGTTAAAATATTCAGTTAACATTTTTTTAAAAAAACTGTTTTTATATTATATTGAGTATTAAAATAAACGAAAAATTGATTACAATTTTTTTTTACCGATTTTGTCAGTTAATTTTATATAATGTATTTTATTGCAAATTTAAAGTCACACAATTTATATGGAAATACACTTGTAGAAAAAGCTTTATCAAAAAGAAAAAGCTTTATCTTAAAAAACCTAATAGGTAACCTAACACTTCTATGCAAAAATTAATTCAAAATTTTGTAAAAAAATACTTTTGGCATTTCAAGGTACACCACTCTCTTTAAATTTTAATGTATCATCTTTATATGCTCAAAATCAGGGACTGAAACCCTAAAAAAAATGGGTTCAGGCTGGGGTTAGTCGAAATAAAAAAAATCAGGTTCGGGTTCGGTTTAGGGTTCGGTTTCAACATTCGAAAAAAAAGACAAATGTTTTATTAATAAGAAATTTATTTTCTTTTAAGAAAAATTTTACTTTAATTTTATAATTAATATATTTTTTAAGTTTGCTTCTTTAAAATTTGTTCTTTGTGGCGACAAAATGAATTTCAAGGCTGAAAAGGCCCTCTCATTTAAAGAACTTGATTTAGAAAATCGTTCCTTCTTTTTTGGAACTTGTTCGAGCATATCTTTATCGTATTCTGAAGAACAATATATTGATTCTCTCATAAAATTCCCTTCTTATAGCATTAAGGTACTTAGCATTAACTTAAATCTGCTATCTAGATATTTAAATATAATTATTGTGAAAATGTTTTTGTTTTGTCATCTTTTGTGAGCTCTAATTTAAACTAAGCCAGATTATAAAAAAATCACCTAAAGTTATCTGTTTTTCTTGCAGTTTCAGTTTTAATTTTTTAACAGTTACAAAAAATTTTACGAATTCTACACAAATATTCCAAATCTTATAATTCATAAATAATGCATCAACCAGTTATTCCTAACAAAAATTTCTGTATTCCTAGTTTGACATTTTAGTCAAGTTTTTATGATTTTTCTATCAAACCTTTCTCTCTCCATGAACAGCAAGAATATTTTTGAACCCGAACCTTATTGTTAAATATTTGGGTTTAGTGGGTTCAGGTTCAAAGTTTTTATAAACAGCGAACCCAAACGGGGGTTCGGGTTCGGTTTTAGTCCCTGCTCAAAACTATGGTAAACCTAAGTGCATTAGAAATTTAATACTTTTTCTGAAATAATGCTAGATTGTTAAGAATTTAACGTTTGTTTCTTGGCAAATACAAAAAATATTTTAAAAAGTAAACGTATTTAGGGAAGACCTGCTCCACTCTACTGGTATGTAAATAAATAAAATATTTATTAATTATTTCTTTTATTGTTATTTTAAATTTTTATTTTTACTATAAAATACATATTCTCTTATGTTGTAAAAATTAATAACGTAGTCATTTGATATTCCTATTTTTTTATAATGATGACTTTTGTTTCTATTTGTTCCATTTGCTGTTGACTGGTAATGAACATTTTACTACACTGGAAGAACTACGAGTATCTACATGATCTTAGTGAATTTTTTCATAATATCAAAGAAGTTTACACCAAAAAAAGCCTTGCTGGAAATATAATTCTAGTGGTAATATTTACGCAGAGAAAAAACATGGTTGTGGCAATCATATATTATTGGGATTATGATTGTGCCAACCATAGTCGTACTATAATAGAGTTATCATAATAATACAAAAATCATAATTTTACCATAATATGGTCCCTATGAGGCCTTTTCAAGAAAGCTTCTTTGATTTTATGAACTTTTTTTTAAGAAAAATACTTCAGAAAACATTTTTAATTTCAAAGAACTTTTTTTAATAAAAATATAGATTATATGGAATTTTAAGATTCGTCCTTAGAAATTTTAAAATTTTTTTGGACAGTCCTTAGAGTATCAGAGTTTTTCTTTTAAAAAAGTCCTTAGAATCTAAGTATTTTTAATGGTGAAAAATCCTCTGAATCTAAGAATTTTTTATTTAAAAGAATACCTTAGAATCTTAGCTTTTTTTAAGAATATATGAATTTTTATGCAGAATCTAACAATTTTATTTTAACAAAAAGTCCATAAAATCTAAAAATTTTTCTATCAGAAAAATTTCGAAAAATCTAGTATTTTGTAAAAAGAATCCTTTTCGTACAAAACCACTCTTGGATAGTCTGTACAATCTTATAAAAAATATTTTATTAATATTCCGAGTACTTTTCCCCAAGAAAGTACACGCAGAGAAAAAACATGGTTGGGGAAATCATATTTGAAGAGCATCATATATTTTTGGGATTATGATTGGGCCAACCATAGTCGTACTATAATATACACTCAGAATACTATGTAGTTAATTGTTTGTAGTTTAATAAAAACGTTTTCCGTTCCATTTAAAAATAAAGGAACATACATTTATATTTCAAAGAAATATGTATATTAACTTTTTTATACAATTATTCGAAATAATTTACTATCATTTACCATTTTTTTCAGTTTCATTTATTTTTTTAATTTCTTTGAAATTTAATAAAAATTTACCCACAAAACGGAAACTTGTGGTTCGTAACAGTTATTACAAATTTAAATTTTGTTTGCTGTCTGTTTCAAAAAAAAAAAATATATTCAAAAAATTTCAATTTGTTTTTTTATTTAAATTGGTTGTATATATACAAAATTTTTCAATACAAACTACAAGAACTTCATAATCACACATACATATACAAACACAATCATACAAAAAGTGTTTATAGCTTCATATGCATAAATACCTTTTGTATTGTACGAGTATATTAAAAAAAATAAAATGAAAAAACGGAAACAATTATTTTTAAGGATTGGTAGGTACAATTTTGACATTTATTTTAACTGATTATATCATTTGTTTCTTACGGATGTGTCAGTTGATTAATCAAAATTTAAAAATAAATAACAAATGGCATTTAATTTAAATGAAAATTAAGTAGACCGGTTTTTAAATGAAATATCATTTCTATTAAATGATATTTTCAGTTATTTTAACTTACAAACTTTTTTAAGTGTAGTTATCATGTTATATTAATTAAATAACTATAATTTTACCATAATATTGTCCTTTCAGTTATATTTAAGAATATTTCTTTAACAAATATTTTTCCTAAAAAAAAATTTGATATTAAAAACTTTTTCAAGAAAACTTCTTTGATTCTATGTACTTTTTTAAAGAAAAATACTTCAACCAAATTTTTAATTCTAAGGACTTTTTAAATAAAAAACATAGGTTCTATGAACTTTTTCTGATAGAAAAATTCGAAGATCGTAATGTAATTTTAAAATTTTTTTCTTTTAGAGAAAATCCTTAGAATCAAAAAGTACTTCTACATAATAGAAAAAAATTTCCAAAAAACTAGTATTTTGAATAAGAAACCTTTTCGTACAAAACTCTTGGGTTCTATAGATTTTTTTCTTATAAAAAATATTTTGTTAATGTTCTGAGTACTTTTTCCAAAAGAAAGTCGTTATTTTATTATTGTTTTTATTAAAGAGAATTAAAAAATATAAAATTTTTGTATAACTTTTGGACAATTAATTTGTACGACCATGAATTGATTAGTGTAAATTATAATGTTATATGTATAAGGCATTTTCGAAAATAAAACCCCCCAGGTGAAAATGATCATACATTATTATTTTTACATCGGTGACTGAACTGATTCAATTTTTTTTTAGAAAAAAAGACGGCATTATGACTGTAAATGTCAAAGTCATATTTTATTTGATTTATAGTTATTTATTAATTGTTGTCAGCATTTTATGGTTCAATAATTATCATATATTTTTTCATAGTCAGAATTTTTGTTACATCCAATCATGTTATAAAATAGAAAGTGGCAATCATAAAATTATAAAATATTTACTATAATAATGATGGCAGAGATCATATTGATGGTTAGAACCAATTTATAAAGCAATAACTTGATTGTGACAACCGTGTCCGAATGCAGCAAACATAATATAGTGATAATGTTGCAGCTATGTTTTTTTCTCTACGTGCATATACATATATATTTAAAAAAAAAACTATAAACATACGAGAGAGGGTCAATAGGCCCTAGTTTTTTTGAATGAAACACATGTCACGGACTTATTGACCCGCTCTTCTATTAAAAATTGCCTCTAAACATGAAAACTGGAATTCATCCACTTAATTATTTTTATAAAATTAATACAGTTTATAAAGAGTGTCATTTTTATTTGTGTCAAGATAATATTATCAAAAATTCGAAATAGAATTTACAATTAATATTTTTTTTAATGCAGTTTTTCATAAAATTTTATGATAATTTCAATTTTATAAATTAATTTTATTAATATGATTTTAGATCATATAATCATATTCTCTTTTATAAATTGTTTTTATTGCAAAGAAACTTGAAAATTTTATTAGTAAATTAAAGAGAATAAAAATTGAAAAATTCCACAGAGCCAGCAGGATAGAATACTTAGTATTTTCGGTTGCCGCTACACAACCCTCCTCAGTATCCACGCTTTCCTCTTGGGTCATTGCTTATTGATGATTGTCTATTTTATATTGAGTGTATGGAAACAAATTTACAAACCCGAAAACAACACACAATTAGACTAACATCAACGAAATTTAACAATTTATTTTTTAAAGTTTTTGTTATGAACTTTAATTCTTAAAGTCAATTTTATTTATTAAAAGTTTCACTCTAATAAGGAATATTTTCTTAAAATTAAAGAAATTCTTCATTCACTTTGCAATGAAAACTTTATTGGTGCCGTGAACATTTTTATTAAAAATCATCCAATAAAATTGTCTCTGTGTATACGTTTGTTAGTTGATATCTTATCATATAAAAGTGATGATAAACAAATTGTTCTTATTGTTCTACGTATTTTTTTTTTGTGAAATTATTTTTATTGCGTTCTTCTGCTTTTAAACAAATTAAAATGTATTGTTTTAGGAAAAATAATTACAGACGTGGATTTTAAAATAGCGGTTCTTTAAAAATTTAAGGGCTCAAAGGTTTTTCTTAAAATCTCTTTTTTTCGTAGGATTTTATTATTTGTGGGTCTTAAAAGTTGTGCACTCAAAAAAAGACGTAAACTAAAATGTAATCAAAAATTTCCTTCAATTTAAGTAAAATTTTTTTAAAACTTAGAAAAATTTTCTTAAAAAGAATAAAAATTTTTAAGTTTGAGGAAAAACGAAATAGTTTATATACTCAGAAATAGTTCACATTTTTCCCTAAGTAATATTTCTTGATTTTAGGAAAAAAACAAGTCAATTAAATAAAAATTTATTAATATTAAGAAAAAACATTTTAGTTTAAAGAAATTTGCATACTCAAATGTAATAAAATTAAGTTTAGTTCAAAAAAAAAATTAGCACATAATTTACTCCCATTTAGTTAAAAAAATGTGTTAAACTTAAATCGAGAAAGTACTTGAATTTAATATGTGTTCATTTTTTGTTCGCGAGTAGTAAAATTAACTAAATTTTAGAAAGCCATTTCCAAATTTAGTTTTTAAGTATACCACTTTCTAATTTTGAAAAATTGTTTTCTAAAAATTAGTTCAGACAATTAAAAACAAAAAGTAATAAATTTTTTCCTATGTAAAAATAAAAATTTACTTGATTTTAGAAACTGTGAACTATTTCTAAGGAAAATTTTCATGCAACTTAGTTCAGATAAACTTTAAAAATTTGAATAAAATATTTTTTTTTTGTCTAATTTCTAATTTTTAAAAAATAACAAAATTTGATGTAGGATTTTTTTTGTAGGAAAACGTTTAAATTATTTTTAATATTCTATTCCAAAAAAACAATCAATTAAAAAGTAACTAGTTAGTTTTCCTTATTTTTTAGAAAAAATATTATTAAATAAAATAAAGTAACCATTTAAAAAAACTTTCGGGCATTATTGTAATTTTTGGATCGTGATGGTGCATGAGCCATCTCTAATCTGAACAATCTTAAATATTGAACTTAAAGTAGCTTAAAATATATTTTAAGATTTTGTAAGCAAAGGGTAAAATTTTCGAATTTGCGCTTTTATGTAATAAATTTGTTTGTTAACTGCAATACAAAAATTACGGCATAATGGTTTTCCTAATTTGACGTAGCGCTTATTAAAGTTTATATTTATCGAACTATTTTTTTCACTTAATAATAAAAAAGTTTAAATAAGATTTAAGCTAAATATCCCATAAAATAAACTTATGACTTTTCCATTTTCCAATAATTACAAGAAATGTTACAGTAATATTTTGTATTTTTGCAACAATTTCCTTAAATTAGTTAATTTAAGAAGACAAAGGACCCCCAGTGTTCCTCAGCCATAGATGCCGTGTGTCACTTAGGGCGTCCCTTTTTGTAGTTCTCTCAAGCAGAACCGTTAATTAACTACGAAAATGATGACTTTGTCACAATTTATTTTCTTATTTTTAGGGAGTTAAGTCATAGTTTTTAGTAAAAAAAAATTATCTAATAAACTTAAATAAAATAAAATTTTTCTTAAAACCAAGGAAATATTTACTAACTAACAGTACAATTTTAGATGATGTATGAACTAATTAGGAGGAAATTTTACTGTTTCCTAATAAAAATTTACTTCTCAGTAGTAAAATTTTTCTATAATTTAGAATTTTTTACCAAATTTGAAGTAAAATTTGTTTCTTAATTTCAAGGAAATTTTTATTAAATATTGGTAAAAAGTGTCTTTGGCACCGTTTTTATTTAAATTTTTCTTCTAAATAAGTTAATATTTCAAAATTCTAGTTAATTTTTTTTTAGTTTGGATGCTTAAAATAATAATAAAAATGTTTTTGTTTAATCGGATAAAATTCGCTATAGATTTTTTTTTACATTTCGGTAGAGAAAAACTAATATTAAATCTAATATTTTTTATGACAACACAGTCAAAATATTTGTTAAATAATTGCTATTTTTATGCTGTATGCCACTATGTAAACAGGGTAGAATGAATTTGTTCTGATGTTCTGTATACACTTAAAATAATTTGTAGTTTAAATTGACCAAAAATGTTATTTCAAAAGAACTTTTCATTTATTTTGAAATATTAATAAATTAACTTACAATATCCGTAAAAAAATAAATGTTAGCATACTAATCGGGAAAAACAAATGATACTTCCTTTATAAATTTCTTATAGCTGTCAACTAATTACAAAAAAAAAATATGTTAAAATAAACAATATTTCGTCTTTTTGTAACATAAAAGCCGAATTTTATATTATTTATTTTTTAAACTAATGCCAAAAAAGTTTTTTTTTAAAAACAAATGTATGGACTTTAAAAATATTTTGAGTGTATCGATCGAGCTTTTAGTACTCAATTTAGTACCATAATTTATTCACGCACGCTACATGTCGGAAATATTAAGATATTTTAAAATTTGGTACAATTCATCTTTTCACCAAAACTTTTTCTCCAAATTAGCACGTACAAAATGAAAATTCCAATAACTGGTGGTAAATTATGTTACTTTTGGATGATACAGTATAGATATTCCTTATCCTGATACGTAAATCATTATTGTGATTGATACAATTCTAGGAATTTCAAATATATAAGTGAAAAAAAAATCATCCCCAAAACGGTAATTAAACAGATGTAATCTTACTATCGGGTATCGTTGAAAAGTTACATAATTAACGTCCACAGCTTGATAATATGGCGCCCTGCTAATTATATTTGCATAAATTTTTTAATTCCATTCCACTATGTACTACATCGGCGGTGGATGTTTGTATTAATTAAACGTCTAAAAACAAATTCAAGTAAACTAATACTATTATATAAATTTAAATATTCTATTACATACATGATTTGACTCTATCTGTAATTAAATAAAATGTTTTGGATCAATTCACATTTTATAGGAAGTTAATTAAGTCGCAACTGATAAAAGTAAACCTCCAAAAGTAACATCTGCTAAAATAAGCTTATCTTGTTTTTTGGATTTGGAAACATAAAAAGCTGACCTTTTCTGCAAATTCCCTGTTTTTTTAATTACATTCAGAAAAATTTATGAACTTAAATTAACCCAGCAAAAACACACCTTACCAAATAATAAGTCTAGTAATCTAAACTCTAAGGTTTTCACCTATTACTCTTTTTATTATAATTCTAACTTTTCTTATATGAGATGTCCCAAAAGGTAAGTTGTTCTGCTACGTAAGCAGAATAATAAAGAATAATGGGGTTACACGTATGCATATTAATAACACTGTCCAACAGCATTTTTGGAACAGAATAGCAACCCCATAATTCTGAAAGAGTATGTTGAGTAGATCATTTTTGTAGAACAAACTTATGGTCCAGCACGTCTGAGTTTTTTTTTACAGTGGGTCAAAATTTTCATTTTTTGGTCGAAGGGAGCATTATACTATATGAAAAAAATGCTGTAAGTTAATGTCTGAGAGAATTTTTATGGTCAGAGTTGTATTGTGGAATTGCATGAGGATTCTTTTTGTGGAAGATCTTAACCCTCTAACTGGTCTCTTTATGGGTCAATTTGACCCTTTTTTCAAGAAAATCAGAAAATATCCTTTAAAAAAGGACATTTAAGGATTAAAATATTCTACGAAAATGTTTGCCGGAAAATTTCAGAGGGGGTCACCAAAGACACCATTGTTGTAAATAAAGCTCTTTACGATTAATTGGCAAAATTACACGCCAACTTCTATAAAAAAATTATAATTTTGTTTTAATAGTGGTTTATTATAGTATGTACATATTTATTTTTTTGCTTTAAAACTTTCCAGATCGGCGTGTCTTTTTCTTGAAAATGTAACTTTTACATCGGCTTTTATCAAATTCCTGTTTTTCAATCTGGAACATAATATTTCAGCTTTCTCTTTTGTTAGTCCTAAATCTCCTACAAGATCTTCAAAATAAGCTTGGTCTATCAAATTAGGACATATGTTTAAATCATCAAGAGGCAAGTAACTTATATCTGATATGTTTTCAACCGCCGCTGTTATTTCTGTATTGGCGACTGTCATATTGGCCGAAAATGTATGTGTAGGCGGTTGAGGCACCGGAACACCTTCACAGCGCACTTCTGGTAAAATGACATTATTTGTTGCTTCGTATGTCATTATCGCGTAGTGCCTTTGGCTTCTACCAAATTTGTAATTTACGCAGAAATAGCATGTATCTGATTTGTTATCTTCAGGTTCAATCCATGTAATAGGCGCAGAAAATGGCAGCGCCTTAGTACCGCCTTTGTACCAGGTAAAAAGACCACTTTCGCAAGTAGTACATACGGTTTTTGGTATCCAAGCTTCAGATAAAAATCGTATTCCAAAAAAAGAAAATATGGTTCTTCAATTGTATCTTTCTTCTGCTTTGATGGTGCGTAAAATGTCCACAAATAAAACAACACCAATCTCTTAATTTGCAAACAGAATCCGCCATGCTTATTTAAGCTTTAATTTTTCTTTTTTTATATTAATTTTAGTAAAAATCACAGCCGATATGTACTGCTTAGTAGCTCAATTATGCTTGAATTTTTTCTTTTATTTTTTATTATTAATTTTAATAAATATCACACCCGATTTGTAAGTCACAGCTGACTAGACGCGAGAACTCAGTGTTTGGCCCGACCGAACTTGACGCCGTTTTTACCTGTTTTGTATATGTTGGTGTATAATTTTACTAATTAAGCGTAAAGAGCTTTATTTACAACATTGGTGTCTTTGGTGACCCCCACTGAAATTTTCCGGCAAACATTTTCGTAAAATATTTTAATCCTTAAATGTCCTTTTTTAAAGGATATTTTTTGATTTTCTCGAAAAAAAAGGGTCAAATTGACCCATAAAGAGACCAGTTAGAGGGTTAAGATCTTCCACAAAAATAATCTTCATACAATTCCACAATACAACTCTGACCATAAGAATTCTCTCAGACATTAACTTACAGCATTTTTTTCATATAGTATAATGCTCCCTTCGACCAAAAAATGAAAACTTTGACCCACTGTAAAAAAAAACTCAGACGTGCTGGACCATAAGTTTGTTCTACAAAAATTATCTACTCAACATACCCTTTCAGAATTATGGGGTCGCTATTCTGTTCCATTCAAAAAGTCTTAATTTGTTGGACAGTGTAATTGGTTACTAATAACCAATTATTATTTATTTTTATGTAAGAATTGACGCATTATTTTTAAACTCCTGGTAACCAATTATAATTTAACTTTGAGTAAGCGACAAGGTAATCCAAATTTCTAATCTGCTTTTCTTCCAAAAGGAAATATATAGAAATTAACCCTTTGACGGCCAATGGTTGATAAATGACCCATTTTTAGTTTTTTTCGTATTTGGCCCATTTTTTTTACCGATTTTCTTAAATATGGCTTGTATCGACAGATGATAGTTGTTGCTTTCACACAATACTAACTACTTGGATCAATATGCTCTCAGAGACAATAGGATCACCACAAATTCATAAAAAATATATATTTTTGCATAATTTTTGGAACACATTTTCTCGTATCCTACTGATATTGGGGATCAATATCTTGGTAGGACATGGTCTACTCCTTTAATTTTAAGAAACATTGAGATATTTGAAATTGGTTCGCTTCATTTATTACGGGATACTGATACAATTTGAGACATATATATGTATCCCATGGGTTGTTAAAGTTCAAAAAGAGAAAGTTTTTGCTCAGAATATCAAATTGGATAAGATTAAATATTGCGCTAGATCAATTTAATCTTCAATTTCAATTTTAATCTATGAGTTTGTCCTTAAAATTAATAAAAAATACAAATTTATGTGATTTTAGTTAACCAACAATTTTCATTAACTTAATTTTTCTTTCTTGATTTGTGTTAATGTTCTTTAAAAACATTTAGAAATTTATTTTTTGTTAGTAAAAAATCTTAATTGTTAATAGCCTGTTCCTCTATTTCGAAAGAACACGTTCGTTCGCTTTCTAGTCGAAAGAAAACTGATTTGGGTTCCACTAACTCTATTTCTATGCGAACGATGACTCGAACGACAAGTCGAACGAAAACGTAACTGTTTTCATACTAAATTTGGTTTCTCTATTTCGAACAGCTCGAACGCAAATGTCAAAATCAGTCACTTGCTGTTTCTTTGTCGAGTAAATATATGTTTGATATTTTTAAAAGCAAAATGAAGTAAAAAAAGCAATGGATAACAAAAAGTAAGTACAAAATAATACAAATATTAATAGATTATTGAGAATTTTAATTTTAGTTAAAAAAAAAATCAACAATGGACCATCCGAAGACGCTTGTATTTTATATGGAAGAAAGACCTGATTTTGCCAGAAGGACTCTAGTGTTCGGAGCAAACAAATTTTCTGCAGAGGGGGAAAATTTGACCAGAAAACTAAACTCCGTTTCACCCCCTATTACGCTGTTGCTGAGTGGTAAAAGGTATGTGTGTGTTGTTTGCGGCTTACGTTTGCCCAAGAAGCTCATATTTACATTTTTTATTTTACAAGGACTTTAGCAGTGACCGCACCGAACAGACAACATGCAACAGAAAAGCTCTCCAAACAACAATTTCACCCACAACCAATCGATAACAAAAATTTTCACAAATAAACACATTTTCCAAATAAAAATTGATTTGTTTATTGTTATTTTTTTTATTTCATTTGTCATACACAGCTGATCACTGTTAAACAGGGTTGTTTTTGTCTTTAAGCAGTTTAGTAGTATTTTTGCTACTTTTAAAGAAAATTGTTACAAATACTCAAAATATAATATCTGGCATCTCTGTGGTTTGTAAATGCGTAAGAAACAAAAATTGACACACGTAAGTCAAGTCGATCGAAGGCTTTCGAAATAGAGAAACCGAAATTGATTCGAATTCGAGTGACTTGCTTTCGTTCGACTAGTTTTTCGTTCGAGATCGAGGAACAGGCTATAAGACTTGTTGAAACAAAAAAATAATGAAATATAAAATTGTATGAAAAGACAAAATCTAAACAGGCTTGCCAGACTTGGGGTTTGGCCCCAAATTTAGTTATTTGGTGTTGGTCTTGTGGAAAAAAATGTTCAATTGGAAATTAAAAAAAAACATTTTGGGGATATTTTGAATTTCCCATAAAATTTTTATAAATAATTTTCAGAAAAAATCTTTTAAGTTGGCACAAACACGTTTAAAGAATAGTAAAAAATTAATCTGTTTAGTTATTTTAATGTGATTTCCTTCAAAAATTTTAAAATTTAATATTTCTATAAATGAAATCGTAAAAATGCTCATTACGTTTGTAATACAACTAAACAAATGAGTTTTAGAAATTCGTCCCATGACGATTCCCTTAAGCAAGCATTAATTCCGGATATGGTCCAGGTAACAACAAAATATTTTTCACAATTTGTTTAATAAGCTTTTGGATTTAATCAATTTTATTTTCTTTAAAGCAGTTAGATCTCGCTTTAATCTGCAGTATCTTAAATACTATTTATGGAAAAAATCATCATATTGGTGGAAGATTTAAGTCTTTAGATTTAGATTCTTGTAATTTCCGTACAACAAGAGAACAAATTTTTAAATTTTTTAAACGAATAATTGTGTGAAATCTTAAGATAATATTCAAATTCGATAAGTTTATTTGATAGAATTTACAAAAAAGGGTTTCTCTAAAATTCCATTATTTTAAAGTTTTTTCTATAAAATATAGCATTTATATTGTATGCCTTGCTCTACATTTACTAACAAACACATAATTTATTTGTTAGATTTTGTTGTTTTAACTATTTTATCAAATAACAAATAGAAAAATTTCAAATATTTATATGGCAAATATTTTCATTTACATTTAAAAGAGAAAAGCCAAGAATTGACAAGACTTGGCAGCATTTTTATAAATTCTTTTGAGCGCCCCGGTTGGCTAGTTAGTAGCGTGCGGGGGTCGTGGGTTCGATTCTGGTCTGTTTTCGCCACAACGAGCCAATAGCCTTTGTTGCTAGAGCTCGGTTAGGGTATCCTAATACCTAATTGTAATTATATGATTAATATAAATAAAATAAATAAATAAATCAAGTAATTCTAACATTTTAAATTTATGAAACTGTTTTCTATAGCATTTCCAAAAAGGTTTAGAATATAACAACATATAAAATTATCATTTAGTAAATATTTTATGTTGTATAACTAATTTAAATTAGTCCATCAAATTTTAAATTTATAAATTCCAAAAATTTAACACAAAATTTACTTAATTTAAGAAAAAATATACATAATTTAAGTTAATTGTTTGTACTTGTTTTTAAGGAAAGGGGTATACTTGATAACAAAAGTAATTAAAAATATTTGTTAAAATTTAAATTCGATTTGTAACAATTTTATGTTTGTACACTTAAAAAAGTTTGTAAGTTAAAATAACTGAAAATATCATTTAATAGAAATGATATTTAATTTAAAAACCGGTATACTTAATTTTCATTTAAATTAAATGCCATTTGTTATTTATTTTTAAATGTTGATTAATCAACTGACACATCCGTAAGAAACAAATGATATAATCAGTTAAAATAAGTCGAAATTTTACCTACCAATTCTTAAAAAAAAAAATGTTTTTTTTTTCATTTATTTGAAATTGTTTCCCTTTTTGTATTTTTTTTAATATACTCGTACAATACAAAATATATGTGGCTATAGACACTTTTTGTGTGAATGTGCTTGTGTATGTCTGTGTATTTATGAAGTTCTTGTAATTTGTATTGAAAAAATTTGTATATATACAACCAATTTAAATAAAAAACAAATTGAAATTTTTTGAATATTTTTTTTTGTTACTGACACAAATAAACCACAAGTTTCCGTTTTGTGGGTAAATTTTTATTAAATTTCAATCAAATGAAAAAAATAAATGAAACTGAAAAAAATGGTAAATGATAGCAAATTATTTCGAATAAATGTATAAAAAAATTAATATAGATACTTCTTCGAAATAATGTATGTTCCTTTATTTTTACATAATATTCTGAGTGCAAATTGTTATTTTTCTTTAAAAATATAAAAATTAAAGTTAAAAAATAATAACAAAAACTTGTTTTGTATTTACAAATTCCATTGTTGGTGGCTTTAAAAAAAATTATTTGTATTTACAACAATATTCTATGAAAGATGTTAAATATTACAAACAGAATTTTGTATTGTTTTTTTTGTGTTAAAATTCTCTATATTTTTGTACAAATCTTTAATTTTTATATAGTTTGTTTTCGTAAAAAATTACCTTTATAGTATCATTATCTGTATTATTCTAAATTAATTAAAAACTAATATTTAATATATATATATTTTTTTTGCATTAAACCACATTTTATTAGAGGTCATTCCCAAGATTACAAATAACACCTTAGCATCATACTTATCACATATCAACGATTTAAGTGCTACAAAAAAAATACTAAATGTTATACTTTAGTAACAGTTTTTAACATAAAGATGTTAACAAATAAAGCGTGTTTAATCAAAGTAAACATTCATTTCCTTTACTCCACTTAAAGTTTAATATAAAAATGTTTCAGCTATTGTTTTGTTTTTATTAATATTGAATCTCTCACTCGTATAAGGGCATTAAATCCACTTTAAAAACTTTGCGGGAGACCAGAAAAAAGCGTGGAAATGCAATAAATTAATATTTTCGATGACTTCGATTGTGGCATAGAAGTTTGGGAGGTGGTCTTAGTCTATAGGACATTCCCCTTACCGAAAATCTTATGCAAGATTTACACCTCCCACCAAAAAAAAAAGGTCACACAGCCCACAGTTCACACAGGTCCAGTTTACGCAGGTCCCAGGTCACAATTCTCAGATCATACGGAAAAACTGCATTATCTTAATGAAAAGTTGCACTTAAAAAATTCCAACGAAACTTTATAGATTTAATGCAATTTATTAATATCATGCAAATAATTCGTTTAGTGTAAAACAACATATAATTTATTATGAAAACGTAACAGTTAATAAATACCGGTACGTACCGTGTGACGATGAGTTTGCCCATAAACTAATGTCGCACACTGTAGCTACCCTAGTAAACTTCAAGGTAATCGGTTCATACATTACCTTGGGGCTCATCGGCTATAAAATTCATCGATGAAATAAGGTTTAATGTAATGCATGACTATACATCATACTTGGGGTTTTTCATCGGCATTGAAATTTTATTACCGATTTAATGGTAATGAAATTTTCTGGCATTAGCATTTATCCTACTAATGCTAACGAAATCGTACTAATGTCTCAAAAGCTAATTACAATGGCTCAAAAAAAGCATTAGTTTTGTTTTATAAAATGGATCCTTCGGAATCTCTCCCAAACCTGACCTATATTTATTATCGCAATATATTAATGCTCTTTCGAGCAAAAACTTTTCCTCTTTTGCTCTTTCTTGCTTACTTTTCGGGATACCGCCCATTTTAAAAAATAGCCATTTTACAAAATGGCGTATATTAAAGCTGGATAAAAGCTTCACTTCGAAAGAACCGATTCGGTAGGTCTGCGAAGGATTCCAGTCAATATTTATAAAACAGTCGCAGGGTTAATATTTTCTTTTTATCAATTTATATAATGATTTAAATTAACACACTCTGGTAATACAAATTTCATTTCTTATTCCATTTCTTTTGTAAAAAAATGGCTGACCCTGTGGCTGTTTTGCCCTATCTCGCTAAGATTTTGAAATACCGGGTATTTGAAAAAATTGCCATTTTACAAAATGGCAAATATCTGTAATACTAAGCGAGAAAGCGCAAAACGGACAAAACTTTTACAACGCTCATTAAATTGTACGCCTTTTTTATGTAGATTATGTAGATTAATGCAGATTATTTAGTTCGGGTCCGATAAAATTTTTTTGAAAGAGACACAGGGTGAATATTTCTATACCCTTTGTTATGAACCGAGTGGGCTGATGAGGATTCCGGCTAGCTCAAATGCAGTTTCTCTCAGGCGGTTCCAACCCTCTCATCAGTGTCGCGCTCAAACATAAAAACAGGTAATCTACAAACACTAAAATCGTTCAAAAACAAACAAAAACATACCACACACCGAGTTAGAGACAGATGGAAGCCCCTAGTTGCCCTCCCAACCTTGATCGTAGAACCTCATCCTCAATCCTTCGTCTCTACGATCCCGCAAACCATCGACCATTCCTTCCTCAACTTACCATCATTGCCATTACCAAATTAATTAAGCCAACATGATCCTTTTAATTTTTCAAATAGTAATTAACATAATTTTATTAAATAAAACTTAAACACTAACATAAGGTATGTATATCAAGAAAAAAAAAACTATATAAAACTTATTTAAATACATTTTATTCCGTTACCAAAAAAAAACTGTAAATATTAAACACGGTTACTAATTTCCGCTTTCGATTAAAAATGAAATACCTATCTCTTCTTCTTCTTTTTTTTCCTTAGGGATCAAATCTCAACAAATTCCAATTCGGATACCTTCCCTACTTTGTTTCCTAACGCACCTAAAGAAGCTCCCTGAGGACGTAAACAAAATGGTCACTAATATGGACTGGACTCTATTAAAACGCTGTAGATGTGGACCCTATGTTATTTTTTCAAAGAGATAAATGTTTCACGCATAAAAAAACTATTTTCCTACTATTTTATTTTTTTTTTTTTAGGATAACGCGAAAAAAAATAATCATATAAAAGCTAATAAAGAATTTAAAATACTAATAAAAATTATAATACCTATAAACGAAATACTAACAATAATAATAAATAAAAATAGTTTTTCCTTAGCAAAAAAGAAATAATTTTAAGTTTTATTTAATAAAATTATGTTAATTACTATTTGAAAAATTAAAAGGATCATGTTGGCTTAATTAATTTGGTAATGGCAATGATGGTAAGTTGAGGAAGGAATGGTCGATGGTTTGCGGGATCGTAGAGACGAAGGATTGAGGATGAGGTTCTACGATCAAGGTTGGGAGGGCAACTAGGGGCTTCCATCTGTCTCTAACTCGGTGTGTGGTATGTTTTTGTTTGTTTTTGAACGATTTTAGTGTTTGTAGATTACCTGTTTTTATGTTTGAGCGCGACACTGATGAGAGGGTTGGAACCGCCTGAGAGAAACTGCATTTGAGCTAGCCGGAATCCTCATCAGCCCACTCGGTTCATAACATAATGGCGCCCAATAGAATGATATAACTTGGGATACTTCCCCCATTTTTGGAATAGTTACCCAAGCTATAATAAAGTAACATGTAGAGTCACCGATACACGTGACAATAGCCCTGTAGTTTAAACAAGAAAATAGTAAACTGAGTAGTTGCGATGCTGAATCGTAGGGTTTTAGTTTTTTACAGCCGCTTGAAGCTTTCGTCTTTAAAGTGTTGTGTAAAAAGTAGAATCTTGGATGTCAGCAGAGCGATGAATCAGCCAGAATTCAAAAGACAGGAGTAACAATAGCTAGAAAACTCGCTATGGAATTGGTTTTCTAATTTGTATTGTGACTCGTGTCTAAGTTGCTTAGTAATGTAAATTCAATTTTAATGGCAATAAAATAGTAGGTGTAGACCGGTTGAAGATTTGGGATAGCCTCTCGTGAACTTAATAATTTTCGAGGTTAGTAGTATCCGAAATTTTTTTCCGCCAATCGTAGCCCGTGTCCGTGATGAAAAGAAAGGGAACGTGATGTATGATTAGGACACACTGCTGAATTTCCATAAAGTAGAGTAAAGTTGTCTGATTACCACATTTATTGAGTCATTTATTTGTAAACCATTCGATCTCCGCCACTACCATCATTGCCAAAACCCAACATATAAAATCCGTTAAGTCTAAGGAAATAAGAAAACTTTTATTAGAAATTTTTTAGTTTGATCAAGTAAGAAAATATACAATTAACAAATTTTGAGTAAGAAAAGTTAATCATAAAAAAAAAATTTCGTTTGGCATCTAAATTAATAAAAAATTATTTTATATCGAGAAATTTGTGTAAATTTTAGATACCAACGATTTTTCTTAGAGTTTATTTCTGTTCAAAATTTGTATTGTTTAAGTTTTTTTTTATATATAGTTATATTAAGTTTTTAGTATATTTTTTTTAAGGGTTAAGTTTCTAGGTTATAATAGATTTATTTAAATAGGTATATTTTTTTAAATTTTAAGTTTATGCCTTTTTTATCATTATTTTTTTTTTAGTTTTTAGTTATTATTTAGAAAGGTATTAGTTATTTTTTTTTGCAATATTTTATTTCATATTATTTTAAATTTTTTTTTTTATATCAATTTTGTTTAAAATTCGGTGCGATTTGTATTCGTTTTTTTTTGTTTTGAAAAGTTTTCGGTTGCGAGTTTTTTTTATTTTTGTTTGCCAAAAGTTTTTACTTTGTTTTTTTTGTAATTTTTATTTTTGCGTTAAGTTCTTTAGGAGTAGTTAAACAAAGGAAAAACTCTATAAGGATATGAATAAGAATCCTCATAATCCCAGACAAAGAAAAAGAAATCGCCAAGTACATTTTGATCTGAATCGTTCAACACCGCAGATCGCGTTAAAAATTCAAAAACCAAATACACCCCAAGTTGGAAATCTTTTGGAAAAGTCCGCAAAACCGAAATACAAAAAGAATCTTGAAATGGAGCAACAAGTTGAAGGAGCACCTCAATTTCAGGATAAGTCTGGCTCGATTATTACCAAGAAAGCCCAGAATCAACCAGGAAATGTAAACGTGCCAAATGATAGATTAGAACAGTCTAGTAGTAGACAACAAAATTTACAACCAAATGTACTTCCGGTTAATGTAGGAATAGGGTCTAGTATTCAACCAACTGTACATCCGGTTAATTTAAGGCAAAGTTCAAATTTACAATTACCAATGCTACCCGCTAATTCACAGCAAGGAAATAATATACCATCCGTAGGTTTAGGAAATTTAGAAAATTCTGTTATGCGAATGATAGAACAAGGTGTAGGACCTCAGTTGTCAGATATAAAAAGTACCATATCAGATTTAGCAGCTGCTGTTAGTAGGTTAAATTTAGCAGTTGCAGAAACTCAAAGGGAGAACAGAAATTTAGTAAACGCAAACTTACCTAGCGGATCAAACTTTTCTACTCCGAATGTACAACCAATGGACATGTCTGGAATACTTCATCAGTCTAATGTTTCATCTAGAGCATCATCTTTAAGTAATGGTAACATGCCTCTCATGGATAACCATAAAATTCGTATAGACAAATGGGGTTTGCAATTTGATGGCAACACCAATCATTTGGCTGTCGAAGATTTTATCTTTCGTCTCGAAACACTTCAGAGACAATACAATATCCCATGGCTTGAAGTACTCCGAGATTTTCATTTGTTAGTGACAGGAGAAAGTAAAAAGTGGTACTGGCTTTTGGCCAAATCAACTGATGTCACTAGTGAGGATAAATGGCCCATATTAAAAATGGCTTTAATGAAATAAAATATTGTTACGAACCGAAACGGCGCTAGGGTGGCAAATACCGGCTAACACGCGGACAGAACAAAAACACACTCAAAGGTCGGTCCATCCCGCCAAAACCCTAACCCATCGATCCGAACAATTAAAATTCACAAAAAAAAACAATCTCGAAACAAAAACAAAACGCGTCGCAAAAAGGGGGAGGATGTAGGCCCCCACTGGCCCTCCCTACCTTGGTCGTCCGTCTGTCCAGTACAATTAACACGACCCCAATAACCACGATACTCACACAATTGCTCTCTTAAATATACGCCACTAAATAATACTTTTTTGTAACTCATAACTAAACATTTTTATTAAATAAACTCTAAAAACTAGCAAATAAAATTCTCGTTATAATAATAAAAAAATAAAAATAATAATGACAATAAGTATTTATACGTCCAGTTAACTTTAGGATTTTTGAAAATTCCAAATGGGAATTCTTGAAACCTTCAAGGTGGCATCACCATGTCAAACAGTAGCTTACACTGGACGAAATGACTGCCAACAACAAATTACACAGGACACAATAACTTAAAGTATAAAACAAAAACAAAACATTAATACGTAAAAAAAAACATAATGTAAAATAAATAAAAAAAAAGCAATTTAAATAAAAATAAATATAAATTATAGAAAAAAATCATAAATAATAATAAAAATATATGTAAAATTAAAAAAAAGAATAACTAAAGGGAGAAACAAAAATAATATAAATAAAATAAAAAAAAAACAAATTATATACAAAAACAGATAAAAAAAAACATAAGGCTTCAACGTCACAAAACACCCTATACCCGAAGGAGCTCCCTAAAGTATTTGAGTTTTTTTTTTTTATCTGAATTTTCATCCTTTTTCTTTTTTTTTTAAGTTTCTCTGTTTTTTGTCCATTTTTTTACTGTGAAAATAAACTTATCACTAAACTTAGTATAACATGCACAAACACTACACTTAACACGAACTTAATTATCTACATAATTTTTTTTTCCTTTTTTTTGATTAATAATAATCTCAGGTTCATATTTTAGCTTATATTTTTTTTTTTGTAATTTATATTCTTTCCACCATTTTTTTATTTCCTTTTTTTTTTTTTTGAAGCCATTTTTTTTTTAACTGTGTTACCTAAGGCTGGGCGAATTTCCTTTGAAATGTCCGGGAAGTATAATACAAACGTATACATATATATAAACATATTCTGGCCTCCACTTCACAACTGGACCCTGCTACCAGCTGGAGGCCAGTGCCAATCTGCCGCAGATAAAAAAAACTATAAGAAAATTTTCTTTCCTAAATTAAAATAACACTTACGTTCTCTGTAAGAACACCGGCACACAGGGATTTGCGCGTTATTTATAAATTATTTACTTTTTTTTTATTATAAAAAAAACGGAAAAACATTTAAAAAATATACTGCGACCAGTTCGATTTTAATCGCTTATTCTTTTTTCTTAAAAATGGCCACTGTGCCTGGATATGTATAGCCCTTATCTAGAATTCACATTGTAGTGAACTCTTTCTCTTTGTTAACTAGTTGTCCCTTTCCATGAATCCACCACTAGAGGGCACACGAAAGAACAAAAGCCAAAAAAACAGAGAGAACACAATTTACAATAACACTTTTGTTTCTCTAAGTACACTAACAAATATACACAGTGTACTACATACATGCATACATAACATAACAGAACACAGCTGAGCACCTTTCAGTGGCGTAAATATCAATAATTTGGTAGTCAGTGGCGTGACTACTGCTAGGGATGAGTGGGGCAAAATACCCACCGTAACACCTTCACCACAGGTGGAAGGGTATATATAAGTTTGTCATTCCGTTTGTAATTTCTACAATATTGATCTTAGACCCTATAAAGTATATATATTCTGGGTCCTTATGAAGAGCGAAGTTGATTTAATGATGTCCGTCTGTCCGTCTGTCCGTCTGTGTGTTGAAATGGGTTTTCCGAAGAACCCAGACATGATGAGGACTTGATTGTTTTTTATTTCTGTTACATGTGATCCATTTTTGTTTGCTATTAAAAATCAGACAGATCGGTTAATAAATGGCTGAGATATTAGCAAAAAACCAGGACTAACTCTAATTTTTCCAGTAAAATCTCTTTGTTTAATATGTATGTAGAATTTTGAGCATAACAACACATCCATGTGTTAAAATTCTTTTCTTTCATCTCCACCTTTTATACACAAACAACATACATACAAAGATTTGTCATTTAAATAAAAACTAAACAAATCTCTAATGAACGAATACTTTTATATATGTACCTCTATTGACGATGATTTTGTGTGAGCTTCAATAGCTCAGTTGTCTAGACGCTATGTCACAAATACTTTTTTCTCTAAGCCCGCGGGTTCGAGGTTCGAATCTCGGTCAGGAGGTCAATTCACTTCTTTTTTGTACATTTTTTTTTATTATTTTCTTAAGACTTTTTTTTTTTTTTGCTTATTTTTGTTTTTTTTTTAACATTTAATAATTAATTTATATAAAATTTTATATTAATAATTAAATAATCCATAAATAGGCTAAAAACATCAACATTTTTATAAAAACCCTCTGATACAAACAAAATACAAACGGTTTTATACCTTTCACCACAGGTGGAAGGGTCGCGGGTTCGAATCCCGGTAAATTCACTTTTTTTTTGCAAATTTTTTTTATTTTCTTAAGATTTTTTTTTGTTTATTTTTTGTTTTTTTTACATTTAATAATTAATTTAAATAAAATTTTATATTAATAATTAAATAATCCATAAATAGGCTAAAAACATCAACATTTTTATAAAAACCCTCTGATACAAACAAAATACAAACGGTTTTATTTCTATTTTTTGCTCCGATTTAAAAGAATTTATAAAAAGATTTTTAAACCATTTTATATCTCACATATTAAGAAAATTTTATACATAATTTACCTTTGAGTGCAACTATTTTAGGTCATAACTTATAATAATTTATAAAAAAAATTATAAACTATTTTCCTTCAAATTTTTAAAATTAAGCTAAAGAAATTACAAATATTTCTAATAAAAAAGCGAAATAAAATCCCAAATGCAAATTTGCCAGCTAAATCAAACTATTTTGTAGAAATAAAACACATGCAGTTGTAGTGATTTCTTTTAACGATTTGTTGAAATTCTTTTTTTTTACCTCTTCACCTTTTTTGTGTATAAAACAAAACTATTCTAAACAAACACTATTCTAGAGCTGTATTATGACCTATGGATACGTCTTATATAGCAAAAGATCGAAAATCTTTAGTATAACATATTTGCTGAAAAACTCGGAAATATCGGTTCAGATACAAAAAAGTAATGCCCAAAACATAAACTTTTTTAAAATACCTATTTTCTGGAACCATAAATCTTCCCGAGTCCAAGTTTTATCTCCAAACTAAATGGTTAATTTCCTCTTAAAGGCGTCCGTATATAAATCTGTCCATTCGATATATGTCCATATATAAACTTCAGTTTTTTCCCAACCATGGTGAAGGGTATATAAGATTCGGCATAGCCGAATTTAGCCGCTCTTACTTGTTTTTTTTTATCAATTTATATTTTTTTTTTCGAATTCATTTATTTATTGAATCTTCACTGAAAAATAGTGAACTAACAATAAGTATTACAAATCTTAAAAGCTAAAAACTAAGTTACTTAGTCCAGCCAGTGCCAGACAAAATATCATTTATTCATGTATTATCTCAATTTTTCTCAAAGCATAGGTCCTTTGTACTAGTATGCCAAGTCGGTTGTGGCCCTCCTTCTCAGACGCTGGTGGCCGCGATTTCCAAGTAGATTACGAGCTAGTTCATTTGGATGAGTCTCCAGTTTAGATTTCACGGCCTCATCTTTAGATTTCACGGCCTCATCTTTAACTAGAGGAACATTCAAATCTGAGTGTATATTTGAATTTCTTACATAGCAGGGAGCGCCTGTTATTAATCGTAAAATGTTGTTCTGATTTCTTTGAATTCTCTGAGCATTAGAATGGGAGGCCGGTGCCCAGAGTTGAATTCCATAACACCATATGGGTTTTATTATCGAGTTGTACAGAAATAGTTTACAAACGAGGCTGAGTCTGGAGTTTCTTCCGATTAACCAATTGATTTCAATGAATTTTAATTTCATCTGAGTTAATTTTGGATCTATATGATTTTTCCACGTGAGTCGACGATCAAGATGAATGCCTAAATATTTGACACTTGTATGTATGTTGGGGGGTATGTTTTGATTATTTATTCGGATTAAAGGGCAAGTTTCTCTTCTTAACGTAAAAGTAATATGAACACATTTCTGCTCATTCACCTTTATTTTCCACTGATTTAGCCACACTGCTAATTGACAAACGTGATTCTGTAAAATTCTAGAAGCCTCGAGTGGGTTACTGTGGCAACTTAGGATCGCCGTATCATCGGCAAATGTGGAAGTATGTGTGTCACTATTCGTTGGCATGTCAAAGGTATATAGGATATACAAAAGTGGTCACAATATACTACCTTGTGGAACACCGGCATGTATATTTTGTGGAGTGCTTATAAAATCGCCTTCCTTAACTATAAATTTTCGATTTGTTATATAGCTTTCGAGTAAATTGTGTGTATTAGATGGCAATATATTCTTGATTTTAAAGAGTAGTCCTTCATGCCAAACTTTATCAAAAGCTTGTGAGACATCAATGAAAAGTGCAGAACAGTATTCCTTCTCTTCATAAGCCTTTCTAATTTATATGGTAATGTAAATTAACAAACTTCGATTATACATATTTTATTCTCCGTTTCATTGCATTTCGTTCGCTGTGCTTAGAGTGTTCCAGATTCACTCGTTCCAAATTTCATTCTATTTCGTTACTCATTTTTTTAAATAATCACGAGCCTGAGCGAGCAATTTCCTGATTTTAGAAAGTTATTTTCATTTTAACGATTTTTAAAAAGCTTTTCTATCGTGATTATTTGTTTTTAAATTGATTAATTACACAGTGATACCTAAGTGAAAAAAATAAATATGCAGGGGGTCTGATGTTGTGATTCTGTTTTGTTGGAGTACGAAAATACTTAATTTTTTGCTCGATCATTTCGTTAAGTTTGTTTTTTTTTATCAGCAAATGTAGTGAAATTATAGTATTCCTGAAGTTACAACTTCAATAAATCATAAGTTTGCTGTTTTTAAATGGATTTTCAAAAATGTTTTTTTTTGTTTCAAAAGATTCACTTTTTAAACAAAACTTATTTTTTCAAAAATCGGTTTGAAAATGTCTGAGCTACGATCGTTTAAGTTCAAAAAAATGCACTTTTCGCAACAAATTTTCAATTTCGTAACGCTCTCATTTGATAGCGAGGGAGTTAATATTTCTTTTTTTTTGTATTTTTTTTTAAACACATTAAAGCCTCTTATCAAAACACTTAAGAAAACTAAAATCTATTAAAATTTTAATGAGTCATGCTAAGTTTTATGCATGTATTTTATTAAATATATCACATATATAAATATTGGTTTCTTAAATTTCTTTCTTTACTGTTCTTCGTTTTTGAAAAAAGATCGCCGTCAGTTTCACGCTTTAGAGGCTTTTACACTGAACAACATCTTTGTGAAACGCGT
The DNA here is from genome assembly GCA_949748255.1 of Eustalomyia histrio. NCBI lineage: Eukaryota > Metazoa > Arthropoda > Insecta > Diptera > Anthomyiidae > Eustalomyia > Eustalomyia histrio. The sequence continues at coordinate 84,936,999 of OX456525.1, read as the reverse complement.
GGAAAATGTTGAAAAAGTGAAAAATGTATTTACATTGGCAACATCTTTCATCTGCCATTTATTCAGCTGTTTAAAAAAAATAAAAGAAAAAGACGCATATTTTTTGTTAAAAATAAAAAATGGACTTAGAGAAAGCATTAATCATTGGAGTAGTTGTTGCTTTGCAAGAACAAACCTGAATTTTAATGCAGTACATTGAAATATTAAAGGTCATTCTGGAAGAAAGTGATGATGAAGAAGAATTTTTGGTAGACATAAGAATGAAATTCTTACATGTGCCGCTCATTTTCCTATGTTGAATAAATTTGTTTTGTTTATTTTCTGCAATGTCAGTTTGCTAGTGATGGCACAAAGAAAATCGATTTTTTTGTAATTTTTTTAGTGATGACACTTAAAATAACGAAAGATGCAAGATGGAGAAAGGATCATCTTTTGTAGATGTAGAAAGATGTAGAATTTTTGGCCTGTATAATTCTTATGGGAAGATATTAACATCTTTGCAAATTGATGAGAGATGTAGCTCAGTGGAAAAAGGCTATTAGTGACCCACAATAGTTGCAAAGTATACTGATTTTACTTTTTCGTACATAGCGCTGTTCAATTCTTAAAATTTCCTGGTAAAATCGTTCATCTTGTAAATTACTCATTTTGCCTAAATTTGATGCGAACATATTCAAGTGAGCATGCAAATGGTACAATTTAATCGACATTCTGCAACCCATAGCATGATAGGAATACAGCATTTCGTTTACCATCATCTCATAGTGTTCACTTTTTGTGTTTCTAAGAAAATTTTCACATACTAAAACAAAAAACGCATGTTTTTCTATCAATATAATTTGTTGTACATAATTTTTATTTTTTATCAATTGTCGTATTTGTGGAGCAACAAAGATACCTTCAAGATATTTGAAAGTTGACCCATTTTTGTCAAGTGCTTTAATAAATTGTTTAATCAAACCCAACTTAATGTGAAGGGATGGTAAAATAATATTCGTTGGGCTTACAAAAGGAATATTAATGCTATTTTTTCACCAATCACAAGTGCTGTACGAGTTTCCCAATCGGTTTGAATAAAATGTTTATCAGTTGCTCGACTGTTCCATTCACAAAAATAGCAAGAATACTTTGTAATACCACTTTGCATGCCATTTCAAATGGTCAGTTCTTTAAAATCTGCTACAATTAGCCACTTATGGGTCCATTACATTTAATATTAAAGCCATACTTTCATAACATTCTTCGATGTCAGTTGCGTAAGCAAATGGCACTGATGGAAATGACCCTTTGTTATGTAAAAGTACTGTCTTCAAAAAAATAAAAACTGATTCAATATAAAAATTTTTTCATTTTACTTTTTGTAAAACCATCAATGAATAATTGCCAATCTTCAGGAATATGATTATATCTAAGTTTATCAAACAGTGTTTTGGAAATAGGCTTTAATGTGTTTAAAAAAAAAAAATACAAAAATAAAAAATATTAACTTTCGAACGAAAAGTGTATTTTTTTGAACTTAAACCATTGTAGGTCAGTGAGGCTCGTATTTTTTAAACAAAAATACATTTTTGAAACAAAAAAAAACATTTTTAAAAATCCGTTTAAAAACAGCGAACTTATGATTTATTGAAGTTGTAACTTTAGAAAAACCATTATTTCACTACATTTCCTGATAAAAAAACAAACTTAACGAAGTGATTGAAAAAAACTGTTAAGTATTTTCGTACTCTATGGACTCCAACAAAACAGAATTACAACATGAGAATCCCTGCATATTTCTTGTGTAGCACAGTATTATTAATTGCAATGAAATTTGAAAAAATATTAACATTTAAAATCATTATCATTATTTAAAAAATCGTAATGAAAATTACTTCATTACAATTGATATCAATGGAATGCTAATGAAATCATCAAATAATTAAAACATTATTAAGTTGTAAATTCACTGTCCACCGATACAATTTCCTAACCCATGTAAAAATCGAAATATATATGTACATACATCATCATGCATGGGCTTGTTCATGATCATACATGGGCATACATTCCATACATGATCTCATATATGACCATATATCTTCGGATCCGAAATTTGAGGGTATATGGTGATAAATGTGCAAATATTATCATACATGCTCATATATTATTCATGTATGCTCGTATATGATCATATACGTCCATATACCCTCAAATTTCGGATCCGAAGATATATGATCATATATGAGATCATGTATGGTCATATATTGAACAATGTATGGACGTATATGACCATGTATACCCATGTATGATCATACACAGGCCCATGTATGATCATGTATGTTCATATATATTTCGATTTTTAGATGGGAATTGAAATGTAAATGTAACCATCAAAAAACTTGCGATGAAAGTGCATGTTAAAATTTTAATAAAATAATGCATTTCAAAAAAACACTTTGGATTTTACGCCCTTATTCCAGCGGCACATTCACTTATTTTTGTTTTTGTTGAAAAATGATAAACATTTTCACAATAAAATAAATACGTACACAAAAATCATTTTTAAAACTTCCATTAAAAAAAATACTGTTTGTTAAGAAAACGTTGTTTTTTTTGATTCTCAAGTTTCAAAACAAATTCAATATAAAGTTATTAAAAAAAAATGTTAAAAAAATTTATTATTTATTAAATTAATTCACACATAATTGCTTTGATATATTTTAAATTGATACACAGCGAAGTCTGTATTAACCCCTTAATGCGCCTCAAAGGCTGTCTTAAGGCACTACTTAATTTTTGGTATATATTTTTAAAATTTATAATTTTAAATTAAACGAGTTCAAATATCTCGATAAAGTTATAAAATAAGTGCTTCAAAGTCAAAATTTCGTAAAATTAAAACAAAAAATATGTATTCAATCAGAAAAGTATATACTCAGAAAAGTACATATTTATTCAGAAATGTATTTACCAAATATAAACTTATTTAACTAAGGATACGTTTCCACTAAACGTGTTTTGTATGAATACACTGTTTTGTACATGTTTTCCCACATATTGTTTTCGCCAAAACAACATGATTTGCTCAAAACACGCAAGTGAAAACGTATCATAAATATTTAGAAATTTGGGAATGATTTGGCGCCAAAGAAATTTTAAGTTAAATCACAATTTTAAATTTTTTTAGCTTATAAATCCATAACATTTAACTTAAACAAGAAATTAATTTTCGTGCCGTTGAAAGGGATCTTGCGAGTCAGCGGGACTGACTGGTTTGATTAGTGTTTCCTCGTGAGGTAACACTGATCTTTCAATGACCACCTGATTTGTTACATCATAGTGTTCGGATTGATTTCCATCTTGTTGGAAACTTTCCATTGTTCAGCCAATCCCGAAAAAAGGTGCGGTTAGTAAACTTGACAATTACCGACCAATTGCAATATGTTCTGCTCTGGAAGGCTACGGAGAGCATGGTTAATTACCTTCATGTCAATTATCTAGAATTATCGAGAGACCTGATGGCATTGCTTTCGATGTTTTTACTGATTCTTTGAGAACAAAGTGTTTGCTCTAGATATTTCCATGACATTCGATGGTGTGTGCCATAAATCACTCGTATCAAAGCTTAATGCTTTTGGTGTCGGTGATTACTTCTCTCGATTAATATCGAGTTTTCTTAGGTATTGTTTTATAATATTTTTTATATGTGGCGTCTCATCGGATGAGCTTCAGCTGAATTAAGAGTTACCGCAAGGTTCCGTTCTTTCTCCCTCACTTTTTTCGTATGGCCTTTTTGGTCAAACTTCAAATCTTATCTATTTTTTCGTAGATGACAGCAACATCTGTCATTCGTATTCCTTTAGACTTTGCAGACATGAGGCAAAATATGAATTACACACTCAATATGGACCTTTCGTCAATTTTTGGTGGGGTTCTTTGAAGAGGGTTGATTTGTTGACCAATGGGTTCATCAATGCCGTCTGTACACATGGGGATATCGAAATTAAGGAATTGGATACACTTGATGTCCTGCGCATGAGAACTTAATGTGATATCCGCTGTAAAAGTCACATCATTCAAGTGTCGAAAGAAGCATTACTTCATCTGATCTTCTCACTATCTAAACCACCTATATTCGTCGAAAAATGTAATACAACTCCCATGGATGGATGGGCAGGGGCTTCAAAGCCTATTTTTCAGCTTCTAGACCGTCTTAAAGAAATGCGTCGACGCTCATCATTGACAACGGTGTAACCAGTTTTATGGACCCACTAAAGCATCATCGAAATATGGGTTGTGTTTCGATTGGCCAGTCGTTCTTTAGTCGCACAATCAGCATACGAATAAACTCCCCGCAGAGGTCTTACAACTAAGTGAAATTCACATACACTACTCCCTTTTACCTCTAGCCCTTAACATAACTTCCTTAAGCCAACACAATGCACTGCATTAGTCAGTGGCGAATCCAGCCCTAGATTTTGGGGGATGCAAATTTTAAGGTTTTTACACTAACAAGATATTGTTTTTTTTTGTAAAACTTACGAAGGCGTTTCAATAAGTCCGTGACTTTGAATTGAAACACATGTATTTGGATAAAAAATTATTTTATTTTGTAACATATGTAGTCACCTTTGAGCTCTATATTTGTCCACCGTTTCACCATTTTTTTTTTTGCTTTTCATAATATAAGATTTATCCAGGTCATCATGTTTGTGAGATGATTTTATCGTTGGAGTCAAATCTCTCTCCGCCGAGCCATTTCTTTAGGTTTGGAAACAGTCACTTGCCACACGGTTACATTTAGTCGATTGTGAGCAAACGCGGCACCCATCTTGCGGAAAGCTTTCTCATACCCAAAAGATCATTCACAATTGAAACCACTGAGCCAAGTGAGATCCCTATGGTTTCTACTATCTCTTGCACTTTCAATCTCCGCTCTGCCAACACCTTATGTTGAATTTTTTTAAAATTTTCTAGTGTAGAAACCTCAACTGCTTGTACAGCTACAACGAAATTCAATAAACCACTTTTTTTACCATTGATCGCAGAGTTTCCATAGTGCAGAGTTTCCATAGTATTTATCAATCTTAGCCTTCATTTTCAACAAAAAAATAATACTAAATAAGCACACGAAATTAACTTTTTTCATTTTCTCCTCAAATGACGCGGTAGTCTGCTATTAATGGCTGTCAAACACAAACTAAATGACGCAGCTTGTTCAAATTTCTACAGAAGTTAACTGACTGATGCCTGTTGACAAAAGCAGTGTAGCTCTTAAAAAGTGTAGCCTTTTAAAAGTCCGTGTTATTGATTCCTCCTCGTACCTTAAACCTTAATTTGTATTAATTTAAACTTTTTGATTCTTTAGTTCGAAATCAATTTAAAAAAAAAAATACCAAACCGATGATTTCCAAATCATTTTCACTATTTTTTATTTCCGGAAATAAATGTAAATAACACGTGCAGAAAGAAAGTCTAAACAAAGAGTTGGAATACTATAGAGATTTCATCGTAAACAGCGGACAAATAAAATTTTGTACAGGTTCGATAACTAAGAGAAAAAACAGGAGAAAATTAAGCAAATTTCACTAATTTCAAAGCAAATTTTTCCCCTTTCTGCACAAATTTCTTTGATTTGGAAACCTGTTTTTAAAACCAATTGGGAAATCTGTTAAAATCCAATTGTACGAACAAAAATATAAATTGGAATTGCAAAGAAAATCAATTGGAATTGAATAAAAAACCACAATTAAAAAATTGCTGAAATTCTTAGCAATCCGCACATATGAAAACCAAGAGTAAGTTTTTTTATGTTTGCATCGTGAGCGACATCGTCATGGTGTAGTCTAACAATACAAAAATCATTTACATGTTTTATCTTTGCTGCTTTAGAATTTTACTACTATGTAGATGACAGCAAGAGATTAACGCATTCCAAAACCAAACCGAAGTCTTATTAAAAGTTTTCTCTATTACGATGACACTTAACATTTTAAATAACTAAATTAGTTTTAAAATATTTCACGTCGAAAAATTTGTTGTGTATTATATTAAGTTTGGGATGGGGTATCATGTCGAAATATAGGTCTAAGACCCGTTTTTCGTTCCGCCTGTCTATTGAAATGGCGATCACGACGCGAAGACGCAAGCGGGGTGCTTATTTTTTCCTATATTAAAGTATATCCTCCCGAGCGGTTTGGTATTGAAAATAAGCAGCGGTTAAATAGTTATAAGTGAAAATGTGAAGGTACATCTAATTTTTCCATACAAATTGGTGTATTTTAGGACAATTTCATAGTAGCGACTGGTACATAATATTTTTTTCTTATATTTTTCCACCAGTCGCTTAGAAGTGAAAAATCCCTATGGGAAATGGACAGCCCGCAGAGTTAGTCACGTGACCGGACCTTTGTGCCAGAAACCGGTACTCGAGTTGGTTTTCTTAGATAAAAGTAACCGGTAACTTAAACATGGGCTTGTCATAGAAGGTGGCAATTTCTACCATTTATGGTGAATGCGCAACAAAACAGGTGAGAATTATCTTACACATAACTAGTCTCCTTTTAGACACTACGTGATCAGAACTAGTGCAAAATGAAACGTTACGTTACTGGCTCAAATGTACACACCACAGAACTGAGGACAAGTAATTAATAAAAAACTGGTTATATATCAATCACAATGCGTTATGTTGCAGAATTTGTAGGGAATGAATAGTTTCGTGACATATCACTTGACTGGCAAGTGAATATGTCAAAGAGCAAACGCAAATTAGTTAGCATGTAACCTGTCAATATTTCTTCCGGGTGTCCATAATAAACACATGTTTCTGAAAGATTCCATAAGGTCCAGTCACGGAATTTACCTTATTACAAAAGTTTTTAAAATTTTTTATATTTTGCGAATTTAAACGCTAAAAAAAACCATCACAGAATGTGAATATTTTCAAATTTTAACAAAATTGAAGAAAAAAGAAATTGTTTGTTATTTAATCAAAAAATGAATTCAAAAATTTGCAAAAAAATTTGGGGTCAAAAGCAGGTCTGTGGAGGCAAGTCAGCCTCAGCCCCACAAATTAAAAATTAACATTTCTCAAATCAAAAACGTTCACGATGTAATTATTAAATTTGATCGTTTTTGGTTTATGTTCAAAAAAAATTATTTCAAAAATATTCTGGATTTTTCAACAGAATAATTCAATAAATTTCAACCAAATTGTCCAATAGAAGTTCACAAATTTCTAAGTTATTCTTCTCCCGCGCAAAATTCATTTTATTCAGAAAAATTTTTAGATTTAATAGATTTTCACTTTTATAAAATGAATTAAATTTGACTCGAATAATCTTCCATAAACGCATTTGAGGCGTATTGAGAATTCTTGTTAGAAAATGTTAGTTTAACCTTCCGTAAACACATTTTGATAAAATACAAAAAATTTGGATGTCCCTTTAAAAATTGCTATTTGAATATTTAGGTCATGTGCGAGATGGCTAAATAAATTCTTAACTAAATACAAATTGACAAAAGGTTTTGAAATTTCCTTAAAAAAATTTTGAAAAAATTTTCAAATTTTATAAAAAATGAATGTATCAAAACCGCGCTATTACTGCGGATTTATATAACATTTTACACACACGCAACTATCGCATAGACAAGTTAAATTCCAATTCCTTTTAAATGAGCTATGCTACTTTCTACTGGAGTTTTTGAGCGACTTTTAGTTTAAAATTCGTGAATTCCAATTTTTGTATCCCTTCCAAAAAATAAGATTATTCGAGGTCCATAAAATAGGCATTTGTTTGATCAATAATTTCATCGTTGGAGCTAAATCTCTTTCCACCGAGCCATTTCTTTGGGTTTGGAAATAGTCACTGGAAATAAATCCGGAGAATATGGGGGATAAGGTACCAATTCATAGCCCGATTCATGGAATTTTGCGATTGAGACGAACACGTTACACGATTACGTTTATGATTAATTGAGGGGAAACGCGGCACCCATCTTGTAGACAGATTTCTTAAATACATTGAATCCATTTCATCATTTAAAATCGAAACCACACTGCCATATGAAATGCCTATGGCATCAACAATATCACGCACTTTAACTCTTTGATCGAGCAACACTATATACTAATTGGACGTCCAGAATGTTCGGCATCTTCCGTGCTTGTAAGGCCACAACGAAAAGTCGGTAAACCATTTTTTTACCATTGAAATCGATGTTGCAGAATCCCCAGAGTATTTATCAAGCTTGTCCTTGGTTTGATTGACGTTTTTTTCGCAAAAAATAATGTTTAATGAGCACTCGAGATTCACTTTTTTCCATTTTTAAAAAATTCCACGATGTTGTATGTTTTGAACAGTTGGTAAACGCAAAGTAAATGACGGAACTTGCTCAAAATATGACAGAAGTCTATTAACTCTTTCCGGGAGTTTTGACTCAAATTTTACTTGAGAAAATTTCAAACAGATAGCCATTTTTAATTATAAATGAAACAGTGTCCATAATGGAGTTAAGCGAAAAATAATTTTTATATATTTTAATTTAATAAATTTTGTAATAAAATTTTAACAATTTTAAGAGAAAAGAGTCGTCGATCGAAATTTTCAATAAAAAATTTTGGATTTTTGGGGATAACATCCCCCCTAATTAACTATTAAGTGTTGTAATACCTATTAGTCGCGGGCAGCTTGATTTGCCTGTCATTGACTCTTCATCATGCACATTGCACATTGGATTCATTTTGAATTAATGCAGTTATATGTCACAATCTAAGTAGATGCATAATCACTTCTTTTTTTAACTATATTAGTAATATGTCATTATTTCTGCAGTCACCAAATCGGTTCTGTTTAAATCAGTTCAGTATTATGTCAACTTTGCAACAGTCGCGGGATTGGGGTTTTCGCCACCGATTGACATTCTTTTATACACAGCTAAATTTGTTGAACCAGTTCCGTGTTCTGTCATTATTTGAACTATAATAGTCCTCATATTTTTAGTCCACATTGGTGTTGTGTTTATTTCTCTCTATGCTAAAAAAAATAATTTTATCCTATAGGAATAAAAAAAGTACATCCAATGCAATCAAGTATTTTCATTTTCCCCTAAACATGTTATAATGCACGCGCTTTGGCCAAATTACCATGTCTTATGTTGTTCTGATAATAAAATACATGTAAATTTGGAACTACTTATAGTAGTCTTGTGATTTAATGCGTGCCCACTGGTGGTTATATAATTGTGTTTTTTCTTTTTCTACTTTGCATGAATGTGTAGTGTTTGGGACTGGTTTGTAAGTGTGAAATAAAAGTGTTTCATTCATTATGATATGGTCAAATATTATCGTTCTTACAAAACAGTTCGCACACAGTAACTATATTAATTTTGAAATACAAGTTAAAACAAGAAAGCGTCAAAATAAACAAACAATTTGTTTTTTTTTTTATTAAAACGTTTTAAATGACAATTAACCAAAACCACACATACAAACTGATATGAAAAACTTATTGTTATTTAAGTACCAACCTATTAAGTTACTCATATAAATGGAGGGGGGAAGTACACCTGATGTTTAAGGCCAAGGTATTTATCAAACTTTTTGTAAAGAAGCAGTAGAATAAAGTATAAATACTACAACTACTACAATCTCAATAAATTTAATATTATATTTCCATAAGTTTCTTGTCTTTCATTAAAAGGACATGACAATTAATCCAAATATTTGCTGGGGATACCATCATTCGACACGTGTGGCTTAACTTAATTTTAGTTGGGTAATTTAAGACAAAATAACCATTTGTTTTGTATGCATAAAAATGCATTTAAAAGCCTTATTTTAAAAAAGAAAAAAAGACAAAACAAATGACGTGACTAATAACAAATTACATATAGTTTTTAAAAATATACATTTTGCGCGTTTTCTAATACGCGAATATTAAGTACCTTGACGATTAGTACTTATTTTTGTCGTTTCAAAAATGTAAACAATTGAATACATGGATATGCAGTAAGATGACACTTATTTTTGAAAACTTTAAATATGCATATTATAGTGCCCCGAAATTGGAAACTCTTATGTAATAGCACATAAACGATGCAAATTCTCGGCAAGATTATGAAAAAAATTACGCCGCCACTGGGTGCTCTCCGTGTGCTCCCTGGGTACTCCCCGGATTTCGAACGCTGCCCCTGGGTGCTCCCCGCGTTCTCGCCGTGTGCTCCTCGGGTGCTCGCTGGATTTCGAACGCCGCCACTCAAAAAATGTTCAACTCCTCGGGTGCTCCCCAGGTGCTGCCCGTGTGCTCCCCGGGTGCTCCCCAGGTTCGCCGACATTAAAAAAATTTCAACTCCCCGGTTTCTCCCTGGGTGCTTCCCGTGTGCTCCCCGGGTACTCCCTGGGTACTCCCCGGGAGCTCCTCAAGTAGTTAGTCAGCATGCGAATTGTGCATGCCATGTCAGCTACAACATTCAATTGACGTAAAATTTAAATGAAAACCATTGTAACTTTTTTTCCCTCTAACGATTTTGACCATTTGTGACTTGTTAGAATACCAACTGTATTTAAAATCGATGTCAGGTCTAGTTATCCAAAAAAAATATTTTTAGTTGCTTAAACATACGTATTTTGATTAAAAACCCCATATTTCACCATATAAAGTATGTTTTTTTTTTTAATTAACTTTGAGCACACCCCAGCGTTATCCGATCCGCCCCAAATTTTTTATTGGAGGCTTGTAGGCAAAATGGAAACTTTTTCGGCCCGGCAATCAATACAAAAAAAATAATAAATGGTCTAATGTACACTTGTTAAATTTCATTTGGATCTGGCAACTCATTAGTATAGTAACAGCTGTTCAAAAAAGACGCTTCAGTGATTTATTTTTAATTTAAATACATTAAAACAAATTTTAAAATGCAGCTGTCAAATTTGTAAAATGTACAATTTAAATGTAAGTGATGTCTTACGACATGGGTGGCAAGAATTTTTCGTTGCGTGCCTAAAACAGATAATTTTTTGTTGCTTGCTAAAGTTTATTTTTTATTTAAAAATTATTTTTTTGATTGAAAACTATTAAAATTTTGAAATTTATTTTTTCTTTTTCATAATGTCATCACAATTCTTTCTCTATTTTTCCCTATAAAATTCTTGATGTGTTTTCTCATTGAAAAATTTAAACTTCTATCAATCCAAAATTAAGAGAATTTTTTATTATTTTAGTTCAGCTTTTGATAATATATTTAATAAATCTAACCCAGGAAAATTTCTAAACCCTTGATGGTAAAAATAAGAGTTGGGATTAATATTGGTGACTCCGTAACGAGTGAACTAGTCCGATTAAATTATTCAATCGCTCTTTGTTTTGAACGGCGACGTAACTGTGCGCCGTGAAACTGTGTCGTTCAATTTTATTTTGCGTACTATTCCTGTTTTACATTTTTTTTTGTATTATATTTATTTTAGCCAAAAAAAAGTATCACAACAAAGCATAGCAAATTTTAAATATTTTATGATAATTATTTTCAAAAATTTGTTCGCCGTTATTCAATAAAATAAATTTGTTTGCCGCCGAAAATCCACTGGCGTGTGTGCTCGCATGCCATAGTTTTGCCAGCCCTGGCTACGTTATTGTTTTGCATGTTTATTTTGCATTTCATTATTCTTTGATTGTTTTCTGTCGACTCATATTTATTAAAAATTAAAAAAGAAGAAAACTGATGTCTTTAAACAATAAAAACAAATAGCAAGTCTGCTGTAACGAATATTTAAATACACTCCTGCTTTCACAGACTACTCTTTCCTAGTGATGACTCTTATTCGACTCGAAAGTGAAGATACTCTTCACACCGGCTTATTGTGCGCTCTTATGTATTTTCGAATTTTACTAAAGATCGCACCGCTCTTTGACTTCAAACACTCGCTACTTTTGTCGGGCTTGTGACCGTCGCACCCCAGTTAAAACAAGATTTCTTAAAAAAAAAAGTTTGGCTTTCCTAAGTATCAAGCAAGTTTCAACCAGGTAGAGGAATAATAAAACAAATTCTATCTGACATTTTATTTGGGCGTTATTACATTTGTAAGAAAAGACCAATGGCAAATGTGTACTTTATTATTTATTTTCAATCTTCGTCTTTTGAGGCCCTAAAAACCGGTTCGCGTAGTAACATATAAGTGTGGGTACTCAAGGGTAATTCCAGCTCAAACCGCACAGCATTCGGATTTGTCATCTCCTATTTTAATGAAATTCACCATAAATATTGTAAATGGGTAGTGTTAAATGAAATTCGCCACAAATATTGTAAATGGGTAATGTTTATCAAATAAACCCTACTCATTTACAATATTTGTGGCGAATTTCATTAAAATTAGATGTGACAAATCCGAAAATGACAGTTTTCTGACATGGAATGGCCCTCAAACGAATGAAAATTTTCTTATTATTTTAAAAATGCTTCACGATCTATGATATACTGCTCCCTCTAGATCTATTTAAGACCACATGATGTGACTTATTTTAATTTTCTTATTTATTTGTTATTATTTTTTAGACGTGTGTAGACTTATTCTGAATTAACTGTGATTATAACATATCTTATCCGACAAAAAGAGATATTTTTTTGTATGTGTTTTAAGCTGTTATTTATTTAATGTTAATGAATTATCAAAATGTCATTTATTCATTCATACAAGCAAATTAAAACGTATAATAACACTAGTTTACAACCAAAATGCGACAAGCATGCTACTATTTTTTTTTTTATGTATTAGGGCCCCCTAAAGCCTAAAATCGCATTAAAAAATTTTTTTCTGGGCCAGATTTTAATTTTTTTTAATTTTTTATTTTTTTTTTTAATTTATTAGTGAATTTACCATTTCTTATCAGTCAAATTGCAAATGAAAAACCAGTTAAGGCACAACATGTTTTGTGAATATGATTTTTAAATCGGTTAAGTAGTTTAGAAGATATGGGTCAAAATTTTGCGAAAAAATTGATTTTTTTGATAAAAACACAAATTTTCAAATTTCAAAAAAAAAAATAATAAAGATATTCGTCTTACATGGTAAAATATGAAATTATTTTTTACTTAAATGTTTTACTTCTACAAAGAAAATAAGCAATTTTAAAAGAAAATCTATGGATAAATACCAAAGTTATGATCATTAATAAAAAAGGTACCCAAATTTAAAATTTTTCTGTTTTATATTACTATTTTTTACAGAATTACTGCACAAAAATCATTTTGTTTAAGAAAACTCAAATTGGACAGTTAAAAAAATCTATTTTGGGAGGAAAAATTGTGAAATTGTTGTACTTTTTAGCCGTTTTTTTATTTTATTTTCAAATTACATATGTAGACAAAAAATAAAGTGCTCTTATAATAAAAAATGACAAAAATGCTAAAAAGAGAAGTCTTAAATGAGAATGTATTAGTTATATTACACAAAAAATGAGAATGTCTTAGTGGTATGCAATTTACTCAAAGATATTTATCTGAAATACTTGGAAATGCCTGTAACAAATTTGCAAGAAAGATGGACACCATATCATATCATATGTTTTCCGTGCTATAGAAATCTTACAGGATGGGCTTCTGGCACGAAATTGAAATTATTTTTTACTGATTTATTTAATATAAATACCTCATGTGTTAAAATTTGTTTTTACTAGCCGATGTATGAAATTCGGAGTACCAATGATTTGGAGAAAACCATCTAATCATATCGACGGTTGCTATTTTTGTCAATGCAAGTGTTCTGGATTTTGAGCCAAAAAAATGTGGTTTTATCCTAATGTAGACTTTGTCAATTTTCCAGTTCCTCATTGGGATGTATTACCCATTCCTTAATATCCAAAATCACGTAAATCAAAACTCACCTAAAGAGAATTACAACACAGGCTCAATTAAATGATTTGGTCCGAGACTTGGAGCTCACAATAGAAAAAGCAGAAGTACTTAAATCTCGTTTACAACAATACAACTTTTTGGAGAGGTATTATCCAAACGAAAATGAGATATGATTCTGCAGGGAAATTCTCGGTTGGTCGAGGAGCTTGGAGAGCCTTACAATGGCGACTATTTGTTGATAGAAAGTTTTAAAGCAGTTCTTTTACAAGAAATCATCTATACCCATCGCACATGCTGTAAACACGTACGAAGCAATGGTTAAATTGCTAAAATGTATTAACTATGAAGATCCCAATTAGGAAGTTTGTTCCGATTTAAAAGTGGTGGGCATGCTATTTGGAATGCAACGTGGATACACAAAATATTGTTGTTTTATTTGCCTCTGGGACAGTCGAGCTCGCGATTTTCATTATAAGCAAAAACATTGGCCGGAAAGATTAGCCATTACAGTGGGTCAAGACAGCATAAAGTATGTGCCTCTTATTAGAAAAGAAAACATTATTCTTCCACCATTACATTTATAATTTATACTCTTGAAAAACTTCGTCAAAGCATTGAATACGGAAGGCCAAACTTTCGCCTGTTTGAAAAAGATACAAAATTTGAGAAATATATGTCCCCACATGAGACTGCAGCTTGGAAATCATTTAAATTCGTGGTTTCTGATTTCCTGGGAAACAACAAAAACTCGGAGTACAAGACTATTGTTGAAGATTTGATTAAGAATTATGAAAAAATGGATATATAAAAAAAGATATAAAATACTTTTTTCTAATTTAACAAATATCATTTCCTCTCTTTTACTTTTTCAACAAGTGGTAATTTGTAACTTAAGATTAATTTTTTACATTCTCACTCGAGCTTTTTCCCAGAGAATCTCAGTGATGTAAGTGATGAGCACGGAGAGTAGTTCCACCAAGAAATGAAATCCATCGAGAAGCGATATCAGGGATATTGGGATGATAGAATGATGGGAGATTACATTTGGTTTCTCTTAAGAGAAACAGACCCCAACGAAAACAAACGTAAAAGAAGGTCCAACAACTATTTTTAATAGTAAAATACCAATAAATTCAAAGAAAATCAATAATGCAGAAACAAAATTTTTAAACGCGATTTTCGGATTTGGGAGACCCAAATCAATAACAAAAAAATAGTCGCACAAAATTTTTAAAAAATTTGTTAACTAGTGTAATTTTATTGTTTACTATATACCTGACCCGGCAAACTTTTTGCCCAAAATAGATTTTTTGATTGAATTAATTTCGATCATTCACGATTCCACCCGAAATATGTGTTTTTTGATCAAAAATAAGCTATCATTAACAGATGACGCAATAATATAATGTCAATATCGGATATCCGGTTGAACTACCACGCTTCAAAAAGAAATGCATTTTGTTTATTTGTTGGGAAAAAGAGGATTTTTTTTTTATTTATTGACTTTTTTTCTTAATGCTAGCCGATAAACAATATCTTGAGTTTTTTCGGCATTCGTGATCGTAATTTTTCGATCAAAATTAGTTTTTTATTTCTAAAAATCAAACATTAGAACGGAATATTTTCCATCAGGGATGTTGTAGTTTGGCCCCAGATTGGAAATAAAAGTTAAAGTTGGTGTTATCATTATTAGTATTATTGTGGTAACTTTTTTAAAAAACAGTTTTCGAACAATTTCGTTCGATCACGAATGCCGTAATTCGGCACCAGGAATGCACATGAATATTTGTCTACAATTAAAGCTTCTCTACATGTCTCCAAAGATATGACGCTTTCAAACATACATTTATTTTATCGGCTGGTCTTGATTTTGAAATCGCTGGCTAAGTTTGTCGAAAATCACGAGCAGGAAGCAATTGGTCGGTAATTTTTTCTAAAATCTTTGAGAGTACGGTCAAGGTGTTCAACAGATTTCTTGTACGCCATAGTGCATTTAAACATACAATAACTGAACTTGTTTTTAAGACTGCAACCATGCCAGCATTTTAACCGATGTCACATGTTAGTGTTTCGGCATGGTTTACATCAAATGGAAGCTTAAGAGCTGCGAGTATTCATATTAAATTTATTTCAAAGAGCTTTCTCATGCTTTAGAGTTCAGCATTTTATATGTCACTTAGTTAGGGCGTGTTTCGACTTTTTTTTTTTATATTCGCGCAACTTCGTGTTTGATCCGACTTTTTTCGAAGCTCTATTTGAGACTGTGGTATTCCTTAAGCTGTCTTTTTTGCTCCAATTGACATAAGTAACGCAGTTGTTTATTATATACCCTGCGTGAAAAGGACCTATCCCAGGGGATGGGGACTGGTATTTTAAACATCGGCTTGTGCTAGAATGATCCCCTGTGATATGTCACAGGACTGGTCTAAAATAAAATGTCACACAAATAACCCTAAAGAACATATCACAGTACTAGTACTTTCAACCTAATCACGTTTTTTGAGAACAGGTACTGTATTCCCCCAACACAAGACTAGTACTTTCATACCAAACACGTGTCACTATCACTTGTACCGGTCTACAAAGTACGTTAGAAACCGATTGGGACAGGTCCCAATTTTCAACTGACTCCTTTTTCCCGCAGGTTATTAATTTATAATTTTTTGGTATCGAATGTGCCTAATGCATTGTTGTAGTCGCATTATTGCCTTTCTATTTAAACCGGTTTGGAGCACATCGGTTGGATGGTTTCAAAGTCAATAAGACGGACATAGGGAAACAGTTTTTGTGTTTTATATACCCGTAGACAGATTTATTTATTTTTTATGAATCTAGTACCGGGAAAATATATTAGAATTTTTTAAATTGTTTTGATAAAAAACAAAATTGATAGAAATTGCAAAATTTGATAATATTTAAAATGTTTCATTCATTAAACGTATATATTTAAAATCAAAACAATGTAATTTTAGGGCTAAAGGGAGGGGGGGAGGGGAACTCATCATTGGTTCTTCTTTGTGAATAAGCTGGTATTTTTGGTATTTTTATAATTAAATTGAAATTGTTGTTTAATAATGAAATATTTAAATAGGAAGTGGTATGTACACTCAAAAAAGTTTGCCAATTACCACATGACAATACAGTGGATTCCCGATTTAACGAACAATTGATTGTCAGCCCTGTTCGTTAAATCGAAAAATTCGTTAAATCCAGTACTTAACAAAAAAATATTTCTTCATGTAATAACAAATTAAAAAGTACAATTCACTTCATATCTTAATACTAAAAAATACATTTTATAAAAAAATGAATGAAAATGTAATTATTTAAAAAAAAACGAAAGAAAAAAAGTAATTATTTAAAAAAACTTGTTTTTGACGTTTGTTTTTGCGACTTTTTAAAACTTTTTTCAATTTTTTCCTGTCCCTACTAAAAACATCAAAGCTTTTTATTACATCGCAGTGTTTAATTTTTTGACCTTCATCTGCAGGTATATCGCTCTCTAATTGTGCATTAATTTCTTCATCTTCTTTCTCATCTAAAAAAACATGAAACATGTTTTTTGCGCTGCATTTGGAACCACAAAAAAAGTTTATTTTCCATTATTAGAAACCCTCCATCTTTCATTGCACTTCGATGTTTACTACCAAAATTAGTTTTATCTATATTATTCAACATTTTTTGCTTATACTTTAGAATAGTGCACATTGTAGATTTGGCTAAACCATATAAAATGGATAATCCAGTAATACTCTCTCCATTTGTATATTCTACTAAAATTTTTAGTTTTTCTTTTAGTGTTAATCGTTTTCTTTTATCCATTTTTTCAATATTCACAAGTTCACAATACCACACCAAGAAACGTAATGACCAAATTATGTACATATGAAACAAAAGATTAGAATGCAAAAGAAAATCATAGAATGCTTTGAAAAAAATTCAAACTTTTATTTAACGATATGTTCATCACAAATTAAAAAAAAAAAGAAATCAAAGCTAGATGGCAATAACTTATTCATCTATTTGTAGAAATTCAGAAATACAGATTTTGATTTTATTTTACATATGTATGTATTCAAATGAGTTTTACGCATTTTTTATATGTATTTTTTTATTTGTTCGTTAAATCGAGTACAAGGTTGGATTTTAATTCGTTATACACAGTACTTAATGTAAAAATTTTGCCTGTTCGTTAAATAGCGAATTCGTTAAATCGAGAGTTCGTTAAATCGGGAATCCACTGTATTTTGAAGCAGTTATTTTGAACATTATAATATTAAAAAAAATTATCAAAAAGGTATTTTTGCTGTAATAGGTTAATTTTGGTTTTTTATTTAAAATTTTCTTTGAAGTTTTAAGAATTCTGGCTTAGTTTATATTTTTTATTATTAATATTAATTTATTTTTAGTTTGCAAATAAAAGTCGGAACATTTTTATTGTATCATTAATGCTAAAAAACGTAGTTACTGGGAGGACTGTTTGGATTTTTGATTTAAAATTATAAGTAGGATGAAGTAAATACATATTTTTATTTTAAATTAAAAAAAATTTAAATTTTGTTATTAAAAGATAAATATATATTTTTATAATACTGAAAAAATGTACTGTAAAAAACAGTAGTTTGTTTTACCAATTTCATCAGATGTTTCAAAATTGTTGTAGTAAAAATTTGTTAATAATATTTTAGTTAATTTTACTGTAAAAGTGAATAAGAATACTTTTTTTTTGTTAGTTTAAAAGTAAAGATACCTTTAACTTAGAACACCTGTGCTTTAACTGCCGGTAGACTTTTACTTTTAGTGTACAACTATAGCAGATAAGATTGAGTACAAAATTTAAAGCAATGAATCATATTTAAAAAACTTTTTTTGAATTTATATTAATAGGGTTATCTAAAAAATGTATTTCATTTATCTTCTTTATATATAAAAGCATATCGTTACTCACTGCATGGCTGAATCAACATCGCCCAGCCCAATCCGCTGGATTAAGAAGTTGAAATTCCGCTTGGAGATTCCTGAACTAGTGTAAAAATACGAATTTTTGTAAATTTCTACGGGGAAGGGACAAGGGACAGTTTGCCATGTATAAAATTCATATAAAATCATATAATTTATATAAATTTATTGTATATTGGAGCAATAAGCTACTTACTTTGTGGCACATGCCATGTAAAATAAAGTGGTTTACGAACTTAAAACAAGCATTTTGGCAACTCCAACTGGAGCTTTTGAAAAATTTTAAAGTTGTTTGGTTTTGATGCATGTATTTATGTATCGTAAAAAGTTGTTGAATATACACCATCATGCTGGTATACATGGGTACACATGATCGTATGTGTCTATGCATAGATCAATATATTGCTATACACCTTCTCACATATTTTCATATATCTTTGGATCCGAAATTTGAGGGTATATGACCGTATATGGTCATATATGATCACATCCCAGCAAAAATAAATGGAAGTGATTCTTAAGGAATTAATTTTTCATTGATTCTGAAGTATCGTTTAGTTCTGATTTTTCTCTTCTAAGGAAGTTCTTTTTCACAACTTATAAAATGTGATTTTTAATGAAATTAAACACTTTTCAAATCTATGACGCTACAAAAAGTAAAAATTTTACATATTGTAGTAAAAATTGCAAGGATTTCGAATAGAGATAAATAAGGCCGGATTGCTGAATTTCCCGCTAAAATTTAACGAACAGTAAAACTCAAACTTTGTATAGGAAACAACAACAAATGTGTCAGTTAAATTCCCAGGTAGAAGCTAACGGGAGATTGTGAAAATGAGGCTAAAGCCCGATTACTGATGTCCTGTAGAAATCTAAATTCAAAATTCAAAATTTATTTGGAAAGAACAAAAGATTTATTTTTTCACTAAACCATAAGAAGGGCTTTAGATGCAATGAAAAAGGATTATAAAAGAAAACTTCCACCCTATGACACCCCTATATAAAAATCATTGGTTCCGATCCAAATTTTCACAACACCGGAATCAAAATCACTGCTTCTGTTTCTCTTCTTTTGCTACTTTTTTTTTGCTGGGCATGTAAGCATATATGAAAATGTTTGGCCATATACCCTCAAATTTCGGATCCGAAGAAATATGAAAAAATTTCACATCATGTATGCGCATTAGGGTGCGCCTTCGTTATATGGGCCAAAAATTTTTTAGGAGATTTAGACCGCAATTCCCCCTGAAAATGTTCCTATTAGTGTAAAAAAAATTTTGGAAAAAATTAGGCTGATCGAATATCGGGAAGGCCCTAAAGTTGCTAAAATATGTGAAATTTGGAGAAAATTTGCAAAAATGTTAATTTTGAGCTACACCTATGTAACAAACTGAAATATTTTAAGGTGGATCATAATGTAGAATTTTTCGCTGAATCAGAATCTGCCAGTTAAATTTTCATAACATAAATAAATAAATTGATTTTTGAAAACTTTTTAAAAAGTAATAAGGCAAAAATTAAAACAAGTAAGAGCGGCTAAATTCGGCTATGCCGAATCTTATATACCCTTCACCATGGTAGAAAAAAAACTATATACGAAATTAACCATTTAGTTTGGTGATAAAACTTGGACTCGGAAAGATTTATGGTTCCAGAAAATAGGTATTTAAAAAAAATGTATGCTTTGGGCATAACATATAAGACGTATCCATAGGTCATATTACAGCTCTAAAATTTTAGTTTTTATAAAAATTTTGATGTTTTTAGCCCATTTATGGATTATTTAAATTCGTTCTTACCGTTCTTAAGATATAAAGTAATCTATTTTGTGCCACGCCCAATTCACGGATCCCGCCCACATTTGGTCAGATGTTGTGTATTGATAACCAAGATGCTCGTTCGTACCTTATTTTGGAACTTTTCCTCTTTCTGTTCTCCAAATATACAGAAAAACTGACCGAAATCGTTAAGTCAACTGTGCTGTACGTATTTGTTATGTTAAAAACAAAAATAGAAAAAACAAATAAGTCTTAATAAAAGGTAAAAAAAAAATGTACAAAAAAAGTTGAATAGACGGGGATCCATCGCGCGACTAATAGAAAAAAAGCATTTGTGACATAGCGCTTAGGCCACTGATCCATTGAAGGACATACGCAATCATCGTTAATAGAAGTAAATAAACAGTTTTCGTTCAAATCAAATTTGTTTGGTTTTTAGGTAAATCTTTGTATGTGTTTGTTGTTTGTGTATAAAAGATGAAGAGGTGAAAGAAAAGAAGTTCAACAAATAAAATAAAAAAAGAACAAAAACCACAAAAATAATGGCAATCAGTGTTGTCATATTTTGTTTCAAAAATCTTTTTAGTTCTAAAAAAAGCTTTTTCGACCAAAAAATATTTTTTTACAAATCGTTAAAAGATTTCACTAGAACTGCATGTGTTTTATTTCGACAAAAACGTTTAATTTAGCTGGCAAATTTGCATTTCGGATATTATTTCGCCTTTTTTAAAAATGTTTTTAATTTCTTTAGCTTAATTTTAAAAATTTGAAGGAAAATAGCTTATAAAAATTTGTTGTATAAATTATTATAAGTTATGACCTAAAATAGTTGCACTCAAACAGAAATTATGTACAAAATTTTCTTTATATATGAAAAATAAAATGGTTTAAAAATCTTTTTAAAAATTCTTTTAAATCCGAGCAAAAAATAGAAAAAAAACCGTTTGTATTTTGTTTGTATCAGAGGGTTTTTAAAAAAATTTTGATGTTTTTAGCATATTTATGGATTATTTAATTATTAATTTAAAATTTAATTTAAATTAATTAATGTTAAAAAAAAACAAAAAATAAACAAAAAAAGTCTTAAGAAAATAAAAAAAAAAATTGTACAAAAAATTAATATTTGTGCAAACTTAATTGAATCGCACATATTTTAGCAAATTTGGGCCGTTTGAGCCAAGCCTAACCGATATTCGATCAGCCTAAGAGGAACATTTGTGGGGGGAGTTACGGTCGAATTTCGCAAGTTGAAATATAAGGCGCACCCTAATGCGCATATATTTTACTATTTATATTGAAATATATTTCGATTTTCATATGGGCTGATTTTTAAGCTGAAAGTTGTAACATACAACCTAAGAGCTATTCATTTTGAAGTGCTTTACTTATTTTTGCTGGGACACTTCAAATGTTAGGTATTTTTGTGGAATAAAAGAAATTTTTATCGAAAGAAGTAAATAGCAATATCTGATTAAGAAAAATTTAAAAATTTTCCGGCAAAAGCGAAATTATGAGAAAAAACTAGTAAAACACAATCAGACATTATATTCTAAATAATTTTAGAAATAAATTAGTGTTTCAACAAAAAAAAAATGTTAAAAATGAGCCAAATCGATTTTACCCACTTTTGATAGATTTTTTTGCTGGTGTATTATTTAAAGTGTAACAAACAAGGAGAACAATTATACATACTAACCTTATTATGGCCGATGCCAACAAAATGCTTTATGATTCATGGTATAAGCACGTTTCAACAAAAGAAATTTCTTACAAAGTTGTTTAGAAAATAACACTACAATTAAACATTTTCATACTCTTATTTAGTTTTCTTTTCAACACATACTTAATGATTATTGAGAATTTCGGGTTGAAAAAAAAAATAATAATAAAAGCATACAATTTAGTTAATAAATTCTATGCTTTTATTATTATTTTTTTACTGATAGTTAAACACAATAAATGTTAATATATTGATGGTCATAAATTGACTACTTTAGCAAACGATGAAATAACCACTTGAGATAAGGATGTCAAATAAGTTTTAGTATGTTGGGGGAAGCCGTTTGGCACACTTTACTTATGTGGAAATGTAACTATCACCAATCGAACTCCACAAACTATTTAAGTTCAAAGAAGGTGACCATAAAGGCCATCTGAAGATCCTTAACGAGGCCAGTTCCATAAAGAACATGACACTATGTAGTGATCAAATAAATCCATTGATTGAACTAGGAAGAGAATACAAAGTTTAAATCCGAACAAGAGAAGAATGGGAATTTGATCCTCCGTGGTTGAAGGAAGATGCACAGAAGTGGTATACTGACGGATCCTAAACTTCTAGCCAGTGTATACGGACGTAGGTGCAGGATTCACATACCTCTGGGCAAAGATTCTACTATATTTACTGCAGAATTATACATATGCTATCTATACAGCAACGACCAAACTTCTGGAAAGGAAACTTGTGAAAACAAGGATAAACTTAATGTCGGACAGCCAGGCTGTAATAAAGGCACTGAAAAACTCCATCTATCACCATAGATCAGTGCTAGAGATCCATAAAGCCCTCAACCAACTGGCGACCAATAATAAGGTAACAATTTTTTGGGTACCCGGTCACAGTGGGCATGAAGGCAATGAAAAAGCTGATGAACAAGCGTGTCCTCAATTTGGTTTCACGAAAAAGGACATCGGAAATATGATATCGGATCGCATTAAGACGAAATCCATTGAATATTGGAACAAACAGAAACCACTGAAACATTCAAAGAAGTTCTTGTCATACAATGAAAAAAAGGAGCAGAGAAGCCCTTCAGATGAACAGACCAAATCTAAGACTTCTATGCGGAGCACTCACAGGACACTATCCATGTTATAACATCCTAAACAAAATGGATACATGGATGCATACCTACGATTTATCAGTTTTGGCAGACCTGAGATCATGTAGGAACAGTACAAGAAGCTGGAAGTGAAGAACATTGTACTGCTACTCAAGGCTGCACTGGAGAACACCTGAGGAAAATACTAGAGGGTACCCAATAGATCTACTTGGTCGCGGTGCTGGAGATACAGACTACTCAACCCAACTACATCGTAAATCGTAACTATCAGCTAAGAGATATCAACTTATGACCATCTAACATATATGTTATTGTGTTTAATATTTATGAATGGACAAATTAATTAATTAACGATTAATTTATACGTTTCGAAGTCAAAGAGTTTGCAATAGGTTTGGGTTAGGTAGAAGTGGTAGCCTGCCAATCAGACTCACGTAGACTAGTAAAAATTATATCACCAGCTTCCCCCGTCGAACCATCCCGATTGCCTCAAAAAGCCCCTAAGTCGGCCGATATCGATATCAGCCAAATCACCTAGGTCCCCAAAGAAATATGAGCCCAAATGCAGTCCCCTCTTGCGAGCCAGGGCAGGACAAGTGCAGAGAAGGTGCTCCACAGACTCCTCCTCCTCCTAATTGTCACCACAGCTTCTGCAAAAGTCACAAGCGCAACCCTCAACCTAACTGCGTGCCTTCCAATCAGACAGTGTCCCGTCATGACGGACACAAGTAGGGATATATCGGGCCTTGACAGTGACAGCAACCTGTGCGTGCGCTTCCTATCCAGACGGGGAACGAATACAACCACGGACATATGCCCACCTATCTCTTGCCAACCCATAAGCGCTCTCCCGCAGTCGAAACTTGCAAGTGGCCAGAGGCATGTCGACAGATTCCATTTCGTGTGGAATCTGTCCCTACAGTTCGCAATAAAATGGCATCAATTTGTTATCAAATTTGTTATTTTAAATGCATATTTGTATAGCCTCCAACATATATGATGAAGGTATGAGGGTAACATGACGAAATATACATTTAAGACCCCATAAAGTATATTATATATGTTCGTGATCCTTTTGAAATTTTAAGCCGATCTAGCGATGTCCGTCTGTCTGTCTGTTACAATGGCGATCACGGCGCGAAGACGCAAGCGGAAGTACTTACTTTTACCTAGACTAATGTACATCCTCCCAAGCAGTTTGAGTAAAATCGTTTCCGAGCTTAAAAAGTTATGAGTGCAATTTCATAGTAGCGACTGGCAAGTAAAATATTTTCTTTTGTTTTTTAAACAGTCTATTAGAATTGAATAGTACTTTAACAGGTCAATTGAAAAGTCCCCGCCCTACCATAGTAAAATACATTTTTTTTTGGCAAAATTCATTTATTTATTCAACATAGTTCCCTTCAATGGTGATAAGCTGATTATAGCGACCCTCCAATTTTTCGATACCATTTTTGTAGTACGATTTGTCCTTTGCTTCAAAATAGGCCTCAGTTTCGGCAATCGCCTCTTCATTCGACGAAAATTTCTTCCCAGCAAGCATTCTTTTGAGATCTGAGAACAGGAAATAGTTGCTGGATCTGATTCTGGAGAATACGGTGGATGCGGAAGCAATTCGAAACACAATTCATGGATTTTCGCCTTCGTTTTTACTGACTTGTTTTTGGTCAAAAGTGAGCTCGCGCGGCACCCGCTTTGCACAGAGCTTTCTCATACCCAAATATTCGTGAATTATATGATGTACACGTTCAGTTGATATCTGTAGAGTACCTGCTATTTCATTCAATTTTGATTTACGGTCATTCGAAATAATTTTGTGGATTTTTTTTGATGTTTTCGTCCGTAACAACCTCTTTTGGGCGTCCACTGCGTTCACCGTCTTCGGTGCTCATTTCACCACGTCTAAACTTAGCATACCCATCCTTGATTTTCGTGGGGCAGTGTCCGGAAACTCGTCATCAATTGCTTCAACTGTATTTTTCCCCTTCAAAAAGCAATATTTTATGAACACGCGAAATTCCTTTTTATCCATTTTTTTTACAATAACAAAAGTTGCTTCACTCAAAATGCTATAATTTATAAACTAATGATCCGACAGCAGTCAAATTTATACACGTATCTTTTGAAGGTTAGGACTAACTAAAAATAATATTAATTAAAGTCTAGTAGCGTCATCTATGTGTCATGTCGGGGACTTCTCAATTTACCTGTTATATTCACCTCAAATATTTTCACCTATAATTTTTCTTCATCACTTACAATTTTTTTCACTTTAAAAAATTTGCTTCCTCATCCAAAAAAGTTTTTGACCTCAAACATTTTTTTCACCTCCATAATTTTACTTTAAAAGTTTTTTTTTACATTATTTGTATCAAAAACAGTGAGAACATTTTTCAGGACATTAGTGGAGGGTATTCAAAAATTCGGCACAGCCGAATTTAAATCTTTCTTTACTTGTTTTTTTCATTTTAAAGATTTTGTATTTATTTCAGCAAAATTTGCATTTTTTTCTTGCATCCCCTATTAAAAAAATGTTGCATAAATATCGCCATATAAAATTATATCTGACAATTTTATTTTTCAAATATTTTACATTTCACCATATAAGGAGATATCTGCTCATTTAATCAGATATGGTAGCGAAATTTTGAAAAATATTGGAGACACAATTATTCATGACCAGATTAAAATCATATATAAATATGTATGGACAAAGACAAACAAAAATATTCCATCGTTGATCAAAAAATTTTTTAAATTATATGCATATGGAATTCCAAAAATTCCTCTATTTCTTAAATTAGTTATTATTTTTGCACCTTCTCTGCACTTGACCTGCTCTGGCTCGTAGGAGGGCTCATGTTTCTTTGAGGACCTGGGTGATTTGGCTGATATCGATAACAGCCGACTTAGGGGCTTTTTGAGGCAATCGGGATGGTTCGACGGGGGAAGCTAGTGATATAATTTTTACTTTTTATTAAGGGACTTTATGGTCTAAGTGAGTCTGATTGGCAGGCTACCACTTCTTCCTAACCTTCTACAGGACTAACGGAATACCGTCAGTACACGTTTGAAGAATATCAAAAACTAATTAAAAAACTAATCATAGCTGACAGACTCAGTGTTAATTAATGCTTAATATCAATTAAATTTTTTGTAAAAAAAAAATAAAAACAAATTAGAAAAAAGTCTCTTTAAGCAAAGAAAATCATTAGAGAAAAACACCCGACCTCTAAACTCTTTTTAATTATATTGTAGATAAGTTTATCTAACTGCAATATTTTTCTTCAATTTATGTTTATAAAGCCTTATTTTTTTTACAATAATATGTCATTAACAAGCTATTTAAACAACTTAAAATGGTAAGTATGTGTGCTATAATTTTGAGCAGTAGTTCTTTTCTTCTTCAAAAATTTTATTTAAAAATTTGATTGAAGTATGGAACAATTACACGAATTTTATTTGATGACAACCGCTTTACAAAATATGCGAATGTACAGAGTGGGACAAAAACCATCATCTGATTTACTTTCAATATAGTTATATTGTTTAAAGTGAAAACTTTTAAGGTTTTTAACTGATTATGTCAATTTACACTTTTAAATTTTGCTTAAATTAATTGTGGAAATTATGACCGACAACTGACCGCCGTTGACGTTGATGCAAATTTGAGCTCTTTTTAATTACATTTTGCATAACTGTGTGCAGCATTTGTGTTGTCGCGTTGTCAATTACGGCTCGAATGTTGTTCTTTAACTTCCCAACTTCAACAAGGACTTCAAATATCCCCATACGATTCTGTCAAATTGGGAGATCTGTCTGGCTAATCGGAATTACACATGCTGGGAAAGCATTCTTCAAAATATGCATTGTGTCGCGTGCAGTGTGGAACCACTTGTCTTTCAAATCCAGATCGTCAACTTTCGATAAAAAAAAAATACATTCAGCATGGCTCTTCGAACCGTAGGCTTCTTCGAAGGAATAAGGTCCAATCACCTTTTCCGACGTAGCTTTACAACACACGGTGACTTTGAGTAATGGTGCTTCATGAATTATGCGTGGATTTTCCGTTCCCCACAATCAAGAACTTTTTCTAATTGACGTGGCCGATAAGATAAAAATGAGCCTTGTCGCTGATTATCAATTTTTATGGAAAATCATAAACTTTGTCGTTGAACATCAAAATGTTACGTCGGTGTTCTAAACGCGTGCAACAGTTAACAACTGTTGAACTGCCTACATTTTATATGGAAATATTTTTCAGTCTAATGTCAAAATGCGGCGCAGCGAACGCCGCGAAATGTGCGCTTGTTGAGTACGTTTTCTTTTGGTTCTTTCGGGCTACTCTGCTACATTCTCCGCACTGTGTCGATGTTTTCAGACGTATTGCACCGCTTACCAAATCGGGATGCCAGACGTCTGTTTATTTGTGCGATTGTACGATTGGAATATTTTCACCAGAACCACTTCTTGTTCCACGTACGTGTGCACTGACGAGTAATTAAGGCGTATATCAATTACTATAAATTTCGCACGTGTCTACTTCACGGATGTCAAAATCAAACTGACATACCATGGCAGCACATTTCAATGGACTCATACTTATTGCCCCACCTTGTATGCATGAATGTCAATCAAATAGAATTACAATTTATGTTTTGGTGTTTTATTTTGTATATTATTCATGTAAATGATTAATTAACTAAAATTGGATGAGTCGTTTTTGTTCTATATACAATAATGCCGAAAAAAAAACACCAGACTAATTTAGACAGTTCGTCACAGGGGGGCGGATTTTTATAGATTATGATTGATGCGTTTGGTTATTAGTTAGAGTTATGGAAATAAAAAAAATTTATGATATTAGTCAAATTCCTGACTGATAAAAATTTAAATTGAAAAATTAAAATAAAAACACAAATATTAAATGAAATTATTTTTTATTATAATTAAAATTACAATAAATCTTAAAGCTAAAAAGCACTAGCAGCGTAGGCTATTTGCTTGTTGAATTAAATTAATTAGAAAATAAAAAAATAAACATTTGTAAACGTAATCGTGAATTTCACAAATATTCCTATTAGGTGAATTGGATTTGTTTTATAAAAGCCCTTGATTTACACTGCAGATCTTCATTTAAAAATGGATCGATTAAAAGATTAAAAACTGCCTTACCAAAAATTAAATACTATTCACAAATATATAATTTATACTTATACGAGATTCAAAAGTAAAACCATTTTCGATGGTCACAATATATTTTTGATTCATTTATACACATAAACAAAATACTGGAAGGCATATTGCCTTGGTTGACATACGTATGTACCGTATTTTATTATGGAAAGTTATTAATGAATATAGTTTTGTTACCTATGCGAATAGGTAATTAGTTTACCTATGGACAATGTTATTTTATCCCTAAAGAATAGTTTTGAAATTTGAAATGTCAAAACTTTCATTACACTCAAAAAAAAAATAAAAGACATGAACTTAAAATTAATCCAAAGTTTCCTTTAAAATAGTTAAAAAAAATGTCCAATCTAAGTCAAATTATATTAAAACATAGAAAAATATTCTTAAAATGAATGAAGATTCCTATGTTTGCGTAAATATGAAATAGTTTATATACTCAGAAATAGTTCATATATTAAATAAAAATTAATCATTTTATCAAATCATACTAAAATATAATAAAACTAAAAATTAAAACATAATTTAGTACATTTAGTTCAATAACTGTGTCTAACTTAAAATGAGAAATTTCTTGAACTTAATGTTTGTTAATTTTTTTCTCGCGAGTACTAAAATTAACAAAATTCTTGAAAGCCATTTCTATATTCAGTTTTTAAGTCTACATGCAGAGAAAAAACATGGTTGCAAAATGATCACTGCTACTATATTGTGCTTGCTACAATCGGTTATGGTTGTCACAATCAAGTTATTGATTTTCATTATATCATTATTATAGTAAATATTTTACTATTTTATTATTGCCACCTTCTATTTTTTAACATGATTGGCTGTAACCATACTGTGGTAATAAAAATTATGATTATGAAAAAAATATGATAATTATGCTGGCAACATACATCAAATAAAACATGACCATAATATGATAACATTTTGAGTATAATAAATTCAAGATAATAATATTTTTATTTAGAATCATAATATAATATTTTTATTTTGAATCATAATATAACTGAAAGAACCATATTATGGTAAAATTATGGTTATTTTATTATCATAATATGATAACCAAATTATAGTACGACTATGGTTGGCACAATCATAAACCCGAAAATATATGATGCTCTTCAAATATGATTGTCCCAATCATGTTTTTTCTCTGCGTGTAGGAATTGTTTTCTAAAAATTAGTTCATTAAACTTAAAATAAAATGTAATAATTTTTTTCCTATGTAATAATAAAAATTTATTAGATTTTAGAAACTGCTGAACTATTTCTAGGGAAAATTTTCATGCAACTTAGTTCAGATTAATTTTAAAAATTTTAATAAAATATTTTTTTTTTAAGTAAAAGTTTTCTAATTTTTAAGAAATAATAATATTTAGGTATAGGATTTTTTTCCTAAGGATTTCTTCAGAAAAATAAAAAAAATCTTGAGTAAATTTTTCTTAAATTGAGGAAAATTTTAGTTTTTGTTGGAAGACGTTTAACTTATTTTCAATATTTTTTTCCAAAGAAAAAACAACAAATTAAAAATACACTAGGTTATTTTCCTAATTTTAAAGAAAAATATTATTGAAGGAAACAAACTAAAGTATACATTAAAAAAAAATTATCGTGCATGATTGCACATTTTGGTTCGTAATCGTGCCTGAGCGTGAGTCAAAAATCGCTCACGTGCCCATCTCTTATCTTAACAGTCATAAATATTGAACTTAAGGTACCTTAAAATATATTTTAGAACTTTGTTAATAATAACAAGAAATATAACTGTGATATTTTGTATTTTTGGTTGAAACAATATATTTCAATCGGATCAGCAATATATTTAGTTGCGACAACAGAATAATTCGGTTGCTACAAGAAACTCGGTTGTCACAATGAATTTGTTTTATCTGTGTATGGATTCTTATATAATATCTTCGTGGATTTTGAAACCTTATTTTTTTATGCGCCCTTTTCAAAATTCTTCTGCTCTTAAAATCTTGATAAGTTATCTTTATAAATATTTGCATAAAATGTTCTGGGTCGGTAACCTATTGGAAATATTAAAGATATTACCTAAAAACCGTCAACATAACAAGTTAGAAAGCGAATGGAAAAAATATTTCAAATAAAAAATTTACATTAATATATTTTCCAAAGAAAACTAAATATTCATATTAATTTTGGAAAGTGTTTGGTTTTTACTCTAAAGAAGCAAAGAAAATTCAATGTTTAGATATTCTTGTGAATGAGTTTAAAATACTTATATTTTTTGTAGTTGCTGTAATGAAAAGTGGCAACACTGTAATTGGTTGATGTTCGAAAATGGATCACTAACTTGACGTCCACACGAGACATAAAATCACTATGAAATCAAGAAAAATACATGCAAAACAATAACAACAGAAATAAATTGTTTTTTTGCAAGCATTTTTATGTCACGTTTAGATGTTCTTTTTTAAAACATGCAAAAACATTTTTCCAATTTTTTTGCTTTTCCTACTTCCTTTTTAAATATTTTATGCGAAAAACTTTAAATTGCCCAATTGGCAATAATTTTTATGTGTGTATTATCTGTTTTTGACCAACACTTATAATTCTTATTGCCAATTTTTTAATTCAGTTGATCCTATTTACTATTTGGGATATTACTTTCTTTTATTCCATGTAATTTTTGGCAATATAATTGCAAATATTATTACCAATATTATTGTCATTTTGCCCTATCCAGTGCAATAAGTTGTACAATACTTGTGCACAAAACATGGCACAATTGCATTTTCTTACTTTGGAGGGATATAAAAATTCCACATTGTGGCCAACACATTACCAAATTTTTTTCTCTTTTTTTGTTTGCACAGAAAAAATCAAACCCTTTTTAATTTTTGCCAATATATTTGTTGTAAAAGGGTGATTTTTTCCTATTTGGTTTTTCAATGTAAATTCTTTCAGTGAAAAAAAATTATTCGTGACATGGGTCAATGTCAAAAATGCTCAGTATGGTTTGCCATTTCACCATGAATAGACTAACTAATGAACAACGCTTGCAAATCATTGAATTTTATTATAAAAATTCGTGCTGTGTGGAAATATGTTTCTATCGAAAAACTGTCTTCAACGGCGAAGCTCATTTTTGGCTCAATGGGTACGTCAACAAACAGAATTGCCGTTCAAGTGCTACCAATGCACACTTTAAGATGCACTGTTTGGTGCGGTTTTTAGGCCGACGGCGTCATTGCACCGTACTTCTTCAAAAACGATGAAAATCGCAACGTTACTGTCAATGGAGCAAGGTATC
Source organism: Eustalomyia histrio (assembly GCA_949748255.1). Lineage (NCBI taxonomy): Eukaryota > Metazoa > Arthropoda > Insecta > Diptera > Anthomyiidae > Eustalomyia > Eustalomyia histrio. Next base: position 84,905,110 of record OX456525.1, on the reverse strand, counting down.
GTGCGATGATTACCGATTTTTTTTGTTTACCAATGTGGCAGAATTGGACTTGGTTGACATGTTGTTACAACAAGATGGTGCTACATGTTACACTGCATGCGATACCATAAACCTATTCAGAGGCGAGTTTGGTGGTAGTATGGACCACCTACGGCGGGCAACATTTACATGAAATAATGTTTTTCAAATTTTTTTTTTTCAGTTTTCAAAGCTCAAATGGCAAAAAATCACCCTTTACAATATAAGATACAAATTCGGATTTTTTTTATAATACTATAAGTTGAACAAGAGTATTGCGTGGTGTATGAACACAAAGAAATCGTTGCCAAGTTTTTAGGAGCATTTCATCTAATAAAGTTTTTTTTTTACATAAATTATTCAAAAATTAAGTAGAAAGAATTTGGTAAAATATTAATAACGTTTGCGATAAAACGTTATTAATTGAAATGCTCCTAACTACTTCCCAATTATTGTTTTGTGTGTGTGTACCTTTATTCATAATTTATTTTAAGCCAGTTTTATCCATCTCTGATGAATTTTTCCACATCTGAAGAATTTTTGAAGTATACAATCTGGCATCTTTGTTTTATTTCAGTAACAACCCTGCGTTTTATCATTATAATTGTTTTTTTAGTGGAAAAATTGAAAATTATTTTTAAAAAGTGTTTTTTACTATTAAAAAATCATATTTATTTATTATAAATATCACATTTTATTAAAACTAAAACAAAGTGTTGTATAGTTTATATTTGGTGTATCATTTTGTAAATTTTTGCAAAAGTAGTTTAAGTGCGGGAGTGTTAAATATACAATTTTTGCGTTAAATTTCTTAACATTACAACAATTATTTGTTGGTATGCTTTCTGGGTATACTTTAAAGCGGTAAGTTTCAACATATCAGTTTCATTTACCTATATTATTCATATTAACAATGGCGGTGTAGGTGAAGAGCCCTACCGCCGGAGGGATCTGGTTAAGGAAAATCAGCACCGAATAATTGATTGAATATTAAAGAACCTCTAGCGGCAGTAGCACATAATTGTATTCCTAATGCTCTAGAAGAACCAGTTAAATGGTCTCTATAATGTTTTGATTGATGATTTCATGATGGTGACAGTTTCTATATTTTTTTTTTGTGTTTATGTTTTTTTTAACTGTTATGGGAATAAAATATTTTAAGTAGAAATCATATTAAACTAAACAGAAACAGCTTTAAAAACAAACTAAGTTTATTTCCTTTTTAAATTAAATATGTTTCTACGTATTTTTAAAATGCGAAGAAGTAATCCAAATTATTGGCACATTAATTTAAATGCGAAAAATTTTATTTCAACCAAAATCATATTTACTTTTTAAGATTCATAATTATTTTAAAAATGTTCGCAAACTTTCAATATGGTGTAATTATTAGTTTCACTATGATTAGTAATAGATTAGGGTGATCGGTCTGGTTTTGTTCCAACCGGTTGAACCGGTTTTTGTGATTTATCGGTTTCGGTTTTTTTAATGTTCATTTCTCAAATATCGAATAACCCTGATTTTTGTTTTTAAATATCCGGTTTTTTAAACATATGTTTTTAGCTTATTAGATTTTTGTGAATTTGGTACAAGGTGAAGCAAAAAAATGTCATAATGTGAATTGGCTGCCATGTGGTTGGAAATGAAAAAAATAAATAACTTAGCTCGACAAAATTATACTTTTTGCGAGATTTAAATAAAAAACCGGTTAACCGACAGAAAAAAACCGGTTTATCGACACCAAAAATACGGTTTAAGGTATATTTGACTTTAAGAATAAAACCGAAATCCGGTCGGTTTTTGAAAATGAAAAAACCGGTTTCGGGTTTTAAATCTCTATCTTGCATGCAAAGACGTTAGTTTTGTCAAATTATTCGAGCGTGGATCAATAAGTCCGTGACTTTCCGAACTTCCCTCGTAGTTGTATGAAATGCATCACTGCTCCAATAAAATAATACAAGGGAAGTTCGGAAAGTCACGGACTTATTGAGCCGCCCCCGTATATACAAAAATATGCATCTGCAAAACGATAACATTTTGTTCTAAATTTAATAATTCGAATAAATATTTAATCCATATCAGCTTTGGACTATCGAGAAAAATTTCTTGCCCTACAAATAAATTTATAGAAAGTGTCTGTATTCAGAAAATAAATAAAATAAATCCCATACACAATGAAATTATTCTCATTCATTAAATGAATAACATTATTAATTGGTAATGAAAATGTCGCCAATACATAAAATAATTATGATTGAAGAATAAATAAATAATAAATACAAAACTTCACTTTTTTCTAACAAAAAGCTAAATGTATGCTGACAGTACACAATTATTGGTACAAACAGTGAAACCAAATTTATGGTGATAGCCGAATTTCCTGCCAATTTCAATGGATATGTTCAGCAATCTAATTTTTTGGTAGTCGTAATCAAATGAATCTCTAGGTTAATTAAAAAATAATCTTGTAATCTTGTTATCTTGTTATCAAATATTTGTTTTTTTTTTAACCGGCGCACAGTGGCACAGTTTCAGAAAAGGTGGTCATCATTCTAAATCTTTTGAAGCAGTTATTCTATTTTAGTGCGTTTTTTTGTTGTTGAATGTATAAGGCATTTAATTTTCATTTAAGATTTCGAGCAACCATAAGAATATTTGAAAAGGATTTCACTTTCATATTACTTCTCCTAGTAAAAAAAATTATCTGGCGCAATATTTAATCATATTCAATTTATTATTCTTTAATATCTGCGGTAATATCTAGCTGATGTTATTTGATCCAAAACATGGTAGATAATATTAGATCCAGCAATATATTTGGAGATTTAGTTAGTTCTTTATTGATAAAATTAGATCTAAGAATATATTTGGGGACTTAGAAAGATCTAAATTTATCCGGGAAATATCCGATCAAATTAGATCCAGCAATATATTTAGTGGTTAAGAAAGATCTAAATTTATCCGGAAAACAGCAGATCAAATTATATTCAGCAATATATTTAGGGATTAAATAAGATCCAAATTTATCCGAAAGATTTCAGATCTATTTTGTATCAGATTATATCCAACAATATATATGGAATCTAGTTTATTAAAAATCGTATAAAACTTTTTAAATTTAAAAAAATTAGAACTAAAAAGACATTGAATTCGCCAGAATTTGAACAGGGCCTGATAGAGTTGTAGTGGCAGAGGTTGACTTTATAATTTTGTTATAAATGGTTGTTAAATTTTAAGGGCCAATGTTGATTTTGAATAAAACACAAATTATTTAGGAAATTATTGTCATTTCTTTTTATTATGATAATATGGTATGGTTCAATTATGCATGGAACAAAATATTGGCCAAATAGCCGCCGCGACCTCGGCGGCACACCTCCATCCGATGGTCCAAATTTTCGATGACGCTAAGACATAATTGAGGTTCTATGCCGTTCATGTGTCGAATTATCTCATCCTTTAGCTCTTGAATTGTTGCTGGCTTATCGACGTACACCTTTTTTTTTTCAAATAACCCCAAAGAAAGAAGGCCAACGGTGTCAAATCACATGTTCTTGGTGGCCAATTGACATCGCCACCCATTAAAATAACACGGCCATTGAATTTGTCGCACAAAACAGCCATTGTTTCGTTAGCTGTGTGGCAAGTGACACCGTCCTGTTGAAACCACATACCTTGCACATTCATATCCTCAATTTCTGGCTTCAAGATTTCCGTTGTGATCTCGCGGCAGCGAACACCGACGGCGAGTCGAGGTTGATGGCTATTCTGCCACACTATCGCGAACAACAGCAGTGTTTTCCGCAGAACGAAATTGGCGAGCATGAACAGGTGTTTTCTCATTTCTTACAGACCCGATTTGCAGAAATATGTGCACAATTATCCACACATTTGGTCGATTATGCTGACCAAAAAAATCACAAACGGCATTTTGATTTGAACGCCCAACTTGTTATATATAATTTTATGTGATAAAATATATACCATATCTTATCATATAAATCATATCCAATTTTATAAAGACTTACATATTACTACACGCAGAGAAAACACATTGTTGCAATATGATCACTGTTACTATATTGTGCTTGCTGCAATCGGGTATGGTTGTCACAACTAAATTATTGGTTTTCTAACCATCAACATGGTCGCTACCATCATTATTTAGTAAATATTTTACTATTTTATGATTGTCACCCTCTATTTTATATCATAATTAGCTGTAACCATACTGTGGTAACAAAAATTCTGACTATGAAAAAAATATGATACTTATGCAATGATAAAATGCTGGCAACAATCAATAAATAATTATACATCAAATAAAACATGACTTTAACATTAACAGTCATAATATTGTCTTGTTTTCATAAAAACCAACATTTTATTAGTTCAGTTTGTTTTTACTACAAAATGTCTTAAAAAAACAATCATATATTGTTTACTAAAACTGGAAAAATATTAGGTGGGTAGAAAATACCTTTCACTTGTCATTTAATCACTTCATCAGTTGACCCATTAAGATTCAGTTAATTTTTTTTTAGCTTTAGAAGATTTTTTAAAAGGGATTTTTTGAAAATTCCTTATACATATAATATTATTTACACTAATCAATTCATTGTCAAAAAGATTCTATTTAAAGATTTTATATTTTTTTATTCTTTTCAATATATTAATTGAGTTTTTGTAAAAAATTCTCAAAATATTAATTAAATATTTTTATAACAAAAAGTCTGTAGAAACCATGATTTTCTTACACAATATAATAGATATTAATAAATTTATCTGATATAAACATTTTTAGATTCTATGGACTTTTCCTTAAACTAAAATTCTCAGTTTCTCCAAACTGTTTCTTAGATAAAAGTTCATACATTCCAAACAAACTTAGATTATAAGGCCTTTCTTTGAAAGAAAAATTGATAGATTCTGCAGAAAATACTTAGACTTTAAAAAATTTTTCTAGTAGAAATATTCTAAGATTCTAAAAAAAAAATTCTAAAAACTTTCTAAAAAAATCTTAAAAATGTCTTAGATCTTTTTATTGAAAAAGTTTTAAGTATTTTTCTTAAAAAAAGTCCACAGAATCAAAGTTTTCTTGAAAGAAAAATTGTTAGAATCTCTGATTTTTTCCTTAACAATTTTTATTCAAAAAGTCCTTAATATTAATTTTGTTTAGAAAAAAACTTTTCTAAAGGAAATATTTTTAAAATTAAAGAGTTTTTTTTCATAGTTTCTAAGAACTTTTCCTTTTAGAAAGTTTCTTAGATTATGTATCATATAATGATAATCCAGGAATGATAATATTTGAAGCATACTATGATTACGTGCGAATCATAATATAACTGTAGGGACCATGTTATGGTAAAAATATTGTTATTTTATTATCATAATATGATAACCATATTATAGTACGACTAAGATTGCCACAACCATAAACCCAAAATATATAATGCTCTTCGAATATGATTGCCCCAACCATGTTTTTTCTTTGCGTTTTTATATGGTTCAATATAATGTGATTTAAAAAAATCAATGTAATATGTAATTAGATACCGTAATGCATACAATTTATATTGCTGGAAACGTGTTTAAAGTTTTCAATTTACAAAACACTTTTGGTCGCCACTGAATGAGAAAAAGAGATATCAATACCATTTTTTGATTTGTTGTAGATCGTATGTCAAATAAACTTCTCATAGAGCTATTCTCTGTTACCTTCAATAAAGAGAAATTCAAGTGAAACACCCACAAAAACTACTTCTCTCTCTTTCCTCCTTTCTATAACATCCCAATATACCATATAGCAATCAAACTGCAATACAACTTGAGAATAAGCTTATATAAATAGTGTGTTTTAAGCTTTTCTTAATTTTGCTTATTATAATGTTTATAAAATGTGAATTCACAAGCAGTATTTAACAATGCTTGAGAAAAGATTATTATACATAACTTTTTCTAAGGTATGCTTATGAACAACATACAACAACAACGCAATATGATGATTGAAATAGAAATATTTTTCAATACATTCTAGTCTTGTTGTCTTTGTTCTTTAAATTTGTCAAACGTGTTTTGCGTGTACATTTAAATGTAAATTTTATACAGTGAACGTGCAATTGCATATTAAATTTAATTATTTTTATTTATGGTTAAAATTAATTATTATAATTTATATTTAAAATAAATTATTATTTTTTATATTTAAAATGAATTATTATTATTTATTTTTAAAATTAAAATAAAAAGTAAATGAAATTAAAGAAAATAATTATTTCTCTTTTTCAACTATTAATAATATAAAGGGTGTCCCAAGAAGAACGCAATTTTTAAATCTGGCAACATTCGAAGTGTCATTGTTTGACATTTGAACAATTGTTATTGTTTGCTAGTAGAAGGTACGAGGTTAGTAAAAATGGAGCGCTACACGAATGAACAATGCATTCTCATTGTGAAATTGTTTTACCAAAATGGTGAAAGTTTTGCGGCTACAGTTCGCAAATTGCGATCAATTTGGGGTCACAATAATGCTCCAAAAGAGTCAACTGTAAAGAGATTAATGGATAAATTTGCCGAAACTGGTTCTGTTAGTGATGTAAAGACAACAACGCGCCATCGACCAGGTCGATCGACCGAAAATGTCGCAGCTGTACGTGATGATGTCGCTCAAACACCATCCACCTCAATTCGACACCGAGCTCAGCAAATTGGTGTCTCCAAATCCACTTTGCAGCGAATTTTGACGAAAGATTTGCATCTTCATGCATACAAAGTTCAATTGACTCAGGAACTGAAGCCAGCTGACCATGGACAGCGAAGAGAGTTCGTTAATTGGATATTGGAGAGACAACATGAAAATGCTGATTTTGCCGATAAAATCATCTTCAGTGACGAGGCCCATTTTCATCTTGATGGCTTCGTCAATAGGCAGAATTGTCGCATTTGGGGTGAGGAAAATCCTCGAGTGATTCACGAGAACGTGTCACTGTGTGGTGTGGTTTTTGGGCTGGAGGAATCATTGGACCTTTTTTTTATGAAAATGAGGCAGGTCAAGCGCAAACAGTCAATGGTGTTCGGTATCGTGAAATGATAACCAGATTTTTCTTGCCTAGAATTGAAGAAATGAATGTGGAGGGCATGTGGTTCCAACAAGACGGCGCCACATGTCATACAGCCAGAGAAACAATTCAATTGCTGCATCAGTCATTTCCCGGTCGTGTTATTTCGCGTTTTGGAGATCAGAATTGGCCGCCTAGATCGTGCGATTTAACACCATTAGATTTTTTTCTTTGGGGTTTTTTGAAGTCGATGGTTTACGCGAATAAGCCGACGACGACTCAAGCCTTAAAAGAGGAAATTGGACGCTGCATTAATGAAATACCGCAGCATTCATGCAAAACGGTCATTGAAAATTTCATTAAAAGATCGCGTGCATGCCAGCAAAGCCGCGGCGGCCATCTGCACGATATATTGTTCCATACATAACCTCATTCTGTTTACTTTACGATATAATAAAGTTTCACGATTTTTTTTTAAATATCTGTGTTTTATTTAAAATTTAAAAATTGCGTTCTTCTTGGGACACCCTTTATTATTTTTGTAAGCTTATTCTACAATTGCAAGAATAAGCTTAAAGTAATCATACACACATAATATTTTCACGAGGGTTCCGTTTTGATTTTTCTACAATTGTTACGATAGCCTTTTTCAATATATTCTCAAGTCTTTTTCAAGCTTAAGGCTTGTGTTTGTAAGCTTATAATAATATTTTTCTCAAGTCATTTGGTATGTTAGGATGTTTTCCTAATTCCACCACAATGCACAGCATTAGTATGGGCATCGCCTGAGTGCTGGTCTATCGTAAAAATTTTTTTTTAATTGTTAAATAAATATTAAGACATGCTCCAATTCTAACTAAATATGAACTCAAGATCTAAAAAAAGTGAAAGATAGGGTATTTTATTTTTAACCCTGCTTTTAGAATATTTGGATTTGAATTAAAATGGATAAATAACAGAAAATAAGATATTCGCGGTGTAGTAAAGTTTGGAATATGACAAAAAAAACTCAATTTTTTTTCATAATTAGGTTAAATATCTCAAAAACTTTATGAGATGGATAAATGTTGACTTCAGATTCGAACTCAAAGCTGCGGAAGCCTTTAATAATTATACTCTGGGACTAATTAATTGAGTGGACTTATTTATAATTGCGTTAACATAATGATTTTAAGATTATGATTTTATTGGTCAATGGAAATAGTTTAAAATTTCATTGCAATTAATAAATAAAAACAAATTATAACAATTGACAAATTAACTTTTTGAAAAACGTTAAAATGGAGATAAATCTCTGAAATGAGGGATATAAAATGCTCACTCGGGCTCATGATCATTTTAAAAAATGAACTAGCTCGACATACAACATAAAAATTTTTAACATGTGACAATATATTGATTTTCATTTTATTCTGATTTGCAACCAGGTAAAGAACGAGCGCAAGTCAAAAAGTATTTATAAAACCATATAAGGAGCACTAAAAACTTAAAACAAAGTAGGTTTTATGAAAAATATTAAGTTACAAAAACGACTGGTACGTAAATTTTTAGGAAAATACATCATACATTTGTTTTTGTAAAACTCTATTGTTTGAACTAACTTTTGGTTTTTTTTTTTTAAATAAAAAAACTTAATTTCGTGCTGTCATCAAACGATTTTACTTGAAAGTCAAAACACCTAAGAAAGTCATAGGTTAGTAAGACGTAGTCCAGATCACATCTGAAAAAGTCTTAAGGACTCTCCGCAATTGGGTAAATGAATTTAAACGTGGCCGTACGACCACAAATGATGAACCTCGTTCAAGATTTTCAGTTGAGGCGGATACTTTGGAAATCATTGATATATTCCAGGATATAGTTTTGAGTTACTGACAAGTTAAAGTGCGTGAACTAGTTAAGAGCACAGGAATATCACATGCTTTAGTGGGTACCGCGCTTACTCACAATCAAAAATAAACGCAATCGTGCGACTGATTCAGTGGGTGGTCTAGAGCTTTTCCGTTGCTCAGGATGATGAATTTCTTTGCAACACATAACTGTTAATAAAACATGTATTCACCAGAAATGAAACAAGTGTCAAAACAATGTATTTTACCAGACCAAAGACAGTGAAATCTGCTCGTACTCACGTTAAAAATAATCTAAAATACATATTGAATTAATTGAAAATACAATAAAAAAGAGGACTACTGCTTATTTTTCATTATATTCAGCCCATTTTGTTGTTTATTTTTAATCATTGTTTAATAATCGATAATAGTGGTAAAAGCAATCGAAAGTCGTTTAAAATAACCATTAATTTTTAACTGACAAAACGTATAAAAACGATTTTTGTGGTTTGTTTTTCAAATTGAAATATTTTATTTTTTGTTTGTATGTAATTTTAAACACACACACATATGTATATATTTTTATTTTTTATGTGTGTATCTATGTTTGAATAATTTCTTGAATTTTTTTTGAAATAATTTTGCATATAAACTTTTTTGGTAAAAAAAAAACAAAAAAGAATTATATGAATTTCTATTTTTAGAAACAGAAAACATAAAATATTACATTTAACAGAAAATATCAACTCCTACTGAATGTGTGTACAATTTTTTTAGTTTGTTTTTTGAATGACTGATTCAAATAGTTAAAAAATATATTTCTATGAATTTTGATTCTTCATATTAAAACAAACTCTATGTATTACTTTTTAAATAAACTACAGTCAGTAACGGAAAATATTTTGTGAGTGTAAGATTATGGCTACGATTTTTTGCGATATGCATGAAGCAATCCCAATTGACTATTTTGAAAAGGGAAATACAATAAATGGGGAGTATTATTAATCAGAAAAAACAAAACCATTTATCCAAATAAAAACGATCTTTCATTAAGATAATGCTCGGGTGCTCACTTGTTCAGCTTCGATGGTAAAAGTACCCAAGTCGGATTTAAATTGTTGCCGCATCCGCCTTATTCTTCACATTTGGCTCCCAGCGACTTTTTCCTGCTTCCAAATTTTAAGAAATGGCTTCACAAATAGAATTCAATTTAAGGACTTTCCGAAAACATATTTTCCGGAGGGCTTAAAAAAAATTAAGAGAATTCCTGAATGAAGTGTATCGAGCTAAAATGAGACTATGTTGCAAAATGCAGAAGAAGGAATCCAAAAAAATGTGTTTTTCTATATTAACGGTAAATGAAATGAAAGCCAATATATGTATAATCACAAAAATAAATAAGAAACCCTTTGGCTGTTTCATAATAATGGATCCATGGAAATCTCTACCCCATTTGAATAGTTGCGGTGTAATTTAAACTAATTTAACAGAGAGTATGTATAATATGTATGAAAAAAAGTTGTAAAGAATTGACGAAAGCGATCCCTAATAGGCATTAAAAAAATTTATAAGTTTACTGGAACTTTTCCTTACAATATAATACAGAAAAAGTATTATAAATAATGGTCAGTTATCTTAAAAAACATGTGTAGTTTGTTTTTTTTTTAGTTAAAATAAAACATACACATACAACAAATTGAAAATGATGTTTTTGTCATATCATAAAAAATACATCGTTAAATTTTTGTAGGAAAATTCAAAAAAGGACATGAAATGCTTGTGGTCACGACAAAACAATTTTTATAGCAATTAAGTTGACAAATGACGTGGAGTCGTTACAGGGTACTAAAGCTAAAGGAGCATTGAGTTACATAAATTTCAAGTATATCCGTTTCCCGTAGAATAAATAACGGTTAACATATACTTACATAACCATTGTGTTGTGGTGGTTGTATTATTATTTTTGCAATTTCTCTTTACATTAACGGAAAACTCTTATTATTTTATGAATTTCCATTTATTTTCTTTTCACAACAATATATTTTTATATTTGCAACTTAACAGTTAAAGAAAACATTTTGACGCCAATTTAAAAAAAAAAGGCCAAGGTTAAAAAGTTCACAATAACGCGCAAAAAATTAAAGAACAGAAAATAGAAATATAAAAACGATTTGTCCGCAAAAAAAAACATGGTTGAATTATTTTTGGGCTTTAAAGTTATTATTTGTATTCTTTATTTCTTTATTTTGCTAGACTTAATGGCAGACTAACTAACTGTCAGTTAGTTTGACCGACAGTCAGTAAGAGTCAAGTAAATATTTGTGTGTATAAGTGACAGTTTTTCGCTTGTAAATGTAACGAAATGTTACAAATAATTTTATTTATTTTTTTTCTATTTTCTTTTTGGTATTTTTTGTTTCTTTTAAATGAAACTAGAATTCATGTTATTGCTTGATGTTTTTATAGCTGAAACATTGTAAATAATGTGGAAAAAGCTGATGGTATTTAATTAAATAATTAAGTTTTCATTTCGGTTAAAACAAATTGTTCGAATCACTTTATTACAAAATAACTTTTTTAAAGAAAATATATTTCTACCAAATGTAAACGCTTGCATAAATAAGGTGTCCCGCAAAACTAAGGACACAGCAACTTTTTTTATTTAACCAATTTATATTTGTTTGAGCCAAAATGTTAAGGCGAAGTCCATATTTATTTTTAATACAAAGTTTGTTCTTTATTTTTAATTAAAAACATTATGACCTTTTATATAAATTACTAAAAAGAACATATGATATCGCAACGCAAAACTAAGGACACACTTATTGTTGATATGGAAATGAAAGAGAATCAAAATTCACTTGTATTGTGTAAGCAGTATCGTTATTAACACGAACAACATAAATTAATTAACGAACAACATTAATTAATTAACGAACAACATAAATTAATTAACGCAGGCAGCTATTTCTTGAGATAGAACACAAATATTAAAGACAAATGGGTAAAATCGTATCCCGTAGTCGTTTTGAGTAAAACATTAGAAAATTCAATTGAATTTTTTACTTATACACTAAAAAAGTTTGTAAGTTAAAATAATTGAAAATATCATCAAAATGTCAAAGAAATGATGTTTCGTTTAAAAACCGGTCTACTCATTTAAATTAAATGCCATTTGTTATTTATTTTTAAATGTTGATTAAGCAACTGACACATCCGTAGGAAACAAATTATATAATAAGTTAAAATGTCAAAATTTTACCTACCAATCCTTAAAATATAAATGTTTTTTTTTTCATTTATTTGAAATTGGTTCTGTTTTTGTATTTTTTGTTTTTTTTAATATACTCGTACAATAAAAAATATATATGTGCATATGAAGCTATAGAGACTTTTTATGTGAATGTGTTTGTGTATGTATGTGAACTTCATAAACAGTTCTTGTAATTTGTATTGAAAAATTTTGTATATATACAACCAATTTAAATAAAAAAACAAATTGAAATTTTTTGAATATTTTTTTTTGAAACAAACAGCAAACAAAATTTAAATTTGTAATAACTGTTACGGACATAAATAAACCACAAGTTTCCGTTTTGTAGGTTAATTTTTATTAAATTTCAAACAAATAAAAAAAATAATGAAACAGAAAAAAATGGTAAATAATAGTAAATTATTTCGAAAAAATTTATAAAAAAGTTAAAATAGATATTTCCCAGCAAAACTTTGGTAATGGGTGCGATATTCTCATGCGTTACCTTGTAATGATAGCTCGTTACCTTTTTCATTATTTGCAAGCATAAAGTAATAAGTTACTCATTATTGATTCCGTAATATATGATTTATAAATGTAAAGTAATAATTGAAATGTTTTGGAAAATCTATTTTTTAATACATTACTTTGTGTTTCTTTGTAAGCAAAAGGGTAATGTATGTTTGTTTTGATAACACTAGCGAAAAAACGAAGAACAACAATTCATTTAAGTTTAAAGCAATCAAATACTATATGCGTCGATAGCTCAGTGGGTAGAGTTCTTGGCTGGCAACCAGATTTCCCTGGTTAGATTCCCATCTTGACCACATTATTTAGAATTTCAAATATTTTAAATAAAATATTTGTAATAATTTTTTTTAATAAAAATTCCTCTTTTTTTTAAATCTATTTAAACACATTACTTTTTCCATTCTCGTAACCATATACGTAACCCCTTACATTATGAGTATCATCGCCTGTAAAATTCATCAGTAAAGTAAGGTGTAAAGTAATCCATCGGCCCCTATGGCTATACATTACTTTGCCCATGATTTGGTAATGTGTGGGTTTGCTGGGATCCCAGCAAAAACATGGTATCAACTATCTAGCAGCCTATTTACTCGCTTAATTACTTTTGTTTGCGATGTCCAAAAAGTAATGGGTACTCATTATTTTTTGGCTGGTCGTAAGCTAGAGGGTAATGACCACCCATTTCTTTGTGTTTCTTGTAAGTGAGAAGGTAATGACTACTCATTACTTTTTGGACGACATCGCGAACAAAAGTAATTAAGCGAGTAAATAGGCTGGTAAGTAATTGATACCAAGTTTTTGTTGGGATCCCAGTAAATATTTTTTTATACACTCACAATATTATTTCGTTAAAAATAATCTAAAATACATATTAAATTAATCGAAAATACAATCAAAAAGAGGACTGCTGATTCTTAACTGACAAAAAGTAGAAAAAACGATTTTTCTGGTTTGATTTTCAAATTGAAATTTTTTTTTATTTGTATGTAATTTTACATATACAACACACACAGATGTATATAATTTTTTATTTTCTTGTGTGTATCTATATTTGAAAAATTCGTTGTAATTTTTATTGAAATAATCTTGTATATATACAAATTTTTTTGGTAAAAAAAAACAAGAAAGAATTATATCAATTTCAATTTTTAGAAACAGAAAACATAAAATTTTACATTTAACAGCAAATATCAACTCCTACTGAATGTCTGTAAATTTTTATAGTTTGTTTTTTGAATGACTGATTCAAATAGTTTAAAAATATATTTCTATGAATTTCAATTGATTCCATTTAAAAACAAACTATTTTAAATAAACTACAGTCGGTAACGGAAAATATATTGTGAGTGTAGTTTTAATTTTGTATATTTAATCTTGATTTGTTTACCTTCGATGTTTTTTTCATTAATCCTTTTTTATTTTAAAGCGTTGAAATTTGTATAACCTTCCTGAAATAAGAAAAAACATGATGTAAGGACAGAGTTTTACTCCAAATAAATGCAGCTTACCTTTTCTTTAAAATCCATGGAAGAAATTAAGGTGTTAAAAAAATCACAGAAAAATGTGAACAAATGTTTTTATTTTATTTTAAAATATTGACAATAAACGAAAAACATGAAATAAATTATTTTTATTTGTACGGACTTCATATTGACTGTAAAAAACACTTAAAATAAAGCACAATACAAGCAATATTTAAAGCACTTGAATTTTTAATTTCTTAATGTTTATTGGGATGTATAAAGCCAAGTATAAACTATGTTTAGACAGACGGTTTAAAAAAATATTAAACAACAGTTAATTGTTACATTTATATTATTTATTTGTTCATTAGTAAAAAAAAAAAAATAAAATACATACGATGGCAATACATAGAAATGTACCAATCTACAACTACAAACATGTATATTTTATAATAAATTAAAGTCAATTAGCACTGGCAGAAAGGTCGTTACAATTCAAATAACAAACATAATAATAGTAGTAATGTATTATAAATATCATTCATATGATAGTTTGTCATTATTTCATACATACGTACATTACATACGCAAATCTAATGTAAACAATGAACTTTTTATAGATTTGTGTGGTGTTTTTCACTTGTCATACTTCATTAAATTTTAAAGTGTTAATTTTTATTTATCTCTTAAAACTCAAGACTAAATACCAAATTTAATTCAATGTTTTGGTGGCGAATGCATTCGTTATGCTATTGACCTAATTCAAGGTACACTGTTTTATTTTTAATATGACTACATACATATCCCAGAAAAATAAAATGGATGTTATTCTTTACGAATCTCTTTTTCTGAACATCCAAAGAAGTACAAATTTTTTGATTTGTAAGAAGTCACTTTAAATAACTTCCAAAATGTTGATAAAGGGTGGTTAAATTTTAAGGGCCGATGTTGAATCTGAACCACACCTAAACGTCAAGTTTTTTTCAACATTTCATTTGACTTTTCTCAATTTCAGACTAACTCAATTTGAACCATGGAAAGATACACAATCGAGCAACGCGTTAAAGTTATTCAGGCTTATTGTGAAAATGGGCGTTCAAATCAAAATGCACTTTGTGATTTTTTTTTGTCAGCATAATCGACCAAATGTGTGGATAATTGTGCACATATTTCTGCAAATCGGGTCTGTAGGAAATGAGAAAACACCTGTGCATGCTCGCCAAGTTCGTTCTGCGGAAAACACTGCTGTTGTGCGCGATAGTGAGGCAAAATAGCCGTCAACCTCGACTCGCCATCGGCGTTCGCTATCGCGAGATCATAACGGAATTCTTGAAGCCAGAAATTGAGGATAGGGATGTGTACGGTATGTGGTTTGAACAGGACGATGCCAATTGCCACAAAGCTAACGAAACAATGGCTGTTTTGCGCGACAAATTCAATGGCCGTGTTATCTCACGTGGTGGCGATATCAATTGGCCGCCAATATCATGTGATTTGACACCGTTGGACTTCTTTCTTTAGGGTTATTTGAAAAGGTGTACGTCGATAAGCCAGCAACAATTCAAGAGCTAAAGGATGAGATAATTCGGCACATGAACGGCATAGAACCTCATCGGATGGAGGCGTTCCGTCGTGGTTGCGGCGGCCATTTGGCCGATATTTTGTTCCATACATAATTGAACCATACCATATTATCATAATTCAAAATCAACATCGGCCCTTAAAATTTAACCACCCTCTATTAACCCCCACTTATGAAGTCATAAGTATAACATTTTTTGTAACAATTCCATTGAAAAGCATATAAATTTTTTAATTTTAATATTTATTTATAACAATTTATAATTATAGTAAGAAAACAATTATTTAGTTGGTACATAATTGGGTTATTCCTGCAGTCATTTAATGCTTTATTGAAAACATATTTTGCATACCAGTGATATCCACTTTGTCCTGATCAAAATAATAATAATTGGCGTGTTCAAAATCACATTTTTAACTTTAAAACAATGCCGCTCGCTGTATTAATATTGTAGTCCCTATATTTAACAACTTCTGAATACTAATTAAAAAGTCCATATGATCATCGATTTTTCATAGCACCGAAACAAACTACTTCCTTGCGATGACACGCCAATGTTAAAATCATTAATGATTCACTGAAATTTTCACAACTTCGGGTGCAGTGGATTTATTGTTTAACTACTCTTATTGTGCTGGGATATTATAAGTGGACACAAGTGTAACATGACATGACTTTGTCTAAAATTGTCTCAAGAGAAATCTTAAAATACAAAACAACTTAAAACTAAATTGAAATGTAAAAGATTTCGATGAGTTGTCAAAGAAAAAAGTTTATTGAACTTATTAAAACCTTCTGCATAGAAGTCAAATCAATTTTAATTGCAATTTAAAAGTATTTGTGAATTTTATTTAAACTTTAAAGATGAGATAAAAACAATGTTAATTAATTTGTTGCCATCCAACCGGTTGAAGATTTTGAATACCAAAAAAAAAAAAAATTATAAAATTTAAATCGCTGCCAAAAATGGTATTGTATAAAATGTGTTTTTCAAAGATTTTTGTTTATTACTTAAAAGGCAAATTAAGATGCCAATAAACCAAATGGTATCAAAATTATATCAGCTAGGTGATATTTAACATTCATATATGATAATCACTTGTGATACAAAAATTATACATTTTTCATTCTAAAATTTATTCTAAATTTCCTAAAGAAATTGTATTTCCAAAAAAATATAATATCATTTTCAATGGAATAACTACACTCAGAATATTATGTAGTTAACTGTTTGTAGTTTAATAAAAAAGTTTTCCGTTTAAAAATAAAGGAAAATACATTTATTTTTCAAAGAAATATTTATATTACCTTTTTTATACATTTATACGAAATAATTTACTATCATTTACCATTTTTTTCAGTTT
Organism: Eustalomyia histrio; assembly: GCA_949748255.1. Lineage (NCBI taxonomy): Eukaryota > Metazoa > Arthropoda > Insecta > Diptera > Anthomyiidae > Eustalomyia > Eustalomyia histrio. Next base: position 84,888,012 of record OX456525.1, on the reverse strand, counting down.
AATTTATTTTTTTCATTTATTTGAAATTTAATAAAAATTTACCCACAAAACGGAAACTTGTGGCTTATTTGTGTCCGTAACAGTTATTACAAAAAAAAATATTGAAAAAATTTTAATTTGTTTTTTTTTTATTTAAATTGGTTGTATATATACAAAATTTTTCAATACAAATTACAAGAATTTCATAAACACACATACATACACAAACACATTTATACAAAAAGTGTCTATAGCTACATATGCATACATACATTTTGTATTGTACGAGTATATTAAAAAAAAAAAACAAAAAATACAAAAACGGAAACAATTTTAAATAAATGAAAAAAATCATTTATTTCTTAAGGATTGGTAGGTAAAATTTTTACATTTATTTTAACTGATTATATCATTTGTTTCTTATGGATGTGTCAGTTGATTAATCAACATTTAAAAATAAATAACAAATGGCATTTAATTTAAATTAAAATTAAGTAGACCGGTTTTTAAATGAAATATCATTTCTTTTAAATTATATTTTCAGTTATTTTAACTTACAAACTTTTTTAAGTGTAGCGATAGTAAAATTATCAAAATACAATCCAGTATCTAAATTCTATCGTTATTCCAAGCAATTTCAATATCGAAAATTATATCATGTACGATATCCACGGCATCGCACTTAAACAAAAAGTATACACTAAAAAAAAAATTTTTTACCTTGTCCCAGACCAAAATTCTAAGATGTACCTCAATAATGAGTTAGCCCATACTCCAGGGAACACATATTTCAAATTTCAGGTTTTTCCGGTTTTTCCCCATTTTTACCATGTACCTGGCTAAAATTCTAAAATGTAGCTGATCAATGAGTAAGCATATACTCCAGTTCACATATTTGGCTAAACCGGTGTGGGCAGCCCATTGAATGTCTACACTAGAGGAGGAATCTTTGCACCAAATTTGTCTTATTTTTTTTAAATTTGGCGAATTTAGTAAATCTTAAATATTATTCGAAAGTGTTTGTTTAAAAATTAAATCCAATCTATACTGGAGATGGAGCCTGCATACTAAATTTTAACTTCCTAGGTCCAATGGTTTGTGCAGGCTGTTGAGGGGCAGAATTTATCATGAGTTAGCACATTCTTCAAGAATATTTCAAATTTCAGGTTTCTAGCTATAGGGGTTTGGACAGGCCGTGAAAGTGGTTTTTTCCCGTTTTAATCGAACCCACATACCAAATTTCAGCGTCCTACCTCTTGCGGTTTGTGCTGGTCGATTTTGAATGACATACATAAATATTTACATATTTACACATTTTCACATTTACACATTTGCCCATTTGCACATGCGCATATTTACACATTTGCATATTTGCACATTTACATTACCATCAAACCATCGATCCATCAAACAATCAATCTATTAAACCATCAATCTTTCAAACCATCAAATAATCAAATATTCACTTTTGCAAATTTGCATATTTTTTTACATTTGAACTTTTGCAAATTTGGACATTTGCACTTTCGCACATTTGCAAATTTGCACTTTTGCAAATTCGCACATTTGCACATGTGCATATTTACACATTTGCATATTTGCACATTCGCACATTTACATTACAATCAATCTATCAAAACATCAATATATCAAACCATCAATCTATCAAACAATCAAATTTTCACTTTTGCATATTTGTACTTTTAAAAATTTACACTTTTGCAAATTTGCATATTTGCACATATACACATTTGCACGTATGCACATTTACATTGGAGGAGGAATCTATGTACCAAATTTTAACTTTCGAGCTCAATCGATTTTGGCAGGCCGTCAAGGGGAGAATTTTCGTTTTTTTGCACCTCCGCGTTAGATTTTCCAAAAGTCACGTCTTACCTTTTATCTACACTGAAGAAGGAACCTGCACATCAAATTTTAACTTTTTAGTTTCAGCGGCTTGGGCAGGCCATTCTGGGGGGAGACTTTTCCCCTTATAGCACCTTCCAGTAGGAATTTCCAAAAATCCAACTTGGGTGGATGTCTGCGCTGAAGTGGGAACCTAGTATGTACCAAATTTCAACTTCCCATCTCTAACGGTTTTGCCAGGCCGTCGAGGGGGAGAATTCCACCCTTTTCTGCCCCACCCCGTTGGATTTTTTAAAAAAGGAGCCAGCATACCAAATTTCAATGGTTTGGGTAGACCGTAAAGGGGTTTAGGTAGGCCGTGAAAGCGGGGTTTCCCCCCTTTTTACCCCTCCCCAAAGGAATTTCCAACAACCCATCTTAGCGGATGTCTACGCCGGAAGGGGAACCTACATACCAATTTTCAGCTTCCTACCTCCACCGGTTCGGGCTGGACGATGTTGAATCAGTCAATCAGTCAGTAACGTTATTCCTTTATATATTCAGAATGAATATCAGTCTACCACATAACAAAAAAAAAACTGAAAATTAAATACATTCAAATAAGCAGCCAACACTCAGAAAAAAAGTTAGTAGAAAAATTTCAATCCCACTTTACTATTTTTGTACTGATTTTTAGTAAAAAAAAATATTATTTAGTAAACTGTTTTGCTTTTTACATTTTATAAATTACAGAATTTTTGTTGCTAACTTCAGAAATCATTTACACATTTTTGAAAACCGATTTGCTAATATTAACAAAAAAAAATTACTAATTCTGAAAAAGGTTTAAAAAAGGGATCGTACGTGACAATACTAATAATATTTAGTAATTTTTTTGCTCATTTTAGCAAACCACTTTACAAAAAGTTTACTAAAACTTAGTAGCGGCTACTAACTTTCATTGTATCACACTTCAGCAGACATGTGTTACTAAGATTAGCAAAATTTCCCGTAATAACAGTAAAATTTTTAGTTGCCATAACAGACTTTTTTTGTGAGTGTAATGGAGTAATTTCACGTAAAAATTATTCTTTCAAATATCTGATGTTTAGCGGGTCTACGACAAAATTGATCAAAATCTTTTAACGACACGTATCGATATTTTAAACCGATACGAACAATTAAATAAAAATTAAATGCTAAATACATAAATAACAAATAAATAATAAAACATCAAAGTGATTTATCAAAAAAAAACACAAATTTCAATTTCTTATTTACTATGTTGCTACAACCAAGCCCACATAATTACATACATTATAAATCGGATAGATTTAATATCTATTAGAGTGGACAAAAATATAAAATTTTTGGAATTTAGAAATTTCCAGTGCTAAAAGTTTTGTAAAAAATATAGTATTTTTTCATAGATTTTGATTGCAAGACATTAAACTTTATTTTTTTTTTAATCGATAATCATAATATTTTTTTGTTAAAACAATTTAATTTGCACATTAAATAAATTGAAAGTTAATTTTAATCCGCACCATAAACTTTTTAAATAAATTGCGTTTTCATTTATTTTATAAATGTTTAAAAATTACCTAGCAGAATCGGAAGAAGCTGGCATATACGTAAAAAAAATTTTTTATTGTAAATTATATTTGGAATTTGTGATAATATGATCTTGAATCGAACAAAAATTACACTTATTACAACAATCTTTAGAGCAATTAAACATGTGCAAATCAAATATTTGTTGGAATATTTATGTTTGCATAAATTAAAAAAATATATTTGACATATTTCTAATATGTTTACGTGCAAATATAATATATTCGCCTGTAAACATATACATATGTTAAGATCATACGTAATGCATCTAAATACCCTGCGGGAAAAGGACCTATCCCAGGACACGTCACATGACCGGTTCATTGTGATAGGGACCGGTCACGGGACCGATCACTTTAACATGGGCTTGTCATAGGAAGAGGTCAATTGCCCTCTGTTACATTTCACAGGACTGGTCTAAAAGGACATGTCGTGACTTTTAAACCGGTCACGTGATAGGTACTTTAGGAACCGATGCTCTATTCACTTATCTCGTGATATGTTTTTTCGGAACCGGTTCAGTTTTCACATATCCCGGTACAGGTCCCAATTCCCAACCAACCCCTCTTTTCCCGCAGGGTACCTAAAACATATTTATATAAATTTGCCTACAAATATTTATGTGTTTATCATTATTATGTATGCATCCCAATTATTATTGCAAATATATGTGGATTTAAGTTGGAAAATACAATCATTACAACACTCAGAAAAAAAAGTTAGTAGAAAAATTTGTAAACGGTTTTTAATCACAATTTGCTATTTTTGTACTGATTTTTAGTAAAAAAAATTATTTAGTAAGTTTTTTTTTTTGCTATTTACATTTTAAAAATTACAGAATTATTCAAAATATTTACAAACTGTTGTTGCTAATTTCAGAAATCATTTTACAAATTTTTGAAAACCGATTTGCTAAAATTAGCAAAAAAAAAAATACTAATTTTAGAGTTTTTTTAAAATTTGTAAAGATTACTGAGAAAAAAAGAAATTGTATTTCTAATAATTTAAACTTATACTTAAAAACTTAAATTACTTTAAAATGCTACACATTAAAAAAAATTAGTAGAATAATTTTTAAACGGTTTTCAATCCTACTTTATGATTTTTGTACTGATTTTTAGTAAAAAAAAATATTATATAGCAAATCTTTTCTTTTTACCGAATATTTACAAATTTTTGTTGCTTATTTCAGAAATCATTTTACAAATTATTGAAACAAAAATTTGATCTTAAAATCCAAAAATATTACAAAAAATATTTTTCAATACAAGAATTAATAAATTAAAACAAAATTATAAATTCGTTCATGTTATTACTATTTTTATTTTTTTCTCTAAAATATTTTTTGAAACAAAAAAAAATAAATTAAATAAGAAATGTGGTTGCTCGACAAAAAAAAAATAAAATTGTAATTTTTTTTCGTAAGCCAATTTCAAAAGAAATTAGCAGCTTTACAGTGCAACAAGTGTATTTAAACCAAGTAAAAAAAAAAAAGTAAATTCGGCTGTGCCGAATCTTTGAATACCCTCCACCAACGTCCTGTAAAAGTGTTCTCACTGTTTTTGATACAAATAATGTAAAAAGTGAAATTATGCAGGTGAAAAAAATTTTTGAGGTGAAAAACTTTTTTGGATGTGAAAATAAATTCTGTGGTTGGAACAAAATTTTGTGGTGGCAAAACCTTTTTTGAGGTGAAAATATTTTAGTGGTGAAAAAAATTGTTTGAGGTAAATATAAAATATTCAATTCTAAGGGAATGATTAAAAAAATAAGAAAAGATATTTTACTTGTCAGTCGCTACTATAAAATTGTACTAAAATAAACCAATTTGTTTGTAAAATTTAGAGGTACCTTCACATTTTCACTCATAACCGCTGGGCCGATTTTGCTTATTTTCAATACCAAACTGCTCGCGTGGGCACGTGGTAAAAATGACCTACCCCGCTTGCGTCTTCGCGCCGTGATCGCCATTAAAATGGCTAAAAATTTCATAGCGATCACGAATATATACTTTATGGGGTCTTAAACCTATATTTCGACTTGTTAAAAACGGAATGACAAACTGCTCATTGAGCTTAGTTCACTATAATATATGATTTTGTTAACTAGAGCTTATTTATTTTAAAAAACTTTGTACAGAATGTTATTAATGGTTATCAGCGGTTAATACCCAGCAAAAACATTGTATCAACTACTTACCAGCCTATTAACTCGCTTAATCACTTTCATTCGCAATGTCCAAAAAAAGGGTACTCCTTATTTTTTGATTGTTTGTAAGCCTGAGGGTCATTAACCCATTACTTTGTGTTTTTTGTAAGAGAGAAGGTACACTTGTAAGAGAGTGGTACACTGAACAAGGGCCCAGGGCCGACAGGGTCCTTTTGTGAATAGTTTTTTTTAATGAAATGAAAGCCAAATCTTTATTGAATTAATTTGCGAAAAAAATAATTCTCTTTGTAAACCAGCGAGTTTATTCAATATTTTATAAATCAATTCATTAAATCAGATTTTGAATCATAATTAATTAATCAATTTTATTTGATTCTTTTTTAATTCAATTGATTCAAATCATTTCAAATATGATTCTATGATTGATTTGACTTGCGAATTAAAACAAAATAGAAAAACATTAAAATTAACTTGCAAATCTCGCTTATTTTTTTTTTAGATATTCGCCATTTTGTAAAATTTTGTAATTTTGTAATTTTTTAAAATGGACGATATCTCAAAAACTAGGCGAGTTACAGCAAAACGAAAATTTCATTGTAATTTTGGCATTAGCATTATTCAACTGATGCTAATGAAATTTCAATGCCAATGAAAAAATACCAAGTATGGTAAACATGCTAAAATATAAATTAATCGTAATTTAAATAAAAAAAATATTTTATAATTTTTTGTACTTGTTAGTGATTTTGAAATATTTTTGTTAGGGACACAATTTGATGACTCAGCTACGCCACTGATGACTACTCATTACATCGCGAATAAAAGTAATTCAGCGAGTAGATAAGCTGGTAAGTAATTGAAACCCTGTGTTCGCTGGTTAACTAGCAAATTGATTTTAAATTGCAGTTTACAGTAATTTATTAAAATTTTTAATTTTTTATACTAATTTCATTGTACTAATATTAATTATATTTAGTACATTTCTTTTGCTGATTTTAGCAAACCGATTTTAAATTCCACTTTAGAAAAAGTTTACTAAAATTTAGTAGTGGCTTCTAATTTGTTCTACTAATTTTATTGTACTACACATCAGCAGACATTTGTTGCAAAAAATACCACTAAGCTCAAATTAGCAAAATTTCCCGTAATATCAGCAAAATTTTCAGCTGCCATTACAGACTTTTTTTTGGTGAGTGAATGTTTGCCTGGAAACATTTGTATAATAATGATAATTGAAAATATAAATTGAATATTTTAAAGCATATTTAAAATATATGTATGTATGATTGCCTGAAAACATTATGAAAAGTTCCTGCGCTCACCAAGAGATGGCACTGCTAGCTCCAAACTTTTTTTTTCTAAAGTTGGTATAACTGTCCTGAGAACACATGCAAAGTTGCAAGTCATTGTGTCAATTCTTTCTTTGTTTACAAGCCATTTGAAGTTGACGTGTCATTGATTTTTTTAATATGGAAAAAATTTAATATCGTGCAGTCATTAGATTCTTTGTTTTGAAGGGTTTAAAAGCAAAGCAAATTTATGAACAATTGTTAGAAGTGTATAAGGAGTCCTCACCTTCAAAACGCACCGTTGAATTTTGGGCTGGTGAATTTAAACGTGGTCGTACCAGCCTTAAAGACGATCCACGCGAAGGACTACCAAAAACTGCAACCACAGCAGAAATCATTGAGCAGGTACATAATATGGTTATTGAAGATCCAAGTTTGACTAAGCGTGAAATTGCTAATGCCATAGACATCTCAGACGAACGAGTAGTCCATATTTTACATGAAGAATTACGTATGAAAAAACTGGAAAGTTAGTGCCGCACACATTAACAATTCAACAAAAACTGGATCGAAAACAAATTTCTCAGCGTAATTTAGAGCGTTTTAAGCCGAATAAAACCGACTTATGGGTCGTTTTATAACTATGGATGAGACTTGGATATACCACCATGATCCTAAATTGAAACAAGAACGTTTACAGTGGGCTGAAGCTGGTTGTTCAGCTCCAAAGCAGGTGAAGTCACAACGATCAGCAAAGAAGGTTATGGCATCAGTTTTTTGGGATGCAAAAGAAATTTTGTTGATTGATTAATAAAAGTAAAAAAATCAACTCTGTATTTTATTGCAGCCTTTTGAATCAGCTGGATGAAAAAATTCGTAAGAAAAGACCTGGTTTAAAGAAGAAAAAAATCATTTTTCATCAAGACAATGCACCTGCTCACAAAACTGTTTTGACGATGGCTAAATTCAAAGAATTAAAGTAAGAATTGCTTGAACATCCACCGTATTCACCAGATTTGGCTCCCAGTGACTACTATCTCTTCAGAAATCTCAAACAATTCCTTCGTGGAAAGCATTTTTCGTCGAATGAAGAGGCCATAGCAGCCGTAGACAGTTATTTTGCAGAGCTTCCGGAAAACCATTATAAGGATGGGATAAAATTATTATTGGAAGATCATTGAGACAAGTGTATTGAGCTTCTAGGAGATTATATTGAATAAAAAAATATATTTCGTAACAAAAACAGTATTCTTTCATGTCGAGCGCAGGAACTTTTCAACCAACCTGTACCTTTTTTCTGTGTATAACTCATAAGCCGGCGGTTGTACGAAATTTCGAACCACTCTAGTATGTATAAGTTACAAACTAGCGGTTATGTTTAAATGTACTTGTCACTTATTAGTTTTGTTTTTCTCTTCGGCATGGGAATTTACTGATTTATTTTAGACAATAAAATGCTCAAAGTCTGAATAATACTCATTCGTATCATCATTTTCATTATTTTTTATTTTTTTTTTAAGTTAACAATCAGTTAACAACGAGCATAAGCAATAACAATTAACTTTAATTACATTTAGTTTTTATGACTGCTTTGAAACTTTGTGTTTTTTGTGTGTCTGTATGTGCGTGTTTTTTTTTTTTTTTTTAATTTAAAGTTGTAATGAATGACAGCGAGCACAACCTTTAAAAAATAACAAACAACAAAAAATCTGAAATACAATGTTATCTAAACTGTCTAAAGTCAAAATTCATACACCGGAAAATTGTCACAAACTGTTAGAAAATAAAATACATGTGCAATTTTAAACAATAGTGATTTTAAATATATTATACACTTGGTATTAAATTACATTTAAAAAATAAGGGTGACCAATATAACATTTTTAAAATATGTCAATCAATATGGTGTCAGATTTGTGTACTTAATGTCCAAATTAGTTTGATGGTATTTTCAGTTATCGCATTAACTGTTTACTTTTAATTTTTGTTAGTATATTACAAAGAAACCACCGCTGATGGGTTCCCTCCGCACCCAATGATATTTTTACATGTCATATTAATGGTTTGATTTATACAACAAAAAGTAGTTATATAGAAAAACGATAAAGAAGATTTACATTTTATAATTTTTGTGTACAAATCTGGCATTTAGATTAATGGCGATACTGGATATGTATTGCTAACTCAATTATTTTTTTTAAAAATGGTCAATGGGTCAAACCAATAATAAACAGAGGATGTGATGAATGACACAAAACAAATAAGCATGGGTGATTAAAAAGGCACATTTAATGGTTAAAATGTGGGTTCAAAAATTACCCCCGTTTTTTGTCTTTACTGGCGTTTTTACACATTCCTTTCCAAGAAACATATGAGTTATCATAAAATGTAATAAGTTTTTCACTCGAATTTGCACGAACAAAAAGTTTTAAATTTCACAGTTTTTTTGGTTTTGGAATCGATATGTTATATCTCAACTGACCCAATTCCAAAAAATCTCTTCTACAAGTTGTTCCAATTTTTGTTTCTATCAAGAATTTTAATAATTCTTTGGTTGCGAAGCTTACATTTGTTAAAAAAAAAATAATTTTTTATTTTTCTTTTAATTTTGTATTTCTTATCCTTTTACAAGGTGGTTTTAATTGAAATCAATAAGTCTGTTCCCGTACGTTACCGCGGGTTCCCAAACTTACCCAAATTTACCCAAAAGCGTTCCCGTACTCGAAAATTGGGTAAATGAGAGCGTTTATGAGAGTGTATTAGTGTTTCTCTTTTTACCGAAAGTTACCCAAACCACACCATGACGATGCCGCTCACGAAGTAAAAAACGTTTTCTTGGTTTTATATGGGCAAATTACAAAGGTTCAGCATATTTTCAAATTGGTTTTTTGCGATTCCAATTGAATTTCTTTGCAAATCCTACTAGTTTTTAGCAGATTTTCCAATTGGATTTGAAAAAAAAAGGTTTAAAAACAGGGAAATTTACTCAAATTTTTGCAGAAATTAGGGAAATTTGCTCAATTTTCCCGCGATGCTTATTTAGCCCTTTTCGTGTTACAATAAGCGTTTGTTTACTTTCTAAAAACTGCAAATATTTTCTGTTTATAAAAAAGGGACAGATCGGCACCTTTTAATTTTTCTTACCGCTTTTTTTTTGAAAATTGTAACTCCCTCTTTTACATGGCACGAAATGTCGAGATTTTTATATACACCACTGAAAAAACAACAACAAAAATCTCATAGACATTAAATTATGAGAAAAATATATTTATTAGATATAACTATGTGTGTTTTTTCAAAGAGGAAAATATCAAAATCTCTAAATTTCGTGCCACTATAAACGGCGGGCAATTTCAATATATTTTTTTGAGTCTTTTATTTCAATTTTTGCATTTCTCCATTAGCGCGTTTTCACTTGTTGTGTTACACTTATTGCACCTAAAAATTTGGCATCACTGATACATTTTGACATTTTTTTTGGGCTAGAAAAGTGGTTTTTTGCGTTCCCGTTCTTTTGGGTAATTTTGTCATTTTATGAGAGTTTTTTGTGCTTACTCTCATTTTTTTACCGAACTTTATCCAGAAAGTAAGGGAACACAGCTAATTTGTTGCATCAAAAAAGATTCTTTTGTATAATGAAGTATGTATATATTACATTTATAATATAACATATATTGCACAATTTATATTTTTTTAAGTTTTTTATTTTTCAAAAAGAAAAAATGGTTTCGGAATTTACAGTAACGGAATTTACATTTATTTTCTTAATTTTAATTCAGAAACCCTTTGCCATAGTATAGTTTGGTGATATACGTAATAATTGAAATGCAGTTTACAGCATTTTTAAATTTTAGTTAATTTCACACTTTCTCTTCTCGTAAAAGTTATTTGCCGCAAAAAACCTTAAATCAGTTATAATATAAGATGCTCCATAGTCATACGATTATTTGCATATAAATAACTCTACACTTTTCGCAATATAGTTGGTAGATATCTGAAAAAACGCCCTGTGATAGAGTTTTTTAAATTAATTTAAGTTTATAAAAAGCTTACAATTATTGGTTCGGTTCATCGGTCATTAAAATATGAGTTGTTAAATTTAAAATATTTAATTTTATCCAGTTTGATATTCTTTAATATATACTTTAATATCTAGCTGATCTAAATTGATCCGAAAAATGGCAGATTATATTCGATACAGTAATATATTTAAGATCAAAATTTATCCGAAAAATGAGATTAGATCCAACAATATAATATATATGGAATCTAGTTTATTAAAAAACGTATAAAAAAATTTTGAATTAAAAAAATAAAAAATATATTAACCCTTTAACCACTAAGACCGTCTACAGAAGGTCATCACTAAAGTGCAATTATATCCAAAGCAATATTTTTGGTGCACTAATCGCCAACGACATTTTTGTCTGATTGAATTTACCTATCGAACAGTGCCGGTTTGAACACGCTCAGTTGAATAGTTTGATAGATACACCTATTTCTGTCAAGATTTCTGTCAAAACAGACACGAAAATTATTTATGATTTTGGTGCCAAATTAAAACTAAGAAAAAAATATACTTTCCAACAGCTCAATCGACTCGAAATTTTTTTTTTCAAGCTTCAAGCTGTATTTTGACAATTTGTTGCGTGTTTGATTTGTGAAACAAATTTTTTTGTTTGAGTCTAGCTTTTTGTCTTTAGGTTGTCTTTCATTTTTTCTACCTGGCGCTTTCAGGTTAAATTTTTTTGACAAATGGACTTCACATTCGTGCTTTTTAGTCCAAAATGATACTAGAACCAAAATTTCATAACAAAATACTATGTATTTCGACTCCAGTGGTTAAAGGGTTAAATTTCTAACAAACTATGGCTTCGCCAGTATTTGAACTCGGTCTGCCAGATATGTGGCGAGTTAAACACTCAGCAGTGTGTGGCTGACTTTATTAGACTACATTTTTCGGATAATTGTGTTATACGAGGACGGATCAATAAGTCCGTGATTTTTTAATGAAACACAGTTTTGTTTGTTTTTTGCAAAAACCATTTATTTTTCAACATAATCTCCTTTTAGCTCACTCAATACACTTAATCCAACGTTTCTCCAATATTTATATCACTTTCAAAAAATAGGATTTTTCGAGGTCCATAAAATAGGCATTTGTTTGATTAATAATTTCATCGTTGGAGCTACATCTCTTTCCACCGAGCCATTTCTTTAGGTTTGGAAATAGGAAATAGTCACTGAAGGCTAAATCCGTAGAATATGGCAGACGAGGGGGCAATTCGTAGTCTACTTCATGGATTGGGAGCAAACGCGGCAGCCATCTTGCGGAAAGGTTTCTCATACCCAAGTGATCGCTTAAAATTGAAACCACTGAGCCATGTGAGATGCCCATGTCTTCCACAACATATCGTGAATTTTTTGAATTGTTTTAGGTGTAGACCCCTCAACTGGGCGTCCAGAACGTTCGGCATCTTCCGTGCTTGTAAGGCCACAACGAAAGTCAGTAAACCACTTTTTTAGTATTTATAAATTTTTTATTTCGCAAAATTTTATTTTTTTTGCAAAATATAATGTTTAATGAGCATTTGAAATTCACATTTTTCCATTTAAAAAAAATCCACGAGGTTGTATGTTTTGATCACAGTAAACTCAAAGTAAATGGCGGAACTTGCTCATAATTTGACAGTAGTCTATTAATAGGTGGTACTTGATGGGAGCAGTGTTGCATTTGATATAACTACGAGGGAAGTTCGATAAGTCACGGAACATATTTGGAATTTTGGGAAAAATGGGAAAAATTTATACATATCATGGCTGAATTAATGAGACTAAATTGGTTCTATACTTATCGTATATCCTATCAAAAATTTCTCGGTCTTGTTGTCCCGAAATTTGAAAGTTTTGTATAAAAATATGAATACAAAAAAACACTAAAAAGTGCTTATCTCCCTGGCTGGGATTTAAAAACATTGACATGGAACCACATATAATTATATCTTATATCATATCAAAAATACTCTAGATATGGAACTACATATAACAATTTCTCCAATTTATTTGCAAATATTGTATCATATATAATTATATCTTATACCACATCAAAAAATCTTTCTCATATTGGACCATATATTGAATAATATACAATTATATCTCATACCATATAAAAAAATATTTTTGATAATTAAATATGGTCCTGAATAAGTCATATAAGTATATATGGCTCTGTATAAGTCAGATATAAGTAAATATGGTTTCGTGTAAGTTATATGAAATTATATATAGTGTTATATATAATTTTATATGATAGATCATATACCATATCTTATCAAACAAATCATATCCGATTTTATAAAGATCAATATATAACTAGATAAGGTAACTTAAAACAAAAAAATAAAATATTAAATGAAATATTAAATATTGAAATAAAATATTACATATGATTATTAGAGTTCGTTTTAAATTTTTTTTTGTTTTTGATTTCTGGATTTCGTCACTACGTACAGAGTTTACATCCGCGATTTGAGTTTCCTAAAGGCACGGAAAGGAGTTAGAATTAAAAAAAAAAAATACGCCATTATTTTTATTGATGAACAAACCTTCTAAAAAGTGATGATATCCAAAAATCTAATTTTAAAAGTTAACTCCAATGATTATATCTAAATCTTTTTACTCGGATAGTTACTACGTACAGGGTTTACATTTTACAAATTTTGAAAATTAGTGAAAAATTGTTCAAATTATATAGAATAGCAGTCAATGCGCCGATATAAATCGAAATATATGTACAACAAAAGTGTAACTTATCTGTAAGATATTTAACGGTTACATGCTTTTTATCAGATTTTTTGATATCACCCGTATACAAATTTATTATTTTGTTAAAAATAATATAAAATACATATTAAATTAATCGAAAATACCATCAAAAAGAGGTCTACTGATTTTTCATTATATTCAACCCATTTTATTGTTTATTTTCAATCATTGTTTAATAATCGACAAAAGTAGTAAAAGCAAGCGAAAGGCGTTTAAAATAACCATAAATTTTTAACTAACAAAAAGGAGAAAAAACGATTTTTGTGGTTTGTTTTTCAAAATGAATTTTTTTTATTTGTATGTAATTTTACAAAACACACACAGATGTATATATTTTTATTTTCTATGTGTGTATCTACATTTGAATAATTTATTGTAATTTTTATTAAAATAAATTTGTATTTTGGTAAAAAAAAGACAAAAAGGAATTATATTGATTTCTATTTTTAGAAACAGAAAACATAAAATTTTACATTTAACAGAAAATATCAACTACTGAATGTCTGCAAATTTTCATAGTTTGTTTTTTGAATGACTGATTTAAATAGTTCAAAAATATATTTCTATGAATTTCAATTGATTCTACATTTAAAAACAAACTCTACGTACTATTTTTTAAATAAACTACAGTCGGCAACGGAAAATATATTTTGAGTGTATTTTCTTATTAAATTTGATTTTATTTTTGTTTTATAAAAATTTAATTTAAATCAGGAGGAACCCCCAAACAGAGTTCCCTTGTCAAAAATCTATTGAATAAAGAATTCTACCTCACTTAACTAACAGATTAATGCAGTCTTAAATCACCACTAAACTAAATTATATCGAAACCGTTTATTAAATTTATTTAAATTTGCTCTTTATTATTATATTTTTTTTTTTTATTTCAGTAAATGCATTTTCATCTATCTGGTCACCCTAAAACATTGGTTCCTCATGTTTATTCAAAGTTCCTCATATTTAAATTATTCAAGTTCATATATAATAGATAAGGTCAGTATCATTATTTAATTAGATAATTTTATAAAAACCTTACACACCGTAACTCATAATTTTTGTCAAATTATGGCAAAAAAAAAGAAAATTCGGCAAAATTGTTTATTAATTGATAATTAAGAAAAGTTAAAGTGCTTGTAATGCGACACAATTCACTAAAAAATTAAATGTACAATACACTTATATTACACTTGTGCGATTAAAAATGCAATTATGTAATAAATGTTTTCTTTCAATTACAAAAAAAGTATTAAATTAACTTCATCAATTTTCATTTAAAATGTTATAATAAAGGGTGGTTAAATTTTAAGGCCGATGTTGATTTTTAATAAAACACAAATTATTTAGGAAATTATTGTCATTTCTTCTTATTATGATAATATGGTATGGTTCAATTATGTATGGAACAAAATATCTGCCAAATGGCCGCCGCGACCTCGGCGGCACACCTCCATCCGATGGTCCAAATTTTCGATGACGCTTAGGCATAATTGAAGTTCTATGCCGTTAATGTGCCGAATTATCTCATCCTTTAACTCTTGAATTTTTGCTGGCTTATCGACGTACACCTTTTCTTTCAAATAACCCCAAAAAGAGAAGTCCAACGGTGTCAAATCACATGATCTTGGGGGCCAATTGACATCGCCACCACGTGAGATAACACGGCCATTGAATTTGTCGCGCAAAAGAGCCATTGTTTCGTTAGCTGTGTGGCAAGTGGCACCGTCCTGTTGAAACCACATATCGTGCACATCCATATCTTCCAATTCGGGGCATAAAAAGTTCGTTTTCATCTCACGATAGCGAACACCATTCACAGTTACTGCCTGACCGGCCTCATTTTGGAAATAATACGGCCCGATGATGCTGCCAGCCCATAAACCGCACCAAACAGTCACTCTTTGTGGGTGCATTGGTTTTTCGACAATCACTCTTGTATTATCATTCGCCCAAACGCGGCAATTCTGCTTATTGACGAATCCACTGGGTTGAAAATGTGCCTCATCACTGAAGATGATTTTCTTTGAAAATTGATCATCCACTGTTGCCATTTCTTGCCACCATTCTGACCATTGACGACGTTTGCAATGGTCAAGAGGCTTTAGTTCTTGAGTCAATTGCACTTTGTAAGCGTGTAAATGCAAGTCTTTATGCATAATGTTCATCAAAGACGAGCGTAATGGGTGCAATTGTTGGGCACGACGACGAGTTGAGTTGAGCCACACTATTGCGAACAGCAGAAATATTTTTTGCAGTACGAGCTCCTACAGACCCTGTTTGCTCAATGTACACACATTTGGAAAAAATCACGAAGTGCACGATATGCATTTTGATTTAAACGCCCATTTTCATAATAAGCCTGAAAAACTTTATCGCGTTGCTCGATGTGTGTATCTTTTCATGGTTCATATTGATTTAGTCTGAAATTGAGAAATGTCAAATTAAATGCAGAAAAGTACTTGACGTTTAGGTGTGGTTCACATTCAACATCGGCCCTTAAAATTTAACCACCCTTTACAATTGATATACAGTAATATATTATAATATATTATAATTTTTATTTTTAAACTTAATATATATTAATATGTAAAAACAAATATAACTGGCAAAGAAGCAGCCTTGTTGCCCGAATTTCATCGTAATTGGAAAACCTTTCTGAGAATTTTGAGAAACTGGTACAAAAATTAAAGTCGGGCATGCTAATAATATGATTCCCGTTTTAAATTCCGCGAATGAACAGGGCGGAAAATATAGACATAAATATTTACGAAATTTAACAAAAAAAGTTCATTTAAGCAAATACCGCGAAGACGAGTTTTTATGGCGACTAGATATATGATTTTGTGAAATAATATTCCATAAACCAATTTTCAGATATCTACGATTTTGTGGGTTTAAAAAATATTCAAGGGAGGAGGGTCTGAATTTTGACCGATTCTTATGTAGCAAACTTTATATATATATATATATATATATATATATATATATATATATATATATATATGCTTTTCTCACACTTTGAAGACATCTGTATATACAGCCAAAAAAGACCCCGTAATATGAGCTGTATCCACTAAAATGTCTTTAGTGTAAACAGTAGAATAATGAAAAGTTTAAGGACAGTCCCCAAAGTAACAAAATGTCTTCATAGTAACTTGTGGAACGAAAACCCGTCCCCGCAACATGCATAGCGCATGTTGCGGGGACGGGATTTCGTTCCACAAGTTACTATGAAGACATTTTGTTACTTTGGAGACCGTCCTCAAACTTTTCATTATTCTACTGTTTACACTGAAGACATTTTACTGGATACAGCTTATATATATATATATATATATATATATATATATATATATATATATATATATATATATATGTGCACAGTGCATGTTGCGGGGACGGTTTTTCATTTCACAGGTTACTATGAAGACATTTTGATACTTTGGAGACTGACCTCAAACATTACATTAATCTACTATATACACTGAAGACATTTTACTGGATACAGCGCATATTATAGGGACTTTTTTGGCTGTATATACAGATGTCTTCAAAGTATGAGCAATGCATATATATATAGATTAACGAAAAGTTTAAGGACAGTCTTCAAAGTAACAAAATGTCTTCATAGTAACTTGTGGAACGCAAAACCGTCCCCGCAACATGCGCCGTGCATATATATATATATATATATATATATATATATATATATATATATATATATATATATATATATATATATATATATATATATGTGCACAGCACATGTTGCGGCGACGGGTTTTCGTTATTCTACTGTATACACTAAGGACATTTTACTGGATACAGAGCATTTTATAGGGACTTTTTTGGCTGTATATACAGATGTCTTCAAAGTATGGGCAATGAATATATATATATATATATATATATATATATATATATATATATATATATATAATATATTCAGAAAGGACATTTCTAAGGAAGGTCGTTCTGAATATATATATAGATATATATATATATATATATATATATATATATATATATATATAATATATTCAGAAAGGACATTTCTAAGGAAGGTCGTTCTGAATATATATATAGATTCTAACCACATTTAATTTCGTGTAAATATCTCTATTTTTGCTACCTGTAGTTTGATTACAAGGTTTACATGGACGCATTCGTTAAATCGACTCAGAAATTGTTGCTCAGTCGATTGGTATACTATTAGGTGGATCTCAGTCGGATATTTTTGATAGTCACAAACATGAACCCTACAGGGTAAGGGTATAGTAACATACAATTGCACATTTGCAACTTGTGGCTTAAATAATTTCGAACAATTTTTAATAGAATAAAAAAATATTTTGAATCGAAAATATAACCTCCAAACAATTGTCAAAAATTGTGTTTTTAAATAAAAAAAGCCACTCAAAAATGTCTCAGATTCATAACGGAAATTTGTATTTATATTTTGGACTCCAATTATGAAGAAAGTTTTTCTTAAAACACTCAATTTTGGATGAATCACTTTCATAGAAAAATTTAAATTGTTAATAATAAAATTTTTTGAGATTATTTATATTAGTTTTTAGTTTGCAAACAAAAAGTTCTTAAAAATATGAAAAGATGTAAAAAAAAATCAAGTTAAATCAAATCGGTCTAGACCGGTATATAGCCTTCACCAGCCTGTACAAAGTTCGATAAAAAATTTAAGTCCGAAAATTAAATGGGTCGAAATGGACTTCTGTCCAAATACATGTAGAAGGTCTGATCAATGATAAAAAATAAAAATTTTTTGTAAAAACTTGTTTACTTTTAAAACATCCCTGGATTCGAGATTGTCATTATTAAATAAAATTTGAATGTAGTTTATTTATGTTAAAACTAATAACATGCCGAATTTGATATCTGATATTCAACACCAAGTACACTCACCAAAAAAGTCTGTAATGACAACTAAAAATTTTGCTGTTATTACGGGAACTTTTTCTAATTTGAGCCCAGCGGTATTTTTTGCTAATCTTAGCAACACATGTCTGCTGACATGTAGTACAATGAAATAAGTAGAGAAATTAGTAGCCGCTACTAAATTTTAGTATACTTTTCGTTAAGTAGTATTTGAAATCTGTTTGCTAAAATCAGCAAAAAAAATTGATAAATATTATTAATATAAGTACAAAATTTTAAATTTATTTTTTTTATCGAGCATTAATTTTTTTTTTATTTTATTTATATTTTTCAAAAAATATTTTATACAAAATTAAAAACAAAATCGAAGGCTTAAAAACCTTAAAAATTGTTAAAACATAAACGAATTAATCATTTTGTTTTTATTTGGTAATTTCTGTTTTGAAAAATATGTTAGTCAATTAATTGAGTTCACTTCCGATCCCTTTTTGTTAATCTATGTAACATTTTAAAGCAATTAAATTTTGTAAGTGTAAGTTTTAATTAGAAATAACATTTCCTTGAATATCCACTTTTTTAAAATTAGTAATTTTTTTTGCATATTTTAGCAAATGGGTTTTAAAAAATTTCTAAAATGATTTCTGAAATTAGCAACAAAAATTTTTAAATATTCTGTAAAAACCCTGTAATTTGTAAAATGTTAATAGCAAAAAGATTTGCTAAATAATAATTTTTTTACTAAAAATCAGTACAAAAATTGTAAAGTGGGATTGAAAACCGTTTACAAATATGTCTAATAACTTTTTTCTGAGTGTATAATTTGGGTAAAATTTTGGAAAGCTGTTCAAATTCCGGGAAGGGGCTTGATCCTTTTTTATGAACAGGGCGGAATATATAGATATAAATCTGAATTAAATTGCCGAAAAAGTTTAAGCACATACCGGTAAGGTGCATTTATATGGGATCCAAATACAAACCAGATATCTAGGGTGTGTCTAAATACTGTTACGATTTTACCCTTTATAAAATCGTTGATTTATTTATCTTTTAAATAAATCGAGTTCTTTTCTTCATTATACAGAGCGCCCCGGTAGGCTAGTTGGTACCGTGCTAGCTTATCAGTGCGGGGGTCGTGGGTTCAATTCCCACCAGAGGCTCTTGTCTGTTTTCGCTACAACGACCCGAAGGCCTTTGTTGCTAGTGCTCGGTTAGGGTATTAACATATAATTTGTAATTATATGATTAAAAAATAAAATAAATAAATAATCTTTTCTTTATTGCAAATAATAAACACTGTTTAAAATTATTTATTTATATTTATTTATAACATGCACCTTAAAGCACACTTTATTTACACGATTTAGATAGACTAAACGTTAGCCACACTTTAGTTCTTCACACTCTGCGTTTTACTTATGAACTGAACTACTTTGCCACCTTGCTGGCGTTTTTATATATTCGGGTTAAAATAACTAGAATATGGCAGCACCGTCTGGAAGCTGCATAATGGCAACTTTGAGAATGTTCTTTTACAGTTTGACATAAGGAACATTGGTTATAGTGAAGGGTTGCCATTTAATTGTTTTACATTTCAAGGCTAACATATGGGGATTTGCATTTCTACGAGTAAATGGAATTTCTGTAACAATACTATTTAAGCTTAATTAAGAAAATACCTTCTATGGAAGGTTCGTCATTGGGCCAGTAGAAAATTATACACTAAATTGTGATGATTTTGAGTCGATTGGTTTTCAGTCCGATATTTTTGGCAGCCACAAACATTAGCATAAACTCTCAATACCCTAACGACAGCGAAGTGTGATGAGGTGTTCTTCTGCCTTTAACATGATTTTAACCAGAACTAATACCAGCACTTTATACACCCACGGTTCTTAAGATTTGCTGTATAAGCTAATGTGCTAGTTTTTTATCGCACCATCTCAATTGACAGGAGATTTTAAAGTTTGGCAACTCTTACTTGGTGTTACTTGTTCAATGATGTTTTATATGTATGTGTTCCCTCTAAAAGTTTTTTATTAAATGTCAGCCCAGAATAACAATGTGATAAGTTTTCATACAAATTGACAATTAAAACGCGCCGAGCGTTGCAGTTGTGAAATAGAGTTTATTTTATTTTCAAAACTTGTTTTCTTATTCTCTTGTTTTTTGTTTCTAATTCTCTTAACAGAGTTCCCGTATTTTAAACGTTTTTTGTAAACAAAAAACATATGATGAGTAAAATTAGCATACGATATTCTATGGCTCTTGTGTTCTCTTTGTATACTCGCGAATAAACAACGCACTATAAACCATCTTAGTATGTTCGTTTCAAAATTTATAGCGTGTGTAGCTTACTAAAGGTACCAATTAAAATTTTGCAATATAATATTGTTGCAAAATTTTGCAAGGTAATTTGCAACATAACATTGTTGTAATTTTTTTGTTAAAGGGAGCCAACGCTCAGGAAATTATTCCTATTAATTAATTTCTTGATTTCTTAGGAAAGTGGTTAGAGGAGAGATGTAAGGTGGTGAAAGTTCAAGGGCTTCATATATGACAACACTGTAATTGTGCGGGATGATAATACTTAGAACAGTTGTTGCTCGACATCTGATGGAGAGTTGGCGAAATTGTTGAAGCATTTTAGTGCATAGCCCTGTTATGTTATTTTACATCGGTGAGGTTAAAGTGCTATGGGAACACCAAAGGAAGACGTTGCAGTATGTATGAGAGATAAAAACTCCTACAAATTTTTTTTCTAAATTGATGTCGCTGGATATCAAACTCACAACCTTCTGTGTAACAGTTTAATGCGCTAAATCTTAAACACTACAACCCACAAATATTTTTGTTGTAGATTATTTATTAACGAAATCGTGAAAAAGTAAAATTTCAACTTTACAATACAAGTATATGGAATATTATCGCATCTGTCGAAACATGTAATATATCTAATAAACTTTTTTTTTAAATGTTGTACTGTGTTATTTATAAATAAATAATTTTTGTTTTGTGGGCGCAAATTAATTTTGTATAAATTAAAATGTCATAGTTGAATAGTTTACTTTATAAAAATAATCAAGTGTGTGGATTAATATAAATATTCGATTAAAAATTCTATAAATTTATAATGATATAATGCATTTCGCACTGAATGGCAATTATACCTTGATTTATTTAATTTAAATAAATCGAACTGAAATTTTCTATAGCAATTTTTTATATACACCAGCTTAAACAAAATCTGTTAACTGGAACTATAGCCAGGAAAAATTTTAGTAATAGCAGCTCATTGTTTTTTGCATAACCAATAATGACCTACCGTTGCCCACAGCATTACTTCTAAAGTAAAAATAATGAGTTGCTAATAATGTGTTATACAGCTCCTAGCATACTGTATTACTTTCAAAGTGAAAATAATGAGTTACTAGTTATGTGTTTTAACTACTTTTTTTGGCAGTTAAAATCTATTTTTGGTTTTGACATAAAAATTTTTTTTCTTCAAATTGTTAACAAAAATCAGTTTTTGTAGTATGAACTGTAACCAGTTATTTTTGCCTTACCTATAACTAGTTATTTTAACCTTACAATCAACTAGTTATTTTACTTCCTACTCGTAAGCGACAAGGCAACTAGTTACCTCCAATGACATCCCTGTTTTGAAATAATGAGCTTATCAGGCAAACTTCAACCAGTTGCTGCTCATTCTAAAACTAATTATTTGGTAAGGTCTTTTTTCCGGGGTATCATACGTTAACATTATACAATGTTCTGACAAATATTTTTCTACTTTATCTCTAGCAGTTTACTGCACTGTCTTGATAGTCAGGGGATAAAACTGCATAAATCAACGTTCAGAAAATTTCAATTTATTTCAATGCAGTTGGTTGTGAAATGCCTCACATAAACTCTGCTAATGTATGAGTATTAGTGGATTTGTATATAAAAATCCCTGTAGGAAGCCTGGGGTGAAGTGTCTACAAGTCGCCACTTTTGTCGACTATTTTGGGTGACTTTTTGGTGACATGTCCACAAAGCATCTATACTTTTTACAATCCTTTTTTGCAGCTGTACTTGTTCTTGATTTTTTATTGTTTTATTTTTTTGAAAATACATGTGCATAGCTGCATGCAAAATTAAAGTTTTTAATAAAAATATAAATAAAAATGACCCAGCAAAAATAAATGGAAGTGATTCTTAAGGAATTAATTTTTCATTGATTCTAAAGTATCTTTTAGTTCTGATTTTTCTCTTCTAAGGAAGTTCTTTTTCACAACTTATAAAAATGTGATTTTTAATGAAATTAAACACTTTTCAAATCTATGACGCTACAAAAAGTAAAAAAATGTATTGTAGTAAAAGTTGCAAGCATTTCGAATAGAGATAAATAAGGCCCGACTGCTGAATTTCTCGCTAAAATTTAACGAACAGTAAAACTCAAACTTTGTATAGGAAACAACAACAAATGTGTCAGTTAAATTCCCAGGTAGAAGCTAACGGGAGATTGTGAAACTGCTAAGGCTCGATTACTGATGTCCTGTAGAAATCTAAATTACAAATTCAAAATTTATTTGGGAAGAACAAAAGATTTAATTTTTCACTAAACCATAAGAAGGGCTTTAGATGCAATGAAAAAGGATCATAAAAGAAAACTTCCACCCTATGACACCCCTATGTAAAAATCATTGGTTCCGATCAAAATTTTCACAACACCGGAATCAAAATCACTGCTTCTTTTTCTCTTCTTTTGCTACTTTTTTTTTTGCTGGGGAATTTAAAAGTTAAATATACAAATTTGAACAAAATATATAATGAGAAAAAGAAATTACAAAAAACTTGTGAAAAAACAATCAATTTTGTATAAAAATAACAAGAAAGAGGCTGTTGCCTCTCTAGAGATTTTGTGGATCCTGATGAAGATTTTACGGAGCCTGTGTATGATTTTGTGCAGTCTTTTGAAGATTTGTCTACTCCAAAATTTAATTTGCACGAAAATTGTTTTTACTTTAATGAAATTTATAAAAAAAAAAAATTTATTAATAAAATATCTAATTTAAGAAAATAAATGCACCTGTTTAAACTTATTTCCTTCTAGTGGAAATCTAGTAAAAAGTTCCAAAAGTGTAGACTAGAATTACTAAAATGTTCTAGTGAATCTTTGGTTTCAATGTCAACACCTAGTCAATATTTGAGTAGATTCGCAATGACACGCACATGTTAAATGTCTACAGCGGAAAGCGTTGGCTGGGGCATAATTAGTCAGTAGTACTGGTGACAAAGTCAATAGTGAATCAGTACAGTTTCACTATCGACATTTCCTACAGGGTATAGTAAATATTTTTCGCACATGTACATCCATACATATTTTTTTATATATTGTACATAATATGTATAAGTGTGTATGTGTTTATATGCATATTTTATTTTGCTAAAACTAGGATTGCAGCAAAAACAGAATGATACGATAAATAGTTGTAGAAACGAAATATTGTATAATTTCATATGTATGCACATTAAAACGAAATCTTTTTCCGATTTGATTTTTAAAGTCTTAACTGTTTTACGTGTACGTAATACTCCTATTTTTTGAACATTTAAGAATATTTTGTTTTTTTATACTTATAAAACCAAAAAATTTCATTAAAATTTAAGTACCAATTAGAAATAAAGAGACTCTTATTCAACGACTCATAAAAATTCCCCAATAAAAACTTTCAAACACATCAGATCTCTTTTTAAATAATCTTTCACTATTTTAAATTTCATAAACCTGATATTAGATAAAAAAAAAATTATTCGTTATATTGAATCTGACATTGTAACATAGAAATCATATATCACAGTCTTACTCAGCAATCCCCGAAAAATATTTTATCACTTAAAAAAACCATCTGCCATATTGGGTCCGCCATTTTCAACAACCCCAAAAACTATGAAGTATCAATTTTAAAGAAAATTCCGAAACTTCTCAAAATCATCTACCATATTGGATCTGCCAATTGAGTGTTAAAAATCTTATGCCAGATGGGATAGAGACCTCAACAATGCTGATTTAAAAATTTCCCTCTGATCCATTTACTTTTTAATATATTTTAAGTGTCTCTAAAAGTAGAATCTCAATACGCGGCACCATATGGGCTTCAGTAACAATAAGTCCTTATTAAGCCTCTTGATCTTTAAGGTTATTATACAATTCTATATGTCAAGTTTTACTTTGGGCTGCAGGGAATCTCACATGATCTTCATGAAAAATGACCCATACATTTTGATACCCTACACCACTCTTTGGAGCGGGGTATATTAAATTTGTGCTGATACTTATACCTACCAAACAAAAGGGTAAAAATCCGTGCATGTTTTGACCTTTTCGCAATGTAAAGATTGCATCTGAACTTAAGTGTATTTTGACCTTAAATGGAATTACCAATTCTTATTGAATTACCAGTACCTATTTAATTTGTTTTATAAATTAAATAGTGCTCATTCCGGGCACTCAAAGATTCCAAACATTTGATCTCTATTTGATACAAAAATTCGAAAATAATTTTTGGTCATTTTCCAACTCTGTTATTTAAAACCTCTGAACATATGTTTCATTATTTTTTCCTATAATCCACTCCTCCATACGCATCATTTTAGTGCTCTTCCTTCGTCAAATTCCCAACAACAAATAGTTCGTGACACCACCGCACAGTGCTTTCGGCAAAATTAGAGGAGTTGTCGCAGAAACTTGAAATTTGGTATGCTGGCTCAGAATATCTAAATTAAGAAAAATTTGAAGTTTCGAAAAAATCGGCCCAAGGACACGCCTACTTCCGTACATCCTTAAATTTAAAAGTTTAATTCCAGCTACTATTATGAGCAGAATGAAGCAAAAATTGGTAAATCTCTGTTAAATTATGTCATTTAGCTAAGTGCTTAATTTTGTTTCATTCGGAGCAAGGACATAACCACCCCTCATATATCCTTTTTCTTAAAATCTACATTTTGGCTACATTAATGATAAGAATACAGTAAGAATTCGGAATAGTTTATGAAATTATACTTTTTTGCTCT
Source organism: Eustalomyia histrio (assembly GCA_949748255.1). NCBI lineage: Eukaryota > Metazoa > Arthropoda > Insecta > Diptera > Anthomyiidae > Eustalomyia > Eustalomyia histrio. Next base: position 84,862,342 of record OX456525.1, on the reverse strand, counting down.
GTGACAATTTTCGTTTCATTCGGTGCAAGGACATTACTATCTCCCATATATCCTTTTCCTCAAAAACTGAATTTTAGCTACATTAATGATCAGAATGCACTAAAAACGGATAATAAGTTTTAAAAAGATACTTTTTAGATCTCTGGAGATTTTTTTTTATTCGGTACAAGTACTTGACTTTCTCCCACATGTCCTTTTTCTCAAAAACTAAGTTTTTCCCAATTTCGCCATTTATTAATACAGATATATACTTCTGGGATTTTATTTTTTTACACAGATATCCAAAAAGCAACTATACACAATTTTAAATACAATTTACCATTATCGAAAAATATAACTTTACAATTATAAAATAAATTTTACAAAATGGCTTCATAATGTATATACATATGTATAGAGAAAATATGTCAAAAATTGATAATTTTAAAAAGGGCTACACTTATTCCTTCAAATTTTGTAAAATAACTTCAAAATAATGTTAAATTTGTTTAAGAACGATAGCAATCGTTTTCAATGCAATTTTATAATTTTTTGGAAATGCACTCTACGTGAAGCATTGTCCGAATTGATACATTTTTTTAAAATGTTTGCAAGTTTCGATTGTGTGAAAAAATGTCAAAACTATTCTTTGCTTTAAAAACATGTTATTCGACCAATAAATGCGGTTACCTATGCTGATTTTTGTAAAAAAAATAGTATAGACCATTTTCTATTTAAAAATTAAAATAAATTAAAAAATTTCATATTTTTGATCAACATTTTTTTTTATTTATTTAACATTATTCCAAAATATAAGGTATGTAGAAATCAAGTTGCACTTAATAGGCCTTGAGATATTAACAACTAAAATTAAAAAAGATATTCGCATTGAACTAAAATTAACAGTTTAACTGGTTACATATTATCACATAAAATAAACAATTGTTGAAAAAAAAATTCATAACGAAGCATCATCATCACTACTTAATTCTTCCCAAAACCAATTTTCATCACCTTCTATTATACTGTCTTGTATTACGCCATCTCTTTCATCTTCTAAATAAACATTTTTGTCTATAATATATTTCTCAATTTCTGCATCAACTAATTTTTTTTTCTAATCTTAATGTATCTCTTTGACGATAGTACTGGATCTGAAGACAACAACAAATATGCCATTAAATCTTTATTTGTGTCTTCTCGAGATGTTTTTCTTGTATGAGACAATCGTACTCTTCTCACATTTTTATGGTTTGCTTCCAGTGCTTCTTCCTACAGATAACCTGGAACGAAAACTAATTAGTTAGTTGTTTATTTAAATAACTTTAATAAAATGCCAAATACCTATTGGTAAATTAAAAAATTCTATAACATCGCATCCATGAACTAGAAATTTATGCACTGTGCTAGGCATATAATACCAACCATAATGAATTAGGTACATATTTCTGGTAGTTGTTAGTAGCTCCTTAAATGTGTTGACGTTAATTGTTGACCCACAAGACAGTACTCTTAATATAGTGGAAAAATTATCAATAAGTTGCTGGTCAATTCCAGTTATTTCACAAATTTAGCCAATATTTGATTTTTTGTGAAAACCCGGCATTTTTTTTTAATAATATGTTAGTTAATATTATAGACTTACAAAAACCGAAATAAAAAATTATTGAATTTTATATAATTTTTTTTTATACTCCATCAAACTTAAGAAATTTTCGAATTTTCATTAAAAAAAACCTATTTTTTGGAGTTGTAAAAAATATTTGTTTTCAAATATATATTAAATAGTGTATTAAAGGTTTACTACAAATATATCTAAGTATTCAAAAAATAAAACTTTAAATCAGAATTTAAAAAAAATATATTTTTGAGAATTATTTTCGTGAAATAACTGAAAACAATATTTTTTGTTCAGTAATTTTTGCTTAATATTTTTAAACTTTGGCGCCCTCTACTGACGGCGAAACCAATCAGACTAAATTTTTTTTTGCATATTTATTTCAGTTAACTTCTTGTCTTTCAAAAAATGTACTTTTAAGAACAATTTGAGCCCATGCTTAATTTTTGATTTTTGCCTATGGGACAAAGCACTGTGCACCGTAGTGTATATACAGCTGAACAAACAATTCAATCTATGTGTATGAAAAAAAGTTTAAAATAACATTTGACCTTTTGACAAGAAATTTCAAAAAGGCTTTTCAAATAAATATTAACAGTTAAATTTTGTGCTTAAACCAGATTTGATTGCAACAATTTAATATTTCCAATTTAAATTATAGACAAATTAAATTATTAAGAGTACTGAAATGTTTTTAATAAAAAGTTCGTTGCGTTTCAATTTGAATTGTAATGCAGAAAATATCTTTCACGGCAAGGTTTCATTTGTTTTAAATCAAAATTTTATTCTGTAGGAATTCTTCCTTTTCTTACATCTCAAAAAAAAAAATTACAATTAGTGCGAACCACATCAATTCCATAGCATGTTCCACTGGCACTAATTCTTAGTACAGGTTGGTTGAAAAGTTCCTGCGCTCGATATGAAAGAATACTGTTTTTGTTACGAAATATATTTTTTTATTCAATATAATCTCCTAGAAGCTCCAATAATCTTCCAATAATTTTATCCCATCCTTATAATGGTTTTCCGGAAGCTCTGCAAAATAGCCGTCTACGGCTGCTATGGCCTCTTCATTCGACGAAAAATGCTTTCCACGAAGGAATTGTTTGAGATTTCTGAAGAGATAGTAGTCACCAAATCTAGTGAATACGGTGGATGTTCAAGCAATTCGTACTTTAATTCTTTGAATTTAGCCATCGTCAAGACACTTTTGTGAGCAGGTGCATTGTCTTGATGAAAAATGATTATTTTCTTCTTTAAATCAGGTCTTTTCTCACGAATTTTTTCATCCAGCTGATCCAAAAGGCTGCAATAATATTCAGAGTTGATTGTTTTACCTTTCTGAAGATATTCAATCAACAAAATTCCTTTTGCATCCCAAAAAACTGATGCCATAACCTTCTTTGCTGATCGTTGTTACTTTACCTGCTTTGGAGCTGAACAACCAGCTTCAGTCCACTGTAAACGTTCTTGTTTCAATTTAGGATCATGGTGGTAGATCCAAGTCTCATCCATAGTTATAAAACGACGCAAGAAGTCGGTTTTATTCGGCTTAAAACGCTCCAAATTACGCTGAGAAATTTGTTTTCGATCCAGTTTTTGTTGAATTGTTAATGTGTGCGGCGTTAACTTTCCAATCAGTTTTTTCATACGTAATTCTTCATGTAAAATATGGAGTACTCGTTCGTCTGAGATGCCTATGGCATTAGCAATTTCACGCTTAGTCAAACTTGGATCTTCACTAACCATATTATGTACCTGCTCAATGATTTCTGCTGTGGTTGCAGTTTTCGGTCGTCCTTCGCGTGGATCGTCTTCAAGGCTGGTACGACCACGTTTAAATTCACCAGCCCAAAATTCAACGGTGCGTTTTGAAGGTGAGGACTCCTTATACACTTCTAACAATTATTCATGAATTTCCTTTGCTTTTAAACCCTTCAAAACAAAGAATCTAATGACTGCACGATATTCAATTTTTTCCATATTAAAAAAAATCAATGACACGTCAACTTCAAATGGCTTGTAAACAAAGAAAGAATTGACAGAATGACTTGCAACTTTGCATGTGTTCTCAAGACAGTTATACCAACTTGAGAAAAAAAAGTTTGGAGCTAGCAGTGCCATCTCTTGGTGAGCGCAGGAACTTTTCAACCAACCTTATTTTCTTTAAAAATAAAACTTGTTTAGTAATTGTGTACAGTAGCATCAATTATTTATGTAGTGAATATTAAAATTAATAAAAAATTGTTGAAATTCAAAAATACTGACTACAAATATACTATAAAATTAGTTTCTGTAGAACCAACCTGAGTAAAAAAGTTTAGATATAACCATATGTGGCCTTATGTCTTTCCATGTCAAATTAACCAACGGATGTAACCCACCTCTTCCAAATTTTTTGATTTTTTTCTAGAAATACAGTATATTATAAAACTAAGACAAATACAAAGTTGTCACACCTGGATTCGGAAATATGAGGTCTTGAAGATCGGATATAATACAAAAATGTACAAAGTTGTACTTACTTAATTGTCATTTTCTTGATAAGTATTAAAGTACGCGGCTCGTAAGCATCGCATTTGAAAGAGTATTAAATTACCTTTGATTTGATATGCAACTTGATTTTTTTTTTTTTTTTTTTTTTGAAAGGGTTAAAGGTCACTTCTATTGACCAATATCTCGAGAGAATATATTTCCGAAAACGATCTTATTAAAAATTTTAAAAAAATTGTGTTAAAGATGGTTTTCTTTTCTACAGCTGTGAAAAATTTCAGAGTGGAGGTATTTTCGGATCAAGAAATAAAAATCAAATTGTAAACGAAGATATTTTACAAGGAAATTACATATTTTGCATTTTGTATTCTTAATAGTTATTTTATTCTTTTTTTTTGTCATAAAATGATAAATGATGATTTTCTAGGAAAGTTGGCTTGTTGTGGGCTTCCACGTAAGTTCAAATTTTACTGAGGATCAGACCACTTCTTTACCTCAAACACTGTGGAGGCAATGATGGTGGAACTTGTATGAAAACGCGAGTTGAGATACTAATTTCAGAGACACTTGACACATGCTAAAGAGTGATGTGATTGTTTTTAATTTTTGGGCTCGCTGAATACAAATCCGACATAACATTTTTAAAAAGGCGAATCCAATATGGCGGATGATATTTTTTAATGATCGGATTCGTTTTAGACTTTTTTTAAAGGGAATCACTGAATACGAATTTGATATTACATTTTCAAAATTCAAAATGGCGATTCCAATATGGTGGATGATTTTTTTTTTCAAAAAAGTGATCAGATTCGTATCAGATATTTGTTTAGGGCTCACGGGAACGCAAATTTGATATATGATTTTCAAAGTTCAAAATGGCGGTTCGTTGTAAATTATTTATTATTATCGGTTTCGTTGTAAATTATTTATGAGCGCCCCGGTAGGCTAGTTGGTAGAGCGCTAGCTTATCAGTGCGGAGGTCGTGGGTTCGATTCCCATTTTTAATATTTAATGTAAAATATCTTTGTTTACAATATATCACTTTCAGTCATTTTGTATGGCAGCCCCCTTATGAAGTGCAGCTACCCCCTAGGGGTCACTAGAGGGAAGTTATGGAACTTTTTATAGATTTTTACTCTTTCAACCCAACTTTTGACTTCAATGAGTGGCCATTTGCTCCAATCCCAAATTCCCTATTATTTGGTTGATGTAGTTTTGGTTGATTGTCACAAAATATGGGGTTCTAGCGTGTCAAAATCGAAAAATAATGCACTATCCCAACTCTATCAGAACAGATTTATTTTCCTTGTAAAATATCTTCGTTTACAATTTGATTTTTATTTCTTGATCAGAAAATACCTTCTTAAATTGGTCACAGCTGTAGAGAAGGAAACCATCTTTAACACATTTTTTTTTTTTTTTAAAAGATCGTTTTCGGAAATAAAGTTGCATATCAAATCAAAGGTAATTTAATACCCTTTCAAAGAAAATGACAATAAAGTAAGTACAACTTTGTACATTTTTGTATTTTTTCCAATTTTCAAGACATCATATTTCCGGATCCAGGTGTGTTGTTACAACATCCAAAATTGAAATCATATAAAGGTAACCGAATTCATTGGAAAACATACGCCTTTCCAAATAATTCTTCTTTTACTTTGTTCAGGCAAAAAGCCGCATTTAATAATGCAATCAAATCAAGTATAACTAATAAATACCTATTTTTTGGATTAAACAAAATTGCACAATGAAAATGCAATTAAACGAAAATAGTTAGTAAACAATTCTAAAGAATTGTTTACAACCAAAAACGAAACACACTTATAAAGCTATAAACATTTTCCACGATAAACATTTTTGGATTAACCAGAATTGCATTTCCGTTCATACAATGAAAATGCAATTAAACAAAAATAGTTAGTAAACAATTCTAAAGAATTGTTTACAACCAAAAAACTCGTCACTATAAGTTTGTTTCGTCACCAAACGGAAACGAAACACACTTATGAAGCTATAGACATTTTTCCCGATAAATTTATTAACAACCCATCAAGTATCGGTGTATTTTTTACCAACTACAACGGAAACGAAAACACACTTATGCTGTCTAAGTAAATTTAATTTAATTAAATTTATTTGATTATAAATTAAGGAAAATAAAGAAAAGAAGTCTGTATGAAACTCACTTAAAACCACAATAGTGTTTTTATTTTAAAACGATCTCGGAAGAAGCGAGAATAACTAAAAATTGTTTTTTTTTTTATTCCCGAAAGATCGAGACTCATAATTGTGTGTCAGTGCCTTCAAACTTTGCTGCACCCAAAAAAAAAATAATGAACTAGAATTTAGAAAAATTAACTTATTTGAAGGAAAAATAAAATTTTCCTTGAAATTAAAAAACAAAATTTCTAAATATCATTTCTAAATCATCTTTAATTTTAGTGTTAGTTAGGAAATGTTTTCCCTTGGATTAAAGAATTTTTTTTTATTTAAGTTCATTAGATTATTTGTTTTACTAAAAACTAGAAGAAAATATTTTCTAACATTAAGCTAAATAACACTTCTTTTAACTGAAAATTATCCTTAAATTTTATAAATATTTTCAAATAGTCCACTTTTGGAGGAATTTCGCTTTGTGAGGACACTGCTTTAACAAGCTTTTCGCTATAGATATTTGCCTTTAAATTAAATTGAATTATTCTAAACTCTAAATGTATTTAAAACAAAAATTAAATTTCATTAAAAAAAATGTACTGCAGGATATTGTGAAACGTAATAAATTGTGACAGTCAGATCCTTTTCGTAGTTATTTTTATGGTTATTTTTATTTTTTTTTATATTGTTACGATTTACCCTTTACAAAATCGTTGATTTATTTACCTTTTAAATAAATCGAGTTCTTTCTATATTGCAAATAATAAACACTGTTTGAAATTATTTATAGCTCTATTTATTTATAACAGTCACTAAAAATTACAGAAATACACTTTAATAGCACACTTTATTTACACGATTTAGATAAACTAAACGTTAGCCACACTTTAGTTCTTCACACTCTGCGTTTTACTTATAAACTGAAACTACTGCGTCATTGAGTACCAGTATTTATATGAGTAGTCAGGTATTCTAGTTATTTCTAGTTTATTACCACACTAGAATTTTCCAGCTGTTAAAATTAGTGTGTAGAAATTTCGTGTAACAATATGTTTTCTTTAAAATTAGAAAAACTAACTAGTTTGTTTTTAATTTATTGTTTCTCTTTAAAAAAAAAAATATTGAAAATAAGTTAAACGTCTTCCAACAAAAATTAAAAAAAAATCCTATACCTAAGGTTATTATGTCTTTAAAATTAGAAAACTGTTACTTGAAATAAAATATATTTTATTCAAATTTTTTAAATTTATTTGAACTAAATTGCATGAAAATTTTTCCTAGAAATAGTTCATCAGTTTCTAAAATCAAATAAATTTTTATTAGTACATAAAAAAAAACTTATTTCTTTTTGTTTTTAATTGCCTGAACTAATTTTTAAAAAACAATTCTTTTTCTAAAGAAAAAATTAACACACATTAAGTTGAACTACTTTCTCATTTTAAGTTAACCACATTTTTTGAACTAAATGGGAGTAAATTACGTTCTATTTTTTTTTTTTTTAACTAAACCTATCTTTGTATGAAAATGTATTTTTAGTTTGGTTCGAGATCATACACTCAGAAGAAAAAGTTAGTAGAAACATTTGTAAACGGCTTTCAATGCCACTTTACAATTTTTGTACTGATTTTTAGTAAAAAAAAATATTATTTAGCAAATCTTTTCGCTATTTACATTTTACAAATTACAGAATTTTCATAAAATATTTACAAATTTTTATTGCTAATTTCCGAAATCATTTTACAAGATTTTGAAACCCGATTTGCTAAATTTAGCAAATTATTTTACAAATTTTCGAAAACCGATTTGCTAAATTTAGCAAAAAAAAAAGCTTATTTTAAAAAAGTAATTATTGAATGACATGTTATTTCTAATTAAAACTTACACCTACAAACTTAAATTGCCTTAAGTTACATACACTCACAATATATTTTCCGATACTGACTGTAGTTTATTTAAAGAGTAATACATAAAGTTTGTTTTTAAACGAGGAATCAATTGAAATTCATAGAAATATATATTTTAAATATTTGAATCAGTCACACAAAAACACTAAATATAAAAATTTACAAACATTCAGTAGAAGTTGATATTTTCTGTTAAATGTAAAATTTTATGTTTTCTGTTTTAAAAAATATAAATTCTTATTGTTTTTTTACCAAAATAGTTTGTTTTTATACAAAATTATTTAAATAAAAATTACAACTAATTATTCAAATACAGATACACACAAAGAAAATAAAAATATATACATCTGTGTGTGTTGTGTTTTGTAAAATTACATACAAATAAAAAAAAATAATTTGAAAAACAAACCACAAAAATCGTTTTTTCTACTTTTTGTCAGTTAAAAATTGATGGTTATTTTAAACTACTTTCGATTGCTTTTACTACTTATGTCAATTATTAAACAATGATTGAAAATAAACAACAAAATGAGTTGAAAAAATGAGAAATCAGTAGTCCTCTTTTTGATTGTATTTTCGATTAATTTAATGTTTATTTTAGGTTATTTTAAACGAAATTATATTGTGAGTGTAGATTAAAAAAAAGATGAGACATCCACTTAAAATAGCACTAAAAAGTCTTTTTTAGTTCTAAAAACCAGCTGTTGAAAGTCATAGCTTTATTAACCCTAAACTGTCGGCTGTCAAACTGTTTTGTTTTTTTCTTTTTCTTTTGTGAATCTTGGGACACCCTTTATATGACAAATACAGAAATACTTTACCAAAGAGAATCCAGCCACCCTCACTATTCTAATAAGCTTCATTGCATACTTAAAGGTGTCATAGTGAAGGTTTAAGAATTTTGTATCTCAACATTGTGCACATACATACTTTTCCTTTTTTACTGCATATTGTATTTTGACATGCAAAGTTTTGACATTTTTATGGTTTTCTATGGAATAAAATGTTTGCACACTAATAATAAACAATCTTAGAACACTTTTAAAGTTTTTGGGGATTTATTGTCAAATATTGTTTTTGTTGATAAACTGTATTATGATAAATATGAACAATTATTTTTGAAAGGGTACGAATCTTAAAGAAAGTGTATCGGGTCGAACTTACTTTTAAGGACACTTATAAATCAATAATGCTTTCGACTTTAGTAATGGCAAGCTGTAAATTTAAGATATGCAGATTTTTAAATTTCTATCCACTCTAAATATTATATATTTTTATATACATATAAACTTTATAGTTTATTTTTTTATGTATGTATATATCACGTTTATATAACAATTACATACATAACATACATACATACATACAGGTTGGTTGAATAGTTCCTGCGCTTGAAATGAAAGAATACTGTTTTTGTTACGAAATATACTTTTTTATTCAATATAATATCCTAGAAGCTCAATACACTTGTTCCAATGATCTTCCAATAACTTTATCCCATCCTTATAATGGTTTTCCGGAAGCTCTGCAAAATAACCGTATACGGCTGCTATGGCCTCTTCATTCGACGAAAAATGCTTTCCACGAAGGAATTGTTTGAGATTTCTGAAGAGATACTAGTCACTGGGAGCCAAATCTGGTGAATAATTTAATTCTTTGAATTTAGCCATCGTCAAAACACTTTTGTGAGCAGGTGCATTGTCTTGATGAAAAATGATTTTTTTCTTCTTTCAACCAAGTCTTTTCTTACGAATTTTTTCATCCAGCTGATCCAAAAGGCTGCAATAATATTCAGAGTTGATTGTTTTACCTTTCTGAAAATCAATCAACAAAATTCTTTTTGCATCCCAAAAAACTGATGCCATAACCTTCTTTGCTGATCGTTGTGACTTCACCTGCTTTGGAGCTGAACAACCAGCTTCAGTCTACTGTAAACGTTCTTGTTTCAATTTAGGATCATGGTGGTAGATCCAAGTCTCATCCATAGTTATGATACGACGCAAGAAGTCGGTTTTATTCGGCTTAAAACGCTCCAAATTACGCTGAGAAATTTGTTTTCGATCCAGTTTTTGTTGAATTGTTAATGTGTGCGGCACTAACTTTCCAAACAGTTTTTTCATACGTAATTCTTCATTTCAAATATGGAGTACTCGTTCGTCTGAGATGCCTATGGCATTAGCAATTTCACGCTTAGTCAAACTTGGATCTTCACTAACCATATTATGTACCTGCTCAATGATTTCTGCTGCGGTTGCAGTTTTTGGTCGTCCTTAGCGTGGATCGTCTTCAAGGCTGGTACGACCACGTTTAAATTCAACAGCCCAAAATTTAACGGTGCGTTTTGAAGGTGAGGACTCCTTATACACATCTAACAATTGTTCATAAATTTCTTTTGCTTTTAAACCCTTCAAAACAAAGAATCTAATGACTGCACGATATTCAATTTTTTTCATATTAAAAAAAATCAATGACACGTCAACTTCAAATGGCTTGTAAACAAAGAAAGAATTGACAGAATGACTTGCAACTTTGCATGTGTTCCCAGGACAGTTATACCAACTTGAGAAAGAAAAAGTTTGGAGCTAGCAGTGCCATCTCTTGGTGAGCGCAGGAACTTTTCAACCAACCTGTACATATGCATGTCATCTATTGCAGTCAGTTGCAGGTGCCAACGTTATAAACAATTTTAAAAAATATATTTCTAAAGAATTAGAGTGTGGCTTGTTAAACTTGCTTTAAAAATATGTTGAAGCTTACTTAATTTATAGCAAGATTTTTTTTTTTTTTTGTTGTTGTTGTTATTACGAGTACATTTCTTTTGGTTTTCATACATATTTTAAGTGTTGCAAATAAGTTTTTGATTTGTTGCAATAATAATTTTTGTGCCAGAGTAAAAAAAAATTTCAAAATACAGAATGGGGACTTTAAAATTATTTTTAAAAATATTATTTACAAAAAGTTTTACATTATGACAGAAAAGAGATGATACAACCGTCACACAGTCAAACCCAAAAAGAAATTTTCTTATGTAAATTTAACCCTCTAATGCTTTTTCTTCAGATGGCAATAATATTTATACGTACCATAAATTTGGCAATGGAAACTTATAATGGCAAAAATATAAACATTTTAATGTATCCCTTTATTTGGTTAATATTGTACAATATGGATTAAAAGCGAATAAAAAATATTGGGACCTTGCATTAATATTGAGCGTTTCACATAGGAGGCCGTCAATATAATATATACCAGTATTCCAGTTTCCAATGTTTTGTGTCTTTGGTAGCTTGTGCCATTTGAATTTCGTACCAGATAAAGTGCTTTTGCAAGCATGCTCTATCTGAACAATATTGTCGGAGATGACAAATACATGGAACGGCTGAGTAAACCCAAAAAGTTTAAAGACGAAGAATTGTCATCATTGCTTTATGTAGACGAATACCAAACGCTTTAGGAATTGTCAGCATCATTCGGAGTGGATAAGTCGACAGTCTACAAGCCATGGGATTGATTCAAAGCAAGAAAACTCTGTGTCATACACTCACAATATATTTTCCGTAACCTAATGTAGTTTATTTAAAAAGTAATACGTAAAGTTTGTTTTTAAACGAAGAATCAATTAAAAATCATAGAAATATATTTTTTAACTATTTGAATCAGTCATTCAAAAATCAAACTATAAAAATTTACAGACATTCAGTAGGAATTGATATTTTCTGTTAAATGTAAAATTTTATGTTTTCAGTTTTTAAAAATATAAATTCATATAATCCCTTATTGTTTTTTTATCAAAATAGTTTGTTTATATACGAAATTATTTCAATAAAAGTAACAAGAAATTATTCAATTATAGATACAGTCAAGAAAAGAAAAAAATGTATACATCTGTGTGTGTCGTGTTTTGAAAAATTACATACAAATAAAAAAAATTTTCATTTGAAAAACAAACCACAAAATCTTTTTTTTTCTACTTTTTGTCGGTTAAAAATTGATGATTATTTTAAACTACTTTCGATTGTTTTTACTGCTTATGTCGATTATTAAACAATGATTAAAAATAAACAAGAAAATGGGCTGAATATAATGAAAAATCAGTGGTCCTCTTTTTGATTGTATTTTCGATTAATTTAATATGTATTTTAGATTATTTTTAACGAAATAATATTGTGAGTGTACGAGTTGAAGCCGTGCGATGTCGAAAGCTGATTTCTTGTTGTGAATAGCTCCTCGAAAGGCCAAGAAATGGATTGTTTTTTGCATCGCATTGTGACTGGCAATAAAAAATGGATCCATTACGACAACCCTAAACCCAAAAAGTTATGGATTTTGCACGGACAGCCATCAACATCCTTCACGAAGCTGAAAAATTAATAGCATTAAGCTGTTATCTGTTTTTGGTAAGACCAGCGCGGCGTGATTTACTACGAGCTGCTCAAACCGAGTGAAACGATCACTCAACTCAAAAGAATGCCAAAAAGATAGGAGAAAGTTGTACAATTAATCAGGAAATTTCGAAAAAAAGACGCCCATTACAAATTCAAGGTCCCACTATAATAACCAAATAATTGTATATTACACTACGGGTAAAATTAAACAAAACAACTAAAAAAAGGCTTGAATTCAGCTTTGCCAAATCTTTGAATACCATCCACCAATATTTAAAAAAATGTTCACTACTGCACTCAGAATATTATGTAGTTTACTGTTTGTAGTTTAATAAAAAAAGTTTTCCGTTCCATTTAAAAACAAAGGAACATACATTTATTTTTCAAAGAAATATCTATATAAACTTTTTTTTATATTTATTCGAAATGATTTACTATCATTTAACGATTTTTTTTCAGTTTCATTTATTTTTTTAATTTGTCTGTAATAGTTATTACAAATTTAAATTTTGTTTGCTGTCTGTTTCAAAAAAAAAAAAAATATTCAAAAAATTCTAATTTGTTTTTTTTTTTACTCAAATTGGTTGTATATGTACAAAATTATTTCAATTCAAATCACAAGAACTTGATAAACACACATACATACACAAACACATTCACAAAAAAAAGCCTATAGCTATGTATACTTTTTTTAAATTCAAAAGTAAAAAACAAAAAATACAAAAAGGGAAACGATATCAAATAAATGAAAAAATCATTTATTTTTTAAGGAATTAGTAGGTAAAATTTTGACATTTATTTCGACATACATTTTTAAATGAAAATTAAGTAGACCGGTTTTTAAGTGAAATAAAATTTCTTGTAAATGACATTTTCTGTTATTTATACTTACAAACTATTTTAAGTGTGGGTTTGATATACATAAATAATGTAAAAAACTTTTGAAGTACAATTATGGAGGTGAACAAATTTTTTGAGGTTAAAAACTTTTTTGAGTGTGGAAACATTTTTTGTTGGAAAAAAAATTTTGAGGTGAAAAAAATTTTTTGAGGGGAAAAAAATTTTTTGTGGTGAAAAAAACTTTTTTAGGTGAAAAATATTTGATATGAATACAAAATATTATTCACTTCCCAGCGACCGGTAAAAAAATATAAGAAAATGTATTATGTACCAGTCGCTACTATGAAATTGTACTAAAAATACACCAATTTGTATGGAAAAATTAGAGGTATCTTCACATTTTCACCCACAACATTTTAACTGCTGGACCGTCTTGATCGCCATTTCAACAGGCAGACAGACGGACATCGCTAAATCGACTTGAATAACTGAAAATATCATTTAAAAGAAATGATATTTCATTTAAAAATCGGTCTACTTAATTTTCATTTAAATTAAATGCCTTTTGTTATTTATATTTAAATGTTGATGAATCAACTGACACATCCGTAAGAAACAAATGATATAATCAGTTAAAATAAATGTCAAAATTTTACCCACCAATCCTTAAAAAATAAATGTTTTTTTTTCATTTATTTGAAATTGTTCTTCTTTTTGTATTTTTTGCTTTTTTTTAATACACTCGTACATGTGTGTATGCATATGTGGCTATAGACACTTTTTGTGTGAATGTGCTTGTGTATGTGTGTGCATTTATGAAGTTCTTGTAATTTGTATTAAAAAATTTTGTATATATACAACCAATTTAAATAAAAAAACAAATTGAAATTTTTTATATATTTTTTTGAAACAGACAAATACAGATTACTCGCTCTAACATTTCTATCGTACACAAAAAACATCTCAAAATTAAATTACTTGGCAGATGTTAGAAAAAATAATTAATTATCCTCCCTTTCCCTCAAAATTTAAAACTTTTGTTTTTCAATGATTATATTTTTTCTTTTTGGTTTTATATTATTTTTAATTTAAAAAGTTCAATTTGAAATACATACTGGAATTCTGATTATGTTGGACATAGTTTAGAAGGAAATACAAAATTATATTTTTAAAAAATATCTTAATCAATTCAGAAAGAAAAGTCCATTAAAGGTTTAGCATTAGTTCCCTATTTCTCTGATAGCGTTAAAAATAGCATAATAATAAATCAGAAATACAAATTCAAGGCCTTAAAATGTGAGGTTAAAAACACTGCTGCGGTTAAAGTGTTTAATCGTCAAAGGGTTAACCTTTTTAAAAAGCATTTAACACATTTTACCCTAAAGCTTAACTATTAATTGGTCTGAGTATTTAATGAATTGCATATAATTTTTGGTAAATGAACAGCACGTGATAGAAATTTAGAAAATCTAAAATTACTTTTAGTAATTAAAAAGTATGGAATATCTTCCACATCCGCTTTAATATGTTTTCCATTTTTAGTTTTTAAGATTTTAAAGAAAACTTTTAAAAATTAATTCCTATATGTTTATAATGGTTTTTCACATTGTTGTATCAAAATAGTTTCCTTGAAATTGATAAATACATATACACGTTTGTGGGTATTATATGATAGCACGTACACCAAGTACACGTGTCCGTATATAAGTGTGTATGTCGACTTAAATACAAATTAAGTTTATTGTTTTCTTTTTTAAGATTTTCAACAAAAAATATATCAATTTAATGTTGCGTGAAAAAGTCGTTTTTTATATTTCGAGTGAAAATCCATAAATAAATATTTATAATTGTGTGACATTAGAGTGGCAATTCAATTTTCATCAATCATACAGGGGGACAAAAAATTGTTTTTTTTTTTGTTTTTTTGTTTGATGCCGGAATCTTAATATAAATTGCTTATTTCAAATAATGTTTTGGAATTTTTTTCTTTAATCCTGTTTTTCCTTTTTATTTTAAATTTAGAATCAATTTCACTAGTTTTTTTTTACTAATTGAATACACCAGATGATAAGTAGGCTAAATCAATTAGTATGTGTTTTTTTGTTATTAAACACATGTTGTGAGAAGAAAAAACACTCGACTCATATAATTTAGAGTATTTTTTTTTACCATTTTAACATTTATCAACACTAAAAAATGTGATTTTAAAAAAACATCCAAAATATATAAAGTTTTTAGCAAAAGTTTACTCTTTAGGGCTACCCTCAAAAATAAAAAAATATATATGACAGTATTATTTCAATACAAATTACAAGGAATTGTTCAAATTGTATATACAAACATATAAATAAAATGTGTGTGTTGTGTTTTGTAATTACATAAAAATAAAAAACTTTAAATTTTAAAAGCAATATATCTGATCATATCTGCTAAAAAAGTGTATTACATATATCATAGCTAATTATATCAGATCTGGTGCCAGATTTAATAAGTTTCAATCATTTATAATTATATCTAAAACGAGCTGATTAGATCTAATCTTTTTTACGCGGGTTTATTTAAATAACTTTAGAAATTATAATAAAATGCTAAGATTAGCAATCAAACATTAAAATATCCCGAGTAAAAAAAATTGATATGGTGCAATAATACTTACCCGATCTGACGCAATATTTAATTATACACTTAAAAAAGTTTGTAAGTTAAAATAACTGAAAATATCATTTAAAAGAAATGATATTTCATTTAAAAACCGGTCTACTTAATTTTCATTTAAATTAAATGCCATTTGTTATTTATTTTTAAATGTTGATTATTCAACTGACACATCCGTAAGAAACAAATGATATAATCAGTTAAAATAAATGTCAAAATTTTACCTACCAATCCTTAAAAAATAACTGTTTTTATTTCATTTATTTGAAATTATTTCCGTTTTTGTATTTTTTGTGTTTTTTTTTTTAATATACTCGTATAATACAAAATGTATGTATGCATATGAAGCTTTAAACACTTTTTGTGTGAATGTTTTTGTGTATGTATGTGTGTTTATGAAGTTCTTATAATTTGTATTGAAAAATTTTGTATATATACAACCAATTTAAATAAAAAAACAAAATTTAAATTTGTAATAACTGTTACGGACACAAATAAACCACAAGTTTCCATTTTGTGGTTAAATTTTTATTAAATTTCAAACAAATGAAAAAAATAAATGAAACTGAAAAAAATCGGTAAATGATAGTAAATTATTTCGAATAAATGTATAAAAAAGTTAATATAGATATTTTTTTGAAAAATAAATGTATGTTCCTTTATTTTTAAATGAAACGGAAAATTTTTTTATTAAACTACAAACAGTTAACTACATAATATTCTGAGTGTATCCAATTTGATATTCTTTAATATCTAGCTGATCTTAATTAATCCGAAAATTAGACCCATACTAAGGGATAAAGTAATGTCCAAATTTATTCGAAAAATGTCAGAGCGAAAAAGAAAATATTAAAATTCTAAAAAAAAAATGCCTTCGGCAGTATTTGAAATTGGTCTGCCAGAGTTTTCTTGAGGACTCAGTTACAGACTTATGTACTTATCTTATTATGATATGGTATGGTTCAATTATGTATGGAACAAAATATCGGCCAAATGGCCGCCGCGACCTCGGCGACACACCTCCATCCGATGGCCGCTGAGGCATAATTAAGGTTCTATGCCGTTAATGTGCCGAATTATCTCATCCTTTAGCTCTTGAATTGTTGCTGGCTTATCGACGTACACCTTTTCTTTTAAATAACCCCAAATAAAGAAGTCCAACGGTGTCAAACCGCATGATCTTGGCGGCCAATTGACATCGCCACCACGTGAGATAACACGGCAATTGAATTTGTCGCGCAAAAGAGCCATTGTTTCGTTAGCTGTGTGGCAAGTGGCACCGTCCTGTTCCAATTCGGGCCATAAAAAGTTCGTTATCACCTCACGATAGCGTACACCATTAACAGTAACTTCCTGACCGGCCTCATTTTGGAAAAAATACCCGATGATGCCACCAGCCCATAAACCGCACCCAACAGTCACTCTTTGTGGGTGCATTGGTTTTTCGACAATCACTCTTGAATTATCATTCGCCCAAATGCGGCAATTCTGCTTATTGACGAATCCACTGAGGTGAAAATGTGCCACATCATGAAGATGTATTCTTCGAAAATTCATCATCCACTGTTGCCATTTCTTGCCACAGTTCTGACCGTTAACGACGTTTGGAATGTTCAAGAGGCTTTAGTTTTTGAGTCAATTGTACCTTGTAAACGTGTAAATACAAGTCTTTATGTTGCAATTGTTGGGAACGACGAAGAGTTGAGGTGGATGGCTCTTCAGCCACACTATCGCGAACAGCAGCAATATTTTTTGCAGTACGAGCTGTACGAGCATGCACTGGTGTTTTCACATCTCCTACAGACCCGGTTTCTAAAAATTTTTGCACGATTTTTCTGGTTGTACGCACATTTGGACGATTAATTGACCAAATAATCACTAAGTGCACGATATGCATTTTGATTTGAACGCCCATTTTCATAATAAACCTGAATAACTTTAACGCGTTGCTCTATTGTGTATCTTTCCATGGTTCGAATTGAGTTAGTCTAAAATTGAGAAATGTCAAATGAAATGCAGAAAAAAACTTGACGTTTAGGTGTGGTTCACGTTCAACATCGGCCCTTAATATGGCACAATATGAGGTAATTTTCAAAAATCAATGTAATGTATAATTATATATGTTAATGTATACTGACACATATAAATATATATGATAATATATTATTAGATAAGGCCTCATATGATTATATCAAAACTTTTTTACTGGGGTTATATCCTATCAAAAATGTTTAGGTCATGTTGCCGCGAAATGAGTTATAATTTGAAAGTTTTGGAAACACATATAATTATATCTAATTATATGTATCTTATAACATATGAATACTTTAAATATGGAACTATATATAACAATATCCCAAATTTGTTTTCAAATATGATACCATACATAATAACAACTTATACCGTATCAAAAAATATGTCTTATATTGGACCATATGTATATTGAATCATATATAATTATATTTCATACCATATTTTTAATAATTTACCATATATTATTATATCTCAAATATTAGAAAGCATATATAATTTTATATCATATCTAATTTTCTAAAGACCGATATATAATTATACATATGTTGTTATATATGATAAACTATAAGATAATTAAAAAAAAAAATAATGTAATATATAATTATATATGGTAATGCATGTATTTATATATGATAATATATTATTAGATAAGGCCACATATAATTATATTGTAAACTTTTTTACACGGGATGTTATATATCTTAACTTTTTTATATTATAACATATTTATGTTCAAAATTTGACAACAACTTAATGAAAGTGTTATTTTTACAAAAAAATATTTAAATTTCAAACCTGAAAAAATGTATTAAAAATAAATTTGTGAAATAAAATAATCTATAAATAAAAAAGCAATCAATTATTGCAATAAAAATTCGAAATATATAAATAAATTTCGTCAATTAATAAAAGTACCTGGAACTACAAAAATTCGGTTGCAACTACGAATATGTTTTCTATGTGTTAAATTAATTAAAACATTTTTAAGAGATATATTTTAAATATTTTTTTTTTTTGTGTTTTGCACATTGAGAGCTTAAACTAAAAAGTCTTTACTTACTATTATGAATTTTTAATATTTTTACATTTTTTATTTTTGTGTAATTATAAACCTTTTTACATTAAAAATGCTGACATTTAACGACTCTTGACATTTTCTTTAAACCCACCTTATTTGTGTAATAGTTTGTGGTGCCAGCAGCTTTGGCACAAATGTGTGTGCGGTGTTTTAATTTTTCAGCATTTACACTTGCTGCTATAAACAATGCATTTGTTCTGAATTTAAGAAATTATTAAAGTGCATTTGTAATAGTGAAAAATCATGAAGTAGTTATACAAAACAATAATAATAATTATGATATTTTTTTAATATAAATATAACAAACCGCGTATGACGTCTCGTTTTATGTTGAAGATTTTACTGTTGTACTACAGTACGCATACGTAATATTATTTATATACACTAAAACTTTATTACTCATACGTTCTGTAGTTTCTTTATGATAACATTTCTTATAAAATGCAATATGTACCCAGCAAAAATGAAGCTGCCAAAGAAGCAATAAAAGCATTACTACTATGGCAAAGGCATCACTTCTTTTCTGATGGTTTCATCGATGAATTTAACATTAGCCTGTCATAGGATGGAAGCATTCAAATGTAGCTGCTAGCATTACTCATACTTTACTATAAGGAATCAATGATAATACAATGATTAGATACTCTGATGCATGAGTGGAAGCTTTGATGAAAATTTAATACATAAAAATGCAGAAAAATAAGTTTAAAGAAGCGAAATTGATGCATTGATATACAAATACTTTTTATTAAAACAAATAAATGATACTGCATTAGTGAAAAGGCATTTTTGAAACATTTTTCAAAAATTTTAATGAATTTTTAGACAAATTTTAAAATATTGTTACACGAAATTTCTACACCTAGAAATTTCTGCACACTAATTTTAACAGCTGGAAAAATCTAGTGTGGTAATAAACTAGAAATAACTAGAATACCTGACTACTCATATAAATACTGGTACTCGATGACGCAGTAGTTCAGTTTATAAGTAAAACGCAGAGTGTGTAGAACTAAAGTGTGGCTAACGTTTAGTTTATCTAAATCGTGTAAATAAAGTGTGCTATTAAAGTGTATTCTGTTATTTGTAGTGACGGTTATAAATAAATAGAGCTATAAAAAATTTCAAACAGTGTTTATTATTTGCAATAAAGAAAGAACTCAATTTATTTAAAAGGTAAATAAATCAACGATTTTATAAAGGGTAAAATCGTAACAATATTTTTGGATAATTTAAAAACTGGTTGTACAATTTTGAAACATTTTTAGACAATTTTAAAATATTTTTGAACTATTTTAAATAATTTTTGAAAAATTCTAAAACATTTTTGGACAATTTGAAATAATATTTAAGGCTAAAAAAATGCAAATGACAGGCCAGATAGTTTCAATTAAAGGCTAAAATATCTGTTTTTTAAAACTTTTATAAAAATTGCAAAACTGCACAAATTCTAACCCTCATGAAATTTTAAACTAAAATAAAAAAAATTAAAAAAGTTCATCAAAACTATTTTCTCAATTTGAATAAATGCTTTATATTCAAAAAATATACGATATACTATAACTTATGCTTTATAAGTAATGAAGAGTAGTGATATTTTAAGATATACATCGGGTTTATATCCAGATCACTGCATTTGAAATATGAACACATGAATTTTTTGGAAGTGCATTAGAATAACACCAAAAAATCATAAAAGAATGCCAACTGAAGTTTAGGAAGCAATGAAAGAAGTTATATTCACAGAATGGCTATCATTTTTTTTTTGCTGGGTATTTATTTCTTTTTTGTTTGTAACTAATATTAAATGCATTTATTCTACCATTTTTTTTTTTGCAAAGTTTTAATTAGTTCAGGAGAAAAATTTGTGTTGCATAAGAAAACCCTATAAATTATGATGATGTTTCTGAAATAAAATAAAAGACATAAAGAACTGCAATTCGTAGATGTATAAACTACAACATGCATAACATTACACCAGTGTATTACAAAGAAAATAATAACTTTAAACTACATACATACAGTGTCACGCAAAACTTAAAACACATTGACATGTTTTTAAGTTTTTTTTGTTTTCTTTAAGAAAATAAATTTTATTAATTAAGTCTAATTAAAAAATAAGGGACTTATATTATAAGAACCAAGCAATACTGAAAATAATAGGGTAACACAAATGTAAGGACACACTTAAAATAGTTTGTAATTTAAAATAACAGAAGACACTCGTACCATATAGAAGTAATGATGTTTCATTTAAAACCAAGGGACTCTAAATGTGTGCAGCTGTGAAGTGATAAAAAATTTCACTGCATTGCAAAGAATCCGATTGTTGATTTAACTTTTGCAAAAACTATCTGTCAAAATTTTATCATATATGAGTTTTTTTTTCTTCAACAAATAAAAGTTCATGAAAAAAATGCGAGTGTTGCACTATTTTACGAACATTCGAAAAATCCACGTTAGCAACACTAAAAAAAATAAAACATAAAAACAAAAACAAAAAAATCTTGCCTCTTGTTTCTCTTCCAGAAGCAAAAACGCATACAAAGACATTTCTTTATATTATAAATGCTTATTTCTTAATGAAAAAAAAAGAATTAATTGAAGTTTTGTAATAAATTTTTGCTTTAAAACTCACGGAACGAGTGGAATGAAATAAAATTGACAGATAGTCATCATAACACAATTTTGTCATAACGAGAATGTAAATCGCTCAAAATGACAACATGAAATGAAAAACATGTAAAAAAAGGCTAAATTCGGCTGTGCCGTATCTTTGAATACCTCCACCAATATCCTTAAATGTGTTCCTCCCTACTGTTTTTGATACAAATAGTATAAAAAATCTTTTGGCGTAAAATTATGTAGGTGAACAAATTTTTTTGGATGAAAAACTTTTTTAGAACTTTTTTGGTGGAAAAAAATTTAGAGGTGAAAAACATTTTTTGAGGCACCTTTAGATTTGCACTAGTTTTTTAACCATGGACTGCACAAAAACACATTTTAAGGCAGGGGTGCCCAAAAGTTCCTTATGAAAGAGCAAACACCAATACATTTAAAGAATAACTATTTTTTATTCAATATTTTTTATTGTAAAAACCAATACATACAAAGAAAAAATAATATTTCATATCAAGCGTTAAACAAAAAAAAATCTACATTGATGATCGCTGTCATTAATGTTAACCAGCAAAGCATACGAAAGTGTTGTTGCTTTGCACTTGCGAGTTTACAATGAAAAACGACAAAAAACTAATAAGGCAAAGTTGTTTGTGTATTTCATATTGCTAGTGCTGAGTGCTCTATGTGTATTAGAACACACAGCATATAGCTAAGCGCTTTTACAAAAACAAATGAGCACCAAGCGCATAGGGCTTGGGCACCCTTGTTTTAAAGCATAGTTTTTGGCAAATACTCAATTTTGTTACTGGCTAATTGGGACTAGCTCTGCAGCAGAATGTGCCTCATGGAGAGAATGCATTTTAATTTGCAATTTAATTTGTTTTTGTAGGACAATAAGCCTAATGGAGAGAATACAGAAAAGAAACTAATTTGTAAAAGAAAAAACATGAGTTGTAACTATTTGTCAATAGATGGCTCATCAGAAGTTGCATTCTATTCATTAGGCATATTTTGCTGCAGAGCTACATAGTATACAAAAGCCATATTGTGCTACAATATGCAGTAGAGTATTATTGATTTTCTATTTTCTTCGTATTAATATTTTTGGAAATAAATTAATTCAAGGCTATGTCGACCTAGCCATGAGGCAGGGTATTGTTTTTGTTAATTCAGCGCCACCTATTCAAAAGTAGCGGCTCTAAAGCAATTATGTATTTTGCTCTTTCTTTATATATAAATGTCATTGGTTACAAAAACAAAAAATACATTTTATGCAATAAAAGGAAAAACCAACAAATCTTAACAAAAAAAAAATAGATACAGAAAAATTGTAGCAATTTGTATGGAAAATTTAAAACTACCTTCGCATTTTCACTCATAACTTTTGAACCGCTTGACCGATTTTGCTCATTTTCAATACCAAACTGCTCGGGAGGATGTTCAATAATGTGCGTCTTCGCGTCGTGAATGTCATTTCAACAGAAAGACGAACATCGCTAAATCGACTTAAAATTGCATAAGGATCACGAATATATACTTTATGGGGTATTAAACCTATATTTCGACATGTTACAAACGGAATGACAAACTGATATATACCCTTACCATATATGGTGGAGGGTATAATAACTGTGAAGTAAAAATAATAAATTATTTATCACTTCGCAAAGCAACTTTATTCGGAATTGGCCCCCCAGTCTACTTACTTTCCATTTAAATCAAATGGTTTTTGTTATTTATTTTTACATGTTCTTAAAACAGCTGACACATCAGTCAGGTAAAAATAAATGTTAAAATTTTATCTAACAATTCCGTAAGAAATAATTTATTTATTCATTTATTTGAAATTGTTCCGGTTGTTTTTGTATTTTTGTTTGTTTTTTAATCTACAAAATGTAGACTTACATAGCCTCTAAAAACTTGTTGTGTGGATGACCTTATGTGTGTGTGTGTTCTTATGAAGTTCTTGTAGTTTGAATTGAAATAATTTTGTATATAAACGAACAATTTAAATAAAAAACAAATTGGAATTTTTAGATTTTTTTTTTTTTGAAACAGACAACAAACGAAAATTTTATTTTGCAATTTTTATATTGAAAAGAAATAAACCACAAATTTTCGTATGCAAATTTCTTAAAACTAAAATGTTTTTCTTAAAAATTGATAAATTTTTATTTAATTGACTTGTTTTTTTTTCCTAAAATCAAGAAATATTACTTAGAAAAAGTATAAACTATTTATGAGTATATAAACGATTTCGTTTTTACCCAAACATAGGAATTTTTATTCATTTTAAGACAATTTTTCCAAGTTTTAATAAAATTTGACTAAAATTGAGATACATTTTTAAACTATTTTAAAGGAAATTTTTGATTAATTTTCAGTACATGTATTTGCTTTTTTTTCTTTTTTTGAGTGTGTTTTGTGGTCCACTGTATAAGGAAAAAGTTCAGGTGCGCGTGTTCAAATACATGCATTTCTTTTTTTGTTATTATAATTTAAGATTGTCGGTAAATTATATGTGCTACATACACATACATATATATGCATATCTATGTAAGTAGCAGTGTACTATGTGTAAATATGAGTGCTGTATACGATAGAAAAGTCAAGTTTTATTTAGGTCATATCCAGCTATGGCTAACATAGAAAATAGAACATCGTTGTTGGCGTACAATTATAATCTAGTAAGTAGTATGCCGTAGCAGGAAATGTTTAGGTAGTTAGTTATACATATCGCTGCTAAATCTAGAAAAGCCCTAACTCGCTTTTTTATTTCTTTAGAGGTATTAATTAAAAATATCATTCAAAGAATTTTTGTATCCAGTTTTTTTTTAGATTTTATTAAGTTTCTTCATTCTACTCTAAGAAGTACAAACTAAAATTAGGATCATTCAACATTACGCCACTAATATTTGTGTTAAATCGCACTATACCACGTAAATGCAATCAAAATAATACCTCGGTAGAAATAGCTCAACAAAATTAGTTCATAATTATATTAGTAACCGCATACAAAAAATCGTATGGTTATGGTTAAAGTTAAACCCAGGTTAAGTAAAGAATTCAATATAAAAATGGTGTAAAATAAATTAAAAATTATGCACTTTTTATTAAAAATATAAATATACAAGGTGATTTAGTCACGTCCCGCAGAATTTTACCAGCGTATTCCTTGGATCATTTCATGAAAATATGTCCATTACGATCATCGCGGATAATGCAAGTGTACGAAATGTCAGCGGTTTGAAAATGTTTGGATTGGTGGTCGGAGGGTAGTAGGGTAAAATTACTAACTTCTGAACCAGTGGTCGGATTTTTTTTTGTTTTTGTGCCTGTTGGAAAGGCCTTTGGGAGAACTTTCAGAATCAATAAAGAAAAAATTAAAAAAAAAGTGGAATCGCCCAGATACAGAGCTTGAAAAAATGGAAAAAAGACATAAAAACGTGAACATAACCTCAATTTGCTCAGCTAGATGGCAGATAACTTATATTCTTTTTTTTCTCTTATCTTTATCTTTCCAAAATGTATTAATCGAATCCCTACCACTGGTTCAAAAGTTAGCAATTTCACCCTACTGCCCTCAGACCACCAATCCGAGAATTTTCAAACCGCTGCCATTTCACACACTTGCATTTCCGGGGATGGTCGTAATGGACATATTTTCATGAAATGAGCCAAGGAATACGCTGGTAAAATACATAATTTTTAAAAGATTTTACTTTAAGTTTCAAACGTGTTTTTCATTGCAAAAAATGTCAGCAAACAGTTATCCTGAATAAGCAAAATTTTAGTCAGAAAGGTGCTAGCACAAAAATTGCTCATGTCAGCAACAAAAAAAATATTTGATTGTAAATAAAAAATTCCATGCTAAAAGCAATACAATTTTTTGCTGAATATTAACCCTCTAATGCTCTTTCTCCTGATGTCGATAATATTTTTACTTGGCATTTGGAATTGAACACTATGGCAAAAATAATAAATTTTTGATTTATTGCTTTATTTAGAAGAATCAAGAAATCCAATAATCAAATAATATCAGTTTTCGCTATAAATAACATTATCAATAAAATAAAATTATGTACCAAAAATTGGTGATCTACACTCACAATATATTTTCCGTTACAGACTGTAGTTTATTGAAAAAGTAATACGTAACATTTGTTTTTAAACGAAAAGTCAATTAAAATTCATAGAAATATATATTTTAACTATTTGAATCAGTCATTTAAAAAACAAACTATAAAAATTTACAAACATTCAGTAGGAGTTGATTTTTTCTGTTAAATCTAAAATTTTGTGTTTTCTGTTTTAAAAAATATAAATTCATATAATTCGTTATTGTTTTTTTTTTACCAAATTAGTTTGTTTATATTCAAAATTATTTCAATAAAAATATATAACAAACTATTCAAAAATAGATACACACAAAAAATAAAAAATATACATCTGTGTGTGTTGTGTTTTGTAAAATTACATACAAACAAAACAAATTTCAATTTGAAAAACAAACTACAAAATTAGTTTTTTTAGTAACGTAAGTTAAAAATTAATGGTTATTTTTAACTACTTTCGATTGCTTGTACTACTTTTGTCGATTATTAAACAATGATTGAAAATAAACAACAAAATGGGTTGAATATAATGATTGTAATATTTTGATTGTATTTTCGATTAATTTAATATGTATTTTAGATTATTTTTAACGAAATAATATTATGAGTGTGGTTTTGTTATTTTAAAACTTATGGCGATTGTCGCTTTTTAGAAATTGCGAAATTTAGCAAGATTGCCTACTACGAGCATATCAGCTGTGCTTTATTTGAAAAAAAATAACAGTTTTTGAGTTAGAGAGATATTTGTAAAATGTGTACTGACGGTAGTCTGTGTGTCCTGAAACAAAAATAAAAACTCATTTTACAAGTTGGGACCCCAGACTAGGTTGGCTATTAATATTAACCACAGTGTAATATATTTTTAACGATTTTTTAAATATTTTTTTTTTTTTTGTTTTAAAAAGTTATTTTTTCAAAATTTACGAAATATTGACTTTGCATACTTCTCGCTTTAAAGACGTTCATTACGGAAAAAATGTTTGAAGGCCAAGGAAGTAGTTTATTATGTTTTCTATTGATATAGAACAATTTCTTTAAAAAAATATTGTTATTTAATAAATAATAATACACTCACAATATATTTTTCGTAACCGAATGTAGTTTATTTAAAAAGTTATACGTAAAGTTTGTTTTTAAAGGAAGAATCAATTGAAATTCATAGAAATATATTTTTTAACTATTTGAATCAGTCATTCAAAAAACAAACTATAAAAATTTACAGACATTCAGTAGGAGTTGATATTTTCAGTTAAATGTAAAATGCTATGTTTTCTGTTTTAAAAATATAAATTGAATTTAATACAATAAATTTTAAATTTACAAAAATATTATTTACGTATTTTTAGTCTAGTTCGAGATCAAAGAATCTTTTTTTTTTCAAATGAAAAAATTTTCTTATTAAGTATTCATGGAGAATACACAGAAAGCTTGTGTCTAGCTGAATGGAATGCATTTTCTGGTTCGCTACGACCTTAATGAATATTGTTCGTGCTCTTGAAAGTGCCACCCAGCAAAAACATGTTATTGACAGGTCATTACTGTGTAGATTACCATGCAATGATAGGTAGTTAATTAGGTCATTACTTTAAACAACAAAATAATGTAAATATGTAAACGCAAAATAATGGTTTATTGCTAGCTGTTTTTTACCATTATATTTATTAATTTGTTTTGAAAAACTTAAACAAAATAGAAAATTATCTGCTGTAAAATAGATTATTTAAAAATTTTAAAGCCTTTGTATGAAAAATAGCATTGAATTATGAACTTAAAATTTAAAGATTTTTTACCGAAAAATTTTAGGTTGTATGGACATTTTTCCATAGTTTTTTTGTCGTTTTTGCCAATTTTCATGACGTCATTTTTCGAAAACCAAAAGGGTTTGGGGTCGAAAGGTTAATGATTTGATAAACACTACCGATTTATAATATTTGTGGCAAATTTCATTAAAATCGGAGATGACAAATCCGAATGCTGTGCGGTTTGACATGGAATGGCTCTATTAGCTAACATTAGGGACATGTGCTTAAATTGTAATATGTAAAATATGTTCAAACAAAAATAAAAACTTTATCATTTACAAAAACATTTCGTAGAATACACGAAGGGTTTTGTATATATTACGCATGTAATTTTATCAGTGTAGTTGCCACCATAATTCGATTGGCAACAAAATCGATGACCACAAGTGTGATCAATTTCTGGGTGTATTTTTGTTGACCATCAAACCATCAAATTTCATTACAAATTTTATTGCGCTTTAAAGGCCATCATAAGTACAAAATTTTGTAGAATTTTTCTACGAAAATATTAAATCATAAAAATAAATTATGGTAGAAGCAGCTAACTAATTATTATTGTGCATAAGTTGTAAATCCCTACTGGTGGTTGTGAAAATATTATCGTAATTTCAAACAAATTATAAATATGTAGGAACAGTCCCCCCCGTGGTGCAACCAAAAAGTGGCCACCATCAACATAATTTGTACAAAAGCAAAAGAATGTATAATGAGAAACCCACAACAACATAATGTTGAATACAAAAAGAAAATTAAAAGCTTTTATGGTTAAGGAAGTTTGTAAAATTTACAATCCAAGATTTACTTATTCATTGTATTTCAAATGGAATTAAAACCCCTAAAATAAAATATGGTGAATAGAGATGGTAAA
This sequence comes from Eustalomyia histrio, assembly GCA_949748255.1. Taxonomy (NCBI): domain Eukaryota; kingdom Metazoa; phylum Arthropoda; class Insecta; order Diptera; family Anthomyiidae; genus Eustalomyia; species Eustalomyia histrio. The sequence continues at coordinate 84,833,795 of OX456525.1, read as the reverse complement.
CACACAAAATAGATAATATACTAATTAAAAATGATTTTATATAATAATAATCGTACCATATATTGTTTTATATTCCATATATGGCTTAACATCTAAATATAACAGATTGTATCACAAGTATATTTATTTCTATAAAATTTAATTAATTAGTTATAATTAGATTTTTATTTAAATGTAATTTTATATAATTGTATTTGATTTTATTCAGTTGTACAAAACCAATTTCAGTATCTAATTTGATCTGATTCAACAATTATTTTAAACCGCGATATCTTGAATTAATTTGATTCAAAATTTTGTTAAATAACAAATGACAATTAGTTCGGTATTAAAAAAAACCATACTCAAACTTGTAATGACACTGTAAGTTCGCCAGAATAACACAGATAAACGCCGAGATATCCCGACTTAATTTTCGGCCGTAGAACAAAAGTGGTATACTCCGTTTTAAAAGATCAGCTCAAAATCAAGAGATGTTGCATTTATAAGTTTGTATTGTCTACCTTTTTTTATACTATGTATGGAAAAGTGTTCGAAAACTCTTTTGAAATAACATCATTTATTGTTTACACTTGAAAAAGTTTGTAAGTTAAAATAACTGAAAACATCATTTAAAAGAAATGATATTTCATTTAAAAACCGGTCTACTTAATTTTCATTTAAATTAAAAGCCATTCGTTATTTATTTTTAAATGTTGATTAATCAACTGACACATCCGTAAGAAACAAATGATATAATCCGTTAAAATAAATATCAAAATTTTACCTACCAGTCCTTAAAAAATAAATGTTTTTTTTCATTTATTTGAAATTATTTCCGTTTTTGTATTTTTTGTTTTTTTTTTTTGTTTACGAGTATATGTACAATACAAAATGTATGTATGCATATGAAGCTATAAACACTTTTTGTATGAATGTGTTTGTGTATGTATGTGTGTTTATGAAGTTCTTGTATTTTTTATTGAAAAATTTTGTATATATACAACCAATTTAAATAAAAAAAACAAATTGAAATTTGTTTAATATTTTTTTTTTTTTTGAAACAGACAGCAAACAAAATTTAAATTTGTAATAACTGTTACGGACACAAGTTTCCGTTTTGTGGGTAAATTTCAAACAAATGAAAAAAATAAATGAAGCTGAAAAAAATGGTAAATGATAGTAAATTATTTCGAATAAATGTATAAAAAAGTTAATATAGATATTTCTTAGAAAAATAAATGTATGTTCCTTTATTTTTAAATGTACGGAAAACTTTTTTATTAAACTTCAAGCAGTTAACTACATAATATTCTGAGTGTACGATATTTGTCGATAGTTAACTCTAACAATGAAAGCCGTCTATTTTTAGGTGGATACAATTCAATTAATTTCAGTTTGTGTCACTATTTAGTCTAAACTAAAATGGAAACCACAGCGTATACGTAATTTTCTAATTTAATACTTAATATAATTAGAAAGTAAAATTTTTGATTATACCCTCACAATATATCTGTTACCGACTGTAGTTTAAAAAGTAATATTTAGAGTTTGTTTATAAATGTAGAATCAATTGAAATTCATAGAATATATTTTTTATACCCTTCACCACAGGTGGAAGGGTATATATAAGTTTGTCATTCCGTTTGTAATTTCTACAATATTGATCTTAGACCCTATAAAGTATATATATTCTGGGTTCTTATAAAGAGCGAAGTTGATTTAACGATGTCCGTCTGTCCGTCTGTCCGTCTGTGTGTTGAAATGGGTTTTCCGAAGAACCCAGATATGATGACTTGATTGTTTTTTATTTCTGTTACATGTGATCCATTTCTGTTTGCTATTAAAAATCAGACAGATCGGTTAATAAGTGGCTGAGATATTAGCAAAAAACCAGGACTACCTCTAATTTTGTTTAATATGTATGTAGAATTTTGAGCATAACAACACATCCATGTGTTAAAATTCTTTTCTTTCATCTCCACCTTTTATACACAAACAACACACATACAAAGATTTGTCATTTAAATAAAAACTAAACAAATCCCTAATGAACGAAGACTTTTATATATGTACCTCTATTGACGATGATTTTGTGTGAGCTTCAATATCTCAGTTGTCTAGACGCTATGTCACAAATACTTTTTTTCTCTAAGGCCGCGGGTTCGAATCCCGGTCAATTCACTTTTTTTTAAATTTTTTTTTTATTATTTTCTTAAGACTTTTTTGTTTATTTTTGGTTTTTTTTAACATTTAATAATTAATTTGTATAAAATTTTATATTAATAAATAAATAATCCATAAATAGGCTAAAAACATCAACATTTTTATAAAACCTTCTGATACAAACAAAATACAAACGTTTTTATACCCTTCACCACAGGTGGAAGGGTCGCGGGTTCGAATCCCGATCAATTCACTTTTTTTAAATTTTTTTTTATTTTCTTAAGATTTTTTTTTTAGTTTATTTTTTGTTTTTTTTAACTTTTAATAATTAATTTAAATAAAATTTTATATTAATAATTAAATAATCCATAAGTAGGCTAAAAACATCAAAATTTTTATAAAAACCCTCTGATACAAACAAAATACAAACGGTTTTATTTCTATTTTTTGCTCCGATTTAAAAGAATTTATAAAAAGATTTTTAAACCATTTTATTTCTCACATATTAAGAAAATTTTATACATAATTTACCTTTGAGTGCAACTATTTTAGGTCATAACTTATAATAATTAATAAAAAAAAATTATAAACTATTTTCCTTCAAATTTTTAAAATTAAGCTAAAGAAATTACAAATATTTCTAATAAAAAAGCGAAATAAAATCCCAAATGCAAATTTGCCAGCTAAATCAAACTATTTTGTAGAAATAAAACACATGCAGTTGTAGTGATTTCTTTTAACGATTTGTTGAAATTCTTTTCTTTTACCTCTTCACCTTTTATACACAAACAACAAACACTATTCTAGAGCTGTATTATGACCTATGGATACGTCTTATATAGCAAAAGATCGAAAATCTTTAGTATAACATATTTGCTGATTTGGTTCAGATACAAAAAAGTTATGCCCAAAACATAAATTTTTTTAAAATACCTATTTTCTGGAACCATAAATCTTCCCGAGTCCAAGTTTTATCTCCAAACTAAATGGTTAATTTCCTCTTAAAGGCGTCCATATATAAATCTGTCCATTTCATATATGTCTATATATAAACTTCAGTTTTTTTCCCAACCATGGTGAAGAGTATATAAGATTCGGCATAGCCGAATTTTGCCGCTCTTACTTGTTTAACTATTAGAATCAGTTATTCAAAAAACAAACTACAGACTCAGTAGGAGTTGATATTTTCAGTTAAAAGAAAATTTTATGTTTTCTTATTCTAAAAATATAAATTTTTTCCTTTTTGTTTTACCAAAATAGTTTGTTTATATACAAAATTATTTTAATACAAATTAGAAGAAATTATTCGAACATAGATACACACATAGAAAATAAAAATATATATAGCTGTGTGTGTTGTGTTTTGTAAAATTTCATAGAAATAAATGAAAAACTTTCAACTTGAAAAACAAACCACAAAAATCGTTTTTTTTTTTTTTTTTTTTTGTAACGTTTTGTCAGTTAAAAATTGATAGTTATTTTAAACGACTTTCGATTGCTTTTACTACTTTGTCGGTTATAATTATTAAACAATAATAGAAAATAAATAAGAAAATGGGCTGAATATGATGAAAAATAAGTTGCCCTCTTTTTAATTGTATTTTCGATTAATTTAATATATATTTTAAGTTGTTTTTAACAAAATAATATTGTAAGTGTAATATTAATAAATAGTTAAAAATAATAAAAAAAGTAGTAAATAATAATTAAAAATAGTAAATAAGTAAGAACAAAAACAATAGGAATTTAATTGCAAAAGAAATTTCAAAGTATTTGCATTAAAATATAATCAAAAAATCGCCTCAGTCCATGCAAACTTAAAATCTAAATATCTTTTTAAAATGATCTAACTTTTCAAAACGTGGTATACTCTTTAATTCCAGGGCCCAAAATTAAGTTGACGTGTCTCGGAGTTTTCGTGTGTCATTTCAAAAGTTCACTTAAACAAGTTTGTAAGTAAAAATAACTGAAAATATCATATAAAATAAATGAAATTTCATTTAAAAACCGGTCTACTTAATTTTCATTTAAATTAAATGCCATTTGTTATTTATTTTTAAATGTTGATTAATCAACTGACACATCCGTAAGAAACAACTGATATAATCAGTTAAAATAAATGTCAAAATTTTACCCACCAATCCTTAAAAAATAAATGTTTTTTTCATTTATTTGAAATTATTTCCGTTTTTGTATTTTTTGTTTTTTTTTTTAATATACTCGTACAATACAAAATGTATGTATGCATATGAAGCTATAAATACTTTTTGTGTGAATGTATTGGTATATGTACGTGTGTTTATGAAGTTCTTGTAAATTGTATTGAAAAATTTTGTATATATACAACCAATTTAAATAAAAAAACAAATTAAAATTATTTGAATATTTTTTTTTGAAACAGACAGCAAACAAAATTTAAATTTGTAATAACTGTTACGGACACAAATAAACCACAAGTTTCCGTTTTGTGGGTAAATTTTTATTAAATTTCAAACAAATGAAAAAAATAAATGAAACTGAAAAAAATCTGTAAATGATAGTAAATTATTTCGAATAAATGTATAAAAAAGTTAATATAGATGTTTCTTTGAAAAATAAATGTATCTTCCTTTATTTTTAAATGGAACGGAAAACTTTTTTATTAAACTACAAACAGTTAACTACATAATATTCTGAGTGTTGAAATTTTACTTACAGTGTAATTTATTATATTGAATCTAATAATTCGGCGAATGAAATTGTTGCATGTAAGGTACTTTTGTGATAATGACAATTACGACAATTAAAAATCTATATCAATTTCTTATAAATGTTAAATCTACATTTTCTGTATAAATTTAGTTTTTTGTTAAAAAAAACAACAACATAAAACAGTATTTAAACATTTTAAAACACTTCACAAAATCACTGTACCTTTCATCGTCAAATTGTACCATCATTAACAGTACTCTTGTGCCAGCATTATAATACAAATGTTTAAGATTTTCATTTTAATACCTCCATTTAAATTGCAATTTTTTGTTTTCATTTTGTCCCTTGCTGACATGTAAAGCTTTTAACCCAATTTAAAAATGGAAATAATAAAACAAATCGCTCAAAGAGTTACTTTTCTAAAAATGGACAACTTTATACTTTTTTTATTTCTTTATTCTACATTACTGGGAGTAGGTATAACAATTTTAATAACATTGTATGTAGTATATATTTATTTTTCTCTCTCTCTCTCTCTCTTCGCCTCCCTTTTGCTCATTTTATATGAGAAAGTATTGCAACTAAAATGAGGGTATTTGGTCATATTCATATCATCACACACAAAGTGAAAACTAGAACTCCTAGACATTATGACGTCAAATAACATGAATAAGTGACGTCAACTATTTAACATATACATATAAATGTATATAGGTGGTATGTTGTGTATAACAACAACAACAACATACTATGCCTGTTAGGCATCCTTTACCAAATTAAAACACCACCCATTCATGGTATGCATAGTAAGTCATTATTTCTTTCAGTATATTATAGATTTAGTCAGTCATCAGCGAACAACTAATAACCATGAACCCATTACACCCTCGTTCAGGCTTACGTGCTGTGTTTATGGTTATTGGAGGGATATAAATAAATAAAATAAAGTTTTATTTTAACTAACTATAGTGTATATAGAGTATATGTTAATGGGTCATAAATTTACATGTCAAATTTCAAAAGTTGTTTGGCTAAATTAGATTAAATTATATATATAAATTACAGTTATGGCCTGTCAATTTATGACCATCATATTTATTTTTGTATGGTAAATTGGAGTTTAACTTAAAGGCAATATTAGTTGAATATTTATTTTTATACTTAAATAGTGTGTGGTGGGTGCACACACAGACACCCACCCACTCACACATTGATTCTTCTTTCCCACACAACATATTAAAATCTTTCTGTTATTTCCATTTGTTCACATTTGTTTACATGTTCGTGCTAAAAAAAATTAGGTTGTTTACATTCGTAATGTAGTGTTCGAAATATGAAGTTTTAAATTTTCTTAAATGTTTGCTTATTAACCCAATTTCTTAACCTCGCAACAGAAGAAGTTAAAATAACTTGTACACATAAAAATTAATTATAAAAAAAATATTTCAGAAATATGTACACTCACAATATTATTTCGTTAAAAACAACTTAAAATACATATAAAATTAATCGAAAATACAATCAATTTATAAACGGTTTTCAGTCCCACTTTACTATTCTTGTACTGATTTTTAGTAAAAAAAAATATTATTTAGCAAATCTTTTTGCTATTTACATTTTACAAATTACAGAGTTTTTACAGAATATTTACAAATTTTTGTTGCTAATTTCAGAAATCATTTTACAAATTCTTGAAAACCGATTTGCTAAAATTAGCAAAAAAAATTACTAATTTTAAAAAAGTGAATATTGAAGGAAATGTTATTTCCAAATTAAACTTACACATACAAACTAAAATTGCCTTAAAATGTTGCATAGTTCAAAAAAAAATGGACCGAAAGTGAAGATACCGACTACTCATGTCTGAAAATAGGACATCTACTTAAAATAGCACTAAAAAGTTTTTTTAGTTCTAAAAATCAGCCCTAAAAACAATTAAAATTTGTGACCTTAAAAGTAAAAAACAAATGATTAAAATATTTTTTAAAACAGAAATTTCTAAATTAAAACAAAATGATTAATTCGTTTATGTTTTAACAATTTTTAAGATTTTTAAGCCTTTGATTTTTTTTTTTTTTTAATTTTGTATGAAATATTCTAAAAAAAATAGTAAAGAAAAAAATTTTGATGCTCGATAAAAAAAAATAAATTTAACATTTTGTACTAATATTAATAATAATTAGTACTTTTTTTGCTGATTTTAGCAAACCGGTTTTAAATTCCACTTTAAAAAAATTATACTAAAATTTAGTAGCCGCTACTAATTTTTCTACTAATTTAATTGTACTACACGTCAGTAGACATGCGTTGCTAAGATTAGCAAAAAATACCGCTGGGCTCAAATTAGAAAAAATTCTCGTAATAACAGCAAAATTTTCAGTTGCCATTACAGACTTTTTTTGGTGAGTGTACTGATTTTTTACCATATTTAACCCATTTTGTTGTTTATTTTCAATCATTGTTTAATAATCAACAAAAGTAGTAAAAAGAATAGAAGATCGTTTAAAATAACCATCAATTTTTTACTGACAAAAAGTTAGAAAAAACTACTTTTGTGGTTTGTTTTTAAAATTGAAAGTTTTTTTATTTGTATGTAATTACAAAACAGAACACAACACATGCAGATGTATATATTTTTATTGGCTTTGTGTGTATGTATATTTGAATATTTTCTTGTAATTTTTATTGAACTAATTTTGTATATATACAAACTATTTTTGTAAAAAAACAAAAAAGAATTATATGAATTTAAATTTTTATAAACAGAAAACATAAAATTTTACATTTAACTTAAAATATCAACTCCTACTGAATGTCCGTAAATTTTTATAGTTTGTTTTTTGAATAACTGATTCAAATAGTTAAGAAATATATTCCTATGAATTTCAATTGATTCTTCATTTAAAAACAAACTCTGCGTATTACTTTTTACATGAGCGCCCCGGTAGGCTAGTTGGTAGCGTGCTAGCTTATCAGTGCGGGGGTCGTGGGTTCAATTCCCACCAGAGGCTCTGGCCTGTTTTCGCTACAACGAGCCGAAGTCCTTTGCTGCTAGTGCTCGGTTAGGGTATTAACATATAATTTGTAATTATATGATTAATAAATAAAATAATACTTTTTAAATAAACTACAGTCGGTAACGGAAAATATATTGTGAGTGTATGTACTTGTATTTCTTGGCCAGCACTAACATATCCGAAATTTTAAAGATGGTGCTATTTTGTTTTTTGCCTTTCTTTTGGCAAATGTCCATATCTCCAAAATATAAAAGATATAAAGGGTGATTTTTTAACCATTTGAGTTTTGAAAAAAAAAAAAATAAGAAAATTTGTAAAAGTGAATGAAATATTTATTTGGCGCGATAAATGTATATCTGTCATTTACTTTATGAAGATAATTTTATGTAAATGTTGTCCGCAGATACGCCGTAGGTTGTCCATCCGTGAGCTTCAATTTTGGCCTACTTTTTCCAGCATTTCGGCTGGTATTTTACCTATTGCAGCTGTAATGTTGTCTTCCAGGGCTGGAATAATGGCTGTATTGTCTCTGTACTACACTCAGAAAAAAATTTGTAGAAAAATTTGTAAACGGTTTGCATTCCCAGTTTAATATTTTTGTACTGATTTCTAGTAAACAAAAAGTATTTGGCAAATCTTTCTGCTATTTACATTTTACAAATTACAGAATTTTACAGAATATTTACACATTTTTGTTGCTAATTTCAGAAATCATTTTACAAAATTTTTGTTAACCGATTTGCTAAAATAAGCAAAAAAAAAAAATACTAATTTAAAAAAAGTGGATATTGAAGGAAATGTTATGTCTAATTTAAACTTACACCTACAAACTAATATAGCCTTAAAATGATACATAGAATAAAAAAAATGGATCGGAAGTGAATATACCCACTCATGTCTAAAAATAGGGCATACAGCACAAATTTTTTTTTAGGTTCTAAAAATCAGCCCTAAAAACTATTAAAATTTGACTTAACGAAAATATTTTTCAAAACAGAAATGTGTTGCCGCTACTAACATTTAGTAGCGGCAACACATTTCATTGTACTATACGTCAGCAGACATGTGTTGCTAAGATTAGCAAAAAATACCACTGGGCTCAAATTAGCAAAATTTCCCGTAATAACAGCACAATTTTCAGCTGCCATTACAGACTTTTTTTGGTGAGTTTAGTGTTTCCAATTCGGTTAATCGATTAAACAACTGCTCGATTAATCGCCTCTATTTCACTTAATGTCAAAACAAATAATTTAAAACTCAAATAATTATTCGTCCCGAATAATCGGTTCAAATAGGTCGATGACCCGCTTAATTTTTTATATGCTTTTTTCTGTTATTATTTCCAAAATCTTCCTAATTTCTTTAACCTTGGCCAAAAACATGTCAAGAAAAAGTTTAAAACATACATTAGCTATCAAGTGAAGAAGATTCTTAAAGATCAGATAACATTTTTAACCAACACAAATGAAATGCTGTGTAGGCTCTAGGAAATACAATAACAAATTTTTAATTCATAAACGTTTTAGTTCTTTAAATCTTTTGGTTCCTTAAAAAATTCTAATTTATAAATTAAATGTATATTATTATTATCATTACGGATCGTTTATTTTAATTTTCGAAAACAGTACGTTTTGGTGTATCCGTTTCTGTACCGTCAACTCCGTATGTGCACCTATTTTCAGCAGTTTTTCTTCCGTTGCTTTTGGATTCGTTTTGTTGTCAAAAGCGAATACTTTAATTGGAAAACAACTCAAAAAAAGTGAGATACAATTTTTAAATAAAAGAAGAATAATTAGAGGAAAGAAAGTATGCCGAAATAAGCCTGGCCTTATTACTGTAGGTGTTGAGCTGAGAAAAATTAAATACGAGTTCCCGTTGCTAAAGTCAAGTCGGTTCGTCAACATTTCCATAAAGTGGGCACGGAATTACAACAAATACGTTTAAGTATGGCGCTGATGTAGGCGGCATAGCACCTGAACCTTTGCCAAATTACTTGGATGCTCATATTATTTTAATGCACAATAAATATGATGAAAATCGAATTCATATCAAAATAATGGTACCGAATTTGTCATTTTATCTGGTTATTTACCTGTCGATGTGATAGATATTGGTGGTTTATATATTAAAGCTCAGATATAATCTAAAGCAACCCGCATTCTCATTCTATTTGAATCGCGAAATTATATTTGGTGGTTCTGTTCCGAATCATTACACGGGTGATTACACCGATTTGCCTGTCACCCGTAGAGCTTATTGGCAAATCAAAATGGAGGCAAGGAAAGTTGTCAAGTTATTGCCGACACAGGCACTTCTCTTATTGCCTTGCCATCAACAGAAGCTACTTCGATTAATAAGGCCATTGATGGTACTCCCATTGTAGGTGGCCAATCTAACATGTTTTGGGTGGTAAGACCTTTGAATGCTAATTGTGCTGGAGATGTATATATCATTTAATTTTGTTATTAAAGTATTGTTATATTATTTTTTTTTTTTCAATTCCTTAAAAATTAAATTTAATATAAAACAAGTAAGAGCGGCTAAATTCGGCTATGCCGAATCTTATATACCCTTCACCATGGTTGGGAAAAAACTGAAGTTTATATATGGACATATATGGAATGGACAGATTTATATACGGACGCCTTTAAGAGGAAATTAACCATTTAGTTTGGTGATAAAACTTGGACTCGGGAAGATTTATGGTTCCAGAAAATAGGTATTTAAAAAAAATTTATGTTTTGGGCATAACTTTTTTGTATCTGAACCGATATTTCCGAGTTTTTCAGCAAATATGTTATACTAAAGATTTTCTATCTTTTGCTATATAAGACGTATCCATAGGTCATATTACAGCTCTAGAATAGTGTTTGTTGTTTGTGTATAAAAGGTGAAGAGGTGAAAGAAAAGAATTTCAACAAATCGTTAAAAGAAATCATTACAACTGCATGGGTTTTATTTCTACAAAAACGTTTGATTTAGCTGGCAAATTTGCATTTGGGATTTTATTTCGCTTTTTTGTTAAACATATTTGTAATTTCTTTAGCTTAATTTTAAAAATTTTAAGGAAAATAGTTTATATATTTTTTTATAAATTATTATAAGTTATGACCTAAAATAGTTGCACTCAAAGGTAAATTATGTATAAAATTTTTTTAATATGTGAGAAATAAAATGGTTTAAAAATCTTTTTATAAATCCTTTTAAATCGGAGCAAAAAATAGAAATAAAACCGTTTGTATTTTGTTTGTATCAGAGGGTTTTTTTTAATTTTGATGTTTTTAGCCTATTTATGGATTATTTACATTAATTATTAAATGTTAAAAAAAAAACAAAAAATAAACTAAAAAAAAAATCTTAAGAAAATAAAAAAAAAATGTACGAAAAAAAAGTGAATTGACCGGATTTGAACCCGCGACCCTTCCACCTGTGGTGAAGGGTATAAAAACGTTTGTATTTTGTTTGTATCAGAGGGTTTTTATAAAAATGTTGATGTTTTTAGCCTATTTATGGATTATTTAATTATTAATATAAAATTTTATATAAATTAATTATTAAATGTTAAAAAAAAAACCAAAAAGAAACAAAAAAAAGTCTTAAGAAAAAAATAAAAAAAATGTACAAAAAAAAAAAGTGAATTGACCGGAATTCGAACCTCGAACCCGCGGCCTTAGAGAAAAAAAGTATTTTTGACATAGCGTCCAGACAACTGAGCTATTGAAGCTCACACAAAATCATCGTCAATAGAGGTACATATATAAAAGTGTTCGTTCATTAGAGATTTGTTTAGTTTTTATTTAAATGACAAATCTTTGTATGTGTGTTGTTTGTGTATAAAAGGTGGAGATGAAAGAAAAGAATTTTAACACATGGATGTGTTTGTTATGCGTAAAGTTCTACATACATATTAAACAAGGCTAATATCTCAGCCATTTATTAACCGATCTGTCTGATTTTCAATAGCAAACAGAAATGGATCACATGTAACAGAAATATATAACAATCAAGTCCCCATCATGTCTGGGGTCTTCGGAAAACCCATTTTAACACACAGACGGACATCGTTAAATCAACTTCGCTCTTCATAAGGACCCAGAATATATATACTTTATAGGGTCTAAGATCAATATTGTAGAAATTACAAACAGAATGACAAACTTATATACCCTTCCACCTGTGGTGAAGGGTATAAAAAATGTATTACGCAAATCCGTTTTTGTTAAAAAAACGGTACGAATACGGAACTAATACGAATCCGTAAACGGGTCGTCATTGACGGACTTTCAACGGACAACTCCGTTTTTCATCCGATGTATCGGTGCGTAAACGATCCGTCATTGACAGACTTTTAAAGGACAATTCCGTTTCTCAACCGATATATCAGTCCGTAAACGGTCCGTCATTGACGGTATTTCAACGGATTCGAATCAGTTTCGATGTTCCTTGAAATCCGTTTTCTGGCTCGTATACGGATCTAGAAAACGGTACGTTAATGGAACGTATTGTTTGCTGGGTAAGTATTTTTCTAACAAGAACTATGACGTTACTTTATGTTATAAACTTGCTTTCAATTCGAAAATATTATTTTTTTTAAATGAGTTCGTTAAAAACTACATACAAAAACTTAAAAACTAAAAAAAAGTTGATTTATTAAAAACTTTTGAAAGAGTACAATAACTTAAGTAGAATCCAAAAAAGAAATCGTTACAATTTACTAGGTAAGGACTAAACTACAAAATTTGGAATTTTTTCTTAAGTGATCTCAAGTGCTTTTGTCAAAAATCTACAGACCAGATACTCACAGTAACAGTTTTGGCAAACTTTGTAAATTTCGCAAAAACAACACAAAATTTGTAAGAATTTTCTAATGAATTGTGTTGGAAGACAGCTCTTGTTTATTTATAAAATTTTCTAATTTCTTGAAAATAAAAACCCGGCCTTATCAACATAATGTCTATGTTGCGTTTACCTGTTATAGGCTTAAGGGTTTACTTCCACTGAACATGTGGGACCACACCCAGAGAAAAGATTGGTTGCGATTCGATTAAAACCATTCACATTTATTTGTAAGGAATTTATTTTATTTGAAATAACCTATAATCCATCAAAAAAGGATACTATTATCCAATTATTGGTATTTTCAATCAACTTTACGAATAAAATTCGTTTAAAAATTTTGTATTTAGTGAAAGTACTAGCAAATTAATACAATCTTTCAAATTTATTTAAAAATTGTCGAAATTCGAAAGTGATAACAACAAATACGGTTATCCTGATCAAATTCATCATTTAATTAGGGTTTCAGTTGAACCAACCGAATTGTGGATTGTATTGATTATAGAAGTCACTAATGATTGGTATTTGTGAACGAATTTTCGCCTAAATTTATTTTCCTAAAAAATTATTTAAATTAAAAATTAGTCATTAAAATTTATAAGTGTTTGTGGGCTAGTGAGTAGAGAGCTAGTACTTATAATTTTCAAGTTCAAATCCCGGCAAAGGCAAACATTTAAAAAATATATTTTTTTTTAATTAAAATAAGTTATTCAAATGTTTAAATAACAAATATATCAAAGAAAATTTAATTAAATTGTGGTGCAGTTAATAAGAGTTAGAGTTTGAATTATGAATCTGGAAGCCTAGGTTCGATACCGGAAAAATCTAAAAATAATTTTTTTTTTTAAATAAAATTTTGTGGAATGTAATATTTATGTGGAACATAAATATTAAATTACACAACTGAATATTGACTTTCACAACTAAAAATATAGTTTAATATGAAGATAGTTGTCGTAACCGTCTGAATTCGATTAGCAACAAATTCGGCGACCACAACCGATACGTTTTTCCGGGTGCACACTTTCTTTTTAAAAAGAGTCCTCAAATTCCTCCCAAAAACCTAGTGTTTCCAATTACAGATTAACCGGCAGGGTCGAATCCTGCCGGTTAATCAGTTAGGTCATTATTCGAAAAATTAAGAAAATTGATTAATCGGTTATCGGAAAAATTGGCGATTAATCGATAAATCTTTTAATGCAAAATAAATGTATTTCTTTCATCAATAAGAACATAAAAGGTCTGCTTTTTGCAGGAATATCAAGTTAAATCTATTGCGTTGGTTTCTAAAGTGTTTATTAAGGACAATTCAAAGCATCCTGAGATTTTATTCTTGGGTCTTTTCAGACGAATCTGAATTCCTTTAATATAAAATGCCAGACGTGTGGAAGTAAACCCTTAAAAACGCAATGTAGATAGTGTTTGTCCGAAGTGAGACACTTTGTCGATAAAGTTGGTCTTTATTTTCTTTATTACACTGTCCAGAATAAAAAAAAAATGTCTTAATAAGCAAGAGCTGCCTCCAAAAAAAAATTCAATAACAAATTCTTAAAAATATGGTATCAATAGTTTTTGCGAAATTCACAAACAAAGAACTGCCACTGTTCCCTGACTCTTTCACTACCTGTTTTAACACGTTGGCTGCCAAAGCCTTTTTAGAATTTTGATCGTTCAGTAGCAATGTCATTTAACAATTGTGGTCACCTGAGGCCAACAACTTATTTTTGTTCTTTTTTGTTTCTTAGTGACTAAAAATAAGTTTTGACTACTCGCGACTTTATTTTGGTCCCTTATTTTGCAGTTATAACGGGGAGAACATAAAACATGTTTTTCTACTGATCTTCAAATTGAATTTCTAAATTTAAGTTTATTGTTTTTCTACTGATCTCCATTTGAATTTACATACATATATATTTTTATATTTTTTTTTTTTTTTTGCTCTTAATGAATTGATTTTTAAAAGAATTAATAAAAAGACAAATTTAAATTTCCAACTTTTTTATTATCCAAAAAAAATACCATTCAAAATACACAGCATGAGAAATACACCAAAATGTTCACCACAGGCCAGAGAATCCAAATTCCATGTAAAATTCCATATTAAAATGTACGAAAATGTGCGACGTGGCCTCTGGGTAACATCTGGGTGTCGCACGAAAATGTGCAACGTGGCCTCAAGGTAACATTTAGGTGTCGCACGAAAATGTGCAACGTGGCCTCAGGGTGTCGCATGAAAACGTGCAAAGTGGCAGCCAACGTGTTAAGCTTTAGAGTTAAAGAGGTTATCTATTAGAAGACATAAAAATCACACATATTCCTGACAAATCCTCACCGGTTTTTTGTGTCTGTTCAAATAAGCGAATTCTTAAATATTTTTGACTAAACAACTTAATTCTACTGAAGTTCCTACTTCATCAAAATTTGTTGATACATTGATAAATTCTATGTTATTTTTTAGTTTTTATAATTTTTTTCATAGAATTTTTAATGAAACTGTTTTTCTTTTAGAATATACAGTTTTCGAATTTAAGGCAATATTATATTATTATTTTATAACATAAGTAACGTCATAGTGCTTCTCACGTGTTTCATTGCTAAGAAGAAAAATATATATTTTAATAGGTTTTTTGTACAAGTTCTGCTTAAAGGCTCTAGATTTTCTAAAACTTCGCGTTATGATGAGATCTTTTGTCAGCTCGAAATACATGTACACGGAGGTTGAAAGCTCTATTTTAAGTTTTTGGACATGAAAATAAAATTTTATATTGTTTAAAATTTATTTGTTAAAAGAATTGAAACAAAAAATAAAAAATGTCTATCATATTTTCTAAAGCCTATATGACATTTGATTTGATACAGACGATTATATTATTTGATTGTATTTTAATTGATGTTTTTTTACGATTTTTCTGCTAAAGTTAATAAAGAAGAATTCATATTAAAAATTTAACCGGTTAATCGACCTATTTTAATTAATTATTCAGGTTCGACATTAACCGAAATAGAGGCGATTAATCGATGAATCGGTTAACCGATTAACCGAATTGAAAACACTAATTTATACACGAAATGTATAAATGTGGGTTCGATTCGCACCAAAGGATCTGGTCTGTTTACACTACAACGAGCCCATAGCTTTCGTTTCTAGTGCCCGGTTAGGGTATTAGCATATAATTTGTAATTATAGGATTCATATAAATTAATAATAATAATTATAAAGCATTGTCATATATTTTTCAATGCACGGTTTCTCAAAAATGTTACAACAATATGATGCTGAACGCTGTTTTGTTGAGTGATTAAATGTGAATAAAATATGTTCAAGAGAAAATTCAAACTGATTTTTGTTGAGTGATTAAATGTAAATAAACTATATTTGACAGACAATTCAAACTGATCCAAATAACGCGTTCAGTAACATTGCTGAAAAAAAATTTATTTTGCTGTTCTCTGTCACTCACCATTTCAACAGACAGTCTAACGGACATCGCTAGATCGAGTTAAAATTTTATATAATCATAAGTATATATTGTATACTTTATAGGAACTTAACCCTACAAGTGTTACAAATGGAATGATGAACTGATATATACTATCGTATGTGGAGGGTATCAACAATTTTGATAATTTTTTTTTAAGAAATTCAAAGCCATTTATAATTTAATATATTCCACTTGTATGGATGCATTTTTGCATGACATTTCAAAGCTGCACTTTCATATTCCAAGAAAATAAAAACATTTTCGATAAGAGTAGCAATGTAAATTTTATTTTCTAAAAACGAACACTTCTGACGAACACCATCATCAGCGTCATCATCATCATAACATGATGGTGTTATACAGTTCCTTTCATACACACTCATACCACTCATGCACTTTTATATATTGTAGGAGAAAAATAGGTCAAAAGTACATATGGCTGATGAATATATAAAACAACATGCCATCATATATTGTATGTTATATACGAACTATAAAACAGGAATATAATACGATATACATATGTATGTACTGTGAAAGCTGTCAGTCCTAAATCTATGAGAACTATTATGATATTTGAACTAATTAATTGTTAAAAAATATTACGGTGTGAATACCACAACCGCCAATGCTAGAGCCGAAAGGTGGTAAAATGAATCTTCGGTAACAGAATTGAGTTGGGAACTTCAAGCATATAAAATCGTATCTCATTTACTTTAAATATGCATTAAAAATTACAAAAATATGCATATACAAGGGCGGATCAATAAGTCCGTGACTTTTCGAACTTCCCTCGTAGTTATATTAAATGCAACACTGCTCAAGTACTACCTGTAAATAGACTACTGTCAAATTTTGAGCAAGTTCCGTCATTTATTTTGCGTTTAACAGCTGTTCAAAACATACTACCTCGTGGCTTTTTTTAAAAATGGAAAAAAGTGAATTTCTAGTGCTCATTAAACATTCAATCGCACCAAGGAAAAGCTTGATAAATAATATGGGGACAGTGCACTATCGATTTCAATGGTAAAAAAGTGGTTTACTGACTTTCGTTGTGGCCTTACAAGCACGGAAGATGCCGAACGTTCTGGACGCCCAGTTGAGGTCTCTACACCCAAAACAATTGAAAAATTTCACGATATGGTGTTGGCCGTTTGGAGATTGAATGTGCGAAAGATTGTGGAAGACATAGGCATCTCACATGGCTCAGTGGTTTCAATTTTGAACGATCACTTGGGTATGAGAAAGCTTTCCGCAAGATGGCTGCCGCGTTTTCTAACAATCGACCACCAACGGAATCGTGTGACAGCTTAGTTTCCATGGCAAAAATTCATGAAGTAGACTACGAATTGCCCCCTCATTCGCCTTATTCTCTTGATTTAGCCCCCAGTGACTATTTTCTTTTTTCAAACCTAAAGAAATGGCTCGGTGGAAAGAGATTTAGCTCCAACGATGAAATTATTGATCAAACAAATGCCTATTTTATGGACTTCGAAAAATCCTGCTTCTAAACGCAAAGTAAATAACAGAACTTGCTCAAAACTTGACAGTAGTCTATTAAAAGTTGGTATTTGATGGGAGCAGTGTTGCATTTCATATAACTACGAGGGAAGTTCGAAAAGTCACGGACTAATTAATCTGCTCTCATATTTTCACATGTTTTAAAAAATGTTAGTGTTTTATTTTAAATAACTATTTAAAGCTGTCTTCACAATTAATTCAAAACGCAGAGTTACTTTTAATAAATATTTAACATTTCAATACCGAGAATTTCTTATCACTGTTTCTACTTTTCTTAATGCATATTAAAAATATTTTCATTTTATTTTCTGTTTTAATTAACCCATTTTACACTGCTTTTGTTAAAGCAACTACTGAATAACTGAATGATTGAGTGAAATTTACCGTTTGGATTGAAAGGTCGAAAAATTTAACGAATTCTCTTTTTTCTTTTGATTTATAAAAAAAATTAACGCGCTTCTAGTGATTTGATTCATTTGATAAAACGAACTGTTACAATTGATTTAATTATTTTCCAAATAAATCTAACTCGACTAACTGCAAATTAAATTATTAGTCATATTGTATATAGTTCGTTAAGTTTTAATTCAGAAAAAAAATTGATTTTTTATAGTGAAATTAGTGAAATAAAATTGTATTTGGTCAAAAAAAAAAAAAACTATAAAACACTATGAATTTTTTAATAAACGGGAAAATGTGCATTCCCGATTAAAAACTTTAGATATGTGACCTTATTTAATAATATATTATCATATATATTTATATATGTCAGTATGCATTACTATATATACCTTATATTGTGCCATATGTAACCACATCTAGTAACATATTGATCTTTATGAAATTGGGAATGATTTGTATGATAAGATATGGTATATATTATATCATATCATATAAAATTATATATCACTATGTATAATTTCATATAGCTTACACGAACAATATTTACTTATATATGACTTATACAGAAAGAACCATTTATAACTATATGTATATGCTATCTAATAGTTGAGATGTAAGATAATATGGTCCATTATCAATGAGATATAATTATACATATATGATTCAGGCCCAATATTATAACTTGCCTTTAAGGTGCGTGTTAGTTAAAGGTAACTTTAGCTAAAGTGAGGAATAAAGTGACCTTTACCTTTTTTTGGTTATTACAACTTCCTTATAAAATAAAATTAAGTTTTTTGAAAATATGGCATTACCAGAGCAAAAACCGATTACTTTTGACAAATTAAAATGGTTCTTAAAAATACGTAGTGGCAACGATGTACTTTTATTTATTTACTTACAACAAACAAAAAATACAAACGAAAAACAAAATTTCTTCGATTTTTGTAAAAAATAAAAATGTTAATATTCAATTTTTTTAAGCTAAAGATCTTTTTCTTTTTTTTATAAAATTTCTTATTTTATTTTTGATATTTCGCTAACAATTTGTTAGCATCTTCAGGAAAACAAAATTTTAATAATTATAAAAAAAAAATTTGACAAACAAAAAAATATTTAACATTTAAATATAAAAAATATTTAACATTTAAATATAAATTAAATTTTTTAAAAAATTAAATTAACATTTAAACAAATAGAAGTGGTAATTTCATAAACAACATTTTCCTGCTAAAGCTCGTAAAAAATATTTTCATATTGGTTTAATACTTTAGTTTATGAAATTGAACATAATAAATGTTGTTTATAAAATAAAATAACATTATGAAATTAAATTATTATAGTTATTAAAAACATACCTATACATTTAAGTTTCCTAATTTTTTACTAATTAAATATCTATAATTCTGTGCTAAATTTTCTGTGTCAGCTTTAAAGTTCATTATCTGTGTCAAAGGTGTATTAATGATTTCTAACATTTCTAACATATAACGTTTTTTATAATTATATTATTATTATAATTTCTGTTCTTAATATTGAAACATTTTCAAAGTTAGGATGGTGATTTAATATAGAACAATGAGATGACAATGCGGTTTTTTCCGAATTAATATTTCTATGTTTTTGGTCTGATTTATGTCCTGAAATCCTGGTCTTTAATTTATTCTTTGTCGTTCCTATATATACCTTATCACAATTTTCCTGATCATTACCCTGACAAGGTATCTTGTAAACTAAATTTGACATATCCCACTTATCAATTCTATCTTTAGTTTTGCTAAATAATTTCCCTAATGTGTTTAAATTACGATAAGCTATTCCATATTTCCCTTTATCAAAGATGTTAGATCTCGCCAATCTCTCTGATAATCCAGGGACATATGTCAAAGATTTAAAAATTCGTGGTTCAGTTATGTATGTTCCATTTTGTGTCATCCTATTTATATATTGACCTACTAATCTATAAGATAACTCAGTTGGAAAACCATTATCTCGTAATATATCTCTGATCTTTATAATGTTTCTTCTATGAAATTCTACATCACTTATTGTCAATACTCTCTCTATAAAATTCTTAGCTGTGTTCATGATAATGTTCCTACTATGTTTAGAGTAATAATTAATTATTCTCCCTGATGCAGTTGGTTTCTGATACCAATCCATTATTAATCTGTTGCCTCTCTTAATTATCAATGTATCCAAATATGGGAGTATCGAATTACATTCTCTCTCCATTGTAAATTTAATGTTTTGATCAAAACTATTTAATGTTGTAAGCATGTTGTTAACCGCTAATTCTGGAATGATACAAAATAAGTCATCTACATACTTCGTCATTATCCTTGGTTTTACACTTAATTTCTCTATAGACTCATCTAGCAATTTCTCCATTATTAAATCCGCAATGATTAGAGAAGCTGGAGATCCCATTGGAAGTCCCATATTTTGTATATATATATTCTCGTTGTACTGAAAATATCTATTGTCCTCTATACAAAATTTGAAAATACGTAAAAATAAACATTTTTCCATCTCTGTATGTTGCATTATTACGTCCCACTTTTCTTCTATAGTACTCATTGCTAAATTAACTGGTATACTAGGAAATAGTGAAACAACATCAAATGAAACTAAAATCTCATCATTTTCTATATGTTGTCCTCTAATTTTATCTTTAAATTGTAAAGAATTCTTAATATTGTATCTAGAAAATTTCATTATCTCCTTAAGAATATTTACAATATATTTACGAATGTTAGCGAAATATCGAAAATAAAATAAGAAATTTTATAAAAAAAAAGAAAAAGATCTTTAGCTTAAAAAAAATTAATATAAAAATAAGATCGAATAAAGTTATATATAATAAAAATAAAAATGTTTGTTGTAAAAAATTTATATTGTCGACGACGAACACAGAAATAAACCAAACAGCAAAGATACGGTCTAAAAACTACATGGCAACTACACTGCAGAGCAGAAAATGTGGCAACTTTAAATGCTTAAACCTTACGTTAAAAGTTAAAGGTAAGATGAACTTACCTTTAGCTTATCGGTCACTTTTAGGTTAAAGTATACTTACAATAACGAAAAACTAATAATATGTCCGTTAACATCCTCACTTTAGCTATCGGCAAGTTATAATAATGGGCCTCAACATATCGTACAATATGAGAAATATTTTTTGTTATGGTATAATTTATAACAATATATGGTACAATATTTGCATACAAATTGGATATATTGTTATATGTAGTTCCATATCTGAAGTATTTTTGATATGATATAAGAAATAATTATATGTGGGTTCATGTCAATGCTTATGAATTCCAGGCAGGAAGACAACAAAACTTAAATTTTAACCCATATTGGATCAACCAGACCTAGTTTTTGATAGGATATAATTAGTTTTTAATAATCTAGTTAAATATAATTATACATACATGATCCTTTTTTCCAAAAGTCCTATAAGTGCTGAAAATTTATATATACATTTTTTGTTTTAAGTATAGTTATTTCTCTCCATTTTTCTCCACATTTTTTCTTAGTCCATAAGATATGATTCTATATAATTATATATAATATTATGTATAGTTATATATATTTATATAAAATTCGATTCCATTTAGATCATCTAGATATTACAACAGATATTAAAAAAAATCAAATTGGATAAAACTAAATACGGGCGCGCCAGATAAATTTTTTTAATCGGATTTTTATAAATAAATCTCAAAAATTTGTTTTAAATAATGGATGTTATTTTATTGATACGAATATTTTATATCGGTATTATTAAATAAATACATTTACGAGTTCATCTATCACAGTTTTTCCAGATTCGGAACACACCGTTTATATATTCGTATACTCGTAGTAGTACATCGCTAACATTATGTGCATTTTCTATTGCGCTTTAACCACTTCTTTACACGAGAATGTGTGCGTTTTTTAATTTTTCCTATTTTCATTTTAATGTGAAAAAAATGTTATGGGGTTGGTTTAGCAAAATATGTATGTATGTATGCATGCAGCTGCAAAATGCATATAGCAAATATATAATTCACAAAAGTAGAAAAAGAAAAGTTAAAAATTCAATTGCAAACCATAAAAGCGTATAATTTTAGTTAAACGTTTTTCTTCATGCAAAACCGTCGTATGGATGCTTATATAATTTGTAATTTTCATTCCTACTGACAGTGAAGGACAACTATGGCGGATTTTTAATTAAACTTTCATTATGTGTTAGAGGTGACAAAAGTGGATTACTATTATTGAAGAGCATTTTAATTTTTTCAAGTTCAAAATTTGAAAAGTTTTTCAATGAAATAGTTTTGCTTGAAAGTTGACAAAAAAAATGTTAAAAATATAAGCAATAATATGTTCACAAGTTAAAAAAATTTAAATAGAAATCTGATAAAAGCGGTTAAGCGGTTTTCGGGTTTGAATACTCTATCCTCCATCTTATACACTCAAACGAAAAGCTTCATTACAATGCATAGATTTTCTTTCATGGTATTTATGAAGTATTTCATAAATGCAAACAAATATTTCATAATTTTGATGAAATTTTCTATCATATTAACTCATTTTACACTGACGTTGCTCTTAACTAACACCTACTTTTAAAACCCAATAACTTAAGATAGAAGAGCAAAATTATTTTTACTGGGAATAATGATTCAGTAATATGTAGCTACTTTTTATGCTATACATAGTTTATCTTAACACTTAACGCACACAGTATCATCAGCTATTTTACATATTTAAGAGTTAAAAATCCTTGACATACTAAGCACAGTAAGTTGTTCGGATTCCACGTGAAAAAAAAAACAGTTATATAAAAATATAAAAAATGTTTTTTTTTTACGATAATGAATTTCACGTGTAAATTAAAATATAACAGTTTGGCTGAAAAGTTCGCAGGCTAACATAGAAAAAAAAATTTTTTTGATCAAATTTGATTTTATTATTCAATATAGTTGCCTTTACGGGCGATACAATAATTTTATAAATAGTACGATTTGTCTTTAGCCTAAAAATAGGCCTCAGTTTCGGCGATTACTTCTTCATCGGCGCTAAAGTTCTTTCCAGCGAGCATCCTCTTGAGGTCTGAGAACAGGAAAAAGTCGCTGGGGCCAGATTTGGAGAATACGGTGGATGCGGAAGCAATTCGAAGTCCAATTCATATAATTTTGCCATCGTTTTTATTAACTTGTGACACGATGCATTGTCTTGATCAAACAGCAACCTCTTCTTCTTCAAAAGGAGCCCTTTTTCCGCTTTTTCGTCCTTAAAATGCTCCAATAACGCTATGTAATAGTCGCTGTTGATGGGTTTTCCCTTTTGAAGATAGTCGATGAATATTATACCATGCGCATCCCAAAATACTGATGCCATAACCTTGCCAGCCGACTGTTGCGTCTTTCCACGCTTTAGAGTTGGTTCATTACGTGCAGTCCACTCGGCTGACTGTCGAAATGATGGAGCCATGTTTCATCCATTGTCACACATCGACACATACATTCGGGTTTATTACGATTAAACGGGTTTAATCACAGCTTGTTTTTGGTTGATTATGAGCTCGCGCGGCACCTATTTTGCACAGAACTTTCGCATAGGCAAATATTATTTCATGATAACTCCAACACCCCTGTAGGAAGCCTGGGGTCAAGTGTCTACAAGTCACCACTTTTGTCGCCTATTTTGGGTGACTTTTTGGTGACATGTCCTCAAGGCATCTATATTTTTTACAATCCTTTTTTGCAGCTGTACTTGTTCTTGATTTTTTATTGTTTTATTTTATTGAAAATACATGTGCATAGCTGCATGCAAAATTAAAGTTTTTAATAAAAATATAAAGAAAAATGAATTTAAAAGTTATATAATGAGAAAAAGAAATTACAAAAAAACTTGTGAAAAAAACAATCAATTTTGTATAAAAATAACAAGAAAGAAGCAACAATTTTTAGTGAAAATTGCAACTCTATAGATTTTGTGGAGCCTGATGAAGATTTTACGGAGCCTGTGGATGATTTTGTGCAGTCTTTTGAAGATTTATCTACTCCAAAATTAAATTAGCACGAAAATTTTTTCTACTGTAATGAAATTTATAAAAAAAAAATATTAATAAAATATCTAATTTAACAAAATAAATGCACCTTTTTAATCTTATTTCCTTCCTAGTGTGGACAAAATTCCAAAAGTGTAAACTAGAATTACTAAAATGTACTAGTGAATCTAGTCAATAGTTGTGTAGATTGGCAATGACATGCACATGTTAAATGTCTACAGCAGAATGCGTTGGCTGGGGCATAATTAGTTAGTAGTACTGGTGGCAAAGTCAATAGTGAATCAGTACAGTTTCACTATCGACATTTCCTACGGGAACGTTCCTTCGATATTTTTAGAGTCTCATATATCTCGATCAACTTCACTTTAGGGTCATTCAAAATTATTTTGTGGACTTTGGGGCGTCCACTGCGTGCATCGTCCTCGGTGCTCATTTCGCCTCGTTTAAACTTAGCAAACCACTTCTCAACGTTTGATTTTCCTAGTGCAGAATCTGAATAATGTTTATCAAGACAAGCATTGGCTTCAACAGTGTTTTTTTTTTTCGCTAAAAAGCAATGCTTTATTAACACGAAATTGCTTCTTATTTATTGTTTTCAAACTAACAAAAGTTGCTTCACCCAAAATACTATATCTCAGAAATTAAATAGTCCGACAGCCGTCAAATTTATACACGTGTCTTTCGAAAGCTAGGGCTAACTAAAAATCATACTAGTAACGCCATCTATGCATCACCCTACACAGATAAAACAGATTCGTCACGACAACCGAATTCGTAGTCCACCGATAGGTTCGAATGTGGTAACCGAGTTTTTCGGTTGTGACAACTAAAAACCAATTGAAACATAAGTTATTTGTGTGTGACAGCAATATTTCGGTTACCTTAATAACAATTCGGTAGTCACAACAAATTCGGTTGTCAGCACGAATCTGTTGTGTGGGTGTACGAACTTTTCAGCCAAACAGTTTTCATGCAAATTTAAAGCTATTTTATGTTTATTGTGATTGTGCGTTTCCTATAAAATAAAAAAGTTTTTAATTTTTACAATTTAAATAACGATTTAAGCCCACTAAAGTTTGCGTAAAATTTTTCACGTGAAAAATATTTTACAATTTAAATAAATAAATTCATTATTATTAGGTTTTTAAATACTCGAGTGAAAAGAAATAATCTGGTGCAATAACATATTTAATCATATTCAATTTGATATTATTTAATATCTGCTGTAATATCTAGCTGATCTTATTCGATCCGAAAAAGGGTAATCAAACTAGTTCCAGCAATATATATGTGGGAATTAAGTAAGGACCAAATTTATTTAAAAAAAAAAAAACGTTTGGAAAAATTTTAAAAAGCAATGCCTTCGATAGGATTTGAACTTGATGTGTCATATTCCTGGTCGACCGTTTAACTCACTCAGGCACACACTGCTACACATAGTGCCAGACTTTATTAGACTACATTGTTTGTACCATTGTGTTATATCTTATTAATATTATAAATTCGTCTATCTGCACGCAGAGAAAAAACATAGTTGCAACATGATCACTGCGACTATATTATACTTGCTGCATTCGGGTATGGCTGTCACAATCAAGTTATTGGTTTATAAATAGGTTCTAACCATCCATATTGATGGGTCGCTACTATCATCATTATAATAAGTATTTTTTTATTTGATGATTGCCACTTTCTATTTTATAATATGATTGCCTGTAACCATACTAAGGTAACAAAAATTCCAACTATGAAAAAATATGATAATTGTAAACTGATATTCTGCAGCTTTTATTGAACGTTTTTAGATATTTTGCGAGAAATCTTATAAAATGTGTCTTTGTTTCGGAGGGGTTATGTTAAAGGGGCGTGGTAACTCCTATACAAACCAAAATTTAAAATTTTTTGTATCGGCTCTTGTAACACATATTTAAACAACATTTTCACTCGAATTTTCTAAAATGCTTTACCTCGGTATCTTAAGCACGTATATGAGCAAAAGTTGACATATTTTAACAATATTTTTAAGCTCGGAGCCTACTGTGGTCGCATCTATCATACAATTCTAATTTATTTCATCAGGTTTCCATATCTCATGTTAAACCTATTTAAGTAAAACTAAGCAACGCCTTTAAGCATTGAGACAAAAGTGGGTGAATTGGGAGGAAAAGGCGTGGTATCTCCATTACGAATCAATAAATGCAATTACTTTATCTCGGCTCCTTTTTAAAGTATTTGAGCGGTAATACGCAGGAACGAAACGTTATATTAGTACACCTTCCTTGCTTCGCTTAAAAACTGTTAACTTTGGTATGATATTATTATTTTGCGAAATTTGCATCAATCCAAATTTAAGTCCCTTTTTCTTCTAAATTGATCAATTATTTTGATATAATTGCAAAAAAAATGTATATAAATGTTTTATATATATATATATATATATATATATATATATATATATATATATATATATATATATATATATATATATATATATATATATATATATATATATATATATATATATATATATATATATATATATATATATATATATATATATATATCTATATATATATATATATAGATATATATATATCTATATATATCTATATATATATATATATATATATATATATATATATATATAGATATATATAGATATATATATATATATATATACAGATGTCTTCAAAGTGTGCGCAATGAATATATATATATATATTATATATATATATATATATATATATATATGTATATATATATATATATATTAGTTCTTCCAGAACTAATTATAACTTATATTCTATAAAAATTGTATAAGTATTTTAAGTTTTGCCCCGAAACGGGTTTAAATTTTTAAGTTTTGTAAAATAAATAATATGAAGAAAATAAAACTAAAATACTGAGAAAAATATTTTTTCGTGTTTTTTTTAGTAGATCTTCCAGCAAATTTTTTTGAGTGTGTTTTTTTTCAGCTTAAAAGTACCAGGCGAACAAAAAATAAGCAAACAGAAAAAATATTACAAAATATTTTTGGTTTTTTAAAACAACAATTTTTCGTTGTTATTGTTTGAAATAAGTTAAACAAACAAAAACAATCCCTACCAGCATTTTTGTGATGCCAACTGTTTGAGGAGAAAAAAAAACGCAACACAATTGTTTAAAGTGTATTTTTACATAAAAAGCTCCAGATTAATTTTTGTTTTATATTAAACTTTACAAAGTTTCAGAATTAAATGTAATTTGGGTTTGTTTTTTCGAATTTTATATCTATATCTTCTTGTAAACTACTTATGACTACTTAGTAGTATGCAAACAATATTTGAATAAAATAAAATAATAAAAAAACGACTGTCCCTACTTACCTGACTTTTCTTTATTTTTTGTAAACAAATACAATTTGAACAAAAATTTTGGGGCCGCCTTTGCACGAAAGCTGTTTTTGCATATGGACTTCGCGGGAATGCGAAATAGAGCAATTATATTGTTTGCCCCGTTCTATCTTTAATTACAAATGCATAATTCATTTGATAGCTTTTGTTCCAATATTTTTGTGACAACTATTTTTGTTTACATTAAAAAGAGAAAAACCAATAATATCTTAGACTTGGCACCATTTTTATATAGCACTCTTAATTTTTAAGTTGCTTTATCGATAACTACTTAACAAGTCTATCTATACTTAAATTTGTATGGAATATTTATATAAAACTCGAAAAAAAACACTTATTATATTATTAAAAAATTATTTTTTAATAAAAAAAAGTCAAAAAGAGTTTATTAATTATAAGAAATAATTACCCTAAATATTTGTAAATATAATTTCTCATTCGTTTCATCAATAACAAACAAATATTAATTTCCGTCTTTGTAAAAAGAAAGCCAACAAAATTGTCTAAATATTTGATTTTTATAAACAAGAAAATCAAAAACGTCCGACTAAACAAATACAAATATTTTAATATACAAAATAGCCAGTGAAAATAAAAGGAAAAACCTTTATAAAAATCTAAATTAAATGAAAAAAAAAATAAAAATTGGATAATTTTTTAACCTTCAAACATGGGATTACGCAAATAAAATTAACACCTGCCAATTAATTATTATGCCCTATGAAAATATAAAAAGTTTATTAACTACCTAAGACATCACCACCTTTTTAGTGCTTTTTCGATGTTTTGTTAGTGAGCATGAGTAAAACTTTCTTATTTTGGATCATTGAAAACCACCATAAATAGTGCCATCACTGCTTAATTAGCTTTACACGCAGGAGCAACAACAACGACTCAACTCACTTTGCACACTACACATACAACAACATATTATTTTTTTCTACTATTTGTTTTTGTTGCAAAAACTTTAAAAGAATATTTTTGTTTACATATTTTTTATTTCGGCGCTTTCTGCTATTGTTTCATCTGTTCGCCTGGTATTTATTTAAAATTTATTCATGGTACAAAAATTTTATTTTTTTTCTAGGTTTTTTTTTTTAATTATCAAAATGATTTTAAACTTTTTTTATTTTTTTTCAAATTTTAACTTCACAAAAAATAGTTTGCTTGTACCGTGAATAAATTTAAAACACCAGGCGAAAAGATGAAAGAAACAATAGCAGAAAGCACCGAAATAGAATATATGAAAAAAAATATATTCTTCTGCATAAATAAATAAAAAGAAATAAAAAAAATGCACAGATCGTTGTTGTTGATTCTCTATGTAAGTTTTTTGGTTGTGCCATAAAAGCAGGACAAAAAAACAAACAAAAATGCACATGTCTCCCAACTATGTGCTTTCTTTTTTCTACTTTTTCGTATATAAAACAATAACAACGAAAGTTGTGGTACGCTGTGGTTGTAGTTTTATCAAAACAGAAAATAATTGTTTTTAAAAACACTGTTGCCAACTTTGTCCAAATATATTGTAAAATTAAACCAAAAAGAAATCGCCAGAAAATAGCTGTTAAAAAAATTAAAAACAATTTTTAGCAAAATTTTTTAAACTTTTTAAGTTTGAGCTAAAAGTTTAACAATAAATCACAATATAAAACATCTTAACAATACTGACAAACAAATAAATGTATAAAAAAAAACGCTAAAACCTATAAGCTATAAGTCATCTTTTCCAGCAACTTCACTAGCATTTTCTTATCAACAATTTAAAATTTTCTTCTATTATATAGAAATGCCCTGATAAGTCACTTGAAAAAGCAGATGTCATATAGGCATTGGAAAACTTTAAGTCGACCCAGGTAACAACAGTTCTGGGAGAGCACTGTTGTTTTTCTTTTTCCAGGTACTGTGCTAGTATTGTTTTATGAAAGCTTACCACCGCTTATTAAATGTGTATAAATTAAAAATTTTATTTCATAAAATAAATTTCAACAATGTGCTGGTACTGTTGAAGTTAAAAATCAAGGAAAAGCAGGCCCTTGCATTATTTTCCTACCTGCAATTTATACCGCTAAGTGCATTTAAAAAATCACAATCAAATCATATATACATATATTTGTTTTTTTTTTTATAACAAGAAGAGAACAATCAAGAACAACAAACTATATACAACATATTTATGAGAAAATAAAAGGAAATTTTTTTTAGAAAAATTCAATTTCTAACGAATTCGTTGACTGAAAAGTCTGTATATATAAAAACGAAATATTGGGTAATTTTTGACTAAATTTTTTAACCAGAAAACATTAGATTACGTATCTCAAAATAACATGTGCCTATTAATTTTGTGTCCTCTAAAAACAAATCACAGTTTCGTTAAGATTTTCATTTTAGGGTATTGAAAAGCACCATAAACATTGTTAAAAGCACCAAGTTGGCAACACAGCCTGATAAGCTTTACACGCGAGTGCTTAAACACATCAAATGAAGTTACCGCCACCAGCAAAATTTCTTTTTGTCATTTCATTTAATTTTATATAATTATCAAAATGGTAACATATGTGCAAATGTGTTGTTGCCAAAGAATAAAAATGGTTATATTTATTTTTTCAATACTAGTACTGCCTGCAGTTTGTTCGTCATATAAAAAGAATTGAAACTAACTGGTTTAGTTGCTGCCAGCAGCACCTTCATTTGTTGTGCTTAAGTACAAACCAAACAATAATAAAAACAACGGGACCAACAACAACGATTTAGGCAAACGCAATAATATTTTTTTACACATATGTATTTTCTATTTCGGTGCTTTCTGCTATTGTTTTATATGTTCGCCTGGTATTTTAAATTTATTCACGGTACAAAAATTATAATTTTTTCCATTCGGTTTTTCTTATTAATAAAAAAAATAATTTTTAACATTTTTTTTTAATTTATTTAATTTTAATTTCACAAAATATGTTTATTTGTACCGTGAATAAATTTAAAATACCAGGCGAACATACGCCATAGCAGCAAGCCTTAAACAAAAATATTTTGTTAACAAAAATATTCTTTCAAGTTTTGCAACAATAACAAATAGTATAAAAAAAGAATAAGATCGTTGTTGTTGGTTCTCTATGATGTTTTTTTTCTTTTCTTTTTACTACACAAAATAATTTAATCGTTGTTGTTGCTTCTGCTTATTGTTGTTTTTTTTGTTTTTATTTTCTATTGTTTGTTATTGTTTCAAAAACTTACAATATTTTTGTTTACATGTTTTCTATTTCGTTGCTTTCTGCTATTGTTTCCTCTGTTCGCCTGGTATTTTAAATTTATTCACTGTACAAAAATATAATTTTAATAAACAAAAAATATGTTTGCTTTAAATTTAAAATACCAGGCGAACAGATGAAATAATAGCAGAAAGCACCGAAATAGAAAGTATGGAAACAAAAAAAATATTCTTGTAATGTTTGTGAAACAATAACAAATAAAAAGCAATAAAAAAATGCACAGATCATTGTTGTTGATTCTCTATGATAAGTTTTTTGTTTTTGTCGCATTGCACAAAAAACTTAATCGTTGTTGTTGCTCCTGCTTATTATTTTTTTGTTTTCAAATTCAGACGAACAAAAATGCACATGTTTTGTGTTTTTTGGTGTTGTGAGTAGTGCTTGTATAGTTTGTTTTGCATATTTGAAACAATAACAACAAAAGTTGTTGTTTTAAAAGCAAAAATATTTTTTTAAAACACTGTTGCCAACTCTGTTCTAAAAAATATCGTTAAATAAAACGAACATAAAAACGTTAGAAAGTAGTTCAAAAAAGTTTTAAAATTTTGCCATAAATTGCAAATTTTCTTAAAAAATTATTAAAAAAATAGGGAATTTTTTAAGCATTTTAAATTTGACTAAAATCTCAACAATCCTGACAAACATATAAATGTTTAAAAAAGCTAAGGAAAATTCAAGATTTAATATAAAAAAATCGATTGATTTCGCGCTAGATTTTAAAAATTAGCGATATATCGCTAAGTTAAATCTTATCTTAATACTGACAAAGACAAAAATGTATAATAACCCTTATAGTCTATGAGATATCCGCTTTTTTGGAGCGACTTAACCAGAGTTTTCCTATCAACAAATTTAAATTTTCTTCTATTCCGTTTTGTTTTTTAAAATATTTTGTAGAAAAATCCTTAAAAAGTAACTTTAAAAAGCAGATGGGATCAAGGAAATGTCAAGATGAAATATCGTACTGAATGCATTGAAAATCGCTAGATTCGTCTAGAAAATAGCTAAATTGGCAACAGTGTTTTAAAATATTTGTTTTACTTGCTGATTTTTCTGTTCGCCTGGTAACATCAAAGCAGTTTCAAGCTTAAAAGAAGGCAAAAATTGTTTTCGACAAAATTACTTTTTGCACCAACCTCATCCCCCATTTCATAAGCACCCCCGCGTCCTGAAGCTATTATTTTTTGCGATCTATACTTTTTTTGTTTTTTACAAATAAAAACACACAAAAAATACACACACGCACATACGCATCTAATGCATGTATTTAGTTGTTGTAAATTGGACATGTTTTGTAATTGCCACCAAAGTTGTTGTTTTAGAAACAAAAATAATTGTTCAAAAAAATTCTTTTGCTTGCTGATTTTTATGTTCGCCTGGTAGCATCAAACCGTTGTCAGGCTTAAAACAAACAAATTAATTATTTTTTTTCGACACCCTCTCTCATCACACACAAACATAACAATTTTTTAATATTTTCTTGCTTGCTGATTTTTATGTTCGCCTGGTATTTTCCAACCGTTTTAAACTTAAAATATTTTTTTCGACAACATTAAAAAAAATATATATTTTTATTTATTTTTTTGCCTGCTGATTTTTATGATCGCCTGGTAACTTTAAGCTGTTTTCAGGTTTAGAAAACAAATAATTTTTTGTTGTGAAACATTTGACTCCGCCCATGACAATATTTTTAACATTTTTTTTGCTTTCTAATTTTTCTGTTCGCCTGGTACCTAAAAATTAATTTTTCCACAAACTTAAAAATAACTTTTAACCCCGCCCATCAAAAATCATAATTGTTCTGTTCTTCTTCTAATTCCAGCGTTTAGACTGCTGCAAAATACAGAATGAGTAAAAAAACACAAATGTTTGTTAATCACAAAATGTTTATTTAATAAAATATAAATAAATAATGTTGTTTTTTTTTAATTTTAAAAATAAAATAAATTATGATGGTAAGTATATTATTTTTATAAATTAAAATAATTATATAATTGTTTTTTTTTTTACTTTATATTCTCTATTAACTTATACTTATAAACTTTTACTAATTACAATATAATAACTTATAATTTTTAATAAATATCACAGATTTAAATAAACTTACATAAAAACTTTTAAACAGTAAATTGACATTCAATAAAAAAACACAAAACACTTTAAAAGAAATTACATGAGAATTAAAACTAAACATTTTCAGAAGATATAAATTATTAAAACTTTTATCATTATTTTCAATAATTTTTGTTTTTGGATGAGCTAAGTTATCTCCAAATAATAAATAATAGTGTAGTGCTTAACAATAGTCAGTGTTGTCAGTTTTTTTAAAGGCTTATCCCCAAATATTGAATCTTAATCCCGAAAATTCCCCAAATAGTTATTTTCTGGTCCCCAAAAATTCCCAAAATGCTTTTAACCAAATTCGTTTATTTGCAGCGGTACAGGACATTTTTGTTGAACCGATACTGTATTTTGGTGGAGAATTTACATGGTTTATTATAATAAACTTTGTGACATTTATTAATAATTTTATTAATAATTTTTTTAATTTAAAAAGCAATGATGAATTTGAAATTTAAAAAAATAAAAATTGCACAAGTTTATTATAAAACTTTTTTTTTGTCTCTAAAAAAGTAGTAGTTTTTGTCTAATTTTAAACTATTGACAGCTATAAAGTTGGAGCAGTACTGATCCTTTGAGTACTCAATACATAAAAAAATGCAATCAATACCTCCAGAAGTGTATTTTTCTGTATAAAGGCATTATAATATGGTTTGAAACACATTATAATAATATAACCCTGTTTTTGTTATGAAAATATAACTCCGTTTTCGATTAAATATTAGAAGTATTGAGAAGTATCGAATTAATACTTTAAAATATTGGACAGTATCGAATAATTAAAAATATGCACATTTTACAACTCTGAATTATTACCATTAATTCTTAAAATACTATCAGGGTTGAAAAAAAAATAATAAATATTAAACGAGAAGAAAATATTTGTTAATATTTCATCCCCGAAAATCCCCTTTAATTTTGTTGTCATCCCCCAAAAATCCCCGGATCTCCCATTCAAGAAATAAAATACCCAATTTGGGGATAAACTCCCTAAGTTGACAGCACTGACAAACGTCTAAGAACGGGTAACTTATCTTACAAATAACCAGAGTAAAACGTTAATCACAAGTATTTTTATATAAATTCGAGCATGAAGCTTTGGTTATTCTGACGTTGAACTTTGGATATTTTTGAGATAAGTTGCCCTTCCTTAATAAAATTTGACAAAAAAGTAACAATTGCAAATTTGTTTTGTTAATATTTAACTACCCGAATAAAACGGAATTAATCCAAAAATATATATATTAAGGTCAAAAAAAAAAAAAGTGGTGAATTTAATTAGTTAAATTAGTAGAGTTGGAATCAATTGTTCATTTTAGTAACCGGTTGTTATCGTTCAATTTGAGTTATCCAGTTCATTCAAATCGTTTTTTTTTTTATTTTGATCTGTGATAGAACTGCGTGTTTGTTAAATAATTTTTAGGTCACTTTTCATGTTTTAAATCTTATTTTCATTATTTATACTGCTGCACATATGCAAAACGTATCATAAAAACTACAAATTTTATATAAAAATAAAACAATTTTTTAATTTATTTTTTGGAAAACGACATTTGGCCATGTTCTGTATTTCTCTGTTAAGTGAAAATAAAAATTGAATAATTTTTCTTCTCAATTTCATTTAGTTTCATTATTTATGAAATGTAATGAACAAGTTGAAATTGAATCAAATAAAAGTTTTGAATACAAGGTAATAGTGACATAAATTTAATATTCACAAGGATTTGTATTTCCACTAATTCCAGAACATGCACGATTTTCTTTTTAAAAAGTTTGATTGTTTTTTTTTTTTTTTTAATTTAAAAAAAGAATATCACAATTTTCTAAAAAGAACAAAAAATTTATTTGTTCTATGAATAAAAAGAACAAAATAACGATTGAAAAAATATACCGAACAATAGTGAACTAGTATAAAGCGTGCATTTTACTGAACCGTTTAATTTAACTAGTTCGTTCATGAACAACACAACTCTAAAATTAGGATCCTATCAGAGAAAACTATACATACACAAAATGATCCGATTTTTGATCAGCTACAACTTTATCAATTTGCTTTCATTATAAAAAATATATATATATATATAGAGATATTGCTGCAATACAATACAACCAGATAAATATACTTTTAAATAACACAACGCTTGATAATAACTTGATATTGTCAGATATATAATATAATGTCAGATATATAACACAGTGCAGCATTTTTAAGGTCATCGTGTGGTTCCTCCTTCATACCCGTTTTTTTTTGAAGTATATATCGAAACTAAAAAAAACCTGCAAAGGACTTGGCCAGATTACATCGAATTTTTTTTTTATGGACACCCTAAGTTTTTGTACCCAAACACGATTTTTTTAAAAAAGGAAAATTTTTATGGAATCCATATATCATAAACCGTTCGGAATTTTGTTTTTATGTCTTTGGCAAAGTTGTAGATCCAAACCAAAGCAAAAAAATTCTCATATGGACCGACCCAAAAAAATTGCATCCACTGCATCAAAATTGCAAAAAATTGGGAAAAAATGCTATTTTTTTATGATTTTTTCATGATTTTGTACTGAAATGGCAACACATAAATTGGTTCCTCTTTCGTACCCGGTTTTTTTTGAAGTGTATATCGAAACTAAAAAAAATCCGCAACGGACTTGGCCAGATTACATCGAAATTTTTTTTTATGGACACCCTAAGTTTTTGCACCCAAACATGATTTTTTAAAAAAGGAAAATTTTTATGGAATCCATATATCATAAACCGTTCGGAATTTTGTTTTTATGTCTTTGGCAAAGTTGTAGATCCAAAGCAAAAAAATTCTCATATGGACCGACCCAAAAAAATTGCATCCACTGCATCAAAATTGCAAAAAATTGGGAAAAAATGCTATTTTTTTATGATTTTTTCATGATTTTGTCCTGAAATGGCTTAAATACTGGGAATTTAAGAAATCTTTCTTCAGCTAAATTATATCTAACAACAATATAAACAACTCTCTAGTACATGCCATCTTAATACGAACATTCCTTAACCCTAGAAAGCACATCTTTTTGCTCACACTTATTTTGCATAGCCAATGTTTGTCGTTTCGACAAAGAAAGACTATATAGGTTAATGCCGTTTTTGTTGTCACTTGTTTTCAAATTTACTATTTAAACATTTTATTGTTGTAATGCTGATATGTTTTTGAAAAAATGAATATATTTATTTTATTAATAAAAAGTAATTATTTTATAACGCAATTAACAATTTCATAATTTTTTTTTATTTTTTGTTTAAGTTTTTTTGTTTATTTATACAAATGCAAAACATGTGTATTATAATACAATCCCAATTTTTTGCAATTTTGATGCAGTGGATGCAATTTTTTTGGGTCGGTCCATGTGAGAATTTTTTTGCTTTGGTTTGGATCTACAATTTTGCCAAAGGCATAAAAACAAAATTCCGAACGGTTTATGATATATGGATTCCATAAAAATTTTCCTTTTTTAAAAAAATCATGTTTGGGTGCAAAAACTTAGGGTGTCCATAAAAAAAAATTTCGATGTAATCTGGCCAAGTCCGTTGCGGATTTTTTTAGTTTCGATATACACTTCAAAAAAAAACCGGGTACGAAAGAGGAACCAATTTATGTGTTGCCATTTCAGGACAAAATCATGAAAAAATCATAAAAAAATAGCATTTTTTCCCAATTTTTTGCAATTTTGATGCAGTGGATGCAATTTTTTTGGGTCGGTCCATATGAGAATTTTTTTGCTTTGGTTTGGATCTACAACTTTGCCAAAGACATAAAAACAAAATTCCGAACGGTTTATGATATATGGATTCCATAAAAATTTTCCTTTTTTTAAAAAATCATGTTTGGGTGCAAAAACTTAGGGTGTCCATAAAAAAAAATTTCGATGTAATCTGGCCAAGTCCGTTGCGGATTTTTTTTAGTTTCGATATACACTTCAAAAAAAAACCGGGTACGAAAGAGGATCCAATTTATGTGTTGCACTGTGTAATATGATATGATGTTATTTATTTTATATGTTAATACCCTAACCGAGCACTAGCAACAAAGGCCTTCGCCTCGTTGTAGCGAAAACAGACCAGAGCCTCTGGTGGGAATTGAACCCACGACGCGCTCGATATGATATTAACTGCCACAATTGGGATCAAATTCACATATGCAACTGTATCTGATCAAAAATCAGAAAATTTTTGACCATATTTTATCTGATCAGTTCAGATCTATACAATTAGATTCATAATTCTTTTTGATCTAAATGGATATTATTGAGTTAATTTTCTTTTAGGTATATAGGAAGGGTTTATTTTAAAAGTGGTACAAGTGCTATTTTCTTTAAATTGCGATATAAAAAGTTTTACATTTCAGTGTTTTTAAAACAATAAATGGCAAATTTTCATCAATTTTTATTTTGTACTGTTGTAGTCAAGGAAGATTAAATTTATTTACGATTACAAAAAATAAATACATACATATCTGTGAAGTTTTGACACAAGAAATTTTTTCCAGATTTTTGTAGTCAATAAAACTTTTCATCCTGATCCCACCAACTTTTACTTCAAAGACCCTTTGATACATTTTTATTGGCTGACGGACCCCCATATTTTTAAATTTTTTTATATTTTAATAAAAACATTTAAATTCGAAGATAGATTAAGTTTTTTTTATTATTGTAGTATTTACAGAATTTAAGAGATTTGCCAGATAAACTTTTCGAAAGAATTATTCAATTAAATGAATTAAACTTAAAAACTCTAGGACTTTGAGGAAACATTGATTCTTAAACAAACTGATGATTTTTTTTCGAATCTAGGAACGTTTTTTATAAGAGAAATAAAAAAAAGGCGGGAGTCTAATAAGTAACTAAGAATTGAAATACCCCAAGTTTTTATCAGAGTTTCTTTTTAAGCTACACATACTTTTTATTTCCTTCAAAAGTTTTGAAAATCGCTGTATATTATTTTTTTTTTTTTTTTGGATTTTTTTAAACATACTTATGACAACTGACATTGGAAGATTAGTTATTATTACCTTTTTAATTTTGAAGAATTTTTTTCGGAGCCTTTTGGATGCAGGTACGGACCCCCAGAGGGTCGCGACCGCCCCATTTGGGAACCGTTGCAAAAGCAAAATTAACATATTTTAAAATATAATCAATTTTTGTTAGACAAAAGAACTTATTTCATTTGTGACACCAACGAATAGTGATTAAAATCTTTGTATAAAAATGGATGTATGATGGAAAAAACTTTTGAATCTTTCTTACGACTGTAGCTTCTGTTAAGTTTGTTTCAGAAAAAAAAAAACAATGTTTGGCGATTTGAAGCCAAAACAAAAAAACTAGATTTATGAAGAATTATTTATAAATTCAATTCTGATTGACTACGGAATGATTGAATTCTCAAACTGCAATGAATTCTCAAACTGGTCACAATCGATTAAATTTTTAGAGACTTCATTCGGTTTTTTATCATTCGATTTGTTCATTTACTAAATTCAATTGATTTTTACTAGTGATTCCAATTACCCGATCCCGCCGGTTAATCGGTTATTCGGGTCGATTTATCAGCAAAATTTGCCATTAATCGTTTAATGCAAAATAAATGTATATATTTCATCAATAGGAACATAGTGCTGCTTTTTTTGAAATATCAAGTTAAGTTGTATAAAGTGTTTGCCCAGGGAAATTCAAAGCAATCTCAGACTTTTTAAAGAATTAGGCATAAGAATCTTGGTCTTTTTAAAAGGAATCTGAGGGCTCTTTGAAAAGAAAGTGTGGTCACAACAAGTTCAATGGAAAACCTAAAACAGATAAATGCAGTGTAGACATTATGTTGATAAGTACGGGTTTTTATTTTCAAGAAATTAGAAAATTTTATAAATAAACAAAAGCTGCCTTCAAACACTTTTCATAAGGAAATTCTTACAAATATTTTGTTGTTTTTTGCCAAATTTACAAAGTTTGCCAGAACTGTATCTGGTCAGTGATAGTAGTTTCATAATATGCCAAATGAAATAATAAATATATGTAGATTTTTGACAAAAGTACTTAAGTCCACTTAAGAAAATTTTTCAAATTTTGTATTCTATAAAATTTTTTAATACGCATGATTTCTTCTTTGGCTTCTACTTAAGTTATTGTACACTTTTAAAAAATTTTTATAAATCGTTGGAAAAATACTAAGCACGTGTTTGATTGGAACGAAATATACATTCAAAACGGTTTTTTTTTTAATTTCTGCCTATTTTGTTGGCATAAACTTTTTAAATAATTCTAAGGGTCAAAAAGCTTCAGAATACAGGTTGGTTGAAAAGTTCCTGCGCTGAACAAGAGATGGCACTGCTAGCTCCAAACTTTTTTTTTTCAAGTTGGTATAACTGTCCTGAGAACACATGCAAAGCCATTTGAAGTTGACGTGTCATTGATTTTTTTTAATATGGAAAAAATTGAATATCGTGCAGTCATAAGATTCTTTGTTTTAAAGGGCTTAAAAGCAAAGGAAATTTATGAACAATTGTTAGAAGTGTATAAGGAGTCCTCACCTTCAAAACGCACCGTTGAATTTTGGGCTGGTGAATTTAAACGTGGTCGTACCAGCCTTAAAGACGATCCACGCGAAGGATGACCAAAAACTGCAACCACAGCAGAAATCATTGAGCAGGTACATAATATGGTTAGTGAAG
This sequence comes from Eustalomyia histrio, assembly GCA_949748255.1. Classification (NCBI taxonomy): domain Eukaryota; kingdom Metazoa; phylum Arthropoda; class Insecta; order Diptera; family Anthomyiidae; genus Eustalomyia; species Eustalomyia histrio. The sequence goes on along the minus strand of OX456525.1, from coordinate 84,794,163 downwards.
ATCCAAGTTTGACTAAGCGTGAAATTGCTAATGCCATAGGCATCTCAGACGAACGAGTACTCCATATTTTACATGAAGAATTACGTATGAAAAAACTGTTTGGAAAGTTAGTGCCGCACACATTAACAATTAAAAAAAAAAACTGGATCGAAAACAAATTTCTCAGCGTAATTTGGAGCGTTTTAAGCCGAATAAAACCGACTTCTTGCGTCGTTTTTTAACTATGGATGAGACTTGGATCAGGTGAAGTCACAACGATCAGCAAAGAAGGTTATGGCATCAGTTTTTTGGGATGCAAAAGGAATTTCGTTGATTGATTATCTTCAGAAAGGTAAAACAATCAATTCTGAATATTATTGCAGCCTTAAAAAAAATAATTTTTCATCAAGACAATGCATCTGCTGACAAAAGTGTTTTGACGATGGCTAAATTCAAATAATTAAAGTACGAATTGCTTGACATCCACCGTATTCACCAGATTTGGCTCACAGTGACTACTATCTCTTCAGAAATCTCAAACAATTCCTTCGTGGAAAGCATTTTTCGTCGAATGAAGAGGCCATAGCAGCCGTAGACGGTTATTTTGTAGAGCTTCCAGAAAACCATTATAAGGATGGGATAAAATTATTGGAAGATCATTTGAACAAGTGTATTGAGCTTCTAGGAGATTAAATTGAATAAAAAAATATGTTTCGTAACAAAAACAGTATTCTTTCATTTCGAGCGCAGGAACTTTTCAACCAACCTGTATGTGAATTTTTTAGAGCGAATTATTTTTCAAGACTTCTGAAGCTAGTTCTAGTTAGTTATATCTTACATTTTAGTTTAGGTAAACGGGTTCGGGTTACATGGAATTTGTTCTAAAAGAGCATGTAGTAAAAAAAGATTTGGTTGGGAAACTATTTCAAAAAATACATTAATTAGAATTTTTTAAGGAAATAAAACAAAATTATAAAGTGTCTATTGTATTTCCCAAAGCCTACACAGCAATTGCTTTGAGTTGATTTAAAAAAATGTAATTATAATTTAGTTAATGTATTTTTTTAAGCTTTTCTTGCTTATTCTTAGCCAAAGTTAAAGCATTTAGAAAGATTTTAGAAATAATAACGGAAAAAACCATATAAAAAATAAAACCGGTTAATCGACCTATTTTAACCGATTATTATTTGAGTTTTAAATCGGTTAATCGATTTACCGAATTGGAAACACTAATTTTTACTTAATCGTTTAAGAAATTAAATTGATTTATTGTTCATTCGATTTTGTTTCATTCAATTCAGTAATTTAGAAATGACTCGATTTTCTTCAGTCGATTTTTTATTCCCTTATTGCAAATCACTACAGTCAAGATAAATGATAACAAATACAGTTTGACCTCGGTTAACGCACAGCTAGACAAACCAAAGTTCTTACTAATTTTGAAATCAAAACAATTTTAACTTATATAAAAAACCATGGACGAAGTAAAAAATTGATTTTTATGACACAAACAAGAACAATAACAAAACTGAAGTTTCAATGAAAATCAATATAAACGACCCGGTAGGCTAGTTGGTAGCGTGCTAGCTTATCAGTGCGGGGGTCGTGGGTTCGATTCCCACCAGAGGCTCTGGTCTGTTTTCGCTACAACGAGCCAAAAGCCTTTGTTGCTAGTGCTCGGTAAGGGTATTAAGATATAATTTGTAATTGAATTTGTAATTAAATTAAATGTATTACATCATTTGGTGTCATTTAAATCTTTTAAAATCATCTTGAATAAGGAAATTTTAATCCTACATTTAAATTTCGTTTAACATAGTTTTTGGTGTGAATATATCCATATATTAAAAGTATTCCGGTGTTTTTTTTTTTTCAAAACATAATATTCAAATCATAAATGCAGAAAAAATTTATCTTTTTATTTTAAAAATTCGTTAATATTAAAAACTAGAAATGGCGACAAAACACTTTGCAAGTATCACTCCTTACTAATTCCTCCATATACAAAACTGATTGAAAACAAATTTACAATTAGAGAGTTAACAGAGGTAGCACTGTGTGTAAACAATATTTTATATTACTGCACTTCTTCGCCAAAATTGAAAAAAATTGCCAAAATTAAGGAATACCCAAATTAAAGAATTACTAAAGTTGGAAAAGATCGCCAAAATTAGAAAAAATCGTTAAAAGTGAAAAAAACACAAAAAAAATTTGAAAACTCGCTCAATTCAAAAAAAATCACTTAAATTTAAAAAAGACAAAATTGAAAAATTTCTACAATTCTAAGAAACGATTAAATTGAAAAAGTCGCCTATACCGAAAAAACGATAGAATTAAAAAAAAATTTGCCGAAATTAAAAAATATTTCAAAATTAAAACATCGTCAGATTTAAAAAAAAAATCTAACTGAATTGCTTAGATACAATTTTAATCATCCATGTCTCAAAAATTAAAAAGAAGTCTTAAGTTTTAAGTAACTTGGCAATATTTTTGATCGCGTTTCTCTCGAGAACTCTTCATTGCAGAGAGAGGGCTATATTTAATTTTTTATGTTTTTAAATTTTTTAAATTTTGGCGTTTTTCACTTTTGGCGATTTATTTTTACAAATTAATGATTTTTAACTGTCAATTCAATAATTGCTTTCTGTTGTTTTCTTCTTGTATTTGTAATAAAATAACATAACTGTTAATTTTTTTTTTTTTAATCGAATGAAGAAGAAAAATGAATATCATTCCCAAATTGTTCAATCACATAAAAGAAAATCGAACAGTAAATCCGAAATTTGTAAATCGATTGAGTAAAAATCTATTGAATTTCCAAGAAATGATTGATTTACATTCACAAATTGTAAATTTAATGAGTAGAAAATCGAATGAATTCCTAATAATTGGTAAAATCGAATAAAATAAAATTCCTTAGATGTGAATTAATTCTCGCGATTGTTTAAAAAGGAACTCATTCATATTATCCAATTCCATTTTTAGGAAAGCCATTCAAAATAGAATTCAATCTTCGAAGCTCTGCTCGCAACATGATTTTTGTCAATAAGAAATCCGTTAAAATTTTAGCAATCATTACAGTTTTGGTTTAAAAAAAAACCTTTATAAATACTATGGAACCCCATTTTTAACTCAATTTTTTTTCAAAATGTAACCACTTTCATAATAAACCCTTTAAAATTTATTATACATTATGTAGGCTTATGGTAATTGCAATTTTTATAAATAATGTACCTCTTTGTGGTTGGCGTTGTCGATGACGAAAAATGCGACTGCATACAAAACGATTTTTTCTAAAATCATAAATAACTATCGGACAAAATAAAGCAAAAGGAAACCAAAAAATAATTTAATTTGTTCAAAATTTGTCAAATTGATTTGTAAACACGTAAATGGCACCATTCATCAATTATAGAGCCCATAGATTTACGTTGGTTTTTTCTAGTGTGCCTGACATTTAAGATAAAAGCAGCGAAAATTGACTTCAAAGGGAATTCGTCTACAGAATAAGAAAATATTGATCAGATTTAAAAATGGTGTATACACGAAATCAATCTTATAAAATTGTCTATCAAATAATATTTAAATTAAGTTGTAGGACTCAAATTTTGCCTAAACTGACTAAATCGTCATTATTAATACACGTGGATATAATAAAATGAAAATTTATATCATTGATGAATTCTTACACTTTTGAAATCTACAAAATTATAAAAATGTGAAATTAAAAGTAAACCAGTTTTTAAATTAAATTTGTTATATTTTTTGATAAAATAATAAGTTTTTAATGCTAAGTTTAAGGCCCGATAATTTTTAATCTTGCGACAAAGAGAAAAAGATTTATATGCCATTCAAAAGCAAATTTCATGAGCTTGGTGTATACATTACTTAAACATCTGATCAATATTTTCTATTGTTTCCAAATATTCGACACTGCCGGTTAATCAGTTAGGTCATTATTCGAAAAATTTAGAAAATTGTTTAATCGGTTATTTGGGTGGATTAATCGGAAAAATTGGCTATAAATCGTTTATTCTAAAATAAATGTATTTCTTTCATCAATAAGAACACAAAAAGCTGCTTTTTGCTGAAATATCAAGTTAAGACTGTTTGTTGCGTTGGTTTTTAAAGTGTTTGTTTAGATTTTTTAAAGAATAATGCCTTATACACTTGAGTTTTTTTTAGAGTAATCTGACGACTCTTTAAGAAGACAAAATTTGTTCCCTGACTCTTTCATTATCTGGTTTAAGATTTAAAGTTAAAGAGGTTATCTATTAGAAAATATATAAAAATCGCGCATATTCCTGACAAGTCCTCACCTGTGTTTGTGCAATTAAGAATTCATATAAGCGAAATCTTAAATATTTTTGACAAAACAACTTAATTCTACTGAAGTTTCTACTTCATCAAAATTTGTTGATAAATCAAATTAGAAATTAAATTCTATATTATTTTTTAAGTTTTTATATAATTTTTCATAGAATTGTAAATGAAACTGTTTTTTAGAAAATACAGTTTTCGTATTTAAAGCAATTTTATATTATTATTTTATAACATAAGTAACGTCATAGTGCTTGTTAGGAATACACCTAGTGTTTCATTGCTAAGGAGAAAAATTTAAATTTTTTGTTAAAGCTCTGCTTAAAGGCTCTATATCTTTTCTTAAACTTCGCGTTCTGATGAGATCTTTTGTCATCTCGAAATGCATGTATACGGAGGTTGAAACCTTCAATTAAATTTTTTGAACATGCAAATATAATTTTATATTATGTTATATTTGTTTTTAAAAAGAATTGAAAACGAAACTAAAAATTATCTATCATATTTCCTTATGCCTATATAACATTTGTTTTGATTCAGTCGATTTGAAAATAATTTGATTGTATTTCAGTAGATGTTTTTTTATGATTTTCTTGCCAAAGTTAAGAAAATTTGGAAGTTTAAAGAAAAACAAGTAAAAAAAAGGCTAAATTCGGCTGTGCCGAATCTTTGAATACCCTCCACCAATATCCTAAAAAGATGTTCTCTTCTGTTTTTGATACAAATAATATAAAAAAAACTTTAAAAGTAAAATTATGTAGGTGAAAAAATTTTTTGAGGTGAAAAACTTTTTTAGATGTGAAAAGAACTTTTTTGTGGAAAAAAAAATTTAGAGGTGAAAAAAAAATTTTTAAGGTGAAAAAATTTTTTGTGGTGGAAAAATGTTTGAGGTGAATACAAAATATTAACTGCTAAGCAACTGGTGAAAAAATATGAGAAAATATTTTCACTAGTTTTTTTAAACATGGACTGCACAAAGAACACTTTTTAAAGCATAGTTTTTGTCAAATACTCGATTTTGTTCCGGCTAATGGGAACTAGCTCTGCAGCTGAATATGTCTAATGGAGAGAATGCACTTTCTGATGCGCCACGTATTGATAAATAGTTGCAACGAATGTTCTTTCTTTAAAAAATTGAAGTGTGTTTGTCTAATGGAAAGAATACAGCAAAGAAATTTATTTGTTAAAAAAGCAGACATTAATTTATTAAAGAAGGAACATAAGTTGAAAGCATTTCCCAATAGGTGGCGCATCTGAAAGTAAATTCTCCCTATTAGGCATATTTTGCTACAATATGCAACAGGGTATTATTGATTTTCTATTTCGTTTGTAACATAAAAGAATATTTTCCAAAAACTATACAAAAATATATGTTTTATGTGTATATTTTACTTTAATTTTCTAAATCAATAGTAATTTAGATGTTTAAGAACACAGTATAACAATTTTTCGTATGTCTATTTATTATTTTTTTTTTTTTTTGAAAGAAAGAATTAACATTAATATGCAGTTTGCAATGGCTCAATACTTGAAAATTATACGAATTTACCGAAAAAATACCATTTTGATCTATAAAAACTTGTGTTTAACATAAAAATTTGAAACAAATGCTTTTATCACATCGAACATTTTAAAAATTTACTTTAGTATTATTAAATAAGTCTGCTAGTGACAGTTTAATGTACTAGAATTTGAAATATGTATTAAATGTCATGTTTGTGGTTCCTAAGATAATTAAAAGCCAAATCCAAGGCTATGCCGACCTAAGCATGGCGCAGGGCATTGTTTTTTATTTACTTGAGCGCCATCTACTTCTAAGTATAGACACTAAAGCAATAATGCATTTTGCTCTATCTTTACATATACATTTCTTTGTAAAAAAGAACATGAGTTGTAACTATTTGTAAATAGATGGCCCACCAGAAGGTGCATTCTCTCCATTAGGCATATTTTGCTGCAGAGCTAGTCTCCATTAGCCATATTGTGCTACAATATGCAGTAGAATATTATTGATTTTCTATTTTCTTTGTAACATAAATGAATATTTGCCAAAAACTATAAAAATATATGTTTTATGTGCATATTAAACCTTAATTTTTTAAATCAATATTCATTTAGATGTTTAAGAGCACAATATCGCACTTTATTCATCTGTATTTTTTTATAAAAGAAAAAATTAACATAAATATACATTTGTCAATCCCTCAATTCTCAAAAATACAAATGGAATTAAAAAAATACTATTTTCCTCTATGAAAATTTCTTTTTTGACATAAAAATGTGAAACAAATGCTTTTATTACGTCAAACATTTGAAAAATTGTCTTTAAAATTATGTAATCTGAATGCATTATAATTTTTAAGTATGTAGTTAATTTAATATTTTTGGCTATATCACCATGGGGCAGGATATAGTTTTAATGTGATTTTGCGCCACCTATTCAAAAGTAGCGGCACTAAACCAATTATGCATTTTGCTCTTTCTTTATATATAAATTTCTTTGGACCTAGCCATAGGGCCAGACATTTATACATAAAGATAGAACTAAATACATAATTGCTTTAGTGTCTATACTTAGCAGAAGATGACGCTTAAGTAAATAGATAACAATACCCTGCGCCATGCCTAGGTCGCATGGCCCTGGATTTGGCTTTCAATTGTCTTACTAACCACAGGTATGAGATTTAATACATATTTAAAATTCTAGTACATTAAGCTGTCACTAGCAGACTTATTTCAAAATACTAAAGTCAATTTTTGAAATGTTCGACGTTATAAAAGCATTTGTTTCACATTTTCTGTAAAAAAAAACAAATTTTCATCTATCAAAATGGTATTTTTTCGTTAAATTTGTATAATTTTGAAGTATTGAGGCATTGGAAAATCCATATTTATGTTAATTCTTTTTTTCAAAGAAATAAATACACATTCGAAAAATTGCAATACTGTGCTCTTGAACATCTAAATGAATATTGATTTAGAAAATTAAAGTATAATATACACATAAAACATATATTTTGCATAGCTTTTGGCAAACATTCTTTTATGTTACGAACGAAATAGAAAATCAATAATACCCTGTTGTATATTGTAGCAGAATATGCCTAATAGGGAGAATTTTTTTCAGATGCGCCACCTATTGGGAAATAGTTTCAACTAATGTTCTTTCTTTAACAAATTAATGCCTTTGATTTATGTAACAGAACTTTTGTTATTTAGTTTTAGTAATGTTATTTACAGAGGTCTGCTCTGTTAGCGACTAATAGATACAGAAAAATTGTACCAATTTGTGTGGAAAATTTAGAGGTATCTTCACATTTTCACTTATAACTTTATAACCGCTTGACCGATTTTGCTCATTTTAAATACCAAACTGCTCGGGAGGATGTTTAATAATCTGGGTAAAAATAGGCAACCCCGCTTGCGTCTTCGCGTCGTGATCGCCATTTCAACAGACAGACAGACGGACAGACAGACAGACAGACGGACATCGCTAAATCGACTTAAAATTGCATTAGGATCACGAATATATATACTTTATGGGGTCTTAAACCTATATTTCGACATATTACAAACGGAATGACAAACTGATATATACCCTCACCATATATGGTGGAGGGTATAATAACAGAAACATTCATATTAAAATTTTAACCGGTTAATTGACCTATTTTAATCGATTTTTCGGGTCGAATAATTTTTTGAGTTTTCAATTATTTGTTTCGACATTAAGCGAAATAGAGGCCATTAATCGAGAAATCGGTTAATCGATTAACACTAATATTTCCTAATATGTAGACAAAATATCGGTAGTTTCATTATTGGTAGTTTTTATCTTTAATGCCACCAGCACTAGATACGAAGGGCGTTTTGCCAAAATAAAGATTAAATTTTTTTTGTGGATCTCTGTGATTAATAAATGGTGTCCGTTTAGTATTTTCAAATAAGTTTAATCAAATTTTAATATTTTAAATTTATGCTGAAAATAATATTTTTGCGGTTTTATACTTTATTTTGCCCGATAGTGTGTGTTAATAAAACGCCCGGTAAGTATATTTACAATTTAGAGAAAAAATTTGCAAAATCTGTTTTTATAACGACTTTTCAGTAAAAACACATAACCTGATTTAGAGTGTATTTGAAATGGTAGCAATGTATTTTTCTTGATAAATTTTTGCCAGCTTTGAGGTAAATAAAATTTTACTAGAAATTTTAAAATTTGAAAGTTTCTAAAAGAAAATTGATAACAAAACAAACAAATAAATAAATTCGATTCCATTTCACATAAGAAAATTTACAATTTTTTCCACTATAGAAAAAATATTTTTTAAAATACCACTTTGCTTCCGTTTCACACACACTCTTATGTCCAGTTTTTAACTTCGTATTAAAAAAGACAATTAGTTAATTACCATTTAAATTTAAGTTGTATTTAAATACAGTTTCAGTTTTTCACTCTTATACCCCCCCCCCCCCATTTCATACTGAACCCAAACAAAAAGGAAATTTCGTTATTTTCAAGTTTTCGATTAAAAATTTGTATGGAATTTGAAAGTTGAAAATTTGAATGCAATTAAAATACGACAAAAGTGTATGGGAAGCATCATGCAATGTCAAAAAATTAATGATTATTATTCATAATAATGATAATTATTCATAATAATGATAATTATTCAAAAAACAGAAAAATCAAAATAATTCTAAAATGATAAGAAAAAAATAGATAAATAAATATAAAATTAAAAATTAACAGAATTGAAAATTTTAACGCAACCGAATTTTTAATTTTAATTTTTATTGGCTGCTGTAAAAAGTACAACAGCGTTATGGAAAATTATTTTCTTTTTATTATATACATTGGCGCATAATGATACATAGTAGTTGAAATAAAGTATACTTTAGGAGTTCTAAAGTCGACTTTTCTTAAAAGTATACTTTAGGCCTTCTTTAGACAAGTAAAAGTATACTTTAATCGTTAAAGTCTGCTTTAAAATTAAAACTAGGTGAAGTTGGTCTTATTTAACAACACGTACAACAGCTGTTTTCCGCCAAGATAATTTATGTTTAAATTGCAAAATATTAAAAGGAAAATATTGTCAATGAATAAGGAATTTTGATAATATTTATAAAGTTAATAAATTTTTACTAATAAAAATACACTTTTCTTTCCCTTTTTTTAAAGTTTTACCTTTTCACATTTTGCAATTGCAAATCTTTTATTGACACACTTTTCTCTTTTATCAGCTTATATAAAATCAGCTGATCAGTGTTGCCACTTGCTTATTTTTAGTACAAAATGTATGCGGGCATTTGATGCATTTGATGTGATACCCATTTAAAGCCGGTTCAACTTAAAACTGGCTTTAATTCTGACTATAATAGCAAAATAGCTAGTAACAGGTTTTTTATTTAAAGTCGTTTTTTAAAAAAGCAGACTTTAGTGCGGGACTATGATTACGGGCCATTCTATTTTTTATTATATTTATTTAATTGACCATGTGAAAAAAAACAAACTGTCAATATCATATGTTAAATTTGTGCAATTTAAATTGACTTTAAATGTATAAGATTGGCCACCTAAATGTGATTTTATTTTGAGGATTAAAACTGACGTTTGTATTTAAATATAACTTAAAGTCCAAATGGCATTTAAATACGAAGTTAAACAACGGACATTAGTCTTAAATATTTATAAACTTTTAAAATACTTACAAAAGCGAATGGATATGAAACTGGGTATCTTTTTAAACAAAAACATAAACTTATTATAAAATTGTTGAGCCACATAAGTATCATGCTTTAAATTGTCATTTGCTGTACTTAGGCCATTGACATTATTACTGCTGGTGACATTTTACTGACAATTAAAAGTGCCAGTGCCATTCCCGGCAGATGCCAGTGCAGTACCAGGTAATATTCTAACATTATTCTAACAAGCTTCACATATATTAAGCTGTGGATGATTACGGAATGTAAACATATTGCACACACCCGTAGTTCGATCACATTTTGATAATCTTCCTCATCGGTATGTGTATAAATATCCTCGTTAATTAAAGCCAATAAAGTTTAATCTTAATAAAGCGAAGGCGATATTGTGTTTGAATGTTGCTGAAGGAATATTAATCAAGTTTAGATTTGGCAAATAGGCGGTAGGTTTTGGTATAAAAATCTATAATAGTTTGGCGTGATGGTGGTGGTCTTGATGGCTTTTATCGTGAGCATGGTTAAGGTGAATGTTGTTGCTGATATGTTTGATTTATTGCAAATTGCAGTAAATGTTGCTGCGGTTGCTGCTGCTGTTATGATTGTTTTGTAGCTGGATTACCTTGTTGGGCAAATAAAGATATTATTTAATACGCTCTCATTTTTTTTTTATTCTCAAACACAAACTTACTACTTTTATGCATAGCTTCTTGACAAGTCTGTCCTCAATTTGTATATTTCTATATTCAGTTTCTCTGAAAGACCCATCGATTCAGTTAAAAAATAAATTTATTATTCCACTTGACTTAATAATTTTCAATTTTCCTTAAGGCGGCTGCCCATTTATCACAACGTTTCTTTTACCGCTACAAAATTTCTGCAGGATAACCTGAAAAAATTAAAAATTACTATAAATAAAATTTTGTTTAAAAAAACAAAAAAAAAAAAAAAACAAAAGAACTTGATTATATTTTATTTCAATATAAGCCTCGTTTTAACAATGCCTGGATACCTTCTAACTGGGTTTTACTTGATTATATTTAAGTTTTTATAAAACTTCAATTTAATTGTTCATTAAATTTAAATTGCACTTTAAGTAATGGGAGATAATTATCCAATACCTGTTTAAAAAAAATGACTTAAATATTGAAGTTTTGGAATTGGCTGGTAATACTGCTTGTAACAACAAAAAAAAACAAGAATTATTTTTCGTCATTAACCATTCGTAACGATGAAGAATTGTACAAATTGTTGTATGGTAGTGTTTAGCCAAACAAATACGATAAGTTGTTCTTTTACCCAAGAAAACCGAAAGGAAGACTTAAATATGCAATTGAAAATTCGAAAAAAATCATATAATGCAGATCATTGTATTAACAAAAAAAAACAATCCGTCCTTTTCAGGACGACAAATTAATTTTAAAAGAGAATAATTTTTTATTATAAAAAAAAACTAATCAAACGTTAGAAACAGAATCCAACCCAGTTTACGTACCGTTTTCTGGATTCGTATACGGACCAGAAAACTGATTTTACACTCAAAAAAAAAAGTTAGTAGAAAAATTTGTAAACGATTTTCAATCCCACTTTACATACTATTTTTGTACTGATTTTTAGTAAAAAAATTATTATTTAGCAAATCTTTTTGCTATTTACATTTTACATATTACAAAGTTTTAACAGAATATTTACAAATTTTTATTGCTAATTTCAGAAATCATTTTACAAATTTTTGAAAACCGATTTGCTAAATTAGCAAGAAAAATTACTAATTTTAAAAAAGTCGATATTCTAATTAAAACTTATACCTACAAACTTAAATTGCCTTAAAATGTTACATGGAATAAAAAAAGGGATCGGAAGTGAATATACCGACTCATGTCTGAAAATAGGACATCCACTTAAATAGCACTAATATTTTTTTTAGTTCTAAAACGCAGTCTAAAAACAATTAAAATTTGAAATAAAAAGTAAAAAAAAAATTGACTAAAATATTTTGAATAACAGAAATTACCAAATAAAAACTTACATGATTAATTCGTTTATGTTTTAACAATTTATAAAATTTTTAAGCCTTTGATTTTTTTTAATTTTTTATAAAGTATTTTTTGAAAAAAAAATATTAAATAAAAAATTTTAATGCTCGATAAAAAAAATAAATTTAAAATTTTGTACTAAATATTAGTAAATTTTTTTGCTGATTTTAGCAAACAGATTTTAAATTCCACTTTACAAAAAGTATACTAAAATTTAGTAGCGTCTACTAATTTTTCTACTAATTTCATTTTACTACACGTCAGCAGACATGTGTTGCTAAGATAAGCAAAAAATACCGCTGGGCTAAAATTAGCAAAATTTCCCGTTATAACAGCAAAATTTTCAGTTGTCATTACATTATTTTTTTGGTGAGTGTAAGGAGCAATCGAAGCGGAATCGAATCCCGTGAAAGTCAGTCCTTGACGGGCCGTTGTGTTGTTATGTAAAAAAGGAATAAATCCCGTTTTTGCGTCGTAAAAAATACAACGTAAAAGTACTTAAAAGTCATAAGTATTGCACTTTAGTTTGCATTCAGCAATCTATTTTATTTATTTTTTATTATTTCACTATATATGTATTTGTTTATATTTTCATTAAAGCAAAAAACACCATTTGTTATGGAATTAAAACTGATGAAAATGGTGAAGACCATTTAAACGACACAGAAACGGATACAGCAAAAGGGAGTCTTTTCGAAAAACCGATTTTACATTCTCTTAATTGTGCATGTTCTGGAATAAGTGACCAATTCAAAACGTAAAATTTTTTAAATTCACCTAAATGCAAAAACGTTGGTCTTGAATTTGTACGATTTAAGTGTTTATGTTCGAAAAATATTTAAGTTGTCAAAAACAAAAAACGTTTATTTTTACAAATTTGCTTTAGTTTAAGGCGAACAATAAATTCCAGTTTATTTTTTTTTTCTAACGAAAAATAAACTTTTTCCTTTTTTACTAACTAAACTTTACTGAAATAGACCTAACGCTCTTTATGTTCCGGATCTTAAAACGAATTGCATATTTAATATCGTGAGAAAATTTCCTTTAATTTGAGATATCACACTTAGATTTGGCCCCATTAACAGCATATAGAAAAAACTGTTCTTTTTTTATTTTTGAGAGCTGCCATAAAAAACAAACTTTTACCAAAAAATCTACATACACTCACCAAAAAAGTCTGTAATGGCAACTGAAAATGTTGCTGTTATTACGGGAAATTATGCCAATTTGAGCCCAGCAGTATTTTTTGCTAAGCTTAGCAACACATGTCTGCTGACGTGTAGTACAATGAAATTAATAGAAAAATTAGTAGCCGCTACTAAATTTTAGTAGACTTTTTGTAAAGTGGAATTTAAAATCCGTTTGCTAAAACCAGCAAAAAAAATTGCTAAATACTATTAATATTAGTACAAAGTTTTAGATTTATTTTTTTTATCGAGCATCAAAAATTTTAATTATATTTTTTAAAAGATGTTTTATACAAAATGAAAAAAAAATCAAAGGCTTAAAAATCTTAAAAATTCTTAAAACACAAACGAATTTATCATTTTGTTTTAATTTGGTAATTTCTGTTTTGAAAAATATTTTAGTCAATTTTTTTTTTTTTTACTTTTAAGGTTAAATTTAAATTGTTATTAAGGCTGATTTTTAGAAATAAAAAAACTTTTTAGTGCTATTTTAAGTGGATGTCCTATTTTTAGACATGAGTCGGTATCTTCACTTCCGATCCCTTTTTTAATCCTATGTAACATTTTAGGGCAATTTAAGTTTGTATGTATAAGTTTAAATTAATAGAAATAACATTTCCATCAATATCGACTTTTTTAAAATTATTATTTTTTTTTTGCTAATTTTAGCAAATCGGTTTTCAAAAATTTGTAAAATGATTTCTGAAATTAGCAACGAAAATTTGTAGATATTCTGTAAATACTCTGTAATTTGTAAAATGTAAATAGCAAAAAGATTTGCTAAATAATAATTTTTTTACTAAAAATCAGTACAAAAATAGTAAATTAGGATTGAAAACCGTTTACAAAATTTTTCTACTAAATTTTTTTTTCTGAGTGTATTTTAGATGTTTTATAAAAATAGATTTTTTTAGTGTTAAATGGTAAAAATAGGCTTAAAATTAATAAAAATAATTCCAAATTAAATGACAAAGGGACTAAAACCAAACCCGAATTTAAACGGGTTCAGGTTCGCTGTTTATAAAAACTTTGAAGCTGAACCCGCTGAACCCAAAAATTTAACCACAGGTTCGGGTTCAAAAAAAAAAAAAATAATAATAATATTTTTGCTGTTCATGGCGTGAGAAATGTTTTATAGAAAGATCATAAAAAACATAACATTCTTGTACACCAAATAATTGTTCTTAAGTTAAAAAGCTCGACTAGATGGAATTCAAGTTATGACATAGTTCAAGCCTAATTGTAATACAGAAATTTTTGGTCGGAATTACTGGATGCTGCATTAATTATAAATGATAATATTTGAAATATTTGTGAAGAATTCGTAGAAAATTATATTAACCACTAGATACCAGATTTAAATTAATGCTTAATCCCAAAGATGTTGAAAATGCTAAAAAAAATATATTTTAAAAACAATTAAAAATTTGCAAATGGAAAGAGAAAAAGAGAATTGTATTAGAGAATCAATATCTTGTACTTCAGAAGATGATGAAGACATGCTCGAATAAGTTCTAAAAAAAGGAACGATTTTCTAAATCAAATTCATTTTGTCGCCTTAAAGAACAATATTAAAAGAAGAAAACTTAAAAAATATATTAATTATAAAATTAAACGATAATTTTTTTGAAAAATAAATAAATTTTCTATTAATAAAGCATTTGTATTTTTTTTTTATGTTGAACCCGAACCTGAACTTTTTATTTTCATTAAAACGAACCTGAATTCAGTTTTTCAGGGTTTCAGTCCTTGATATGACCCAAGTTGTTTTACTTTTCACAAGATATGTTTAATATTAAAAAAACCGCATGCTAATTGATGTCGCCTACTAACCATCTGTCGTATTCAATTATTAAAAAAAACAAGTAAGAGCGGCTAAATTCGGCTATGCCGAATCTTAAATACCCTTCACCATGGTTGGGAAAAAACTGAAGTTTATATATGGACATATATGGAATGGACAGATTTATATACGGACGCCTTTAAGAGGAAATTAACCATTTAGTTTGGTGATAAAACTTGGACTCGGGAAGATTTATGGTTCCAAAAAATAGGTATTTAAAAAAAATGTATGTTTTGGGCATAACTTTTTTGTATCTGAACCGATATTTCCGAGTTTTTCAGCAAATAATACTAAAGATTTTCGATCTTTTGCTATATAAGACGTATCCATAGGTCATATTACAGCTCTAGAATAGTGTTTGTTGTTTGTGAATAAGAGGTGAAGAGGTGAAAGAAAAGAATTTCAACAAATCGTTAAAAGAAATCACTACAACTGCATGTGTTTTATTTCTACAAAAACGTTTGATTTAGCTGGCAAATTTGCATTTGGGATTTTATTTCGCTTTTTTATTAAAAGTATTTTTAATTTCTTTAGCTTAATTTTAAAAATTTGAAGGAAAATAGTTTATAATTTTTTTTTTTTATAAATTATTATAAGTTATGACCTAAAATAGTTGCACTCAAAGGGAAATTATGTATAAAATTTTCATAATATGTGAGAAATAAAATGGTATAAAAATTTTTTTATAAATTCTTTTAAATCGGAGCAAAAAATAGAAATAAAACCGTTTGTATTTTGTTTGTATCAGAGGGTTTTTATAAAAATTTTGATGTTTTTAGCCTATTTATGGATTATTTAATTATTAAAATAAAATTTTATTTAAATTAATTATTAAATGTTAAAAAAAAACAAAAAATAAACTAAAAAAAAAATCTTAAGAAAATGAAAAAAAATGTACGAAATAAAAGTGTATTAACCGGGATTCGAACCCGCGACCCTTCCATCTGTGGTGAAGGGTATAAAAACGTTTGTGTTTTGTTTGTATCAGAGGGTTTTTATAAAAATGTTGATGTTTTTAGCCTATTTATGGATTATTTAATTATTAATATAAAATTTTATATAAATTTATTATAAAATGTTAAAAAAACAAAAATAAGCAAAAAAAAGTCTTAAGAAAATAATAAAAAAAAAAATGTACAAAAAAAAGTGAATTGACCGGGATTCGAACCTCGAACCCGCGGCCTTAGAGAAAAAAAGTATTTGTGACATAGCGTCTAGACAACTGAGCTATTGAAGCTCACACAAAATCATCGTTAATAGAGGTACATATATAAAAGTCTTCGTTCATTAGGGATTTGTTTAGTTTTTATTTAAATGACAAATCTTTGTTTGTGTGTTGTTTGTGTATAAAAAGTGGAGATGAAAGAAAAGAATTTTAACACATGGATGTGTTTGTTATGCGTAAAGTTCTACATACATATTAAACAAAGGGATTTTACCGGAAAAATTAGAGGTAGTCCTGGTTTTTTGCTAATATCTCAGCCATTTATTAACCGATCTGTCTGATTTTTAATAGCAAACAGAAATGGATCACATGTAACAGAAATAAAAAACAATCAAGTCCTCATCATGTCTGGGTTCTTCGGAAAACCCATTTTAACACACAGACGGACAGACGGACATCGTTAAATCAACTTTGCTCTTCATAAGGACCCAGAATATATATACTTTATAGGATCTAAGATCAATATTGTAGAAATTACAAACGAAATGACAAACTTATATATACCCTTCCACCTGTGGTGAAGGGTATAACTAGTGGAAGTGAATTCAAGAACACCAAAATAATTGAATTTGTTTTATTTTTTGCGTATTTGGATTCCAGAATATAGACGATTGTTCCGTATATGTACAAGCTGTGACGGATACTTATTTAAACGTTTATTGGGAATTTATTCCAAAAAATTTTTGATTTTTAGTACAATATTTATTTTTACTGATTATTATTTAAAATAAAATATTAAAAAGTAAAATGTTTACTGACTTAATCGTGGTTAAGAACTACCTAAATCGTGTCATAATATGGCAAAATTAGGAAATACGCTGGTAAACTTTATAGTTACTGCTATGCAAATTCGATTAGAAAAAAAATAGAATGGTACAAAAAATCCGTAAGGGATAAAATGCATTGTGTATGTAGTATAAAACTTTACAAAATCCTAAATTAAGGCACTGTTTTTGACGAAAGTAATTGTCAATTTTAATCCTAGGAAATTTTTGGAAACATTAAAAAGTTTTGTGGTAAATAGAATATTTTTTAAAAAATTTGCCAGACTTAAAGGTTGGCAAGATTTACAAGTCTCTTAACTACTTAAGCCCATTAATACAATGTTAAGTTAGCTACTACGAAAACTGGATATTTTACTGACACATTTCCGTGTAAAATTTAAATTTGACTATTAGTTAAATTTTAACTCGACATTCAGTAATCGGGCTTTAGAGTAAAATCCAAATATTTGTTGTTTATTCTATTTTAAATGATAACTTAAAAATGTTTTCAAAACTTATATAACTCGATTTGTTGTTGCATATTTTGTTAAAAATGCATATTATAACAGTGCATATTTTTTGTTTGTATATTTAATGACTTTTAATTTGCATTTTATTGCATATTTTCTTTAAATTGCAATTATGTTTTAATTAAAAATAAACTACAGGAAGAAATTGTAAACTAGGATATTACTCATATGCAGGTTCCCCAGATACTTTTTGTCGTTGTCCCCTTACATAACAAAAATATTCCAAAAAAATTGTCAATTATAAACAAATGTTTTTAGTTAAGTAAATAGAAAATTTTTCTATTTATTTGTCCAAAGTAACTTTACAGCAAAAATTACTGTTGAATAGTAAAAAAAAATTGAGTATAAATCTTTAAAAAAATCTTCAAACCTTTATAAAAAAATATATATTATTTTTTTTTTTTTTGATTGTATATATATTCCAAAAATTATAAATTTTCCATAATTCTATATTTGTAGCATACGATTCCTTAACAGAGACTTTTTATCAAAAACAAAAATCTTTTATGTGCAATTTAGACTGCAGACATTATCATTTTTAAACAAGATTGTGGCCCAAGGCGTTTTTTATTTAAATCAAAACAAATAAAGTCTTAGGAAAAGATTTCTTGAATTTTTATTTGAAAGCTTTCAACATTTTAAGAAATTTGATTGGACGCAGATCACGAATGTGGTAGGATAGTTAAATTTTCAAATAAATCTTCTGCAATAAAATACAAAATTGAAAACAAGAGAGGTATACATATTTAGTAAACTTTTTACTTTGTTTTTTTTTTTTTTTTAATTCGAATAAAACGCGAATTTCAATTGATTTTGAAAAAGACATTGGCTGAGATAAAAAAAAAATTAAGCTAATTTGTAAAAAAAAAATTTCATGAGCCCACTTAGCTAGAAAAATACGAACGGCAAAGCGTTGGCCCAGAGCTTTTAACAGTGGTGCCAGCGTCAGCAGAACGAACGATTCTGGGTTTGGCCGTTACATTTTTAAAACGTTGGCTGAGCATTGACGAAAGATATGTGTATAACAGGAAAATAATTCTTCTTTTTCTTTTTAAATTTGTAAATTTTGTTAACCCAGTACTGGCAAAGAACTTTTTGCTATCGTTTGTAAAGCATTTTAAACCAGGCCTCTGCCAGTGCTTTTATTATTTTTGCGGTTGTACATTTTGTAAATCAAGTACTGGCAAAGCAAGCATTTTTTGCCAACTGTGGAAAAGCGTTCAAAATCAGTGACTTTATTATAAACCAGCAAAACCACACATTACCAAATAATGTGTAAAGTAATGTGTAGCCATAAGGGCTCATGTATTACTTTACGCCTTAATTCACTGATGAATTTTACAGGTGATGAGCCTCAAAGTAATGTATATACCCATTACTTAAGAGGTGATAATGTAAGGGGTTACTTATATGGTTACTAGAATGGAAAAGGTAATGTGTCTAAAAATAGATTTTTAAAAAAGGGGAATTTTTATTAAAAAAAATTATTACAAATATTTTAAACGTTATTAAAAATAATGTGGTCATGATGGGAATCGAACCAGGGAACTGAAGTTGCAAGCCAAGAACTCTACCCACTGTAAAGTAAATGTATATACCCATTACTTTAGAGGTGAAAATGTAAGGGGTTAGTTATATGGTTACAAGAATGGAAAAAGTAATTTGTCTAAAAATAGATTTTTGAACAAGGGGAATTTTTATTAAAAAAATTATTACAAATATTTTAAACGTTATTAAAAATAATGTGGTCATGATGGGAATCGAACCAGGGAACTGAAGTTGCAAGCCAAGAACTCTACCCACTGAGCTATCGACGCATATAGTATATGATTGCTTTAAACTTAAGTGAATTGTTGCGATTTGTTGTTTCGCTAGTGTTGTCAAAACAAACATACATTACCCTTTTGCTTACAAAAAAAATACAAAGTAATGTATCTAAAAATAGATTTTCAAAAATATTTCAATTATTACGTTACATTTATAAATCATATATTACGTAATCAATAATCAGTAATTTATTACTTTATGCCTCATTACAAGGTAACGCATGAGAATATCGCACCTATCACCAAAGTTTTGTATATGATTGTAAATTTTATAAGTCAAGTACTGGCTAAGCACTTTGACAGAGCGTTTTAAATAAGTGTCATGCCAGCACTTTGTTTGCTGCACCAATGGTAATCAGTGCTCTGCCAGTACGACTTAAAAAAATGGGACTGATTGAACTTTTATATTTTTATACTAAAAAATAAAACAAATTTATACTTTTTCATGTATTTCAAATCGAAATTCAAGAGTTTATTACCTGTTTAGCCAAAAAGAAACGAAAACCATATGATCGTTAACTAAGTATCAGTTTTGTCCACCAATTATGTTGCCTATCGAATTCGTGTGGTAACGACAAATGTTTCCATAGAAAATTATATTTTTAGTTATAAAAGCCAACATTTAATTATTTAAAAATTTATTTTTAGATTCAGGTTATTTTTCACACTTTTGCTTACTGCACCTAATTTAAATTTTCTTTGATATATTTGATATTTATAAATTTTGTTA
Organism: Eustalomyia histrio; assembly: GCA_949748255.1. NCBI lineage: Eukaryota > Metazoa > Arthropoda > Insecta > Diptera > Anthomyiidae > Eustalomyia > Eustalomyia histrio. The sequence goes on along the minus strand of OX456525.1, from coordinate 84,774,017 downwards.
AAGGGAAGCAATACTCAGGAAATTCTTCCTACTAATTATTGTGTTGCTTTCTTTGGAAAGGAGATAGAGGGGAGAAGAATGGTGGCGAAAGATGAAGGGCTTCAAATATGGCAAGACTTTAATTGTGCCAGATGATATATCTGGAATAGTTTTTGCCCGCCATCTAATGGAGAGTTGGCGAATAGTTGAAGCTTTTGAGTTCATAGCGAACACCGAAGGAGGACGATGAGATATGTATGATGAGGTAAGAAAACTCATACATATTACTTTTCTATATCAATGTTACCGTCGCAATCCAACGCGCTAACCACAACGCCCTCGTTTTTTATTTGACAGTCTAGTGTTTTTTTTTTTTTTTTACTTTTTGTATGAATTTTTGAAATTGAAGGAACATGGTTTAGAAAGACTAGGCTACTAGGTACTAGGCTACCTTTCTACCCACTGGCTGATTCTATGTACTGTACACAATTACTGAAGGAATTTTATTTTTAAAGTGGATTGGAAATGTCAATAATTGGATAAATTTTCACATAAAATTTATTATCGCGAAAAGCCAGTTTTCTATATGGAGTATAACAGCTTTTTATATCAAATCAAAATAACTTAATATACCAGCAAAACTTTGGTAATGGGTGCGATATTCTCATGCGTTACCTTGTAATGATAGCTCAATACCTTTTTCATTATTTACAAGCACAAATTAATAAATTACTTATTATTGATTACGTAATATATAATTTATAAATGTAAAGTAATAATTGAAATATTTTTGAAAATCTATTTTTAGATACATTACTTTTTGTTTTTTTGTAAGCAAAAGGGTAATGTATGTTTGTTTTGACAACACTAGCGAAAAAACGAAGCGCAATAATTCATTTAAGTTTAAAGCAATCATATACTATATGCGTCGATAGCTCAGTGGGTAGAGTTCTTGGCTGGCAACCAGATTTCCCTGGTTCGATTCCCATCTTGACCACATTATTTTTAATTACAAATATTTTAAATAAAATATTTGTAATAACTTTTTTTAATAAAAATTCCTCTTTTTTAAAAATCTATTTTTAGACACATTACTTTTTCCATTCTCCTAACCATATAAGTAACCCCTTACATTATCACCTCTAAAATAATGGGTATATACATTACTTTGAGGCTCATCGCCTGTAAAATTCATCAGTGAAGTAAGGTGTAAAGTAATCCATGAGCCCCTAAGGCTACACATTACTTTACACATTATTTGGTAATGTGTGGTTTTGCTGGGTTTTAAAAAAATAACCTACATCAGTGCATTGGAGGGCAAATATTTAAATAATAATCTAATATTTTTAATATAAAATATTCATATTAATTATTTGATTTTATTTATTATTGTAGTTTTAGTTTTTAATAAGAGACACCAGTGTGAGATTTGATCCATTCCAAGTAGCTGGTCAAACGAGTGAAGGCAGCGGGGAAACCTAAAGCGCAACCCTTTGCGGCAACGAAAGAACTCAAACCAACTTGAACATTAGAAGATTCCAAAACCAATGGACCACCAGAATCACCATTGCAGATAGAAACACCACCTGGAGTAGAAACACAAATGTTGGAGGACCTAATCATGGAGCTACCGAATGTGCGAGCACAGACTGAGTTGGGGAGGACTTGCATACGGGCCCATTGCAAGTAGTCGGTGACACCGCTAGCAGAGTCGGAGATACGGCCCCAACCAGAAGCAATAACGTATTCATCAGAGTTGGTAGAGTAAGAGTTGGCAATAGCAGGAATTTTAACAGGTTGGATCTTGGCGGAGTAAGCAACATATGGAATTCGGATTAAGGAAATATCGTTAATTAGGGATTCGCTGTTAAAGCCGGAGTGTATGATGATGTTGCTTTTGTCAACGGTGTGGGTAACTTCGGCGGAAGTACGAATGGTAGAACCCAAGTAGACTGTAACGGATTTGATACCCTGAGTACAGTGAGCAGCAGTCAACACCCATTTGTTATCGATCAATGAACCACCACACCATGCAGAGGAGCCATCGCTACTCATCAGGGATAGGCCAACTTGGTAGGGGAATTGACCAACATAGGCATTGTTGCCATTAGTTATGCGTCCTTGAAGTTTCAAAACGGATAATTCAGCAGCTGAAGCGGTGGCCAAAGCCAAAACAAATGCGATTAAGAATTTCATGTTGCTATCTAGTCTACAAACAACTGATGTACTTTCTCTATTCGGGCCGGGCTTTTATAGTAAAATTCTAATAGTGCAATGTTTATTCACTATGTAGATATTTATAACAGTTTTATAAAACAACAACAAAAATCAAACATTTGGTATATATACAGTATTGACTCTTTGATTTTTTTTTTTGCAAGAGTTTTAAATTTTTTGCAAAAATAAATATCTTTTATGTACCTAGTACTTTCATAAGTTCTGGTACGCAATCAAATCTTCCCGCTGTCAGAAATCCACTGAATTCACAATTGACAGTACTTCGACAAGTGAAATCTACTCTTCATTAGGTCTATAAAAACATGTTTCCATGCTACATTTGCTACAGGCAACATTTTTTAAACAAAGCTACGTAATTTTGTGTAACATACTATGAGCTAACCGCTCGCGCAGTTTGCTAACTACCTGTTCTGATAAAATCGTAAAGAATCGCATCATTAAATATGAACTACAAAAGAAATATCAAACATCCACTAACGGTGGGTTTGAAGCAGAAACCCAAGCAATAATCCAAAGTTGTGGTTTGCTACCAGAACGCTAATAATGCCCACAGGCCAACTCTATTTACTGATGAGAAAATTTTAACTGTGGAGTAGTCATTCAACGAACTGAATGATACAGTATACGCTTAGTCCTTTCAGCAGGCTTCGGAAGTGGTTCAAAGACGTTACAATCCTCGTTCACGACGGAGTCCCCAAACTCCATTTTTGCAATATGAAATCAAAACTTCAGCAATGGTATACCAACCCAAGTTTGTAGAAAACAGCCATTTTTGAAAATTCAACAAAATTTGATTTTTTGTGTTATTTTGAGAACTATCTAAAAACGTTGTCATCAAAAATCCAACTTGTACTTTTGCAATCTATTCACCAAGGGCTTCCATCAGACATGATATTCTTTTTAATTTTCCAAAGGATAATAGTTATCCTTACAAATGAATGTGAAATTTACCCTTTTTTTAGTTTTTCGCTATTATTTAACGTATTAAAATTAAATTGTTATTAAAAGTCCTGTCTCGTATAAGATAACATTCCGTGGACATAAAATCATTCAAAAAAGAATTTTGGGCAGAGGCAAATATAAGAAAATTTCTTTATGAAAATCAAACATTTTTTGGATGAAATTTTCGCGAAATTCGCGTCTTCGAATTTAATTTTGATTTTATATTCGCAATGTACACACAAACATATATATAAGATTTGATGAGTCGCGATCGAAGTAAATACGAGGGCGGATCAATAAGTACGTGACTTTTCGAATCCCATCAAGTACCACCTGTTAATAGACTACTGTCAAATTTTGAGCAAGTTCCGTCATTTACTTTGCGTTTAACAGCAGGATTTTTCGAGGTCCATAAAATAGACATTTGGTTGATCAATAATTTCATCGTTGGAGCTAAATCTCTTTCCACCGAGCCATTTCTTTAGATTTGGAAATAGAAAATAGTCACTGGGGTCTAAATCTGGAGAATAAGGCGAATGAGGGGGCAATTCGTAGTCTACTTCATGGATTTTTGCCATGGAAACTAAGCTGTCACACGATTCCGTTGGTGGTCGATTGTGAGCAAACGCGGCAGCCATCTTGCGGAAAGCTTTCTCATACCCAAGTGATCGTTCAAAATTGAAACCCCTGTGAGATGCCTATGTCTTCCACAATCTATCGTCCAACACCATATCGTGAATTTTTTCAATTGTTTTGAGTGTAGAGACCTCAACTGGGCGTTCAGAACGTTCGCCATCTTCGTCTTGTAAGGCCACAACGAAAGTCAGTAAAGCACTTTTTTACCATTGAAATCGATAGTGCAGAGTCCCCATAGTATTTATCAAGCTTTTCCTTGGTTTGATTGACGATTTTTTTTCCCAAAAAATAATGTTTAATGAGCATTCAAAATTCACTATTTTCCATTTAAAAAAAAGACACAAGGTTGTATGTTTTGAACAGCTGTTTAACGCAAAGTAAATGACTGAACTTGCTCAAAATTTCACAGTAGTCTCTTAACAGGTGGTACTTGACGGGAGCAGTGTTTCATTTTATATAACTACGAGGGATGTTCAAAAAGTCACGGACGTATTTATCTGCCCTCGTAATTATATTTAATTTTTCTCAATATTTAATTTATTTAAAATAGTAGATCAAGTACAATTTTGAAAATTCAATGGTGATGTGCTACTTCTAAATAAAACCTGTTTTTTAATTTCTTTGGCTGACCATATTTTTTTCCATAATGGCTTATTTGTAGCAGAGCTGATTAACAAATTTTGTACAACGAATTACATACTTTTATAAAAAAATTTAACAAAATAAAATCGCGTATATCAATAATTTTTACTGTTTAATAAAATTTAAAAACATCGATAAAACAATTTTTATATTTTACTGCCAAAAAAGTTACCAAAATGAAAAGTTCACATCTCCACATTGAAAAAAATAACCAACACGGCAACGCTGTCTAGAACACTAATTTAAAAATTAAAATAAAAACTACTGATTATGATTAATATTTCATTTAACGGAGAAATAAAAAAAATTTACCCGAAGCTAATATCTCTGAAATCAAACAAATATCAACATTTGAATTCTGGAAAAATCTAAAAAACTTATAAATTAACAAAAAAAAAAAAACAGAAAAAGGGTATTTTGGAAAAAAAATTAGCCTTGATTTTTGGTTCCATAGGTTCTAAATCGGTACAAAAAAAAATGACCACAGTGCGACGACCTTCTGTTTTTCAGGCCATTACTTTTTCATTAGGCCAAACTGTAATAAATTTTTTTCTACTCAAATTTTAAACTTGAACATTTTCGGGTTTTCTTTAAAAACTACATTGCAGCTACAACATAAAATAAATTGAGTCTTTTAATTTTAATAAAAAAAAAATGCTTATGTGTTTGAACTCAGAGCCCAAAGCCTAGCAGGCTATGTCTTTACCCACTGCATCAGAGACACTTACATTAAGCTGTTGTTTAATTTTGAATAAATAAATAAAAAGCAAAAATATAATGCATATCAAAATTTTGGTTTAATAATAACAATTGCTGTTGCAAATCTTGATATTTTAATATAATTATTAAAATTGTGAAAAATAATGGTTGATAAACAATTTGCTTGGAAAAACAAATATTTTTGATAGAGCAATGGTTTTTTTTAGTAACAGTACTAATATTAGATTATTGCTGCAATATTCTGTTCAAATTACAAAAATCTTCGATCAATTGTTGGTTGTGGCCTGTTAAAGGTAATGTAGAAGTATATATTTTTTTCAATAATGATAAGAAGAACCAATATTTTGAATGATGTGACATTGTTTAACTATTCTGATGAAGTACTTTTAGCACTTACAATTTAAATAGCGATACAATTTTGGTGGTTCCGATAGAATTCAAACCCATTTATTTTCTGTGTGTAATAACTTCAGCAAATGCCTAAGCAATAGAGAAAATTATTTCAACTGAACTACAACACGTTAAACAGACTTTTTTTACGAGTGCAGAGATACTGTGAATTTAACTAAAATTTAATGTTTAAATAAGTATTATTTACTTAAGCTAAATATTCAATTTATTAAATAAACAAGATATTAAATTTATTGCTATTGTTTTATATTTATTAAATATTTATCTAAATTCACAACATTTTTAAAAAATAAAAAACATAACCCAATCTGTGTGTATAAAAACCCAATCGATTTAAAATTATTATCATTATACCATCAAATTTTAAAATTTGAAGTTAAGAGAAAAAAAAACGGAAAAAATGAAAATTATTACATTAACCATCTTGTTAAGCTTGATTGCGTTGTCAGTTTCACAAGTTATAAATGAAATGCCTGATGAATCCTTAAGTGATGCAGATGATACTTTTGAAGCCGATGCAGAAAATCCTGTTGATGATGACACACAAAACTCGCCTGAAGTTGATACTGAAGATCCTACCGTTGATACAACTAGAGCTCCTCATCCTCAAAAACATCATCATCATCATAAGCTTGCACATAAGTTGGCACATCATCTGGCTCATCATATTTTGCATCATATTGTATAATCATAATATTTACCACATTACGGTCACAGTAAGGATGGCTCGGCTCGCTCACACAAAGGTGGCTTATGCAAAAAATAATTTGTTTTGAAATACATATAACCCCGGATTATTAAAAAAAATGTTTTTTTATTTATTTCCATGAGACGATTGTATAGTACATTTTATTAATGGAAAACTTCGGAAATATGGCAAGTAGTTAAAAAAAACTTTACTCTAATACAACGGTTCCCCAACAGGGGTCCCGACCCTCTGGATGTCCGTAGCTGCATTCAAAGGAGTTCGCGAAGAGTTCTGAAAAAATTCTTCAAGAATAAGCAGATAATAATAAATAATCTTACAATGTCAGTTGCCATAATTGAAGCGGAGCCGCGAATAACGTTTTAAGCGAAAATTTTTACAAAACCTGTTTTTTCCAGATTAAGGTTAAAATAACTCTATTTTATGACTTAAAAATGAAATATTAGGCAAAATTATACAAGATTTCGTTATTAAAATGCAATCTAAAGAAGTCAGTCGGTGAGATACACCTACAAGTTCTAAAACGCTTTTATCGATTTCTCAACAATTTTACTTTTGTCGCTTCCAACGTTATTCGCGGCTTTGCTTCAATTGTATTTAAAAAAATTTACAAAAATAATTATTTATTTATTTATTTTATTTATTAATCATATAATTACAAATTATATGTTAATACCCTAACCGAGCACTAGCAACAAAGGCCTTCGGCTCGTTGTAGCGAAGACAGATCAGAGCCTCTGGTGGGAATTGAACCCACGACCCCCGCACTGATAAGCTAGCACGCTACCAACTAGCCCACCGGGGCGCTCCAAAAATAATTAATATGGCGAGTTTTCAAAACATTTGATTGAAATAAGAACTAAGTGTACCCTAAAAAGAAATATATATGGGGCAGTGGTGTATTTAATTTAACGCCTTTTATCTTTTTTTCGAACGTTTTCTAAAATAGGATTAATTAAAGGTTGATTTACACGTCGATTATTCTTATCTGCTATTACTCATTTTTCCAAATTGAGTGGTTAATTTGTTGTTAATTTTAATCCAAGATATTATTTTACATATAGTGGACGTATTTTTAGACGCTTTTAAGCTCAATACAAATTTAATAATAAATAACTTAAAAAAAAAACATTGTAATAAATAAAATTTAAAAATAATGAAAAAAATTTCTCACGAAGTTGAAGACAAGATTGTTTTAATGACTGCGAATGGACTATCTTCTCGAAAAATTGCTTTGGAATTAAAAATTAGCCAGTCACTTGTGATGAGAGTCCATAAAAGACTCAATGTAAAATCTAAGGTTAAGGTCAGAGGGCGTAAAAGGCTTTTGACAGATGCGGACGCACGCCTTATGATGATGAATATGAAGAGAGATAAGTGCTTGACTGCAGGAAATGCAGCTTTGGCAATTAGAAAGCCTGTTAGCCGATGGACGGCAAGAAGATCTCTCCACCACATTGGATATATTTCTGCAGTAAAGAAAAAAAAAAAAACATGCTCTATCGGTAAAAAATGTAAAGGCGCCACTAAACTTTGCACGAGAACACCTGAGTTGGACTGAAGACGACTGGAAACGTGTCATATGGTCAGACGAATCGAAATTCAACAGATTCCAATCTGATGGTAAGCAATATTGCTGGCGCCGGCCCGCCCAATGAAACCATCAAAAGACATCACGTGAAGGAAACGGTGAAACATGGTGGTGGCAACATCATGGTGTGGGGCTGTTACATGGAATAATGAGAAAAGAGAATTACCTGAACATTTTACAGAGCCATCTTCCCGAATTTGTTGACAGAAGCGCCTAACCTGAGGAAGAGGACATATTTCAGCAAGATGGTGACCCTAAGCATACGTCCAAAATCGTGAAGAAATGGCTTACTGAACAAAAATTTCAGTTGATGGAGTGGCCGGCACAAAGTCCTAATCTCAATCCAATTGAAAATTTGTGGTCAATTGTGAAACGACGATTAGGCACTTACAAAAGAGCACCATCAAGTCTGGGCGAGCTTTGGGAGCGTGTTGCCAGGGAATGGCAAAATATTTCCCGAGAAGTATTGGAGAATTTAGTTGAAAGCATGCCAAAGCGCATGAAAAATTTAATAAAAACAAAGGTCTATGGACCAAATACTGACATTTGCGTGCAAATTGAAATAGTGCAATATTGAGTACATGCAGGTTGTTTTGGTTTTTGTCAATTTTTTGTTAGCATATAATACTTTTTTTTTTGTTGTAATTAAAATAAATTGAAGTCAACTAAACAACAAATAAATGGAAAAAAAATTTTTTTGTTATCTTCATTATTACGCTTTTTATGCATTCCGAAGTACAAGAATTATATCTTTGTACTCATTAATGCTCCCCACTGTATGTATTTAAAATTAAAAATACTCAATTAACAATTTAACTTATGTAGACATTCGAAGTAGTTATAGTTGTTAAAAAGTAAGAATTTATAAAAATGCTGCCAAGCCTTAAAAATTCTTTGCTTTTTTTTCTTTAAATGTAAACGAAAATATTTGTCATATGAATATTTAAAATTTTTCTATTTGAAAAAATAGTAATTTGAAAATATAGTAAAAACAACAAAATCTAACAAATAAATTTTATTTGTTAGTAAATAAAGTCCCCGGCCTGACACATAGATGGCGCTACTAGACTTAAAACGATATGATTTTTAGTTAGCCCTAACCTTCAAAAGACACGTGTATAAATTTGACAGCTGTCGGATCATTAGTTTGTGAATTATAGCATTTTGAGTGAAGCAACTTTTAATATTATGAAAAAAATTGATAAAAAAGGAATTTCGCGTGTTGATAAAATATTACTTTTTCAAGGGAGAAAATACAGTTGAAGCAAAATCTTGGCTGGATGACGAGTTTCCGGACACTGCTCCAGTAAAATCAACCATCAAGGATTGGTATACTAAGTTTAGACGTGGTGAAATGAGCACCGAAGACGGTGAACGCAGAAGACGCCCAAAAGAGGTTGTTACGGACGAAAACATCAAAAAAATCCACAAAATGATTTCGAATGACCGTAAATTGAAATTGAATGAAATAGCAGGTACTCTAAAGATATCAACTGAACGTGTACATCATATCATTCACAAATATTTGGATATAAGAAAGCTCAGTGCAAAGTGGGTACCGCTCGAGCTCACTTTTGAACAAAACAGATCTGGCCCCCAGCGACTATTTCCTGTTCTCAGATCTCAAAAGAATGTGAAGAAATTTTCGTCGAATGAAGAGGTGATCGCCGAAACTGAGGCCTACTTTGAAGCAAAGTACACAAAATGGTATCGAAAAGTTGGAGGGTCGCTATAATCAGAGTATCACCTTTAAAGGGAACTATGTTGAATAAAAAAACGAATTTTGCCAAAAAAAAATGTGTTTTAGTATGGTAGGCCGGGGACTTTTCAATTGATCTGTTATAAATGCTAAAGTTCGTGTTCCGGTGAAGTCCATATATGAAAACAAGTAGTTTTAGATATAGAGAAATAAAAAAAAGCTTTTTTATACAAAAAATAGACAAAATTGTCCAAATATGACAATTGAAATTAAAAAAAAAATCCGAAATAAAAGAAAACAATTAAAATTCGAAATAAATAAAATTCGAATAAATAAAATTAAAAAATTCGCAATCGATACTTAATGAGATTAATTAAAATTAAAAAATACCAAACGCAATTAAAAAAATTATTGAAATTCAACAAATATTTATTTTATTTAATTTGGAGGTTTTGAATATCAATTGATGCTTTATAAACTACATTTCGAGTCATTCCAAAAGTTTTTGAAATAATCTAATTGTTTTGAAATGTTCTTTAAATTTGAGTAAAATTTGGGCAAAATTTCATAATAAAAACAAGTAAAAAAGTAGAGCTAGAGGTATCTTTACATTTAGAGGTATCTTCACATTTTCACTCATAATTTTTTAACGGCTGGACCGATTTTGCTCATTTTCAATACCAAACTCCTCGGAAGGATGTACAATAATCTGCGTAAAAATAAAATAGGCATCCCCGCTTGCGTCTTCGCGTCGTGATAACCATTTCAACAGACAGACGGACAGGCAGACGTACATCGTTAAATTGACTTAAAATTGCATAAGGATCACGAATATATATACTTTATGGGGTCTTAGACCTATATTTCGACATGTTACAAACGGAATGACAAACTGATATATACCCCAGCAAAACTTTGGTAATGGGTGCGATATTCTCATGCGTTACCTTGTAATCATAGCTCGTTACCTTTTTCATTATTTGCAAGCATAAAGTAACAAGTTACTCATTATTGATTAAGTAATATATGATTTATAAATGTAAATTAATAATTTAAATATTTTTGAAAATCTATTTTTAGATACATTACTTTGTGTGTTTTTGTAAGCAAAAGGGTAATGTATGTTTGTTTTGACAACACTAGCGAAAAAAAGAAGCGCAACAATTCATTTAAGTTTAAAGCAATCAAATACTATATGCGTAAATAGCTCAGTGGGTAGAGTTCTTGGCTGGCAACCAGATTTCCCTGGTTCGATTCCCATCTTGACCACATTATTTTTAATTACAAATATTTTAAATAAAATATTTGTAATAACTTTTTTTAATAATGTAATGTGTGGTTTTGCTGGGACCATCACCATATATGGTGGTGGGTATAATTAACACTAAAAATATAAATATAAAATATAACACTTAGTATTATATATAAAATATAATTACTCCAACCAAATGAAAATTAGCCCCAAAATTAAGTTTGAGGCATATTTTTATTTACTAAATTGAGGCTTTTATTCATTATGTAAAATAACACCAATTTGAAGAAATAAAAAATGACCCCAAAATATGCAAAGCATTTATATTGAAATATTTTTGCAGCATCCGACGATCTTATCAAATTTTAGAGAGAATGGTTTTCTATAACATTGCGTCTTAGAGCTTGGCAATTTTAAGACCTGTTAAGAATTATATTTGTTCTTAATGTATGAAAAACAAAATTTTCGTATGCGGCGCCAACTTCTACAACTACTAATATTTTTTCGTATAAAATTCTTTAACAAAAGTCGCGCGATTTTTGGTCAACATTTTCGCCTGCCAAATAGATTTTCCTGTCACGATAATGTGGTAAATAATTTATAATATATTGCACCAAGCCGAGTAATTGACGTTTCGTCAAAAGAATTTTGTAGCATAATATATTTTTATCAAAATTATCTAAAAGCGGAGAGATGCTTTACAACACAAAAACCATCAAAATGTAGTTAATATTAAATGTATACATTAGATCTCAGTCAATGTAATATATGCATGTTTTAAATAAAAATTGTTTTTGAATTTAAAAGTTTTAAATCCTTCAAAAAATTTCAAAAAATTTAGGTTTAAAAATTGCCAGCTTTAAAAAAAAATTTTAAAAAATATATTTTGGGCCTCCCTCCCTGAAACAAAATCTTGAAACTTAAAACTAAAATTATACATATTCAATGAAATTTATGTAATTCACCTTCTCCGAGAAAAGGGACCTAGTGTGTGAAAATGAAGTTTTTAGAAAAAACATTTCAATTAATTTTGTAAACGTTTGCATTTTAGGTATTACCAAGTACCACCACTTTGACTTCAAAAAAAAAAGAAATTGTATATAAAGAACTTGTGGACTCGGAAGAAGAAAGACTTAATTTGCGATTAACGGCGGAGCTACTGGTTCACAGAGTGAACCCAACGCGAAAAAAATTCGAAAAATAAATCTGAACCTGCTAGCAAGAAAAAAATCGAAGCACCGGATCACGAGAAAAGAAAGCTGAAGTCAAAGCGCGGAAAAAAGAAAAAAACTGAAATTGTCAATCGGAAGAAAATTGAAGTACCAGATCACCAAACACCGAAAAAAAGTCTAAACTCCAAAAAAATTCGAAGACTGCCGAAAAAAAAAAAAAAAACAATTTAAAACCAAAAAATCAAAAAAGGAAAATTTTAATGTTTTTCTCATTTTTATCGATTTTCCCAAGTTCGTTTTGTACGTTCTTATGGGGTAAATAAATTTTATTAGAAATCTAACTCATTTCATCTTATTCTACACCCTTTTAGGTACCAGAATCCACTCTTAAGTCCAAACCCGTTTTTTGACACACTAGGACTATTTTCTCGGAGAAGGTCAGATATGCAAAAAAACAAAAATATACTCATCATCAACTAACTCATTGGCCCCCAGCCGAAAAAAAGATATAAAATAAGAAAAATCATAAAAAGTTATACAGCCCCGTCATAATTAGTAGCAATTCAGTACAAACATATCATTGAAGCCTATGCACATATTCAATATATTAATATCAAGCTTGAGTCGAAAAACATTATTAGAATGCGAGAATATTCGCAACTCATATGGTAGTCGGTTTCAACAACGTGCAACTCTAACCACGAAAGATCTTTCAAACAGAGAGCAGCAAATTTTCGGAATCAATATTTGCTTATTTCTAGTAGAACGAGAAAAAGAAAATTTCTTACATAAGGTGATAACTATGATACTTTTAATTGTTTTGTGAAATAAAATAATATTACGATATTTAACAAAGTCTTCAAAAGAGCAACCAAGAAATTTTCTTACAAATTCAGAAACATGCTCACATATCGAGTCACAGACTTAACAACTGCTTCAAGTTTTTTTAGGTAAGTAACAATGGTTCCTGATACAACCTCAAGCTCATACAAGAGCTGAGGCATAAGAAGTGAATTAGCCACCCTACATTAGATTGGAAAAGGTAAGAAGATATTAGTAGAGTATATTCTACGTAAGATATAAGAGTTTCTAAAATGCACAGATTCAATGTGGGATTCAAAACTCAGCCGATGTTCAACAATAACACCTAAACATCTATGCTGACTTACGCAATCAATCCGGAAATCACTTATAAGAGATATTCAAATCAGATAAAAAATGCTCAACAACATAGCCTTAGTCTTAGAATGGTTTATAGCCGAAGAATTCTCAGACGTCCATTGTAAAATATTATAATGGCAGAAATTTATATTGGGCTCCAAAGCATCAGCAAAGTTACGATTTGTATTGAAAAGTAACAAAAGATCATCTGCAAATAAAAATGGTTTACAAATACCAGTGTTCACAACCACAGGGAGGTCATTTATATACAATATAAATAAAAGTGGACCAAGCACTGACCCTTGTGGTACTCCAGATATAAGCGAAAGATTATTCGAATATTTTCCATATAGATCTACAAACTGCAACCTATCACTTAAAAAAGGCAGTACTAGTCTACAAGTTGGCTTTGAGAAATTGAAGTTACTCCTAAACTTATTGATCATAGTTGAGAAGCATATAGAGTTGAAAGCCTTACACTCAAAAAAAAAGAACTAGAATTAAGAAAATTAACTTATTTAAGGGAAAAGTTGAAATGAAAACGGCGCCAAAGACACTTTTTACCAATATTTAATATAATTTTCCTTAAAATTAAGAAACAAATTTTACTTTAAATTTGGTTGAAATTTCTAAATTATAGAAAAATTTTACTACTGAGAAGTAAATTTTTATTAGAAAACAGTAAAATTTCCTCCTAATTATTTCATACATCATCTAAAATTGTACTGTTAGTTAGGAAATGTTTCCTTGGTTTTAAGAAAAATTTTATTTTATTTAAGTTCATTAGATAGTTTTATTTTACTTAAAACTAGGACTTAACTCCCTAAAAATAAGAAAATATTTTCTAACATCAAGTTAAATAGCACTTCTTTTAAGTAAAAATCATCCTTATCCTGCTTCTATGGTAAAGGTAATATATTTGACCATATTTTAAAGTACTTTACATTCATTGAGTAGGTATTTTTCCACTTTCGGAGGACTTTCGCTTTGTGAGGACACTGCTCTTAACAAGCTTTTTGCTATACATTTTTATCTTAAAATTAAATTGAATTATACTAGATATATGTATTTAAAATATAAATTAAATTTCATTAGCAAAAAGATAAACAAATTAAAAAAAATGTACTGCAGGATATCCTGAAACGTAATAAATTGTGACAAAGTTAGTTCCTTTTCGTAGTTAATTAACGGTTCTGCTTGAGATAACTACAAAAAGGGAAGCCCTAAGAGACACACGGCATCTATGACTATACAACTCTGGGGGTCCTTTGTCTTCTTAAATTAACTAATTTAAGGAAATTGTTGCAAAAATACAAAATATCACAGTTACAGTTCTTGTTATTATTGGAAAATGAAAAAATGTCATAAGTTTATTTTATGGTATTTTTAGCTTAAATTTTATTTGACATTATCAAATTTAAACTTTTGTATTATTAAAGTTTAATAAGCGCTACATCAATTATAGGAAAGCCATTATGCCGTAAGTATAAAATGTGCCTGCGATATTTGGCTAACAAAATTAAAACAAAAATATTTTAAACTACTTTAAATTCAATATTAAAGACTGTTATGACTAGAGAAGCGCATGTGAGCCATTTTTGAATCACGCACCAAAAACTACAATCATGCACAATAATTTTTTTAAATGGTTACTTTAATTTGTTTCCTTTAATATTAATATAATATTTTTTCTTGGAAATAAGAAAACTAACTAGTTTGTTTTAAATTTATTGTTTTTTTTGGAATAGAATATTGAAAATAAAAGTTTTCCAACAAAAAAATCCTATACCAAATTTTATTATTTTTTAAAAACTAGAAAACTTTTACTTGAAAAAAAGAATATTTTATTAAAATTTTTAAGATTTATCTGAACTAAGTTGCAGAAAATCTTCTTTAGAAATAGTTCATCAGTTTCTAAAATCAAGTAAATTTGTATTATTTCAAATTTTATTGTTTCATCAGAAAATGGTATACTTAAAAACTGAATTTGGAAATGGCTTTCTAAAATTTAGTTAATTTTACTACTCGCGAACAAAAAATGAACACACATTGAGTTCAAGTACTTTCTCGATTTAAGTTAGACACATTTTTTGAACTAAATGGGAGTAAATTATGTTCTAAATTTTTTTTTAACAAAACTTTATTTTATTACATTTGAGTATGCAATTTTCTTAAAACTAAGATGTTTTGTCTTAAAAATAATAAATTTGTATTTAATTGACTTGTTTTTTTCCTAAAATCAAGAAATATTACTTAGAAAAATATGAACTATTTCTGAGTATATGAACTATTTCGATTTTCCTCAAACTTAGGAATTTTTATTCTTTTTAAAAGAATTTTTCTAAGTTTTAATTAAATTTGACTTAAATTGAGGACAATTTATAAACTATTTTGAAGGAAATTTTTGATTACATTTTAGTTCATGTCTTTTTTATTAGTGTACTTAGATTAAAAGAAACTAAAACAGATAATTTACTATTATTTTCGTTTGTTCCTATTTCATAAGTTAAATTGAGAAACAGAGATGTGGTGTTACTAATATTACTAATATAAACATCAATGAATACCAAAATTCTCATTTATTGAAAATGGGATGACGATGATGGGTATAAACTAGTGTTTCCAATTATTTGAGCGTGCCGGTTACCCGGTTGGGGCAATATTCAAAAAATTAAGAACATTAATTAATCGGTTATTCGGGTCGATTAATCCTAAAAATTGGCCATTAATCGATTAATCGTTTAAACGCTGTGTCGACAGTGTCTTGCCGAAGTGCAACATTTTGTCGATAAAGCTAGTATTTTATTTTCTTTAATTGTCACTGTCGAGAAATCAGAAAATTTTTAAATATACAATAGCTGCATTCAAAAAGCCGACCTAAGAAATTTTTCCAAGATTAACAAAAATTAATTAAACTTTTGAATACACATATTCTTGAGGAGTACCTTACCTACCTAGTAAATTGTTCAAATAATAGAATTCTTAAATACTTTTTACGAAAAAACTTGTTTCTCCTAAAGTTCTTCAACTTTTATTGATAACTCAAAGAAAATTTAACCACGTATGAAGTGAAAAAATAAAAAACAAAAGGAAATACAAAAATATATTTTTTAAAACGTGAAATTCTTCCTTTTCTTAGATCTCCCAATAATATTTAATACAATCAATTTCAACCACAAAAATTCTGCAGCTTAATCCACTGGAACCAATTCCATGGCACCCAAAACCGTTTACATAAACTTAAATGTAAGATATTGCTAACTAGGACTAGTTTTAGAAGTGGTTCCAAGTATACATGTTTGGAGCAATATAACAGATTGCTTTTGAAATCATTTCAAACAAAAATCATCGGTGTTAAAAGCGACAGAAAAACAAGTTTTTTAGAACAGAAAAATTAGCTGCAAAATTATTGCTCCAGATTATGAATAATAATTAATTTTCCAAAATCCGATTCTGAAGCTATTTCAACCGTAGAATATGGGAACTATTTGTAAAGACATCGAGTTTATATTTTACTTTCAAAGTTTCAATTAGAAACACTTATTGAAGCAATTTACTTCTTTTTAAGTTACATATTTGTGAACTTTTGATAAAAACACACATTTTTTATAAAGAAGCTAACAACAAATTTACTGTTGCAATAAAACTGTTTCTTATATATTTAAAAAACTTATTTTTGATCTTTTATTATTTATAAAAGGCAAATTAATTGTTTTTAAATATTTAATATTTAATATTAAAAAATTAACTTCCCGATTAAAAAAAGTTTCGATGTAATAATATAAAGCAGGGAACCGAAATAACTGTTATAATATTTTAAATATGCAATAGGTTATGGAAAAAATATATGAAAAAATTAGTCCTATAATAATAATTATAAATTACGCAGAAAATTGTTGTCCTGCCATAAACATTGTAAAAGATAATTATTTTTTTGGTCTTTGATAACCATTATGAACGATTTTTATTCTTATTGATCTTCTATAATCATTATAAAAGATTTTTATTTTTTCTGTCTTCTATAACCACGCTACAGTTCGTTACTTATAATGAAAATTTCTTCGAATACAGGAAGACTGAAAAAGGAAAATCTTTTATAATGGTTATAGAAGACCACAAAAAATTAAAATCTTTTATAATGGTTATAGAGCACCAAAAAAAAATAAGTCTTTTGTAATGCTTACGGAAGACCAAAAAAATTAAAATCTTTTGTAATAGTTATGGAAGCAAAAAAAAAAAAAAAAACAAAAACAAACTATAATGCTTATCAAAGACCAAAAAAATATTGGTTATTTGTATCTATTATTCAGAGAGCAGGTTTTAAACATTCGTGATAAATTATTATTTCAGGATTTTTTCAAATATTGGTTATAACAGTTATGTCCCTGATATATAGTCATACATAATTCCATATCATGTTTGATATACAAAATTCCTTTTAAAATAGTTGATCAGTAATGAGAGCAAACCATGTACTAATTAAATGTTGTTTGAAATATACTTGGGACTAGTTAATTGAATAGGCGAATTAATTTTGGCATTACCATTATTTTTTTCAATGACAATGCTTTTTAGAGAAGATGTTTCATTATCAATTGTAATACTGATACAAATGTGCCTTTTTTATGAAAAGAAAATTTACTAAAATTAAAAAAAGCAAGTAAAAAAAAGGCTTATATTCGGCTGTGCCGAATCCATGAATACCCTCAATACCCAATGTCCCAAAAAAATGTTCTCACTGTTTTTGATAAAAAGAATGTAAAAAACTTTAGAAGTGAAATTATGGAGATGAAAAAATTTTTTGGAGGTTGGAAAAATTTTTTGTGGTAAAAAAATTTTTGAGGTGAATATAACAAATTATTCAATTCTAAGGGACTGGTTAAAAACCAAGAGAAAATATTTTACTTGCCAGTGGTTACTATGAAATTGTACTAAAATACATCAATTTGTATTGAAAATTTAGAGGTACTTTCACATTTTCCGCTAGACCGATTATACTCATTTTCAATAGCAAACTGCTCGGGAGGATGTACATTAATCTAGGTAAAAATGAGCAACCCCGCTTGCGACTTCGCGCCGTGATCGCCATTTGAACAGACAGACAGATGGACATCGCTAAATCGGCATAAAATTTCATAAGGATCACGGGGTCTTAAACCCATATTTCGACATGTTACAAACGGAATGACAAACTGATATATACCCTCAACATATATGGTAGAGGGTATAAAAAGACAAGACAAAAACGTTGTTTGAAAAAAAAACATGCATACTACAATTGTTCGCCAATAATATGTGTTTTGTAAAAAAAATATTTTTTATTCAATTGTAACTACTTTTTTAGGCATTGATTTGATTTCATTACAATTACTTTGAACAATGTCAATTAAAAAATAATACAATTGACATTAAATGGTAATGATTTTTTTTACAATTGTCATTGGTTTTAAGTAATGCCAATTAAATTTCAATGCCAATGATGAACTCCCAAGTATAGTTTGAAATAATAACATTATCACAACGTCAAATCTTAAATATAGAAAAATCTTCCTTCCCCCTTTGGAATAGGCTTTAAAATTTTATATTTTTGTAACACCTAAAAGTATGCCCCATAAAATGTAATGTTATGATTTTTGTTATTTTTTTTGTTACAGCATAGCATAATATAGTGCGAGCTAAATATACATTACAATAAAAATGCAAATAAAACAATAATATTTGCATGTCATTTGGCCACTTACCTACCAACCTTTATTTATGTACCACGTATACGTGTTTCAGTCGGCCTTCATTACTTCTTCTTCTGCACGTAGACTTAACAGCTGGTTGGTTGACTCACTGACTGACTGCCTGCTTGCCTGCCTTGTCTTTTGAGGTGTTAATTTTCTTGTCATTTGACATAATTTCCCAGATAAAGAAATAAACTATAAAGATATAAAAAAACAAGAAACATAAAAACTTAGCGAACAACAATTAGAATAGAAGGTGAGTAAGCGATAAAAACTACTATTTTGTCGTTTTGAAAAGAAAAAGGCCCAGTGCAAAGTTTGTTAGTGTTTATGATTCAGGGACTTTAAAAAGAGTAATTTAACTGCGTTGGTAATTGGCATATGAGTGCATTTGTTACGCAACATTAACTTTTTATAGCAAAAGAAAGCAGGACATAATATGCAAAAGTAACACAGTACAATTGTTTTGTCTAAACAGTAGAGCAAACTTATTAGCCACAGGTATCCTCAAGGGTCGGTAGGTATAACTGTAATATGGGAAATAACTGATTGGATATGTCCTTCGATGACTTTCTCTTAGTAGTTTGTAAAACTACTTTCAGTGAAATTGTAGCTGATGCCTTTTTTGAGAAATCACATAAATGGTTAAAATAGTTAAAATACAAAAAAAAAAAAATATTACCAAAAAAAATGAATGAATAAAAGAAATTTTATAGAGCTATTGGTTTTGAAAATATGGTTACTAAAAATATCAAAATAGGATTTTCTTACATAAACTTCTAGGACTAGAAGAGGTTGTTGCCCATGCATGCAGGAAAATATATATTCGTTCACATCGCTCATTTGCAAGAAGATCGGCGTAACGCAAAAAAATCGATTTTTGAGTTAATGATACAGAAATATAGGTCACGCCATAATCTAAAACATAAATAAAATGATATTGATAACTCTTTCTCTTATTGAGTGGCGAACAAAAGTGGTTTGTACTTTTCTTAATTGCAATCTTTAAATAAATTTATCTCAGAATCGCTTTTTTGAAATATGTCGGTCTTTTTCCAAATGAGCGGTATGTTTAGTAGCAATTAGATATTTGTTTATAGACAACCATATATGTTTAAAATATACTTCCAATTATATTATATTTATGATTATCATACACATGTTTCCGTATTTGCATTTCCGCACCCAAACAGAGATATTTTTGCAATTGTAATTTTATCATTATTGTACTTGTGGGATGGTAACAAAATAATGATAAACACACACGAGTAAAAAGGTTTTGATATAATCATATGTGGCCTTATCTAATAATATATAATCATATAAAAATACATACGTTAGTATTACATTTTTTTAAATTACCTTATATTTTTTCATATATAACTATATCTGGTTATATATTGATCATTATAAAATTATGATAAGATATGGTATATATTATATTATATAAAATTGTATCTAACTGTAACTATGTATAATTTTATAAGGGTTACACGGAACTGTATATATTCATATATGACTTATACAGAAAAATATATACTTATATATGGCTTATACAAAACCATTTATAATTATATATGCTACCTAATATTTGAGATATAATAATATATGGGTCATTATCAAAAATATTTTTATATGGTATGAGACACAATTACACTCACAATATATTTTCCCCTACCGACTGTAGTTTATTTAAAAAGTAATACGTAAAGTTTGTTTGTAAATGAAGAATCAATTGGGGTTTTTAACTATTTAAATCAGTCATTCAAAAAACAAACTATAAAAATTTACAGACATTCAGTAGGAGTTTCAGTTAAATGTAAAATTTTATGTTTTCTGCTTCAAAAAATAGAAATTCATTTAATTCCTTTTTGTTTTTTTACCAAAATAGTTTGTATATATACAAAATTATTTCAATAAAAATTACAAGAAATTATTCAAATATACACACACACAAAGCCAATAAAAATATATATATCTGCATGTGTTGTGTTCTGTTTTGTAATTACATACAAATAAAAAAACTTTCAATTTGAAAAACAAACCACAAAAGTAGTTTTTTTCTAACTTTTTGTCAGTTAAAATTTTATGGTTATTTTAAACGACTTTCTATTGTTTTTACTTTGGTCGATTATTGAACAATGATAAAAAATGAACATCAAAATGGGTTGAATATAATGGAAAATCAGTAGTCCTCTTTTTGATTGTATTTTCCATTAATTTAATATGTATTTTATATTACTCTTAACGAAATAATATTGTGAGTGTATATATGGTTTAATATATGTTCCAAATATAATAAATATTTTAGATATGGTATAAGATAAAATTATATATGATACAATATGTGCAAACAAATTTGAGATAATTTTACATATAGTTGCATATCTAGAGTATTTTTGATATGGTAAAAGATATAATGTGATACAATTATATGTGGCTCCATGTCAATGGTTTCGAATCCCAGCCAGGGAGATACATTTTTACAAAACTTTTAAATTTATACCATTTCGGGACAACAAGAATCAGAAATTTTTGATGGGTGAAAATTTATATGTTTATATATTTTGTTTACCTTCTCCATATTTTTTCTTAGTCCATAAGATATGATTACATATAAGTATATATAATATCATATATAATTATATTATTATATTAAATCTGGACCAACATAGTATCATTAATTCAGTCATGATATTTTCCCAAATTTTCGAATATATAATTATGTTATATATACAGGTTGGTTGAAAAGTTCCTGCGCTCGAAATGAAAGAATACTGTTTTTGTTACGAAATATATTTTTTTATTCAATATAATCTTCTAGAAGCTCAATATACTTGTTCCAATGATCTTCCGATAATTTTATCCCATCCTTATAATGGTTTTCCGGAAGCTCTGCAAAATAACCATCTACGGCTCCTATGGCCTCTTCATTCGACGAAAAATGCTTTCCACGAAGGAATTGTATGAGATTTCTGAAGAGATAGTAGTCACTGGGAGCCAAATCTGGTGAATACGGTGAATGTTCAAGCAATTCGTACTTTAATTCTTTGAATTTAGCCATCGTCAAAACACTTTTGTGAGCAGGTGCATTGTCTTGATGAAAAATGATTTTTTTCTTCTTTAAACCAGGTCTTTTCTCACGAATTTTTTCATCCAGCTGATCCAAAAGTCTGCAATAATATTCAGAGTCGATTGTTTTACCTTTCTGAAGATAATCAATCAACAAAATTCATTTTGCATCCTAAAAAAATGATGCCATAACCTTCTTTGCTGATCGTTGTGACTTCACCTGCTTTGGAGCTGAACAACCAGCTTCAGTCCACTATAAAAGTTCTTGTTTTAATTTAAGATCTCCAAATTACGCTGAGAAATTTGTTTTCGATCCAGTTTTTGTTGAATTGTTAATGTGTGCGGCACTAACTTTCCAAACAGTTTTTTCATACGTAATTCTTCATGTAAAATATGGAGTACTCGTTCGTCTGAGATGCCTATGGCATTAGCAATTTCACGCTTAGTCAAACTTTGATCTTCACTAACCATATTATGTACCTGCTCAATGATTTCTGCTGTGGTTGCAGTTTTTGGTCGTCCTTCGCGTGGATCGTCTTCAAGGCTGGTACGACCACGTTTAAATTCACCAGCCCAAAATTCAAAGGTGCGTTTTGAAAGTGAGGACTCCTTATACACTTCTAACAATTGTTCATAAATTTCCTTTGCTTTTAAACCCTTCAAAACAAAGAATCTAATGACTGCACGATATTCAATTTTTTCCATATTAAAAAAATCAATGACACGTCAACTTCAAATGGCTTGTAAACAAAGAAAGAATTGACAGAATGACTTGCAACTTTGCATGTGCTCTCAGGACAGTTATACCAAATTGAGGAAAAAAAAGTTTGGAGCTAGCAGTGCCATCTCTTGGTGAGCGCAGGAACTTTTCAACCAACCTGTAAGTCCCGAAACAATTACATATAAAACACAATTATAGTAAAGTCAGCCATTATGTATAGCCATTCCGGTAGACCGAGATCAAATCTTGGCGAAGTCATTTTGTTATCATTTTAATATTTTTTTTTTAATTTATTTTTTATTTTTAAAAAACTAGTTTTCGTGTATATTATATTGTTGGATCTAATCTGATATAATTCGATCTGACTTTTTTCGGATAAATTTGGATTGAACTTTATCCCTAAATATATTGTTGAATCTATTTTGATCTGACATTTTTCGGATCAATGCAGATCCTTCTAAATCCACAAAGATATTGCTGGATCTAATTTGATCTGCCATTTTTTGGATCAATTCAGATAATAAGGAATATAAAATTGGATATGATTAAATATTGTGCAAGATTATTTTTTGACTGCGTATATATGATTTCAGACATATATATTTGTATATGCCAGTGGTTGCATTTTATCAGATCTAAACATATATATGCCTACAGGTATATCCTATACTCGTAAGCCTTGGGTAATCATTTACTCCCAATGACACCCACATGTTAAAATAATGTATTAATTGACCATTATCTAAGGACTTAAATTGTTTGTTTTCTAATTCCATTTCTCATTACCTGGTTATAGCAAGTTTTGTTGGATTTTTTATTTTGTTTAAGAAAATTTTCAGACATTTCAGAACCATGCTCAAATATTTGGCTTTTTTTTGGTATTAATTTTGAACGGATCAATGATATCCTAGATGGGAGATTAAGACAACAAAAATCGACTTTAAAATCGAATAAAATTTTTGTCCTGGGAGATTTTCTAGGGGGTTACGTTTAAAATTTACAGGTTGACAAAATAAGGACGACTTTAGTAAGGATAAGTGTTGGATAAATACAATAATATTTAAAGTAAGAACAATCTACAACAGACAATTTATTTAATACCCTTGAAACAAGTTTTTGTAACAATTTTGCTACAACACTTAAAATATGAAACAATTTTAGATAAATTCACCCTCTCCCTCAAAAGCTTGTGCTTTGTACGTACGTCAAGATTCTCGTTATTGTAATATGAAGAATATGCCAATATTGGTTAGTTCAACCCTGCCCTCAGATGAATGATTTAGTTTTATCATGTATTAGCTACTTTGAATTTAAGTTAATAATGAAAGGAAACTATTTTATATTACCGTTAAGACGCTGTTAAGACGAACTCCGAAGGGTCAGAGTTCGTTATAAACGAGATTCATATTTACCGGTGTAAAATTTATTAAACAAATTTCAATTATTCACAAAATATAATATGGTTCCTACAGTTATATTATGATTCGAAACTATGAAAAAGTTCTTAATATTTAAGAATATTTCTTTAAGAAATGGTTTTCCTTTCATATTCAGAATTTTCGTTCCCATAGTATGGTTACAGCTAATTATGTTAAAAAATAGAAAGTGGCAAACATAAAATAATTAATTTTTTTTTTATGCAGGGACATAACTGTTTTAACCAATATTTGAAAAATTCTGAAATAATAATTTATCACGAATTTTAAAAACCTGCTCCCTGAATAATAGTTACAAATAACCAATATTTTTGTTGATCTTTGATAAGCATTATAGTTACCAAAGAACAAAAAAAAATAATAATATTTCATATTGGTTACCAAAGACCAAAAAAAAAAATTATAGTCTTTTATAATAGTTATCAAAGGCCAAAAAAATAATAATCTTTCATAATGTTTATGGCAGGACTAAAATTTTCTGGGTAATTTATAATTATAATTACAGGACCAAATTTTTTCAGCTATTTTTTTGATAACCTATTGCATACCTAAAAAATAATAACAGTTATTTCGGGTCCCTGGTTTTATTATTTCATATTGATGGTAAGAACCTATTTATAAACTAATAACTTAATTGTGACAAACATACTCGAGTGCAAGCATTACCATATATATTAATGTATTACATAATTTTTTTTTAAATTACTTTATACCACCTCTAATTATCGCATATATTTATCTTTATAAAATTGGATATGATTTGTATGATAAGATAAAATTTATATATATAATTTCATATGACTTGCACGACACCATATATACTTATTTATGACTTTTACTGAACCATATATAATTATATATTACTGAACCATATATAATTATATATGCTATGCGATGGCCTTTGTTGCTATTGTTCGGTTAGGGTATTAGGATATAATTTGTAATTATATGATTAATATAAAATAAATAAATAAAAAAATAATATATGGTATAAAAAAAATTTAAATATTATTATATATAGTTGCAAATCTAGAGTATTTTTGATAAGATATAATATATAATTATATGTGGTTCCATGTCAATAGTTTCAAATCCCAGCCAGAGAGATAACATTTTTTAGTATTTTTTAATTTTTTTCTATTAATACTTTTTTTACAAAACTGTAAAATTTTAACCCATTTTGGGGAAATTCTAGATAGGATATAAGATATGAGTTTATAATAATCTAGGTACATACACTCACCAAAAAAAGTCTGTAAAGGCAACTAAAAATGTTGCTGTTATTACGGGAAATTTTGCTAATTTGAGCCCAGCGGTATTTTTTGCTAATCTTAGCAACACATGTCTGCTAACGTGTAGTACAATGAAATTAGTAGAAAAATTATTAGCCGCTACTAAATTTTAGTATACT
The DNA here is from genome assembly GCA_949748255.1 of Eustalomyia histrio. Classification (NCBI taxonomy): domain Eukaryota; kingdom Metazoa; phylum Arthropoda; class Insecta; order Diptera; family Anthomyiidae; genus Eustalomyia; species Eustalomyia histrio. The sequence goes on along the minus strand of OX456525.1, from coordinate 84,748,499 downwards.
TTTTTTAAAGTGGAATTTAAGATCTGTTTGCTAAAACCAGCAAAAAAAAATTACTAAATATTATTAATATTAGCACAAAATTTTAAATTTAATTTTTTTTTTTATCGAGCATCAAGATTTTTATACCCTCCACCATATATGGTGAGGGTATATATCAGTTTGTCATTCCGTTTGTAATATGTCGAAATATAGGTTTAAGACCCCATAAAGTGTATATATTTGTGATCCTTATGTAATTTTAAGTCGATTTAGCGATGTCCGTCTGTCTGTCTGTCTGTCTGTTGAAATGGCGATCACGACGCGAAGACGCAAGCGGGGGTGCCTATTTTTACTCAGATTATTGAACATCCTCCCGAGCAGTTTGGTATTTAAAATGAGCAAAATCGGTTAAGCGGTTCAAAAGTTATGAGTGAAAATGTGAAGGTACCTCTAAATTTTCCATACAAATTCGAACAATTTTTCTGTATCTATTTTTTTTTCTGTTAAGTAAGTAAAAATGTTATTAAGTCTTCTTATTGTTCGATTACATTTATTGTCTTACATAGAGAATAATAACATTCTTAGAGCTATATGTGTGTTACTCTGATAACTATGTTAACGTAAAAATCAACAATGTTAAAGTCGCTAACAGAGCAGACCTCTGTAAATAACATTGCTAAAACTAAATAAATAACATTACTAAACTAAATAACAAAAGTTCGTTACATAAATTGACAAAACATATTCATATTACAGTTAATGCAAAATTTAGTATATACGTATATCATCTTCAGCCCCTATGGTGGAGGGTATTCAAAGATTCGGCATAGCCGAATTTAGTCCTTTTTACTTGTTTTATTTTATTTATTTTTTTCAAAAAATATTTTGCACAAAATTAAAAAAAAAATCAAAGGCTTAAAAATCTTAAAAACTTTTAAAACATTAACGAATTAATCATTTTGTTTTAATTTGGTAATTTATGTTTTGAAATATATTTTAGTCTGTTTTATTTTACTTTTAAGGTCAAAATTTTAATTGATTTTAAGAACTAAAAAAAACTTTAGTGCTATTTTAAGTGGATGTCCTATTTTCAGACATGAGTTCGTATATTCACTTCCGATCCCTTTATTTCATCTACTTAACATTTTAAGACAATTTAAGTTTGTAGGTGAAAGTTTTATTAGAAATAACATTTTCTTCAATATACACTTTTTTTGAAATTAGTAATTTTATTTTGCTCATTTTAGCAAATCGGTTTTCAACAATTTGTAAAATGATTTCTGAAATTAGCAACAAAAATTTGTAAATATTTTGTAAAAACTTTGTTATTTGTAAAATGTAAATAGCAAAAAGATTTGCTAAATAATATTTTTTTTTACTAAAAATCAGTACACAAATAGTAAAGTGGGATTGAAAACCGTTTACAAATTTTTCTACTAACTTTTTTTCAAAGTATATAAAATTATAAAGCGTAGTCCAAACGCGATGTTAATTGTGAGTCACACCTTAACGTCAAGTTTTTTCCCCAACTTAATTTGACATTTCTTTGTTTTAGTGCTTGACAAATTTAAACATAAAAAGTTACACAATTGAACAGCGAGTTAAGATTGTTGAAGCCTTTTACGAAAATGGGCGTTAAAATCAAAATGCGTGTTCGTAATTTTTTTGGTCAGCATAATCGTCTAATATAACACTGTAAGTTAAATTTCAATTTTCGAAATGACACAGAAAACCGCCAAGACAAACCAACTTAATTTTGAGCCGAAGAACACAGTGGTATACTTCGTTTAAAATGATCAGCTCAAAATCAAGGGATATTGCATTTTTATTTTATATTATCTCTCAATAGGCTTGTTGTTGTTTTAAGGAAAAAACATCTCTTTTGAAATTACTCTATTTATTGATTTGTTTTTACTCATTTACTATTTATTAATATAATTTTTCGTTTGCAATAAAAATAATCAAAATTTTGTTTTAAAAAATGGTTAACGTATCCCAGGGTTTTCGTGTGTCATTTTGACGTACTTACTGCGTAATTATATAAAATCAGATAAGTACAGAACCAATGTAGTATCATTTATACAGCCATGATATAGGAAAATTTTTCCCATTTTTCCCAAACTTCCAAATATATAATTATATGTATTGTATATTACTCTCGAATATATAATTATATATAACACATTCATACGAAAAATGTAGTCTAATAAAGTCAGCCACACACTCATAAATGCTTAACTCACCACAACCCTGGCAGGCCGAGTTTAAAAAGACAAAGTTTGTTAGTATAATATTCCTTATTTATTTATAAAAAATTTAATTATAAATCTTTATTTATCCCAATATTTCGTCACCACATTGGGTGACTTCTTCAGGGGAAATTGTCTTTTTTTATAATTAATCAATTAAAATTATAAACTGAAATCTTCTATGTAACAATTTTTTTTTTTTTTTTTTTTTTAAACAAAGTTTGTTAGAGTTTTAAGATTTTTTTTTTTAATTTTAAATTTTTTCACACCTTTTTTTATAAATTTAAGTGTGGTAAAATTTTAAGGGCTGATGTTAAATGTGAACCACACCTAAACGTCAAGTTTTTTTCTGCATTTCACTTGACATTTCTCAATTTCAGACTAACTCAATTTGAACCATGGAAAGATACACAATTGAGCAACGCGTTAAAGTTATTCAGGATTATAATGAAAATGGGCGTACAAATCAAAATGTATTTCGTGCACTCGTGAATTAATTTGGTCAGCATAATCGATCAAATGTGTCCACAATCGGGAGAATTGTGGGCAAAATTCAGCAAACCGGGTCTGTGAAAACACCTGTGCATGCTCGCCCAGGTGTTTTCACATTGCTGTTCTTCGCGATAGTGAGTCATGAGGTCGGCCAAGCATTTACCGTGAATGGTGTTCGCTATCGCAAAATGATAACGAACTTATTGTGGCCAGGAATTGAGGATATGACACTGGACGATATGTGGTTTCAACAGGACGGTGTCACTTGCCACACAGCTAACAAAACAATGGACCTTATACGCGACAAATTCAATGGCCGTGTTATCTCACGTGGTGGCGATGTCAATTGGCCGCCAAGATCATGTAATTTGACACCGTTGGACTTCAATCTTTGGGGTTATTTGAAAGAAAAGGTGTACGTCGATAAGCCAGCAACAATTCAAGAGCTAAAGGATGAGATAATTCGGCACATTAACGGCATAGAACCTCAATTATGCCTCAGCATCATCGAAAATTTGGACCATCGGATGGAGGTGTGCCGCAGAGGTCGCGGCGGTCATTTGGCCGATATTTTGTTTCATACATAATTGAACCATAACATATTATCATAATAAAAAGAAATGACAATAATTTCCTAAATAATTTGTGTTTTATTCAAAATCAACATCGGCCTTTTATATTGTTGAATCTAATCTGATCTGCCATTTTTTGGATTAATTTAGATCTTTCTAAATCCCCAAATATATTGCTGAGCCTAAATTTATCATCTATTTTTCGAAACAATTTAGATTCTACTAAATCTTTAATGTATTGTTGAATCTAATTTGATCAGCCATTTTCCCGATTAAGATCTAACATCTTCCCAAATATATTGCTAGATCCGCCATTTTTTTAAATCAATTTAGATCAGCTAGGTATTACAGCAGATATTAAAAAAAAAACAATAATAAAAAAGTTAAAAGTTAAGTTAAAAACAGAGAAACATCCATTTATGCTTCAAAGAAATATTTATTTTAACTTTTTTATACATTTATACAAAATGTTTTATTGTCATTTATAGATTTTTTTCAGTTTCATTTTTTTTTTTTTATATAAAGGTTAATAAAAATTTACCCACAAAACGAAAATTTGTGGTTTATTTGTTTTCGTTACAGTTATAAGAAATTTCAACTTTTGTTTGCTGTTTCAAAAAAAAAAAAATTACAGTATTGTTTTTAATTTATATTTTTTATAAAAACAAACAAAATTATTTCAATTTAAATTAGAAATACTTCATGCGGCCATTCACAAAACATGTGTTTATAGAGTATGTGAGTCTACATTTTGCAGATTAAAAAACAAACAAAAATACAAAAAAAAAAATCAAACAATTTTAAATAAATAAACAAATATTTATTTTTATGAAATTGGTAGATAAAATTTAAACAGTTATGTTATTTTTAACAAAATAATCATTTGTTTTTACTGATATGTCAGTTGTTTAAACAACATTTAAAAATAAATAACAACAAGTAATTGATATTAGATAAAAAATTTATTTCTTTTAAATTCTATTTTTTGTTATTTTAACTTAAAAACATTAAAATTCACAAATTTACAAATTACGAATTTTAAGAAATTGAAAATGGAAAATTATATGAACTTTTGTTTTTTTCACAATAGGATTGCGAGAAACAGTTTGTTGTAACCGAGTGTTCTGTCTTAAGCGATTTTACATTAACAGATGTTTTTTGTATGAAAATTGTTGCCAAAATGTCGCAACTTTCAAATCAGTTTGTATTAAAGCGAAGTAAATTGTTTTTGCCGTGGAAAAATATCACTCTAAATTTAAAAGGATCCATTCGTAATTTAAATTGTAAAAATGGATATTTTTTATATAAGAAAGACAAAATCGCAATAAACCCAAAATGTTATTATTTCTCTAGAAAAATTATTGTTTTTTTTTACCTGAATTCGAGAGTTCGTCTTAAACAAGTTTTACTGTACATAGTATTGCTTTTTGTTTTAAAAGTTATGAATAAGTTTTCTACTTATGTACAACATGTATAAAGTTTTAAATATTATACTGTTATAACTTTGTAATATTTCTTTGCTTTTCTATTTTATTAGGGAATCAGGTCAAATTATATGCTGATGTATTTCAACAAATAATTTATTGAGATTTTTTAAGAAAAATTTCCGTGAAATTAATTTATTTCCTTTTTATAAGAACCCAGGATAATTTTATGCAATCGGTTCCCAAGCACACCAATTTTACAACGTGTACCAGTTGAGCCTATTCCATGAAACTAGTTCCTGAACCAGTACCACGGAAATCAAATGTATGGTATGCATGTATTGCCGGAGAAAAGATATTTCTAGAACTAGTACCAAAGTATTTGATTCTTATAAAATAAAGAAATTGTAATTATGATTTGAGGCATTTTAAGTTTGAGTGCAATTTTTCAATGAGAAAAGAAAGTATAACAAAATTTATCTGGCGTAAAATATTTATTCATATCCAATTTCAAAATCCTTAATATGTTGTGATCTTTATATCTGCTGATCTTATTTGACCCAAAAAATGATACATTAAATTATATCCAGTAATATATTTGGGGATTTAGAAGGATCTAAATTGATACGAAAAATGGCAAAAATCAAAATAAAATAAATCAACGGGTATGCCACAGGTTTTTTTTGCGAAATTGATTTGATTTTGTAATTTCGCTTTCGTACACTTTATCCTGAAATGTTCTTACGCAGTTTTTTTTTTCCTTCTAGATTTGTAGTTAAGGTTTCTAAAGACAATTTTGTATTGTAAAAAAAAAGTTTTGATAAGTGTTGATAATGCTACTGACTTCGGAATGGCAGTAAAAACGTTTCTAGCTTCTTCAGAAAACGTAAAACGAAAGAAAAAATCGTTTTAATTCCACTTTTAAAAACCAAAGTGGAATTGATATTAAAAGGAACTTTCAAAAACCAAAGTGGAATTGATATTTCAAGGAACTCGCAAAAACTGCACATAGAAAACATTATAAGATGTGGCCACCGAATTTGTTGCCAATCGAATTGTGACGGTTACGACAACTGTTTTCATATTAAATTATAGTTTTAGTTGTAAAGCCAATATTCAGTTGTACAATTTAATATTTATATTCCATGGTTTTGCTGGGAAGTTAAGAATTTGTCCAAGGTACATATTGAAATTACTACATCACAAAAATGTCATAAAAACATCAAAAATTACAAAGCGAATGAGTCAAATAAGTACCATAGTGCTTTTAAGGCTTTAATAGTACCGCAAAATTACTTAAGTACAAATTTTATCATCCCAGTGTTTTTGATACAAATAATGTAAAAAATTTTAAAAGTGAAATTATGAAGGTAAAAAAAATGTTTAAGGGGTGAAACTTTTTTTGGAGGTGAAAACAATTTTTGTGGTGAAAAAAAAATTGAGGTGGAAAAAAATTTTAGTGGTGCACTCAGAAAAAAAAGTAAGTAGAAAAATTTGTAAACATTTTTCAATTCCACTTTACTATTTTTGTACTGATTTTTAGTAAAAAAAATATTATTTAGCAAATCTTTTTGCTATTTATATTTTACAAATTACAGAATTTTTACAGAATATTTACAAATTTTTGTTGGTAATTTCGGAAATCATTTTACAAATTTTTGACAACCGATTTGCTAAAATTAGCAAAAAAAAAATACTTATTTTAAATAAGTAGATATTGAAGGAAATGTTATTTCTAATAATTAAAACTTATACATACAAACTTAAATTACCCTAAAATTTTACATAGGTTTAAAAAAGGGATCGTAAGTGAAGATACCGACTCATGTCTAAAAAGAGGACATCCACTTAAAATAGCACTAAAAAGTTTTTTTAGTTCTAAAAATCAGCCCTAAAAACAATACAAAATTTTACCTTTAAAGTAAAAAAAAAAAATTTACTAAAATATTTTTCAAAACAGAAATTACAAAATTAAAACAAAATTAAAAATTCGTTTATGTTTTAACAATTTTTAAGATTGTTAAGCTTTTGATTTTTTTTTTAATTTTGTATGAAATATTTTTTGAAAAATATATTCAAAATTTTTGATGCTCGATAAAAAAAAATAATTTAAAATTTTGTACTAATATAAATAATATTTAGTAATATTTTTTTGCTGATTTTAGCAAACAGATTTTAAATTCCACTTTACAAAAAGTCTACTAAAATTTAGTAGCGGTTACTAATTTTTCTACTAATTTCATTGTACTATACGTCAGCAGACATGTGTTGCTAAGATTAGCAAAAAATACCGCTGGGCTCAAATTACAAAATTTCCCGTAATAACAGCAAAACTTTCAGTTGCCATTACAGACTTTATTTGGTGAGTGTGAAAAAAATTTGATGAACTAAATTTTAAAAATATTTAAGGTGAATATAAAAGCGCCCCGGTAGGCTAGTTGGTAGCGTGCTAGCTAATCAGTGCGAGGGTCGTGGGTTCAATTCCCACCAGAGCCTCTGGTCTGTTTTCGCTACAACGAGCGATAGCCTTTGTTGCTAGTGCTCTGCTAGGGTATTAGGATATAATTTATAATTATATCGTTAATATAAATAAAATAAAAAAATAAATAAAGTATTATTCACTTTCAAGCAACTGGTTGTAAAAATACTTTTTTTTGCACTAAAATATACCAAATTTTAGAGAAATTCTTCACATCTTTACTTCACATTTTTACTCACAATTTTTGAACCATTGGGCCGATTTTGCTTATTTTCAATAGCAAATCTTTGCATCTTCGCGCCGTGATCGCCATTTTAATAGACAGATGGACATCACTAGATCGGCTTAAAATTGCATAAGGCTGACTCACGAATATATTTATATACACGTTACACACGGAATGGCAAATTGATATATACCATCACAATATATGGTGGAGGGTATAAAAAAGACCCAAGATTTGTTTTGTGGAATCAACTTTAATTATAGTAAAAAATCACTTTAAATTTGTTATAAATATCTAACCAAAAGTAAACTATTTCAAATCTCCTTCCATTTAATAATTTTGTTTCAAAAGATTTCTTATGAATAACAAAAAGAAAAAAATTAATAAAAAATATGAGAGGATTAAAGAAAATCGAAACTCAGCAGTGAAGGCACAAATAACCAAAATATCCTTTAATAAATAAAATTATGAAGGACTTTTCTTTTTTTGTATATTTAAACATAAAACTACTTATAATAGCAAATAATATACATATCGTTGATCAGCCTGCAAAAAGTACTATGTGGATTTTTTTTTTTTGAAATTGTTTACTCGTGCCAAAAAGAAATCAAAACTTCGGCAGGCATTATGCCAAGCCGATTCAAGATTTGTAAAAAATACACCTAGGACTTTTTGCAGGCACATTGACGATATATTGAATATGCAAAGTATAGAGAATATCGGTGGTCATAAATTGATACATCTTAACAGACAGTTTTTGTTTTTATACACATACAGAAGTATACAAGTATTCATCCGAGAACTTGTTTGGAGTGTTTAGTTTAAATTGTAATAATCAGTTAAGACCTATCAATTTATGATTACCGAATACCCTGAAATAACTACAATCTAAGTAATACTTATTTACCATAGAAAATGAGCAAAATAAAATAAGAAACAAATAAGCAAGTATCACATATTGTATTAAGTATATGAGACTTTACATGGTTACTAGTTTATTGTTTTGTTGTTAAGGAGTAAAAAAAAACAAAAGAATTGTATTTGGGTAACAACCCGAGTAAAAAAAAATTGAACTAGCGCACTATTTAATCACATTCAATTTGATATTCTTTAATATCTGCGGAAATATCTAGCTGATCTAAATTGATAAAAAAAATTGCAGATCAAATTAGATTCAGCAATATATTTAAGCATTGAGTGAAATCCAAATTTATCCCAAATATGTCAGATCGAATTGTATCAGTTTATATCCAACAATATATACGGAATCTAGTTTATTAAAAAACGTATATAAAATTTTAAATTGAAAAAATTAAGATTCTAAAAAAAAACAATTCCTTCGCCACGATTTGAACTCGGTCTGCCTGAATTGTAGTGAGTTAAGCACTCAGCAGTGTGAGGTTGACTTAATTAGACTACATTTTTCGTAAAATTGTGCTATATATTATTATATCCTCATATATAATTATAAATTCGGAAATTTTGGGAAAATTTATGCATAACATATTATGGCTGAATTAATGAGGCTAAATTGGTTGTGTACCTATCCGATTTTATATAATATGTTATGTTATATATAATTATATAATGTTATATAAAATTATATATAGTTATATTTAAAACTAAACAAGCAAAAATATTGGGTATACATGTTAATAATGTCGTTTTATGTTTGTGTTAATAAAAACAAATATGGTATTTTGGAGGGTAATTATCTGCCATTATAATTCAGTATTCGATAGACGCCAAAGTCCCAGCAAAACTTTGGTATTGGGTGCGATATTCTCATGCGTTACCTTGCAATAATAGCTCGTTACCTTTTTCATTACTTGCAAGCATAAAGTAATAAGTTACTGATTATTGATTACGTAATATATGATTTATAAATGTAAAGTAATAATTGAAATATTTTTGAAAATCTATTTTCAGATACATTACTTTGTGTTTTTTTGTAAGCAAAAGGGTAATGTATGTTTGTTTTAATAACACTAGCGAAAAAACGAAGCTCAAAAATTCATTTAAGTTTAAAACAATCAAATACTATATGCGTCGATAGCTCAGTGGGTAGAGTTCTTGGCTGGCAACCAGATTTCCCTGGTTCGATTCCTATCTTGACTACATTATTTTTAATTACAAATAATTTAAATAAAATATTTTTAATAATTTTTTTTTCAATAAAAATTCCTTTTTTTTAATCTATTTTTAGACACATTACTTTTTCCATTCTCGTAACCATATAAGTAACCCCTTACATTATCATCTCTTAAGTAATGGGTATATACATTACTTTGAGGCTCATCGCCTGTAAAATTCATCAATGAAGTAAGGTGTAAAGTAATCCATCGGCCCCTATGGCTTTACATTACTATACCCATTATTTGGTAATGTGTGGTTTTGCTGGGATGTAAACACATGTTATTTTTCAATCGCTATAATAATGTCGAACTTTGTGCCTAAAAAATATGTTTTGATATGTTTATATAATAAATATGTTTTGATAACCTTCATTTATTTGAAGTAAACGGCTGCTGAAAGTTTTCGATTGTTTGTAGAAGCTTACGGTCAACATGCACCTACTCAAAAAACTTGTGAACGATGGTTTTCTGGTCAGCCGAAAAAGTTTGAAGATAAGGAATTGGAAGCATTACTCGACGAAGATTGTTTTTAAACACAAGAAGAACTTGCATTATCTTTGGGAGTCACATAACAAGCCATTTCCCTACGTTTAAAAGCATTGGGATTCATTCAAAAGCAATGAAATTGGGTCACATATGAATTGAAGCCGAAAGACGTTGAAAGGCGATTTTGCATGTCGGAAATGCTGCTTGAACGCTACAAAAATAAGTAATTTTTGCATCGTATTGTTACTGATGATGAAAAATGGATACATTATGATAACTCCAAGCGCAAAAAGTCGTATGTAAGGCCCGATCAACCAGCCAAATCGACGCCGTAGCCGAATATCCATGGCACCAGAAAAACGACCAGAATATCCGACCAGACACGAGGCTATAATCTTCTATCATGACAACGCTAGGCCACATGTTACAAGACCGGTCAAAAACTATTTGGAAAACAGTGGCTCACCCGCCTTATAGCCCAGACCTTGCTCCCTTCTGACTACCATTAGTTTCGATCAATGCAGAATACGCTTCACTTCAAGGGTATCAGAAATTGGCGTGATTCATTCTTTACCTCAAAACCGGAGCAGTTCTTTGTCGCGGAATCCATATGCAACCAGAAAGATGAGAAAAAGTAGTGGCTAACGATGAACAATACTTTGAATAATGTATAAATTCATTATACCCTCCACCATATATGGTGAGGGTATATATCAGTTTGTCATTCCGTTTGTAATATGTCGAAATATAGGTTTAAGACCCCATAAAGTATATATATTCGTGATCCTTATGCAATTTTAAGTCGATTTAGCGATGTCCGTCTGTCTGTCTCTCTGTCTGTTGAAATGGCGATCACGACGCGAAGACGCAAGCGGGGGTGCCTATTTTTACCCAGATTATTGAACATCCTCCCGAGCAGTTTGGTATTTAAAATGAGCAAAATCGGTTAAGCGGTTCAAAAGTTATGAGTGAAAATGTGAAGGTACCTCTAAATTTTCCATACAAATTTGTACAATTTTTCTGTATCTATTTTTGTTTTCTGTTAAGTAAGTAAAAATGTTATTAAGTCTTCTTCTTGTTCGATTACATTTACTGTCTTACATACTATGAGAATAATTTCATTTTAGAGCTATATGTGTGTTACTCTTAATAACTAAGTTAACGTTAAAAGCAACAATGTTAAAATCGCTAACAGAGCAGACCTCTGTAAATAACATTACTAAAACTAAATAACAAAAGTTCGTTACATAAATTGACAAAACATATTCATATTACAGTTCATGCAAAATTTAGTATATACGTATATCATCTTCAGCCCCTATGGTGGAGGGTATTCAAAGATTCGCCACAGCCGAATTTAGCCCTTTTTTACTTGTTTTATTATAATAAATGCATTTTCAAGCAAAAAAAATCGACATTATTAACTTGTATACCAAATTTAATCTGAAATATTAGATAGCATATGAATGTATATACGCATGTCATATATATATATGTATATATTCTGTTTTATTCGTATATAATTAAATATGGTACCGTGCAAGCCATATTTTTTTTTAAAACATCCCATTTTATTTACACCTGTCTTTATATGGCAATTAGTAATTAGTTTTGGGGTTTGGGTATTAATTAACTTAAATCAACACTTAAGATAACTTATATTTAGTGTAAGTAAACATTTATATTAAATTATATAAAATATATTTTGCCAAATAATCAATTTATAAGAATCGGACAAATAGCTCCGATGGAGTGCATCGCTTAAGTCTTCTTGAACCTGAGAGCTCGTTATAGGGAAGTTGTCTAATTTCATTGTTAGAATGAGTTGTAAGTTTAAATGTATGTTTTAAGCTGGAATTCCTTATGACTTCTTGGACTGTGCTGACGTTAAGATCACGATGTATATTTTCATTGGATATGTACCATTCGGCGTTTATAATAGTTCTTAGTATTTTTGATTGAACTCGTTGGATGATTTTTATATTAGAGTTGCTTGCAGTACCCCAGAGCTCTGCGCCATATTTCCAAATAGGAGCTATTATTGTTTTGTATATAAGCAATTTGTTTTGTAAGGACAAAGTTGAATCCTTTCCTAAGAGCCAGTAAAGTTGTCCAAATTTGTACTTTACTTCGTTTTTTTTACTGATGATATGATCTTTCCAGATTAATTTAGAGTCGATTATCATGCCAAGATATTTAGCTTTATTATCATTTTGAATCGGAGTGTCGTTTATCGTAATTGCTTGATGATCACTTATCTTCCTATTTGTGTAAGTCACCTGTACTGTTTTTTCACTATTTACTAAAATACCCCAGATTTTAAACCAGTTTAGAGTATTGTCCAGCAATTGTTGAAGGTTTGATATGGCCAAAGTTATATCTTTATTTGATGACAAAAGGATAGTGTCGTCTGCAAATGTTGCAATCATATCTGTGTTTCTTGTTGGAGTAGGAATGTCTGATGTGTACAGAAGGTATAGGATAAGGCCAAGGACACTACCTTGCGGAACTCCCGCTTCCATTTTAATTATGCTTGAGCATTCATCTTTATATTTAACATAAAAGTGCCTGTCAGTTAAATAAAGTAGGCCAGCATGCCACACACTGTCAAATGATTTCGCTACATCAAGATACGTGGCCACGCAAAAATTTTTCTTATCAATTTCAGATGAGATTTTGTTAGTTACTCTATGTATTTGTTGGATCGTAGAATGCATGTGTCTAAAACCAAACTGATGCGCTGGTATAAGATTTCTTTCTATAAGTATTGGTTCTAGTCGATCAAAAATAAGTTTTTCGAATAATTTAGATAAAAGTGGTATGAAGTAGCCCTTGTGGCGTCCTTGTTGGGCTTTGCAATAGCGATTATTTCTGCAACTTTCCATACTTTAGGAAAATATTTCATTGCTATTATAACGTTAAAGATATTTCTTATGTAGATAAGTCCCTTCATTGGTAGTTCTTTTAATAGTTTGCCCGTTACTCTGTCATAGCCAGGGGATTTTTTAGCATCAATTCTTGTTTTAATAGTAGTTTTAACTTCATGCAGAGAAACGTTTTTGATGTGGCAGTTTGTGGATGAAATGATATTTGGCAGAGTAATATTTTGTTTGTCCATTTCATTAGAGAAAGTTCTGTAAAAATGATCAGCTAATACTTGAGCCTTTTCGTTTTGATTTCTGGCCCACGTTAAGTCAGGTTTTTGGATTGGCGGTTGATGAATAATAGCATTGTTAATTTTTCTTGTGGCTTTCCATAATGAGTAGTTTGTTGTCTTAGTTGAATCAAGGTTTTCAAGATAACTTTTCAGTTTATCCTGTTTGTACTTTTTCAAAAGATCCTTTAATTCCTTGGTTAGTTTGTTAAGGATTGTTTTATCAAAGGGTGATCTTGTTGATTGCCATTTTTTTCTTTGTTTTCTCTTTGCCTTAATCTTTTCTTTGATGAATGGTGATATACTATATTTGTTTGATTTATGAGTTATTATGGGTGTAGAATCAATTGCAGCATACAAAAGTGTGTCATTAAAATATGCTATTGAACTGTCCACTTCATCTTTGGTGCAAGCCATATGAAATTATATATAGTGTTATATATAATTTTATATGATAAAATATACACCATATCTTATCACATAAATCATACCCAATTTTATAAAGATCAATATATGACTGGATGTGGTTATATAAAGTACAATATAAATTGATTTAAAAAAAAATTAATGTAATCTATAATTAGATATGTTAATGCATGTACGCATATGTAAATATATACATATATGATAATATGTTATTATATCTTAACTTTTTTAGTCGGGAATACATAGTGAATAAATTACAGTTGCCATATATACAAATAGTAGTAATATTATTACATGGGATTCCCACATAAACAGATAGTATATAATATCCTTAGACATGGAAGAATAGAAAGCTATTTACATGCCCATATGCAATATATTGAAACATATACAATAATATATTATAAATAGAACCCTTGTTAAGTGTCCATTATGATTTCTTCGACTTTTACTCGTCAGCATTTCATCAACCCAATAGTTTGTTATTGAAAGGCATACAAAAATTTTGAACATATGTATGTATATTTTTGAATAGACAATGTCTGAAAAATGTTGTATTATTTTGTTTGTGAAAGGTTTACACATATAGACCTTTTATACACCCAGAGAAAAAGATTGGTTGGAATTCGATCAATACCATTAACATTTATTTGTTTGTTTGGAGCAATTTATGATCCATTAATAAAAAAAATATTGTATTGGGGATTAAAAAACTTTAGAAATAAAATTCGGTTAGAAATTGTGTACCGTAGAATTAGCTATTTATTAGAGTATTCAAAAAACCGGCCTTTAGGAAAAACCGGTTTCGGTTTTCTTCGAAAAATCGAATTTTAAAAAAACCGGTTTCGGTTTTTGCTGAAAAAAACGGCCAACCGGTTTTTTCGGTTTTTTTTTAAATTTGAATAAAAAGCTTATATAATTTGTTTATTGATTTAATTACAAACAAAAAAAAAGAAATTTAATATATAAAGTAATAAAAATAAAAAAATACATTCTTAAAAAAAAAATATTGTAAAATATTTTTTTATTGTATTTCATTATAACATTTTATTTATTGCTTTTAATATTTTTTAATATAATATATTAAAAATTAATATTATAAAACTATATTCATATCAAATGAATAGAGGTCATAAAGTTTGTAAATTGGGTAAAATTAGGTACGTTAGTAATTTGAACGTTTAAAACGATTTCATTAAATAATTTTTTTTAATATTACATTTTAAACATGTAAAAAGAAAATCTATTTTTTACTTCTAAAATAATATTTTAGAAATAATATTAAATTTAAATGTTTCGTTTTAAGACGATTTTTTGGTTTGCTTTTATAAAGCTAGAAGTTGAAAATACTCTTTCACTAATAGTAGATGTTGGACAAATAGTCAAAAGACAATTATATAAATTTTTTTTGTCGCATTTATCAAGATATATGAAATTATCATATAATGATGAATTATTTTATACAGTCTCTTTTTTAGGATTTTGAATACTGTTTATTGTGTTATTTAGATCAGAAATTAAACTATTTGAATTTGAAATATCCAAAGTTAGGTCTTCATCGCAATCTATCAGACTTACATCTAAATCTTCATAACCAAAAAACCGATTATAAAAGTGTTTGGAAAAAATAAAAGAGACCAAGTTACCCAGTTGGTGATGTAATTAAAAAAACCGGTCAACCGAACAAAAAAAACCGGTTTTCGGTTTTCTTCGAACTAACAAAATATTCGAAACAGATCGGTTTAAAAAAAAAAAGGAAACCGGTTCGCCGGTTTTCGATTTCGGTTTTTGAATACTTTACTATTTATTTAGTGAATTTACTAGCAAATTAGTGCAAACTATAAAATTTCTTTAAAAATTCTCAATATTTAAAAGTGATAATTACAAATACGGTTATCCCAATCAAATATACCATTAAATTAGAGTTTCAGTAGAACCAACCGAATTGTGAATTGTATTGATTATAAACGCCACTAATAATTGGTATTCGTAAATGAATTTTATATTTTATTTGTTTTCAAAACAAATTATTTAAATTGAAAATTAGCCATAAAAATTTATTATAAGTGTTTCTGGTGTATGGGTAGAGAGGTAGCCTAGTACACCGAATTTGCGAGTTCAAATCCATGAAAAGGCAAATATTTAAAAAAAAATACTTAAATACTAATTAAAATAATATATTACCAAATAATGAGTAAAGTAATGTATAGCCTTAGGGGCCGATTGATTACTTTACATCTTACTTCATTGATGAATTTTATAGGCGATGAGCCTCAAAGTAATGTATATACCCATTACTTTGGAGGTGATAATGTAAGGGGTTACTTATATGGTTACGAGAATGGAAAAAGTAATGTGTCTAAAAATAGATTTTTAAAAAAGAGGAATTTTTATTAAAAAAAACTATTACAAATTTTTTTTTTAAATATTTGTAATTAAAAATAAAATAAAATAGGAATCGAACCAGGGAAATCTGGTTGCCAGCCAAGAACTCTACCCACTGAGCTATCGACGCATATAGTATTTGATTGCTTTAAACTTAAATGAATTGTTGCGCTTCGTTTTTTCGCTAGTGTTGTCAAAACAAACATACATTACCATTTAGCTTACAAAAAACCACAAAGTAATGTATCTAAAAATAGATTTTCAGAAATATTTCAATTATTACTTTACATTTATAAATCATATATTACGTATTCAATAATAAGTAACGTATTACTTTATGCTTGCAAATAATGAAGAAGGTAACGAGCTATCATTACAAGGTAACGCATAAGAATTTCGCACCATTACCAAAGTATTGCTGGGTAAGCTGTTTTTTAATATGAATAAACTTGACGTTTATTTTTGGATGTGAAATGTGGTTTTGTGCGTTCACTGCGAACGCATATTTATGTTATTATGAGAGAACTTTTTGCTTACTCTCATTTTACCAGACTTTGCCCAAAATTGCTTTATAGAGACCTACATATTAAAATAACATCGAAAAAATATTTAAACGGTTGTTAAAAACTCAAATTCAAAAATAATATTAAAACAAAAACCTTGAAAGATTTAAAATATTTTTAATAAATACCAACAAGTTGGGTGGATTCGACGAGATTTGTGAGACATATGTTTTAGAATCCCTGCGCCACATATCGGTGTACTTGCATTGAAAAAAAAGTATGGACATATATTTTTGAATACAAGTAGAAAATGTCTGATCTAATTTACCTCTAGCAGAAAAAATTGGCGGTTAATAATTAGCAATTTTTTTATCAAACGTAATTTTACTTAGAAGCCGATTGCATTTTCAAAAATAAGATAATATTCGTAAATTGATATTATTTTTTTATAAAAAAATAACCTCTTAAATGATTTTTTTTTACAAAAACTTTCTAAGGAAATCGATATTTCGACAGTCGATCCTATAATTTTGCCTTATTAAGTAGCAATTTTTTTTTTTTTCAATTTATACAGCCCCAGAAAATTATACTTTCTGCGAGATGCTGCCAAGTTGATGTCTTAAGTAATTTTGTAGAGCAATTAATTTTGATTTTTATTTAAAATTTATAATTCTTAAAGTTTTTTAAATTAAAACATTTCGCTTAATTAACAGCTATTAATTAATAACTATTACTGTCATTTTAATTTTGTTTTATTTTGCTTTAACTAAGCGAATATGTGTCCCGTTTGGCAACGTTAGTTAAAAATATGTGCAAAAATTAGAAAAATTTGCCGACACCAAATACACGGGTTTACGGTTTAATCGGTTTTAAATACTCTTATAAACTTACAGATCAAAAATAAATACAAATCGAAAATATTTTTTAAATTTTAAAAAAATTTTGAGGCAAATAAAAAATTCAATACAAACAAAAGTCCAGTCAAAAAATGACTTCAGTTCAAAATTTTAATTAAAAAAAATATTTTTTTATATTTTTTATAAGAAAAAGTTTGTGGAAACCAAGAGTTGTTTTGTACGAAAAGAAAATTTAGATTCTAAAAAATACTTAGATTCTAAGGACTTTTTCTAGCAGAAATATTCTTAGATTCATTTTATAAAATAAAAATTCTGAGACTGAGGACTATCTAAAAATAATACTAAAAATATCCTTAGAATTTAAGAATTTTTCTATTAGAAAAACTCCATTGTATCTATGTTATTTTTTATTAAAAAAGTCCTTAGAATTTAAAATTTTTTTGAAGTATTTTTCTTTAAAAAAGTCCATAGCATTAAATAAGTTTTTAAAAACAAAGTCATTAATTTAAGGCACGTTTCCACTTGTGTGTTTTAAGCAAATCATGTTGTTTTGAAGGAAAATAATATTTGGAAAAAAATGTACAAAACAGTGTTTTATTACAAAACACATGCAAAACACGTTCAGTGAAGACATAGCCTAATATTTTAATTTTCTTTGGTATATTTGCTATTTGAATATTTTATATAAATTAAAAAAATATTTTTTAAGTGTTTGCCTTTTCCGGTATGTGAATTCGAAGTGCTAGGCTACATCTCTACCTGCTACACCACAAACACTTATAAATTTTAATACCCTTATTTGAATTTAAATAATTTGTCTTGAAAACAATTCTATTATAAAATTTGTCTAATACCATCCACAATTTGGTTGGTTCTACTGAAGTTCAAAATTTATTGGTATATTTGATCAGAATAACTGCATTTTTAAATATTGACAATTTGGCAATTTTCCAGAAATACAGGGTGGGGTCATTTAAAATTTTAACTACCGATTACTTTGACTTTGAAAGATAGAATTACATTCAGTTATATTTTTAGGTTTATGTTTGACATTTGCAAAATGGGACGCTATATTCTCGAACAAAATTGGGAAATATTCAGCTCGATTCTAAATATTCCCAGGGAAAAAATTCCCGGGGAATTAATTTTTCTCGAGAATAAAATCCTCCTATTCTAAACAGAAAGGGAAAATAATAATAAGAAGGAATTACGAATTTTCGAAATCAGCTGTTTTGCTTTTTGACGTTTGGTTTTGGTTGTTAAATGTAATTCGTTTTAAGCAAATAAAAAATAAAAAAGAATTTATAATCAAAATGCACAGCAAAGCTTTTAGAATCGGGAGCAGGAGAGGCAACAATAAACGATTGCAAGGAGGCAGTTACGCGATGCGGCAAATCCACATGAGTTGTTATTTACTTTTTTAATAAATATTTTACTTTTCAAATGTTAGAAAAATATTTTAGGGTAAACAAGCCTCCCTTCAAATACTTATTAGAGGTGTTGACGTCGCACATTGAGCCAGCAAAAAAGTCGTTTGCAATTTCCCCGATTGTAAAATTGAGTGCAAGCCTTCGCTTCTTTGCCGAAGGTGGCTACCAGACGGGGATAGGGAAAGATTGCAATGTGTCACTGGCTCAATGTAGTCTCAGCAAAGTTCTGACAGAGGTCATTAATATATTTGAGGAAAATCTGTGCTCAAAGTGGATTAGTTTTTGCAAAACGTCAGAAGAAAAATCGCGTTAGCACTGTATGTAAATCATGGCATTCCTAGTGTTATAGGATGCGTTGATGGAACGCATGTTCGCCTTATTGCTCCCTCTAGCAATAAGCACCTATATTACAACAGGAAGGGACACTACAGCTTAAATGTTATGCTAGTAAGTGTTTTCATTGAAGCTTTATCTTTGTAATTAAAAAAATAAAAACATCTATTTAAAGGTTTGTGATCATGAACTAAGGATTCTGTACGTTGATGCCTCCCATTCCGGTGCATGTCATGATTCCTTTATTTGGAATGCCAGCAAGTTACGAACTCACCTTGAGCAGGAATATTTACGAGGCGTGAACAATTATTGGCTGCTTGGTAAAATTTTTAATAATATCAAAGAGTATTCACGTAGAACCCATTTATGTTTTTTGCTATAGGAGATGCAGGATATCCCTTGGAGCCGTGGCTTATGACCCCTCATCGAAGTCCGGAAGAAGGGTCCGTTTAAATGATATTCAACGAAGTTCATTCAAAGTGCAGAAATGTAATAGAACGTACCAATGGCGTTTTAAAAAACTGATGGAGATGCCTCCTTGGAGCAAGAGAGCTGCATTACGCTCCAAAAAAAGCAGCTAAAATTGTCAACGTTTGCTCTGCATTACACAACATATGCATTTATTTTAAATGTAATACCGTTTTTATTGATAGTAAAGTTCCGGAGAATTTAAATACCCAAGAAAGTAATCTTATGCCCTTAGTCTCGCCCCAGTATTTAAATCTTGCACAAAATTTAAGAAATAATATTGGAAATAATTTATAATTCATTGTATATTTGTATATGTACAAATATATTTATATATTTGTGTATATATTAAAAAAATAAAAGAAAACTTCAAAAACAATAAAAAACTTAAATTAATAAACTTCAAAAGCAAAACAAAACTTAAACAACAGCCCTGCTGAATTCAATTCCGCCTCCAAATTGCGCCAAACTCTGTTGACCTCCTCCTTACTTCCTTTATGGAAACCGCATGCAATATCTGGGTGCGTTTGCATTGTGTTCAGAAGTAACTAAATTTGTCGCTTATTTGATGTTTTTGACCTAAAAGTAAGAATAATGGCATAATAATAATTAAAATAACAATAATTATTTAATTTTCTATAGAAAAATTTAAATACTTACATTTTTGAACAAAGCTCACATTCAATTTTTTGGCGGAATAATTCATAAAAATTCTATCGCATTCTCCCTTTTATTGACATTTGTAATACCTACTTTTTTCCCGGGGAAGAGTTTCCCATTTTCGAAGTTCGTTTAGAATAGGAGGAAAGGGAAAAGGGAAAAATTCCCGGGGAGATTTTGTTAAGAATAGGGGAACAGGGAATAGGGAAAAAATTCCCAGGGAATTTTTATTGAGAATCGGGCTGATTAAAAATTTACTTCCAAAGTGGGAGTCTTTACACAAACTGTAAGAAATTTACGTTTGTGCGTCAATTTGTAAAGCGAGTTTTTGAAAATGGATCTTTATTGGACAAACCAATCCGTGTACGTTCTCGTCCTGTGCGAGTTCATGAAAATGGATCGTTATTGGACAAACCAACCCGTGTACGTTCTCGTCCTGTGCGTTCAATCGAAAACATTGCTGCTGTGGCTAAGAATGTCCACCAACATTCATCAACATCAACTCGTCATTGTTCTCCGGAACTGAACATTTCTCGCACTTCCTTGAGAAGAATTTTGCATAAAGACCTCGGTATAAAGGCTTAAAAAGTTCAATTGGTCCAACAACTGCATGTTATCGCTTCAACAATGAGGCATGTTGTCGCTTCACCCAGTGGGCTGAAGATTGTTTGGCAGGATTTGAAGAATTTTACAGAAAAATCGTGATTTCAGATGAAGCTCATTTTTGCATTTAAATAAATGATTAATATTTTAAGAATATTGTGTTAAAATCTATTGGAGCAAAATTGACGAAGTTACGAGTATTTTTATGTCAAGTATGTCACTGTAAGTATAAAATTTAGTGTAGCAGTAAATATTCTATCGAGCAGACGTACACGTGCGTTCCTATTTTCGTATCATTTAAGTTCCATTTTCATTAAGTTTTGTGTTAAACTATTACTAAAACGCCTTTAAAATCAGCAACAGCCGAAAAGAAAAATAATGAAAATGCCGACGAACTCACTGTATCAGGAAAACTGTCGGGCAAATAATACTGGTGCAGCTGGAAATGTGGAGCACGAAACGATAAAAACAATGTTTCAACGCTCGGTAAATAATGGTGTACGACATCGCAACTATATCGGCGACGGTGACTCTAAAGCTTACTCCGGGTTAGTGAGTTCTAAAGCTTATGGTAATGATTTTCCAATAGTAAAAAGAGGAAGGTGTAGGACATGTTCAAAAAAGAAAGGGCACTCGTCTATATGCAATAGTCAAAATAGCGTTGTAGATACTGAAACTATGACTGGAAAGAAAATAAAAAGAAAGAGCCTATCTGGCTTACGGCCAAAATGTTTGATAAACTGACGGTATACTACGGTTTTGCTATTAGACGTTACTCTGATTTCATGGAAAATATGAAAAATGCTATCTGGGCAACGTTCTTTCACTACAGTTCGACGGATGAGAATCTACAGCTTGAAAAATACCAGAGCGGCGCGGACTCCTGGTGCGAATGGAAACAAAAACTGCAGCTGCTAAAGCATTGGATTCGTTCAAACACACGTACAGTGCTCTTCCCGAAGATGTTTTGAATGCCATCAAGCCTATGTATGAAGTTTTGAGAAAAGATGCGCTCTTGGAGCGATGGGTCGGAGGCTTCACACAGAACAACATGGAGAGTTTGAACCAACTTATTTGGAAAATCTCACCACAGCATTTGAAGGGAACCTCTGTCATCGTTGAAATTGCAGCTTATGTGGCAGCCAGTGTCTTCAATGAAGGTTCTTTTGCTTTACTAACCCTTATGCAAGACATGGGAATCAATAGTGGATCTAGTGGTCATGACTGGGCGCGATCAACTGATTCCATGTGTATAAGCAAAGCAGAGCAGGAAGCTGAGAGACAAACTGAAGAAGGCATGATTCGTTGTAGACAGGAGCAAAAAGGTGCTTTAGACTAGAGTATTAAAAAAACCGGCCTTTTGAAAAAACCGGTTTCGGTTTTCTTCGAAAAATCGAATTTTAAAAAAACCGGTTTCGGTTTCGGTTTTTGCAGAAAAAACGGGTCGACCGGTTTTTTCGGTTTTTTTTTAATTTGAATAAAAAGCTTATATAATTTGTTTTTTTAGTTACAAACAAAAAAAAAATAAATTAAATATTTTAAGTAATAAAAATAAAAGAAATACATTCTTGGAAAAAATATATTTTAATTGTATTTCATTTCAACATTTTATTTATTGGTTTTAATGTTTTTTAATATATCTTAAAAATTAATATTATAAAACTATATTCATATCAAATGAATACAGATTATTAAGTTTGTAAATTGGTTAAAATTAGGTACGTTAGTAATTTGAACGTTTGGCATTAAATAAGTTTTTTAAGTGTAAATTTTGTATATTATTTGATCTATCTGTTTTAATTATATATTTCTAATTTTATCAGGCTCAATATCATGCTTTTTTAATGTTACTAACGAACCGAACTCGGGTCGAAAGTCTGCACTACCTCTAGCGCTGATCCTTACAATTTTTTCCATTTAATAAAATAAATTAGTGTTTACTATTCGTTAGTAACATTAAAAAATTATGATGTTTAGCCTGATAAAAAAAGTTTTTTTAATATTACATTTTAAGTATGTAAAAGGAAAGTCTATTTTTCACTTCTAAAATAATATTTTAGAAATAATATGCAATTTAAATGTTTCGTTTTAAGACGATTTTTTTTTTGTTTGCTTTTGATAAAGCTAGAAGTGGAAAATACTCTTTCACTAATAGTAGATGTTGGACAAATAGTAAAGAAACAATTATATAAATTTTCCAACTTTTCAGTTCTTTGGTCGCATTTATCAAGATATATGAAATTATCATGTAATGATGAATGATTTTGTACAGTCTCTTTTTTAGGATTTTGAATACTGTTTATTGTGTTATTTAGATCAGAAATTAAACTATTTGAATTTGTAATATCCAAAGTTAAGTCTTCATCGGAATCTATCAGACTTTCATCTAAATCTTCATAACCAAACAAACTATTATAAGTGTTCGGAAAAAATAAAAGAGACCAAGTAACCCAGTTGGTAATGTAATTAAAAAAACCGGTTAACCGAACAAAAAAGACCGGTTTTCGGTTTTCTTCGAATTTACAAAATATTCGAAACCGATCGGTTTTTAAAAATAAAGAAACCGGTTGACCGGTTTTCGGTTTTTGAATACTCTACTTTAGACATCATGGATTTGATGGTTCAGTGTGAGGTAAGCCGATCAAATTTGCTTATAAACGTTTAATATCAGATTGTTTGGTGTTCAAAACTTTAAAGCGTTTTTCCCACAACTCACGTTTTCAAAGACGGTGCCCCTCATAACTTCAAAACTACTGCATCGATTCTTTTGAAATTTTAAACACTATTTCTGTACATAATTTTTGTTTTACAATAACAAATTAGCCGTTTTTTTCATTAAAGTGTTCCAAAAAAGGGAAAAATTTTAATTCCAAAAAACCTTTCCAGCGTTACCTGGGCAAAACTATTATGTAACGAATGACCGCAATTCTACATTTTTTTTAGACACGTCCGAATAATTTCTACCATTGCCGTGTTTTTAAATATTTATTCGTGAAAATTTTAAACAACATTCTTCAAATGTCATACTTTAATGTCCTATTAGTTTTAATAAAGAGATATTAACTGGGTCGTCACAAAAAATTCATAAAAAATGCCTTTTTTCTTACGAATTAACCTTCCCACCCCCACAACTTAAGGATAAATGTTAAGCAAACCATCCAGAGAAATCAACGTTACCATTGAAAAGATTCGAAACGAAACAATCGTAAATGTATTCAAAAATCGGGTTGATCGGATGTGGTAGTCATATAAATGATATTGTGTTCCATTCTTAAATGAAAAAGTTCAACCTTTCCAATAAAACCAGAAATTTGAAAAAAATAATCAGTACTTATTTTATAGCCGATTTAAATTTAAAATTTTATATTTACTAAATAAATGATTGCGTGTACAGTAACACAATTTCTTAATGAATTTTATTTATAATTTGGATAATAGGATTATTTTTTATTTAATTTTCCCCTCTATTTTATTCTCAATACAATATTTTATTGTAACTTGGTAATACCAAATACAAAAAGAGCTTTACAAATAGTAAGTGTTAATGGTTTTAATTGAATTGCAACCAATTTTTTCTCTGGGTCTATCAAATTATAACGCTTCATTCAACAGTAAATTAATTATAATAATAAGTAAAGTTACTTACATAAGTTCGATTACTGAATGTCCAGTTCAAATTTAACCCACATTTAAATTTCAACATTATATGGGAAAAACAACAAGAAATGCTTCAGTTAATAGCTAACGGTACATTGTGAAATTAAGCCATAGAGATACTTTGAAGAATTGACAACTACTTGTAGAGAAATATTATGTTGTTGTTTTCTCCAATGAAAAAAACTTGAACAATGAAAAAGCATTAGATGGAAAATGGTAATTGAAAATATATTTGTAGTTAATACATAACAGTATTTGTATTTTGTGTGACCCAATTGTATAAGTGTCACGTGCGTCATCATCAGGCACCAAAAACATAAAGAGAAAATAACGAATTACCGAGAGTTGTCGGGTTAGTGTGGAATATTGTTCACTTTTCCATTTTACTTTGTGCCTTTTTAGGTCAAATTAAATTATAACGTCAAGGTGACCTACAACCAAAAAACAAAATATACAATATAACGGCAGTAACACAAGGAGGGAAAGAATGAACATTTAAATTTGACTATAAAGAAAATATTTAAAATATGTATGTAAAAATGTAAATGCGATAAGTATCTTGTAGTATGTATGTACTTGTAAACATGTTTTGCATTAAAAAAACAATTTTGTTCTAAGGATAAAAATGCTTTTTCCTTAATGATTTTCTAACTAAAGTAATAATTATTAACCGCAATAAAGACCTCGTATCCACCCCCCCCCCCCCCCCCCCACCTTCTACAGCATATAAAACAAATTGTTGGTAACATTATTTTTTTGTTAAAAAAAAAAAAAAGTATCAAATTACATTTATAAAAAATATTATTATTTCTTTTACGGTCAACCTTAAAAGTAACATCACATTTCGACATCTGTTTTATAAATTGAAAATTTCCCATTGATTTTTATTCCGTTTTACTGACATTTCAATGTGGTCATAATTTTCTGGATTCATAAACATATATTATTTCTAAATGTTTATTTATCTCATCTTTTTTTATGCTTTTTGTATTTTGTGTGAGATTTGCATTTGCAACCCCCCTTTTGGAAGATTTATGCAACTTTGGTAAATTGTACAAAAAAACAAGTAAAAAAGGCTAAATTCGGCTGTGCAGAATCTTTGAATACCCTCCACCAATATTCTAAAAAGATGTTCTCTACTGTTTTTGATACAAATAATATGAAAAAACTTTTGAAGTAAAATTATGTAGGTGAATCAATTTTTTGAGGTGAAAAACTTTTTTAGAGGTGAAAAGAAGTTTTTTGGTGGAAAATTTAGAGGTGAAACAAATTTCTTGAAGTGAAAAAATTTTTTGTGAAAAATTTGTTGAAAAAAATTTTAGTGGTGAAAAAATGTTTGGAGTGAATACAAAATATTAACTGCTAAGCGACTGGTGTAAAAACATATAAGAAAATATGTTATGTACCAGTCGCTACTATGAAATTGTACTAAATTTGTATGGGCAATTTAGAGGCACCTTTACATTTTTACTAGTTTTTTAACCATGGACTGCACAAAAAACACAAAAGATAGTTTTTGGCAAATACTCAATTTTGTTACTGGTTAATGGGGACTAGCTCTTCCGCAGAATATGCCTTTCTGATGCGCCACGTATTGATAAATAGTTGCAACGCATGTTCTTTCTTTGGACCTAGCCATGGGGCAGGGTATTATATTTGTTAATTCAGCGCCCCCTATTCAAAAGTAGTGGCACTAAAGCAATTATGTATTTTGCTCTTTCTTTATATATAAATGTCTTACAAAAACAAAAAACAATATGTGTGAAAATTTAGAGGTACCTTCACATTTTCACTCATAACTTTTGAACCGCTGGACCGATTTTGCTCATTTTCAATACCAAACTGCTCGGGAGGAT
Organism: Eustalomyia histrio; assembly: GCA_949748255.1. Taxonomy (NCBI): domain Eukaryota; kingdom Metazoa; phylum Arthropoda; class Insecta; order Diptera; family Anthomyiidae; genus Eustalomyia; species Eustalomyia histrio. Next base: position 84,722,125 of record OX456525.1, on the reverse strand, counting down.
GTTCAATCTGGGTAAAAATAGGCACCCCGCTTACGTCATCGCGTGGTGATCGCCATTTCAACAGACAGACGGAGATCGCTAAATCGACTTAAAATTGCATAAGGATCACGAATATATATACTTTATGGGGTCTTAAACCTATATTTCGACATGTTACAAACGGAATGACAAACTGATATATACCCACACCATATATGGTGGAGGGTATAAAAATACGTGTTTGCCCCATAAAATATGCCAACGAAGTATTTTATATACTTAACCCATTATGGGTAAGTCATCGGCTGGCAAATCAAAATTGCTACGACTAAACTTGGAAGCAAAATTTGTACCCAATATTTTTTAATATATTGTTAAATCCTTAAAAATTTGCTCAGAATGATATAGTTAATATTACATTATTATTCAAATAAATTTTTAATTAATACAATTAGTCTAGAAATTTAAAAAAAATTACTTTTTTCATATTTTCAAAGTTTTTATACTCAAGAATGTGTCCTTAAAAGGATTTTTCAAAATTTCTATTATAGCAATTTTAGTGAGGCGGCATCTAAACTACTCCCACATGATACACTTGGCAAAGAAGGTCTGTAATGGCACCTGAAAATGTTGCTGTTATTACGGGAAATTTTGCTAATTTGAGCCCAGCAGTATTTTTTGTTAATCTTAGCAACACATGTCTGTTGACGTGTAGCACAATGAAATTAGTAGAAAAATTAGTAGCCGCTACTAAATTTTAGTAAACTTTTAGTAAAGTGGAATTTAAAATGTGTTTGTTAAAATCAGCAAAAAAAAATTACTAAATATTATTAATATTAGTACAAAATTTAAAATTGGTTTATTTTATCAAGCTTGATTTTTTTTATTTTGTTTATTTTGTTTATTTTCTTTCTTCAAAAAAATATTTAATACAAAATTAAAAAAAAAAAATCAAAGGCTTAAAAATCTTAAAAATTGTTAAAACATAAACGAATTTATCATTTTGTTTTAGTTTGGTAATTTCTGTTGTGAAAAATATGTTTGTTAATATTTTTTTAACTTTTGAGTTAAAATTTTAATTGTTTTTAGGGCTGATTTTTGGAACTAAAAAAAAACTTTTTAGTGCTATTTAAAGTGGATGTCCATTTTTCAAAAATGAGTCGGTATTATAGTATTCAAAAACCGAAACCGAAAACCGATCAACCGGTTTCTTTTTTTTTAAACCGATCGGTTTCGAATATTTTGTAAATTCGAAGAAAACCGAAAACCGGTCTTTTTTGTTCGGTTAACCGGTTTTTTTAATAACATCACCAACTGGGTTACGTGGTCTCTTTTGTTTTTTCCGAACACTTTTATAATCGTTTGTTGATTATGAAGATTTAGATGTAAGTCTGATAGATTCGGATGAAGACTTAACTTTGGATATTTAGAGTGACAATTTAAAACCAAAAAAGGAAAATTATAATGTTTTTCTCATTTTTATCGATTTTCCCAAGTTCGTATTGTACGTTTTTATGGGGTAAATAAATTTTTATTAGAAATCTAACCCATTTCATCTTATTCTACAACCTTTTAGGTACCAGAATCCACTATTAAGTCCAAACACGTTTTTTGACACACTAAGTCCCTTTTCTCGGAGGAGGTTACATATGATGATTTCATATATCTTGATAAATGTGACAAAAGAACTGAAAAGTTGGACAATTTATATAATTGTCTTTTGACTATTTGTCCAACATATACTATTAGTGAAAGAGTATTTTCCACTTCTAGCTTTATTAAAAGCAAACAAAAAAATCGTCTTAAAACGAAACATTTAAATTGCATATTATTTCTAAAATATTATTTTCTTTTTACATATTTAAAAAATATTTGGTTTTAAGTTAATTTTTTGTTGAAATGAAATACAATAAAAAAAATTAAATTTAAATGAATATGACAATAAAAATAATTAACAAATTACACTAGGCAACAGCCATTTTGTTATTTGGTTCTAGCATACTTTTTCTCATGGATTTGGACCTACTGAACACGAAAATGAATTTTAAAAATTTTTCTGTCGATTGGTTTGCGAGATACAAATTTTTTAATTTTTTTTTTTTAATTTTTGGAGGTACACTTACTATTTTGAGCATATCTTTAGTCTTCTTTGACCTATTTTATCCTACTACTACTCAAATTAAAGACAATTGAGCCGTCTACAACTTATTCTCAGAAAATTTTCAAATCGGGTTAGTAGTTTTGATGTTGGCGGCTTAAAAAGGTTAAAAAACTGCGTTTTTTTAGTAAAAATGTGGCTGAAAAATTCATATAAAAATTCATATAAAATGTAAAACGCGATGTTAACAGCGTTTTACATTTTATATGTCAGCGTATAGCTGACACTTTTCCAAAGAAAATAAGCCCTTACTTAACAAAATCTGATGACAAATGGCCGACTTATTATTTTTTTGGTAAACGACCGAAATTCCGCTATTTCACGATTTTTTGATTTTCATTATTTGCACAGCTTACCTACCCAACGCAAACGAATAAATACATTTGAACTTAATTTAAAATAAACAAATTAGTCTTCGTATATTATTTTTTAATTTATTTACAGCACTACATGCTCAATGTATCGCACAATTAGCTAAACTAACGAAATTAAACTAACTAATTAAATTAAGCAAATCAACGCACAAAAAAATGAGTAAAAACAAAGATATAAGTGTACATTTTATGCCATGTGGAAAAACTGCTGACTTCTTCTTTGTTTTTTGTATTCGCTGCAATCGGTCTCACGTATTAGGGTCCAAATATAGTCACCCATCATAGCCGTGTCATAGTTGCCCTGATAGCGTCGTTCCATAGCCTTCAATTCCTGATGAAAGCGCTCGCCGTGTTCGTCGCTCACGTCTCCTTAATTCTCAGGGAAAAAATCCAAATGAGAATCCAGAAAGTGTATTTTAAGTGACATGTGCACTCCCATGGCTTCATAGTTCTTTACCAGATCCTCAACTATGTCCTTATAATTCGGGCTTTTGTTGTTTCCTAAAAAGTTTTCCACAACAAGCCTGAAGGAATTCCATGCTGCGGCTTCGATGGGTGATAACAGCTTTGGGAATTTTTCATCTTTCAACATTTTTTTTATCTCGGGTCCTGCGAAGACTCCTTCTTTAATTTTTGCCAGCGAAAGGTAAGGGAAAATTGACCGTAAATAGGCAAAAGCTTCACCTTCTTTGTCTAATTTTTTGGCAAAATTTTTAATCAAACCCAATTTTATGTGCAGCGGCGGAAGTATTATATTTTCACGGTTCTCTATTAGTGGTTTGCGCTGAACATTCGCTTCTCCAACTACAGGTTTCGTTCGTACCGGCCATTTTTTTTTATATAATGCTGATCATCAGCGCGGCTATTCCAAAGGCACAGAAAACAGCAATGTCGCGTATAGCCTCCTTGGAGTCCACACAGAATGGCCACAACTTTAAGGTCGGCGCATATTTTCCAATTGTATTTCCTATACTCTATGCATTTCAGCAAAATGTCCATAGTTTCATAGTTCTCCTTTGAATGAACCGCATGAGCAATAGGAACAGATGGCTTTTCATTCCCATTATGTAAGAGAACTGCCTTCAAGCTCTCTTTGTTGCTGTCAATAAACAACCTCCATTCGTTGGGGTTGTGAATTTGGTGAAGCTCTTGGAACAAGCCTGAAATGTCGCTGCAAAAACATATTTGGTCTTTCTTTGTATAAAATTTTGCATACTCCTTGTGACGGTTTCTGTACGCTGATACTTTCACTTCTGAAGCCGCAAATCCACACTGTATCATCCGAGACGCAAAAAGTTCGGATTTCTCCTTAGTGAGACCAAAATCGCGCACCCAATCGTTTAGTTCGGCCTGTGACAGTAATTTTCGCTTTGCACCCGGCTCAAATTCGCTTGCATTTGACTCAGACTCTTCTTCTGACGATTCTGCTTTTTGAAGAGATGCACCAGGGCACACTGGATATGGCACATCATGCGAATGTGGTACTGGAAGCGCAAACGATCCCACTTGAGCGTAGTTCCATTTAAAAAATCTTCCTACCCCACTGTTTGTGGTGAGGCAAAAATAACAGTCTGTGGAATGGCATAGCGGCTTTTTCCACATCATTGGTGTATCGAATTTCATATGGCGGCTAAAATTAAAATAAATTACTATATTCGCTATGTATAATGTGTTTAAATAAAAATTCTTACCTTCCGCCAGCTGCCCAGTTGGTTAAGATTATATAGCAAAGATCACACAGCGACTTAGGTGTCCATGGTTCTGTGATATTTGGTGAAATACCAAAATAATTCAAATAGTGCAATTGTACTGCTGGAGTAAACTTGTGTGCGTGATTTTTTTTTATAAACTGGCCACAAACATTGCAGAAATTGTCTGGATCGTTCAAACACTCGAACACACGTAGTCTTTTACTCATTGTCTTCCTTGCGTTTTCTAAATATTAACTTCTTTACACTTTCACAGACAGTTTTGAAATGCAATTGATAACCGTGTCTCCTTATGTTTAAATATGTATGAGCATGTAGTGCTGTAAATAAACTAAAAAAAAATATACGAAGACTACTTTGTTTATTTTAAATTAAGTTCAAATGTATTTATTCGTTTGCGTTGGGTAGGTAAGCTGTGCAAATAATGAAAATCAAAAAATCGTGAAATAGCGGAATTTCGGTCGTTTACCAAAAAAATAATAAGTCGGCCATTTGTCATCAGATTTTGTTAAGTAAGGGCTTATTTTCTTTGGAAAAGTGTCAGCTATACGTAAAAAAATTAAAATCGCTGTTAACATCGCGTTTTACATTTTATATGAATTTTTATATGAATTTTTCAGCCACATTTTTACTAAAAAAACGCAGTTTTTTAACCTTTTTAAGCCGCCAACATCAAAACTACTAACCCGATTTGAAAATTTTCTGAGAATAAGTTGTAGACGGCTCAATTGTCTTTAATTTGAGTAGTAGTAGGATAAAATAGGTCAAAGAAGACTAAAGATATGCTCAAAATAGTAAGTGTACCTCCAAAAATTAAAAAAAAAAAATTAAAAAATTTGTATCTCGCAAACCAATCGACAGAAAAATTTTTAAAATTCATTTTCGTGTTCAGTAGGTCCAAATCCATGAGAAACAGTATGCTAGAAACAAATAACAGACAAAAGTTTGTTATTTGTGACCTAGTGTTATATAAGCTTTTTATTTAAATTAAAAAAAAAAAACGAAAAAACCGGTTGACCGGTTTTTTCTGGAAAAACCGAAACCGGTTTTTTTAAAATTCGATTTTTCGAAGAAAACCGAAACCGGTTTTTTCAAAAGGCCGGTTTTTTGAATACTCTAGTCCGTTTTTTTTTAATCTATGTAACATTTTAAGGCAATTTAAGTTTGTAGGTGTAAGTTTTAATTAGAAATAACATTTCCATCAATATCCACTTTTTTAAAATTAATTTATTTTTTTTTGCTAATTTTAGCAAATCGGTTTTCAAAAAAATTTAAAATGATTTCTGAAATTAGCAAAAAAAAAATATGTAAATATTCTGCAAAAATTCTGTAATTTGTAAAATATAAATAACAAAAAGATTTGCTAAATAATAATTTTTTTTACTAAAAATCAGTACAAAAATAGTAAAGTAGGATTGAAATTTTTCTACTTACTTTTTTTCTGAGTGTATCTCAAGTTATACTGAACCGGTAAATTTGAAATTTGGTATGCACATTCTACAAACATCCCTTTATGGTTTGACGCTCACTCAAGTCAAAATTTAAAATTTTGCTGTTTTAAAAAGAAAATTTATTTAAACAGCCGCCATTTTGTGAAAAAAAAATTGTTGACTAGGCCGGAAGACATCTTTACTAATTAAGATTCCGATAATTTTTTGTTTAAGCTGACCAGCCCCTTTTTTTTTTGCAATTTTGGATTTTTTTTCGTTGATTTTCTTAAAATGTTGGTTGAAAAGTTCCTGCGCTCGAAATGAAAGAATACTGTTTTTGATACGAAATATATTTTTTATTCAATATAATCTTCTTGAAGCTGAATACACTTGTTCCAATGATCTTCCAATAATATTATCCCATCCTTATAATGGTTTTTCGGAAGCTCTGCAAAATAACCGTCTACGGCTGCTATGGCCTCTTCATTCGACGAAAAATGCTTTCCACGAAGGAATTGTTTGAAAGTAGTCACTGGGAGCCAAATCTGGTGAATACGGTGGATGTTGAAGCAATTCGTACTTTAATTCTTTGAATTTAGCCATCGTCAAAACACTTTTGTGATGAAAAATGATTTTTTTTCTTCTTTAAACCAGGTCTTTTATCACGAATTTTTTCATCCAGCTGATCCAAAAGTCTGCAATAATATTCAGAGTTGATTGTTTTACCTTTCTGAAGATAATCAATCAACAAAATTCCTTTTGCATCCCAAAAAACTGATGCCATAACCTTCTTTGCTGATCGTTGTGACTTCACCTGCTTTGGAGCTGAACAACCAGCTTCAGTCCACTGTAAAAGTTCTTGTTTTAATTTAAGATCATGGTGGTAGATCCAAGTCTCATCCATAGTTATAAAACGACGCAAGAAGTCGGTTTTATTCGGCTTAAAACGCTCCAAATTACGCTCCAAATTTTCGATCCAGTTTTTGTTGAATTGCTAATTAACTTTCCAAACAGTTTTTTCATACGTAATTCTTCATGTAAAATATGGAGTACTCGTTCGTCTGAGATGCCTATGGCATTAGCAATTTCACGCTTAGTCAAACTTGGATCTTCACTAACCATATTATGTACCTGCTCAATGATTTCTGCTGTGGTTGCAGTTTTTGGTCGTCCTTCGCGTGGATCGTCTTCAAGGCTGGTACGACCACGTTTAAATTCACCAGCCCAAAATTCAAAGGTGCGTTTTGAAAGTGAGGACTCCTTATACACTTCTAACAATTGTTCATAAATTTCTTTTGCTTTTATACCCTTCAAAACAAAGAATCTAATGACTGCACGATATTCAATTTTTTCCATATTAAAAAAATCAATGACACGTCAACTTCAAATGGCTTGTAAACAAAGAAATGACTTGCAACTTTGCATGTGTTCTCAGGACAGTTATACCAACTTGAGATAAAAAAAGTTTGGAGCTAGCAGTGCCATCTCTAGGTGAGCGCAGGAACTTTTCAACCAACCTGTATCAATAAATAGATGAGAAAAAAAATATTTTTTGTTTTGTTACAGAGGACAAAAATAACCCGAAACTCTTGCCTCTTTACTAGAACACTGTCTTAAATCAATTAAAAAAAAATTTATTAAGGGTGGTTGCGAACTGGCTAATAAATAAAATCTAAGCCAAATTCAAGTTTCAAATTTCTATGAAATTTGAAAATATTTTCAAATATTTTCCAAAGAAATTTAGAATCCTTTTGTCAATTTGTATTTAATTTAAAATTTATTTATCCACCTCGCAAAGGAACTAAATACTTTTTTTATTTTAAACAAAACATCAAAAATGATTTTAAATGAAAAATTTATTTTTTTTTATAAATTTTAACGTAGATCGATCCAGTGGTTTTATTAAAAATTAAAAATGTCCATTTCTTACACTCTATTAAAATCAAATGGGTTAAAAATATTATGAAATTTATAAGATACTTATATTTCAATATATTTTTGGTTTATTAGATATGAGATTAAAGCATTTTTAACATTTAAATGTTATAAAATATATGGAGGTCTTATATATTTAATAGGGGCTAAAAAAATACATAATTGTTCAGGATATTAAAAAATGCTGTAAAAAATGCTGTAATTCACAAATTATGAATGTTTGACAAATTTAAGAGTTTTAAAACAAAGAGGATTTAATTGATAAGCAGCTAATTTACAATATTTATCAATGCGAAGTAATTTTTATACCCTTCATTAATGTGGTGAGGATATATTCTTTTATTAAAAAGAGACTTACGGAATGGTTTTTTTATTCAAGCTCTATCTTTTTCTATAGGCTCTAGCTTATCTAAAACTGTGGGTTCTGAAGAGATCTTTTGCCGGATCGAAATACATATATCAACCTATGGTTAATTTGCTTTATTTTTGTAAATATACGGAGATGGTTGAAAGCTCGCTATAAACTAGAAATAAAAGTTCTATACCCAGCAAAACCACACATTACCAAATAATGGTTAAAGTAATGTATAGTCATGGGGGCCGATGGTTTACTTTACACCTTACTTCATTGATGAATTTTAAAGGCGATGAGACTCAAAGTAATGGGTTCATTATGCTTATTAAAATATAAAAAGTAATGGGTTACCTTTTTGCAGATAGGGGGTAAAAAAATAATTGGTTACCTAAACGATTACGAAGAGTTTAACAATAATTGGTTACTTTAACTTTTCATTTTTTAACTTTAACTTTCCACTTAAAATCTTTAACCAATTTAGGCTTTTCTATAGAAATACAAACTAATAAAAACACGAATCCTAGAGTTTCTGAAACTAAAAATGCTTGTTATCAATAGTTTTTAGATTTTACAGTAGGGTGCAGTCGCTTAGACGTGAATTTTATTTTCCATTCACCTGAAATATTTATTACCTCAAAAAATTTTTTCAACACAAACTTTTTTTCGTACCTCAAAAAAAAATTTTTTTTTTCACCTTTAAAAGTATTTTTGCATCCAAAATAGCCTTTTTCACCTCCATAATTCAACTTCTATTTTTTTACATTATTTGTAATAAATATACTTTGAAGGACAGATATGATTAAGTTTGTACTTCAGTTATTTTTATTAGAACCTTAAAAGTCCTATGGTATTCCTTTACACAAATGTTCCCCCTTTTTTAAGAGAAATACCAATCAGGAAATTATGTAGCTTTCTTTGGAAAGGGGATATATAAGAGATTAAAGTCTAATATGGTAACACTGTAATTGCGCGAGATGGTAAATCTGAGAACAATTGTTGAAGTTTTATATTATTTTACTTTAGTGGGATAAAGTGCAAACACCGAGTGAGAACACCGAAGTAGGATTTTGCGATATATACACTCAGAACAAAAAGTAAGTAAAAGAAATTTGTAAACGGTTTTTAATCCCACGTACAGAGTTTTAGTAAAAAAATTATTAATTAGCAAATCTTTTTGCTATTTAAATTTTACAAATTACAGAGTTTTTACAGTATATTTTCAAATTTTTGTTGCTAATTTCAGAAATCATTTAACAAATGTTTGAAAAACGATTTGCTAATATTAGCAAAAAAAAATTTACTAAATTTAAAAAAGTGGATATTGAAGTAAATGTTATTTCCAATTACAACTTACACCTACAAATTAAATTGCCTTAAAATATTTCATACATTTAAAAAAAGGATCGGAAGTAAATATACCGACTCATGTCTGAAAATAGGACATCCACTTTAAATAGCACTAAAAGTTTTTTAGTTCGAAAAATCAGCCCTAAAAACAATTAAAATTTGACCTTAAAAGTAAAAAAATATTCATTAAAATATTTTTCAAAACAGAAATTACCAAATAAAAACAAAATGATTAATTCGTTTATGTTTTAACAATTTTTAAGATTTTTAAGCCTTTGATTTTGTTTTAAATTTTGTATAAAATATTTTTTGAAAAAAATAAATAAAATAAAAAAAATTTGATGCTCGATAAAAAAAAAATAATTATGTACTAATATTTAGTAATTTTTTTTTGCTGATTTTAGCAAAAGATTTTAAATTCCACTTTACAAAAAGTATACAAAAATTTAGTAGCGCCTACTAATTTTTCTACTAATTTCATTAGAGTACACGTCAGCAGACATGTGTTGCTAAGATTAGCAAAAAATATCGCTGGCCTCAAATTAGCAAAATTTCCCGTAATAACAGCAAAATTTTCAGTTGCCTTTACAGACTTTTTTTTGTGAGTGTATACCGTTCTATCGACTCAAAAAAAAATTTCATATATTTCTCTAAATTTTATGTTTTATTTTTTTTAAATCAAATCCGAAAGCTCTTTAATAATCACCCGGTATAATACGTGTGGTGGTGAACTTATTTCATGTTCGTGGAAAATCAATTTCATATTTCTTAGTATCTTTCCATGCCCTACACGATTTCGCGGTTGGACGATGACACCAAAATAAAGTTATTCCCTTACTGAAGAAGACGGAAATTCTACTTTGTGCCGTTTTTCTTAATCAGGGGGTAATACTTCAGTTTAATTAAACTGAAATCATCAATGAGCAGAATTAAAGTACAAAATTAAAATTTATTTTTGGTCTACCTTAATAAAAAATAAATAAAGTTTTTCCAATACAACACTAAAATTCTATGCTTTTAATGAAAGCTAAAATGACAAAAATTACCATTCAAGAAGCTATAAAAAATATTATCTAATATTAATTTATATTAAAATCATTTAGTACAAGTATATACAATTTGTAATAATTGTATATTTTTATTAAACAATAGATAAATACATATTTATGAAACATTATGAATATTATAATTCCATAATGTTTGGCATTTCCAAAGTGATATTGTTGTAACCCGATGGCATTAAACAAGCATAATTTTTCACATACAATAATGTTGGTACATTATCCCTGATAACTGTTGTGGCCATTTCAATAAAATTTCCTTCAACTGCCAAATGTAAAATATTAACTCCACTTCCCAAGACTTCATGTACAACATTTATATTATATTTTATGGAACATTTTAACATAACTTGAACTAAATCAATTAAATTATATAAAACAGCTTTATGCAAGACTGCACTCTAATTATTTTCTGTTGAAATTTACCCAACTTATATATACTCTGTGTGCGTAAATAAAAAAATACACACATTATGCGTAAGTTGGTGAACACAAAGTGAGTAAAATTTCATTGAAAGTGTGTTAAAATAAAATGAAATTTTGAAATTAAAGAGTAAATTTACCAAATGTGTGCTTAAAGAAACAAGTTTTACATGTAGATGTACAAATAAAACGTGTAAAAATCCATTGTAAGTGCGTAAACATTTAACCAATTTTTTTTGTAATTTAAACAATGATTTATTCTTAGTATGTGTTTTAATAATAATGAATTATATGATAAAAAAAAAATCAATATTTTAAGAATTTGGTTATAAAATATAATATCGTCATGAACATTTTTTTACTATCTTTACTTTTTTGCACGATATTTAACCCTCTTTCTTTTGGGTTTGGGGGCTTAAAAGAGGCTTTAACCCACTAGTTCAGGCACGATATTTAATCTAAAACTTTTAACAATAATTTATTTGAAAACAATTTTTTAAAATATGTAAAATTGACTTACGGGTTTGATGTTTTTTCATTCTTTTAATGCTTTTGACACATTAACAAATTGTTGAAATCACTAACACAAATAATTTAATGGTTTTTATTAGTTTTTAAAATTATTTTTCCTTTTTTTCAATTTAAAAATGTCATAATTTGTTTACCATTATAAGTTAGTATATTTACAAAATGTGCGTAAAATTGGTGTTCAACAAAATAATACTAATGTTAGGCATAATGTGTTTAAATGTAAACACATAGCATCTGAAAATACTTCGTTTGTGTATTATTGTACATGAAAGTGTGCGCAAAAAAGTTTTACGCATTTCATGTTTATATTTACAGAATTATTGTAATATTACATAAAACTTTACCCATTTTATAGTAAAAGGTGGTTAAATTTTAAGGGCCGATGTTGAATGTGAACCACACCTAAACGTCAAGTTTTTTTCTACATTTCATTTGACATTTCTCAATTTCAGACTAACTCAATTTGAATCATGCAAAGATACACATTCGAGCAACGCGTTAAAGTTATTCAGGCTTATTATGAAAATGGGCGTTCAAATCAAAATGCACTTTGTGATTTTTTTGGTCAGCATAATCGACAAAATGTGTCCACAATCGGGATAATTGTGCACATATTTCTGCAAATCGGGTCTGTAGGAAATGAGAAAACACCTGTGCATGCTCGCCAAGTTCGTTCTGCGGAAAACATTGCTGTTGTTCACGATAGTGTGGCAGAATAGCCGTCAACTCCGAATCGCCGTCGGTGTTCGCTACCGCGAGATCATAACGGAATTCTTGAAACCAGAAATTAAGAGTATGGATGTGCACGATATGTGGTTTCAATAGGACGGTGCCACTTGCCATACAGCTAACGAAACAATGGCTCTTTTGCGCGACAAATTCAATGGCCGCGTTATCTCAAGTGGTGGCGATGTCAGTTGGCCGCCAAGATCATGTGATTTAACACCGTTGGACTTCTTTCCTTGAGGTTATTTGAAAATTTGGACCATCGGATGGAGGTGTGCCGCCGAGGTCGTGGCAGCCATTCGACCGATATTTTGTTCCACACATAATTGAACCATATTATCATAATAAAAAGAAATGACAATAATTTCCTAAATAATTTGTGTTTTATTTATCGATGATCATAAATTTTAAATAATTTTTTTTAAATCTTTAGTTAAATTTCGATTTTCCAATTCATCAATTTGTTTTTGAAAAATATTTTGAAATATTTCCAATGTTTTTTGATGTTTATTTTCAATCACAATATGTAATGGTGTACGTCCAAGTATATCTTGTTGATATACTTTACAACCGATATTAATAAAATATTAAATTTTATCACTTATAATATTATTTTGGCAAAAACAACTAAAAATACACTTTTAAGTGGATAAAACCGGTCATTTGGCTTTTTATTTATCTTTTTCGAATGTTTTCTAAAAAAGGAGTAATTAAAGATTGATTTATACGTCGACTACCCTTATTTACTATTCCCAGGAAGACTTTGGTGCGATACTCATGCGTTAACTTGTAATGTGTACTTCTTACCTATAACATTATTTTTCAATATAAAGTAATGAGTTACCGATAATTGGATACATAATGCATTACTTTGTAATGAATACTCCTTACTTTCAGCACTATTTTGAAATATTACTTTATATTTCAAAAATAAGTTACCGATAGTTGGTTACGTAATGCATTACAATTTAACATAAAATAATGATAAATTAATTGAAATCATACGTAGCACAAAAAACAATATTTCATAAATAATTTGTATTCCACCCCATCTATATTAGAGGAAAAAAATCATAGCAATAAGTACAAAGCGTCGGCAGAATAACGACACAAAACTGTTCATCGCCAAGCTTACATTAAATTTTTTTAGTTTTTCTCATAATTTGTTAAAATTTCTTTAATTTTTTTAAATTTCATCGTGTTTTGTTTGATTTTTTTTGTCGCTTTTTTTATAATTGCCAAATCAAATTGGCAGCTGAGTTTTACATAAAAGCAATAATTGATAACGAATATTGGCAGAGAATTATTGGAACATAAATTGCAGGCAATAAATATTTACGAAATCGAGTCATCCACACAGAAGATAAGACAATTTTGACATTTGCTGCAATATATGTCCACATAAAAGACATGAACTAAAAAAAAATTTCCTTCAAAAGAGTTTATAAATTGTCCTCAATTTAAGTAAAATTTTATTAAAACTTAGAAAAACTTTCTTAAAAAGAATAAAAATTCCTAAGTTTAAGGAAAAACGAAATAGTTTATGTACTCAGAAATAGTTTAAATTTTTCCTAAGTAATATTTCTTGATTTTAGGAAAAAAACAAGTCAAATAAAAATTTATTAATTTTAAGAATAACATTCTAGTTTTAAGAAAATTGCATACTCAAATGTAAAAAGTTAAAAAAAAATTTTGGACATAATTTACTCCCATTTAGTTCAAAAAATGTGTCTGACTTAAATCGAGAAAGTACTTGAATTTAATGTGTGTTAATTTTTAGTTCGCCAGTAGTAAAATTAACTTAATTTTAGAAAGCCATTTCCAAATTCAGTTCTTAAGTATACCACTTTCTAATTATGAAGAATTGATTTCTAAAAATTAGTTCAGACAATTAAAAACAAAAAGTAATAAATGTTTTCCTATGTAATAATAAAAATTTACTTGATTTTAGAAACTGATGAACAATTTCTAAGGAAAACTTTCAAGCAACTTAGTTCAGATAAATTTCAAAAATTTTAATAAAATATTCTTTTTTTTCAAGTAAAAGTTTTCTAATTTTTAAAAAATAATAAAATTTGGTATAGGATTATTTTGTTGGAAAACGTGTAAATTATTTTTAATATATTATTCCAAAAAAAAGAACAATCAAATAAATCAAACTAGTTAGTTTTCCAAATTTTCAAGAAAAAATATTATTAAATCAAAGAAATTAAAGTAACCATTCAAAAAAACTATTGTGCATGATTGTAATTTTTGGTTCGTGATCGTGCGTGAGCGTGAGTCAGAATTCTCTCACGTGCCCATTTCTAATATTAACAGTCTTAAATATTGAACTTAAAGTAGCTTAAAACATATTTAAAAATTTTATTAGCAAAGGGTAAAAAATTTCGAATTTGCGCTTTTATGTAATAAATTTGTTTGTTGTCTACAATACATAATATCGTAGGCACATTTTATACGTTACGGCATAATGGCTTTCCTTTAATTGACATAGCGCTTATTAAACTTTATATTAATCGAACTATTTTTTTATCACTTAATAATACAAAATTTTAAATTTTTATATGTCAAATAAAGTTTAAGCTAAAAATGTCATATAATAAACTTATGACTTTTCCATTTTCCAATAATAACAAGAAATGCAACTGTGGTATTTTGTATTTTTGCAACAATTTCCTTAAATTAGTTAATTTAAAAAGACAAAGGACCCCCAGTGTTCCTTAGCCATAGATTCCGTGTGTCACGTAGGGCGTCCCTTTTTGTAGTTCTCTCAAGCAGAACCGTTAATTAACTACGAAAAGGATCTGACTTTGTCACAATTTATTACGTTTCAGGATATCCTGCAGTACATTTTTTTAATATGTTTACCTTACCTTTTTGCTAATGAAATTTAATTTATATTTTAAATACATGAACTTAGTACAATTCAATTTAGTTTTAAGACAAAATTGTATAGCAAAAAGCTTGTTAAGAGCAGTGTCCTCGCAAAGCGGAAGTCCCCCGAAAGTGGAAAAATACCTACTCAATGAGTGTAAAGTGCTTTAAAATGTATGATAAAATATATTACCTTTACCATAGAAGCAGGATAAGGATGATTTTTACTTAAAAGAAGTGCTATTAGAAAATATTTTCTTATTTTTAGGGAGTTAAGTCCTAGATTTTAGTAAAAAAAATTATCTAATGAACTTAAATAAAATACAATTTTTCTTAAAACCAAGGAAACATTTCCTAACTAACAGTACAATTTAAGATGATGTATGAACTAATTAGAAGGAAATTTTACTGTTTTCTAATAAAAATTTACTTCTCAGTACCAAATTTTAAGTAAAATTTGTTTCTTTATTTCAAGGGAAAATTTTATTAAATATTGGTAAAAAGTGGCTTTGGCGCCGTTTTCATTTATTTTTTCCTCTAAATAAGTTATTTTTTCCAAATTCTAGTTCATTTTTTTAGTGTACGGGATGTGCATTTATTTATATTGCACTCTACTGTAAAATCTAAAAACTCTTGTCATCTATTAATAACAAGCATTTTTTGTTTCAGAAACTCTAGCATTCGTGTGTTTACTAGTTTGTATTTCTGTAGAAAAGCCAAAATTGGTTTGAAAAGTTAAAGATTTCAAAACCTTTTGTCAATTTGTATTTAGTTTAGAATTTATTTAGCTAGCTCGCACAAGTTCTTAATGGAATTATTTAAATTGTATATTTTCTTTTAAGACAATAAAATTCGTGATTCCAATTGTACGAACGAGAGTCAATAACTTTTTGAATTTTTCTCCTCGTAACTGAAAGGGCCTGATCCTGACAGTCAGTAGACTCCTGTCAAAATTTGAACAACCTGCGTCACTTATTTTGTGTTTGACAGTCATTAATAGCAGACTTGATTTCAGGATTGAGGAAAAAATAGAAAATGGCAGTTTCCATGGCAAAAATCTATGAATTAGGCAACGTATTGCTCCCTCATCCCCCGTATGACCTATACAAATCTTATTTTTTGGAAGCGATACAGAAATTGGAATATCGTTGGACAAAGTGTATAGAGCTCAAAGAAGACTACGAGGGCGGATCAATAAGTCCGTGACTTCTCGAACTTCCCTCGTAGTTATATGAAATGCAACATTGCTCCCATCAAGTACCACCTGTTAATAGACTACTGTCTAATTTTGAGCAAGTTCCGTCATTTCCTTTGAGTTTAACAGCTGTTCAAAACATACAACCTCGTGGATTTTTTAAAAATAGAAAAAAGTTAATTTAATTAAGCATTATTTTTTTGCGAAAAAAAAACCGTCAATCAAACTAAGGAAAAGCTTGATAAATATTATGGGGACTCTGCACCATCGATTTCAATGGTAAAAAAATGGTTTACTGACTTTCGTTGTGGTCGCACAAGTACAAATGACGCTGAACGTTCTGGATGGCCAATTGAGGTCAATACACCGGAAAAAGTCGAAAAAATCCACGATATGGTGTTGGCCGATCGAAGAGTAAAAGTGCGTGAGATTCCTATAGACATTTTATATGGCAGTGTGGTTTCGATTTTAAATGATCAGTTGGATTTAGTCAGTTTTTTTTTTTTTTTTTAATTTCATATAAATATTTCATAAAAATTTAAGCAGATATACCCATTCTAAGTAGTTATAGATATATCTGCTTCAAAATTAAGAATTTATAAAAATGCTGCCAAGTCTTGAAATTCTTGGTTTTTCTCTTTTAAATGTAAACAAAAATATTTGTCATAAAAATATGTGAAATTTTTCTATTTGTAATTTGATAAAATATTAAAATCAACTAAAGCTAACAAATAAATTATGTTTTGTAAGTAAATGTAGAGCAGGGCATACAATATAATTGATATGTATATTTTGTGTTCCGTTGAAGTTGATATACCACGAACCCGCGCCTAAGAGAAAAAAAGTATTTGTGACATAGCGTATAGACAACCGAGCTAATGAGATCATGCGAAATCATCGTTAATATAATTAAATAAACAGTTTTCGTTCATTAGAGATTTGTTTGGTTTTTATTTTAATGACAAATCTTTGTATGTGTTTGTTGTTTCTGTATAAAAGGTGAAGAGGTGAAAGAAAAGAATTTCAACAAATGAAACATACATATGAAAACATACATATGAAAACAAAGGGATTTTACGTAAGAAATAGAGGTAGTCGTGGTTTTTTGCTAATATCTCAGCCATTTATCAACCGATCTGGCTGATTTTTAATAGCAAACAATCAAGTCCTCATCTTCGGAAAACCCATTTCAACGCACAGATGGACAGACGGACATCGTTAAATCAACTTCGCTCTTCATAAGGAATATATATACTTTATAGGGTCTAAGATCAATATTGTAGAAATTACAAATGGAATGACAAACTTATATATACCCTTCCACCTGTGGTGAAGGGTTTAAAAAAAGCGAAATAAAAGATTACAATTGAAATTAAAAAAAAAAATTACAAATAAAATTCAAAAATTTCCAATTGATACTTAAGAAAAAATGATCAATTAAAATTAAAAAATACCAAACGCAATTAAAAAAATTATTGCAATTCAACAAATATTTATTTTATTTAATTTGGAGTTTTTTAATTTAAATTGATGAATTACATTTGAAGTTACTACAAAAGTTTTTGAAAAGGTTTTGGATATTACTATTAATTTGCACGTTGCTTTTCCACGTTTGAAAATAGGAAATAGCCACTGGGTGCTAAATCAGGAGAATAAGGCGAATGATTCGTAGTATACTTCATGGGTGTTTGCCATGGAAACTAAGCTATCACACGATACCGTTGGTGGTCGATTGTAAGTAAACGCGGCAACCATCTTGCGGACAGCATTCTGATACCCAAGTGACTGTTCAAAATTGAAACCACTGAGCCAAGTGAGATGCCTATGTCTTCCCCAATCTATTGCACATTCAATCTCCGATCGGCCAACACCATATCGTGAATTTTTTCAATTCTTTTAGGTTTAGAGACCTCAACTGGGCGTCTAGAGCGTTCGGCATCTTCCGTGAAAGTCAGTAAACCACTTTTTTACCATTGAAATCAATGGTGCAGAGTCCCCATAGTATTTATCAAGCTTTTCCTTGGTTTGATTGACGGTTTTTTCGCAAAAAATAATGTATAATGAGCATTTGAAATTTACTTTTTGCCATTTTTACAAAAATCCACGAGGTTGTATGTTTTGAACAGCTGTTAAACGCAAAGTAAATGACGAGACTTGCTCAAAATTTGACAGTAGTCTATTAACAGGTGATACTTGATGGAAGCAGTGTTGCATTTCATATAACTACGAGGGAAGTTCGAAAAGTCACGGACTTATTGATCCGCCCTCGTATATGTGTTATTTTTTGTTATTCGAAATTCTATGTAGTTCGCGGTGTATGGCGGCTCAAAGTTGTTCGATTTTTTTTTTAATCGAAGACGTGTTTATTTTTTAAACAATTATTTAAAAATATATGATGTAAGCTTTTCTATGGGATACGATTTGTAAAAATAATGGCTTAAAAATTGACATGAGCCGCTGAAAGTATTTAACCAAAACAGCACAGATATCACATTAACGTGGAATATCCATGTCGAAATTTTCAGTGATATCCATAGAATTACTTATTGATTTTTCTTAATTCTAGTTCAGGTTTTTTTTTTTGAGTGTAGGCCGGTATGCGGCCTTCATATTTTTTTAATTTCAAGTGATATTTTGTTGATTTTCAAATGGTGTTTTTTAATTTGAAATAATATTTTATTAATTTAAAATGTGACTCTTTGATTTAACTTGCTTTTTTTAAATGAAAATGATGTTTTTCAAATAAATTTTTTAATTTACATTACTGTGTCAGAATGACACAGAAAAACGCCGAAACACCCCAACTTAATTTTGGGCCGTAGAACAACAGTGGTACACTGCGTTTTAAAAGATCATGGAAAAAGGGTTCGAAAACTCTTTTTGATTTAACTTGCTTTTTTTTTAAATGAAAATTATGTTTTTAAATAAATTGTTTAATTTACATTTCTGTGTCAGAATGACACAGAAAAACGCAGAAACACCCCAACTTAATTTTGTTCCGTAGAACAACAGTGGTACACTGCGTTTTAAAAGATAATGGAAAAAGGGTTCAAAAACTCTTTTTGATTTAACTCGCTTTTTTTTTAAATGAAAATGATGTTTTTTAAATAAATTTTTGAATTTACATTTCTGTGTCAGAATGACACAGAAAAACGCCGAAACACCCCAACTTAATTTTGGGCCGTAGAACAACAGTGGTACACTGCGTTTTAAAAGATCATGGAAAAAGGGTTCGAAAACTCTTTTTGATTTATCTTGCTTTTTTTTAATGAAAATTATGTTTTTTAAATAAATTTTTCAATTTACATTTCTGTGTCAGAATGACACAGAAAAACGCCGAAACACCCCAACTTAATTTTGGGCCGTAGAACAACAGTGGTACACTGCGTTTTAAAAGATCATGGAAAAAGGGTTCGAAAACTCTTTTAAAATAACATTATTTATTGTTTATTTGCCGATACTTAACTCTAACAATGATTCAGGTGGTGGATACAATTCAATTATTTTTAGTTTGTGTCATTATTTAATCTAAACTAAAAAAACTAAAATGGAAACCACAGCGTATACTTAATTTTTTAATTTAATATTATGTATACGCAATGTTCCACATACTTATATAATTTTAAAGAAGGGTAAAATTTTTGATCATAATATTAATAAACAGTAAAAAGTATTAAATAATTTTAAAAAAATAGTAGATAAGTAAAAACAAAAACAATAGTAATGCAAAAGAGATTTTGAAGTCTTTGCATTAAAATATAATCAAAAAATCGCCTCAGTCCATTCAAACTTAAAATCTTAATATCTTTTTAAAACGACCAAACTTTTCTAAACGTGGTATACCACTGGATTCCAGGCCCCAAAATTAAGTTTACCTGTCTGGGTTTACGTGTGTCATTTCAAAAGTTGAAATTTCACTTACAGTGTAATTTATTATTAATTCGTCAGTAAATCTTAATAAAATAAAGTCATACGAACATATGTATCAATTTAGTAATTGATATGTTGAATTCGATGCGGAGAAATGTAGAGGAGGATTTTATTATTATTTACATGGAGACTACATAAATCATAAAGCTCTATGGTATAAAGCCAGAGTAAGAACACCGGGACGGAACAAAAAAATCCCCTTCAAATTTACAAAGAAATCATCCAACGGAATATAACAGATCAGTCTTATTCATTACATATTTAGATAAAATAATCTTAAGTATGTTATGACAAATAGATTTTCCGGTCATAAAAATGTGATAAAGAATATTGAACGAATCCGATTCGTTGACGTTTCGTCAAAATAATTTTGTAGCCTCATAGAATTTTATCGAAATGAATAAAAAGCGGAAAGAAGCTTAACAACACAAAAAAAATCAGTACGTTCTTAAGAAATTCAATGGCCGACGTAAGACTTTTTTGCATTGGATCAAATGTCTGAATATCGTAAAGAGGCAGACGCAGACAAAATTCTTGGCAGTTTCATGTCGAAAAATCGTTCTATTTACACTTAAGTTTAATGATCACTGTCAATAATAAATATGTTTAAAATAAAAAGTTTATATGTATGATGTACGTTTTTAAAAGCTTCCAATAGGTCGAAAAATAAGGTTTGAAAATTAAAAAGAAAAAAAGCATTTATAGATGTTATATAAATTAACGATAATAAATAAATAAATAATTAAATAAATAAATAAATAAATAAATAAATAAATAAAATAAATAAATAAATATATCGGTTCGTAAAGAATAATAATAATGTGCCCAAAATTGAAAGGTATATAGTGTACAGTTTGGTTGAAAAGTTCCTGCGCTCGAAATGAAAGAATACTGTTTTTGTTACGAAATATATTTTTTTTATTCAATATAATCTCCTAGAAGCTCAATACACTTGTTCCAATGATCTTCCAATAATTTTATCCCATCCTTATAATGGTTTTCTGGAAGCTCTGCAAAATAACCGTCTACGGCTGCTATGGCCTCTTCATTCGACGAAAAATGCTTTCCACGAAGGAATTGTTTGAGATTTCTGAAGAGATAGTAGTCATTGGGAGCCAAATCTGGTGAATACGGTGGATGTTCAAGCAATTCGTACTTTAATTGTTTGAATTTAGCCATCGTCAAAACACTTTTGTGAGCAGGTGCATTGTCTTGATGAAAAATGATTTTTTTCTTTTTTAAACCAGGTCTTTTCTTACGAATTTTTTCATCCAAAAGGCTGAAATAATATTCAGAGTTGATTGTTTTACCTTTCTGAAGATAATCAATCAACAAAATTCCTTTTGCATCCCAAAAAAACTGATGCCATAACCTTCTTTGCTGATCGTTGTGACTTCACCTGCTTTGGAGCTGGACAACCAGCTTCAGTCCACTGTAAACGTTCTTGTTTCAATTTAGGATCATGGTGGTAGATCCAAGTCTCATCCATAGTTGTAAAACGACGCAAGAAGTCGGGTTTTTCAGCTTAAAACGCTTCAAATTACGCTGAGAAATTTGTTTTCGATCCAGTTTTGTTGTGTGCGGCACTAACTTTCCAAACAGTTTTTTCATACGTAATTCTTCATGTAAAATATGGAGTACTCGTTCGTCTGAGATGCCTATGGCATTAGCGATTTTACGCTTAGTCAAACTTGGATCTTCACTAACCATATTATGTACCTACTCAATGATTTCTGCTGTGGTTGCAGTTTTTGGTCGTCCTTCGCGTGGATCGTCTTCAAGCATGGTACGACCACGTTTAAATTCACCAGCCCAAAATCCAACGGTGCGTTTTAAAGGTGAGGACTCCTTATACACTTCTAACAATTGTTAATAAATTTCCTTTGCTTTTAAACCCTTTAAAACAAAGAATCTAATGACTGCACGATATTTAATTTTTTCCATATTAAAAAAAAATCAATGACACGTCAACTTCAAATGGCTTGTAAACAAAGAAAGAATTGACAGAATGACATGCAACTTTGCATGTGTTCTCAGGACAGTTATACCAACTTGAGAAAAAAAAAGTTTGGAGCTAGCAGTGCCATCTCTTGGTGAGCGCAGGAACTTTTCAACCAACCTGTAAGTTAAATATTATTTAAACAATCTCACTTTCTCAAAATTATCGTTAGAAAAAAATGCAATAAAATCAATCAATCATTATCTACAATCATTAAAATAAATCATTACTATTAAAAGAACTTGAGCTGATTTGAAAACTAACTGAAGGATTGTAAAGAATAATATAAAAAAACAACGTAAATTATATTTAAATACCAACCAATGGGGATGTAGGAGTAATTGGAATGGATGAATGTTTACTATGAACTAAACAAATGAAAATCTGCAAATCATTACGTCAGTAAAATGCTTAAATTTCCATTTTTTTATTTTTGTATTTCTTTATTCAATAATAGAAATTTAAATAAATATGAATGAACACAAACAGAGAATGAAAAAATAGCTGTAATATGCAAGTGAAAAGAAATAAAAGAAAAAAGCAGTTTTTATACAATTTTGCAATAAATGAAAAGATTGTGGTGAGTGAACTAAAACGGAAACGGAAATTATTTGCAATTTTTTACAATAACTTTTGCACAAGGTCATGCATATTTCTAGTTAAATACTGATTTGTAAAATACAATTTTTACACCAAGCGAAAAGATTGGGTGAAATTAAAAAAAAAACAACAACAATTTAAATTTATTTGTTATGTCAGTGTTTTATTAGAAATTAAATATATTCGATTTTATTAGATTCGTTTTCGGAAATCAAAAATGGGAAAAAGGAACCAAAAATCAATTCTATTATTTAATTATTGGCGTTTCCAATCCAAATTCGGAAATAAAATGCGTAGAATTATACAAGGTGGCGCAAAAGTAATCCTACTATCAGAAAATGCTATAAATATTGCGATTGGCCCCTAATGTCAGTTCTGTTTTGACATTTGTGTAGTAAACACATGCGAAATACACGTTAATAAACAATGTTACGCTACACTGCTCCAGAACGCGGAATATTGGTGACTATTTATTTGAGCAATAATGAAGATGATTTTTCATCAAAAATAATCATGAGTGATGAGGCCCATTTCCATCTTAGCGGGTACGTAAATAAGCAAAATTTACGCTTCTGGGGCACTGAAAATCCGCGTGTAACCCACGAAGAGCCATTACACCCGCTCAAAGTCACTGTATGGTGTGCTGTTTTCGCTGGAGGAGTCATCGGACCTTTTTTCTTCGAAGACATTGCGGGCCAAACGTTTACTGTGAATGGTGAGCGCTACAGAGCAATGATCAACGAGTTCTTTTTGCCGCAACTTGATGAATTGGGATTGGAAAACATGTGGTTCCAACAGGACGGTGCAACGCTACACACTGCACGTGCCACAACCGATATGCTTGAAGGATGCATTTCCCGGGCGCCTAATCTCCCGTTTTGGCGATTTGCACTGGCC
Source organism: Eustalomyia histrio (assembly GCA_949748255.1). NCBI lineage: Eukaryota > Metazoa > Arthropoda > Insecta > Diptera > Anthomyiidae > Eustalomyia > Eustalomyia histrio. The sequence continues at coordinate 84,698,602 of OX456525.1, read as the reverse complement.
AGACTTCTTTTTGTGGGGCTTTTTGAAGTCGCGGGTTTATGTCAACAAGCCTCAGACTCTTGCAGCTCTTAAAGACAATATCCGTCAAGAATGTGAGGACCTATCGCCGGAAGTTTTGGCCAAAGTGATGGAAAATGCCATAAAAAGGGCTCAAATGACAATCAACTGTGGCGGCGGCCATTTACATGACATCATATTCTCGACTTGATGTAAAAAAAATTAAAAGACCAAATAAAAATAATTCACAAGAAGAATCAAAGTTTTTCTTTTTTTTTTTTTTAAATTACAGCCAAAAAAACATCGGAAGGTTATTTTTGCGCCACCCTGTAGTTATAACATAATACTACAAAATTGATACAATCTGTCAAATTTATTTAACAAACATACCCAGCAAAAATAAATGGAAGTAATGCTTAAGGAATAAACTTCTCATTGATTCCAAAGTATCTTTTAGTGCTGATTTTCCTCTTCCAAAGTAGTTATTTTTCACAACTTTAAAAATTTGGTTTTGAATAAAATTAACACTTTAAATCTATGACGGGTAAGCAGGGTTAAACATTAGCCACATACATTTACATATATATTTCACATTTATAACTATGGTTAAGTTCTAACTTTAGTTATTTTGAAACAATTTTTAACTTACAAAGCTTAACAGATTTTAAGTTCTTAAAATAGTAGTTATCAATAGAAAATGTAAAAAATTTATTATAGTAAAATTTGCAAGAATTTTGAACAAAGTAATTTAACAAATAAGTCCCGATTACGTAATGAGTTATAATGTATCCAACAGTCAAAGTCACAACAGCAACAACAAATGTGTCAGCTAATTTCCCAGGTAGAAGCTACCGGGACATGGTGAAAATGTGGCTAAGGCCCAATTACTGCTGTAATGTTAAAATTTAATTTAAAAGTTCATAAGTTATTTGGGAACATCAAAACATCTTATTTTTCACCAAACCATAAGAAGGGCTTAAGATGCAATGAAAAAGAATCATAAAAGAAAACTTCCACCCTATTACACCCCTATGTAAAAATCATTGGTTCCAATCCAAATTTTCATAACACCGGAATCAAAATCACTGCTTGTTTTTCTCTTCTTTTGCTACTTTTTTTTTTTTGTTGGGTATCGATATTCAAAAATGTTCTTTCTCTATTGCCGATATTCATAAATAGTTTTTGATTGTTTATTTTATTGAAATATCAATAAAATACATAGTTACAGACAGGTTTATTTAACATAAATATTGTCATAAAACTAATAAGAACAACTTGACCATGACAAACAACATTATGAATACATTGCTACCAGAGAACTGCAAAATCAACTTTTTTCTTGATTTAATCATACACAAAAATTCTTGTTCACATTTAATAATTCAACAAAATTCACTGTAGAATAAAATCAGCAACATGTTACTGAACGCGTAATTGGGATCAGTGTGAATCATCTGTCGATTATGCTCACTGCAAATGTAATCACTCAACAAAATCAGAAAAAACAACAAACAACGCGTATGAGTGTATTCATAATTAAAACAAAATAGAAACACATTTCATAAATGTACATTAGGGTGGGACTTAAATCCGCTTTTTTAGAATTTTTATTAGTAATATTTACAATACTAAAAATATTCTTCTTTGTGAAATAAAAATATTTTTTTGGGAAAAAATTAGGTCGATATCTCAGGCTTGCCTAACCCGGAAAAATTTAAATATTGTCAAAATTTTTTTTTCATTTATTTTGATTGGAAAATTAGGCAATACTTAACTTTAACCGGATTGGGAGAGCCTGAGATATCGACATAAATTAAAAAAAAAAACAATTTCACAAAGAACAACATTTTTGGTATTACTAATAAAAATTCTAAAAAAACGGATTTTAGACCCATCCTAATTTATGAAATGTGTTTTTACAAAACCAACCCCTTTTTATAGATAAGAAACTATTTTGTTTTAATTATGAATACACACATACGCATAAATAAGCAATAAATAAGCTTTTTCTGATTTATTCTACATCAAAATAATTATTATTGACTCGAACAAACATGAATTAAATCAATGGTATAAAAACGACCGATGATTTTAAATCAGTGACAACAATTTGCACGTCGTTTGATTGATTTAAAATCATCAACAAATATGTGTGTTGGAGTATATTCAACGTTTGAACGCAAACACATATTTATTCTTGTGTTGATTGCGTATGAACGTTTTGCAATCAGCATTTGCAGTTCTCTGATTGCTACCCCGCATAACGTCCTACACTTCAAAAAAAATGAATTTAGAAAACTTAACTTATTTGGAGGAAAAATTTAAATGAAAACGGCGCCAAGGACACTTTTTTTCAATATATTTTAAATTAGTTTTTAAGATCCTAGTCTGTAAGGATAATATTGTACCCATAGACTGAAATAAAAAAAAATAAATAAATAAATATTTAAAAAAATCTATTTGAAATTAAGAAACAATATTTACTTAAAATTTGGTAAAAATTTCTAAATTATAGAAAAATTTCACTACTGAGAAGTAAATTTTTATTAGAAAATAGTAAAATTTCCTCCTAATTAGTTCATACATACATCATCTAAAATTTTACTGTTAGTCAGGAAATGTTTTCTTGGTTTAAAAAAAAAAAATATTTTATTTAAGTTCTTTAGATAATTTTTTTTAATAAAAACTAGGACTTAACTCCCTAAAAATAAAAAAATATTTTTTAACATCAAGTTAAGTAGCATATATTTTAAGTGACAATTATATTTAAAATTGATAAAAATTTTCAAAAAAATATAAAACTGTTTCTATGGTAAAGGTAATATTTACTCTATATTTTAAAGTCCCTCACACTCATTTTGCAGTATTTTCCCACTTTCGGAGGACTTATCCTTTGTGAGGACACTGCTCTTAACAAGCTTCTTGCTATACATTTCTGTCTATAAACTAAATTAAATTATAAAAAACTCATGTATTTAAAATATAAATTAAATTTTATTAGCAAAAAGGTAAAAAAATTAAAAAAGAAGTGCTGCAGGGTGTCCTGAAACGTAATAATAATGACAGTCAGATCCTTTTCGTAGTTGATTAATGGCTCTGCTTGAGAGAACTACAAAAACGGACGCCCTACGCGACACACGGCATCTATAGCTAAGGAACACTGGGGGTCCTTTGTCTTTTTAAATTCAGTAATTTAAGAAAATTGTTGCAAAAATACAAAATATCACAGTTACATTTCTTATTATTATTGGAAAATGGAAAAGTCATAAGTTTATTTTATGGGATTTTTAGCTTAAACTTTTTTTGACATATACAAATTTAAACTTTTTTATTATTAAGTGAAATAAAATAGTTCGATAAATATAAAGTTTAATAAGTGCAACGTCAATTGTAGGAAAGCCATTATGCCGTAATGTATAAAAGCGCAAATCAAAATTTTTTACCCTTTCGTAACAAAATTTTGAAATATATTTTAAGCTACTTTAAGTTCAATATTTAAGACTATTAAGATTAGAGATGGGCACGTGATAGATTATTGTCTCACGCACGATCACGAACCAAAAATTACAATAATGCACGAACGTTTTTTAACTGGTTACTTTAATTTCTTATATTTAATAATATTTTTTCTTGAAAATTAGGAAAACTAACTGGTTTGCGTTTAATTGATTGTTTTTTTTTTGGAACAAAATATTAAAAATAATTTAAACGTTTTCCAACAAAAAAATCCTATTTTATTATTTTTCAAAACTAAGAAAACTTTTACTTGAAAAAAAGAATATTTTATTAAAAATTTTAAAATTTATCTGAACTAAGTTGCATGAAAATTTTCCTTAGAAATTGTTCATCAGTTTCTAAAATCAAGTAAATTTTTATTATTACATAGGAAAACATTTATTACTTTTTGTTTTTAATTGTCTGAACTAATTTTTAGACAACAATTCTTCAATATTAGAAAGTGGTTTACTTAAAAACTGAGTTTGGAAATGGCTTTCTAAAATTTAGTTAATTTTACTACTCGCGAACAAAAAAAATGAACACACATTAAGTCCAAGTTAGACACATTTTTTTAGCTAAATGGGAGTAAATTATGTCCTAAAATTTTTTTGAACTAAACTTAATTTTATTACTTTTGAGTATGCAAATTTCTGAAAACTAAGATATTTTTTCTTAAGAATAATACATTCTTATTTAATTGGCTTGTTTTTTTTCCTAAAATCAAGAAATATTACTTAGGAAAAATATAAACTATTTCTGAGTATATAAACTATTTCGTTTTTCCTCAAACTTAGGAATTTTTATTCTTTTTAAGAAAATTTTTCCAAGTTTTAATAAAATTTCACTTAAATTGAGGAAAATTTGTAAACTATTTTAAAGGAAATTTTGGATTAATTTTTAATTCATGTCTTTTTTTTGTGTATATCGCATAACGGCAGTTTGCTATTACGGCCTTTGTTGAACTTTGGATTTCGAACAAATCCCTCATTTGCCTGCATCTCGCCTTTACGGTATTTTTAATTTTGTAAGTACTAATAGTATTTTTTAGTAAAACTATGAAATTTATTTAAGAAAAACAAAAAATAATTTAAAATAAAAAGTATCTTCTGAAATAATTTTTACGCAAATATTTTCTAAATAAACCTTAACTGATAAAAAAAAAATATTTAAAAAAAAAAACTAATAGAAGATACAAATTTATGGTATACAAATTTTTCACTTACCAGAAAATGTGTTTCAGTTTATGGATTTAAGCTTAACGGCCAAATATTTTTCGCTACTGGTGGGATCGATGTGTGTCTGAAAAAAAAAAAAATTAAATGCTTAATTACTTATATTTAGAAACGTATATTAAAAATAAGAACAATAAAATTATATTTAATATATTAATAAAACCCATTACTATTATTTTAACAAACTGAAACAAAAACATGTAAAACAAAGGCTTAAATTCGGCTGTCCCGAATCTTTGAATACCCTCCACGAATTTTCTAAAAAAAATGTTCTCTACTGTTTGTATCGAAACAATGTAAAAAAAAAAACTTTAGAAGTGAAATCATGGAGGTGGAAAAAATTTTAAAGGGGAACAACTTTTTTGGATGTAAAAAGAAATTTTGTGGTGGAAAAAAAAATTTGAGATGAAAAAAAATTTGTATGGTGAAAAAAAATTTGTATGGTGACAAAAAATTTGGTTATTTTTAACCAAAATTGGTTATTTTGTTTTCCGATGTGGAGATGTGAACTTTTTCTTAATTTTGGTAACTTTTTTGGCAATCGAATATATAATTTTTTTTGTTGTATTTTTAAATTTTATTTAACAGTAAATATTTTTATATACAGTTTTTGATTACATTGATTTGATAACACTGTTAAATTTTTTATAAAAGTATGTAGTTCGTTGTACAAAATATGTTAATCAGTTTTGGATTATTAAATATGCATGACTGTTTTAATTGGCGTCATTATATCGATGAGAAAAAGGACTCTTCATTGAACAATTCCGAAGTAAACTTACGTGTAAAGTGGTAAAAAAGGAAAAAAACATTAAATAAATACACAATGAAAAAGTTAGTAACCGTATTTTACATTTTTGAATGTATGTGAATTCAAGAATATTTTTTAACTTCCCAAGAAACATTTTTACCGAATTGTGCAACACGTTTACATCCGCAAAACACGTATCCTTCAAAGCTTGTACGTAAACGGAACATTAACGGACCGTATAATTGGATTTTCGAAAACACTACGTTTTGACTCCGTATGCTGTAACCGTTTTCGTGCCGTTTTTCATCAGTCTTGATTTTGTAATAAGCGGTGTTGTTTATTGCTTTTATAAAAATACAAAATTAAGATAAATTTAGGTAAATATTTAAGTCCGTTTTTAATTTAAAAAAACGTTACGGATCGGATACGGCATTCTGAAAACAAAGTCATTCCGTATTTTTACAGGACACAACGGTCCGTAAACAGTTCTTCAATGACGGACTTTCAACGGACCACACCACATCACGCAACGGTACGTTAACCTTTCGTCTTTGACGGACTTTCAAGAGATTCGAATCAGTTTCGATGTTTTTAAAATCCATTTTCTGGTCCGTATACGGATACCGAAAACGGTACGTCAACGGAATCGGAAGTGAATCCGAAGATTTGTCATCTGAAAACGACAATGAAAGTAGGTTATTTAATTTATTCGCTTGTGAACAGCTTACCGAATGCCTGACGATAAAAATTGGAATTTGCCCGAACAGCCATTAACATACTTCGCAAAGCCACATATTAATGGCATAAAGCTTATGCTCTGTTTTTGGTGGCAGCAGTGCGGCGTGATCTAATACGAGCTGCTCAACTGAATGAAACGATAACGAGGGAACGCTTACGGACTCAACTCATGCCCTTCAGCCGAGCACTGAAGCAAAAACGGATAGAATACGAAAAAAGGAACGACAAAGTAATAATGTAGCATGATAACCCTCGGCCACATATTGCAAGACCGGTCAAGACCTATGAAATGGGAATTCCTGCCCCGCTGTATTCTAAGGGACATCGCTCCATCTGTTTACTACTTGTTGCTCCGGTCGATGGCACATGGCCTGTATCAGCAGAAATTCACTTTATATATGACCAATGCAAAAAATGGGTCGATGATTGAAAAAAAATTGTGGCCAGCGATGGACAATACTTTATTTTTGCACAATAAATTCGTAAATTACGGAAAAACCCACTCATTATTAATCAAGGTCCAAATAGTAATAATACACGCAGAGAAAAAACATGATTACAATATGATCACTGCTACTATATTGTGCTTGCTGCAATCGGGTATGGTTGTCACAACCAAGTTATTGGTTTTCTAACCATCAACATGGTCGCTTCCATTATTATTTAGTAAATATTTTACTATTTTATGATTGGCACCTTTTATTTTATAACATGATTAGCTGTAACCATACTGTGGTAACAAAAATTCTGACTATGAAAAAAATATAATAATTATGCAACGATAAAATGCTGGCAACAATCAATAAATAATTAATTATACATCAAATAAAACATGACATGTCACTGATAAAAATCAGTTCAGTCTGTTTATTTTTACTACAAAATGTCTTAAAAAAAAAAACAATTATATTGTTTACTAAAACTGTACAAATATCAGATGGGTTCAGATGTCATTAAAACATTCATCAATTGAATTAATATCCAGTTAATTTTTTTTAGCTTAGAAGATTTTTATTAAAGGAGTTTTTCCGAAAATTCCTTACACATATAATATTATTTACACTAATCAATTCATCGTCAAAAAGATTATATTGACAATGATTCTTTTCAATAAAAACAATTAGATTTTTTCAAATATGTTTATTAATTCATTCTTTAGAACCCATGATTTTTTATTTTGTACAAAAAGGTTTCTTACACAAATTAATAGATATTTATATATTTATCTGATAAAAACATTTTTAGATTCTATGGACTTTTCGTTAAACTTAAATTCTCCGATTTTCCAAACTGTTTCTTTATATATATTTTAAACAAACTTAGATTCTAAGGCCTTTCTTTGCAGGAAAAATTCATAGATTCTAAAGAAATACTTAGATTCTAAGGACTTTTTCTAGTAGAAATATTCTTAGATTCTAAAGACTTTTTCTTAAAGAAAAATTTCTAAAAACTTTCTAAAAAAAATCTTTAAAATGTCTAAGATTTTTTTTATTAAAAAGGTCATTAGAATTTAAAAAAAAAAGTTTTAAGTATTTTTCTTAAAAAAAGTCCACAGAATCAAAGTTTCTTGAAAGTGTGTGATATTCCTTAACAATTTTTCTTCAAAAAGTAATATTAATTTTTTTTAGAAAAAAAAATTTCTAAAGGAAATATTCTTAAATTTAAAGAGCTTTTTCATAGTTTCTAAGAACTTTTCCTTTAAGAAGTTTTCTTAGATTAGGGATCATATACAGATAATCCAGGAATCATAATAAAGTTATAAGGGACTATAATATGATAACATTTTGAGCATTCTATGATTACGTGCGATCATATTATGGTAAATGCATTATAACATGTTTATTTAGGACCATAATATGGTAATTTTTGAATCATAATATCACTGTAGGGACCATATTATGGTAAAAATATGTTTATTTTATTATCAAAATATGATAATCATAATATAGTACGATTATGGTTGGCACAACAATAAACCCAAAAATATATGATGCTCTTCGAATATGATTGACCCAACCATGTTTTTTCTCTGCGTGTAGGTCGCAACCACGAGGCATCAATTTTTTTTTTAAATGTTATACCGTGTTATTTACCACAATAAAATTTTAAATGTTTTGCAACTTTAGAACTTTCATATCTACTATGTGTGTGTGGGTATTCTTATACCCTACTATGCTGATTTGTGAAAATCAGATCAACTCAGAATCACTCGATTTATTGATTTTCACTCGTTTGCGTGTCCATGTATTGCTGTGCCTACGCGACAGGTCACAAATATACTGATATTAAATGAAATTTCGTACAAGCTCTTTTCCTTTTGGTGGCAATCGATTTATGTTAAGATCTACACTCAGAAAAAAAAGTTAGTAGAAAAGTTTGTAAACGGTTTTCAACTCCACTTTACAAGTTTTCTACTAATTTTTGAGAAAAAAATATTATTCAGTTAATTTGTTTGCTATATAATTACCGAATTTTTACCGAAAATTCACAAATTTTTGTTGCTAACTTCTGAAAACATTTTACAAATTTTTAAAAAACGATTTGCTAAAATTAGAAAAATAAAAATTTACTAATTTTAAAAAAGTGGATATTGAAGGATATGTTATTTCTAATAATTAAAACAATTACATAGGTTGAAAAAAGGGATCGGAAGTGAAGATACTTTTCACAACTTAAACCTTTTTTAGTTCTAAAAATCAGCTCTTAAAAAAATTAAAAGTTGTCCTTAAATCCCAAAAAATTTACTTAAAATATTTTCAAAACAAAAATTAGCAAATTAAAACAAAATGATAAATTCGTTGTTTTTACAATTTTTTAAGCCTTTGATTTTTTTTTTTAATTTTGTCTAAAATATTTTTTGAAAAAAAAAAAATAAAATAAAAAATGTTGCTTGTAAAAAAATTATAAATTTGAATATTCGAATTCGTAAGGCAATTTCAAAAGAAATTAGCAGCTTTAAAGCGTAACAAGTGTATATAAAAATAATTGAGTTATTTTTGTGCATTTTAATAATATTTACTAATTTTTTTATACTAATTTTGGTTTTACTAATATTAATAATGTTTAGTAAAAAACGAATATTACCATAAATCCATTATAAACCATTAAAACTTTGAAATCAAAAAACAAATGTATGGTATTTTATAGTCGGCATGCCAGCCTTTAATTTTCTCCCACTTTTTCTTTATACGATATTCATATTGTAAGTATTTTAATTAATTCCTGCAGCTAAATTTGAAAAGGAATTAAATGAAATTTCACCAGTCAGCAACTTTAACAGCAGTGGAGGACACCAGTTGAAAATAGAGTATAACGAACAAAAAAAAAAAAACAGTAACATGTGTACGAGTATAAAAGTCTCTGAACAATTTATTTAAGCCCTTCAAGTTACCCAAAGATAATCACTGCACGTGGATGCGTATGTTTGCATGACTGTTGCAATGACTATTGCAACAATGTAGATTTTGTATTTGCTGTTTGTATTGCCATATAGATGGTTATTATTTAAAGCCCACACACTTTTACACTATAACCACCAGCAACGACACACAGACGTCAACACAAAACACAGAGTTGCCATCACACACACTTAAAATAGTTTGTAAGTTAAAATAACTGAAAATATCATTTAAAAGAAATGATATTTCATTTAAAAACCGGTCTACTTAATTTTCATTTAAATTAAATGCCTTTTGTTATTTATTTTTAAATGTTGATTAATTAACTGACACATCCGTAAGAAACAAATGATATAATCAGTTAAAAATGTCACAATTTTACCTACCAATTCCTTAAAAAATATTTTTTTTTTTCATTTATTTGAAATTGTTTCCCTTTTAGTATTTTTTTTTTTTTTAATATACTCGTAAAATAGAAAATGTATGTATGCATAGCTATAGACACTTTTTGTGTGAATGTGTTTGTTTATGTATGTGTGTTTATGAAGTTCTTGTAATTTGTATTCAAAAATTTTGTATATATACAACCAATTTAAATAAAAAACGAGCGCCCGGTAGGCTAGTTGGTAGCGTGCTAGCTTATCAGTGCGGGGGTCGTGGGTTCAATTCCCACCAGAGGCTCTGGTCTGTTTACGCTACAACGAGCCGAAGGGCTTTGTTGCTAGTGCTCGGTTAGGGTATTGACATATAATTTGTAATTATATGATTAATAAATAAAACAAATAAATAAATAAAAAAAACAAATTGAAATTTTTGAATATATTTTTTTTTTTTTTGATTCAGACAGCAAACAAAATTTAAATTTGTAATAACATTTACGGACACAAATAAACCACAAGTTTCCGTTTTGTGGGTAAATTTTTATTAAATTTCAAACAAATGAAAAAAAAATAAATAAAACTGAAAAAAATCATTAAATGATAGTAATTTATTTCAAATGAATGTGTAAAAAAGTTAATGTAGATATTTCTTTGAAAAACAAATGTATGTTCCTTTATTTTTAAATGGAACGGAAATCTTTTTTATTAAATTACAAACAGTAAACTACACAATACTCTGAGTGTATGTATGTGGATTCCATGCACATTTTGGGGAAAAGTGTACTATTTTAAGCAACAATATAATATCTACACTCACAATATTATATCGTTAAAAATAATCTAAAATACATATTAAATTAATCGAAAATACAATCAAAAAGAGGACTACTGATTATTCATTAAATATTTTGTTGTTTATTTTCTATCATTCTTTAATAATCGACAAAAGTAGTAAAAGCAATCGAAAGTAGTTAAAAATAACATCAATTTTTAACTGACAAAACGTAAAAAAAACAATTTTTTTGGTTTGTTTTTTAATTGAATTTTTGTTTATTTGAATGTAATTTTACAAAACACAACACACACAGATGTATATATTTTTATTTTCTATGTGTGTGTCTATATTTGAATAATTTTTTGTATTTTTTATTGAAATAATTTTGTATATAAACAAACTATTTTGGTTTAAAAAATAATAAGGAATTATATGAATTTGAAACAGAAGACATAAAATTTTACATTTAGCAAAATATATCAACTCCTACTGAATGTTTGTAAATTTGTATAGTTTATTTTTTGAATGACTGATTCAAATAGTTAAAAAATATAGTTCTATGAATTTTAATTGATCCTTTATTTAAACAAACTCTATGTATTACTTTTTAAATAAACTACAGTAGGTTACGGAATATATATTGTGAGTGTGGCTGATCTTTTTTGATCCGAAAAATGGCAGATCAAATTAAATCCAGCAATATATTTATCTAAAAAATGTCAGATCGAATTGCATCAGATTAGATCAAACAATATAACATACACGGAAACTAGTTTATTAAAAAGCGTGCAAAAAAAATATTAAAAAAAATTTAAGTAAAGATTTTAATTTTAATACGCTAAATAAAACGACAAATTAAGAAAATTTAAAATTTGCGTTCAATTAAATTAAAAATTAAATTAAAAACAATGTCACATCTAATGAAAGCCCTTAACGAAGCGGAGTTTACATTATGTGATTTTCCATCTGATTTTAGCTAAAGAAAATCAATTAAAAAATTATATGAAATGAAAAAATTTCTTTGGTAAATCGCTTTGGGTTTACACCTTCAGATGCAAATCTTATGCAATCAGATGAAAACAGCTGTTTTTGCTTGTTGATCAATTGTTTTTTACCGCCAATTTACCAGTTGTGGGTTTGTTTGTGTTTTTCCTTATTTGTAAAAAAATGCAACACTGATACCATTTGATTCTCATAATTTTATAAATTATTTTAAAAAACAAAAAAAAAATCAATCTGTCAAAATTTGTGATCGGATTTTCTGTACGTATCAGACAATATGAGTTTAAACCATAGGATTTTTGCTATCTGACTGGTTTTTTGACAGACAGAACTGACTGGTTTTTTTGACAGACAAAACTTGTGGTACAATGTAAATCCCACTTAAGTAGATTGCAAAAGTACAAGAAGTTAGATTTAAGATAGTTAGAAAAATAGCAAAAAAAACAAATTCGAATTTTGTTGAATTTTCAAAAATCGCGAATAATTCAAAACCCAGAAATCTGTTTTTAATTTTGATTACAGATTCATTATTTTCAGATTTGAGAAATTTACTCATATAAGGCATTAAGGCAAGTTAAATTTTTACTTACATCTTTTCAGAAAATTTTTGATATTTTGACTAAAATCGCCAACTGTTTGGTGTTGTGTTATGGACGATAAAGTTATCGGTCCATATTTTTCGAGAATGAGGATGACACGCCAGAAACGATTTCCGGTGCTTCTTACAGAACAATGATTAACAACTTTTTGCGGCCAATGGTAGAGCAGCATCCTAATTTGTGGTTCCAACAAGATAAAGCGACTGCGCACACTGCAAGGCAACCTATGGATTTGTTGCGAAAAATTTTTGACGAACTGGTTTTCCTTGGCCACCTCGTTCGCCATGTTTAACTGCGCCCGACATTTTTTAACGGGGATGTTTAAAAGGCAAAGTGTATGTCGAGACGAAGTACTGAGCCTGCAACCAGAAACATTACTTGGTGTTATGGAAAACGCGCTTAAAAGAGCCAATGTTTGTATCGATCAAAATGGTGGACATTTGTCTGATGTCATATTTCATACATAGTCTGCCTAAATTTTCATGAAATGTATTTAATACATAAAAAAAAAATAATAAAAAAAAACTATTATTAGAAGAGTTATACGTGTTTTACATTTGTAGGTCTAATTTGGCCCACCCTGTAGTAAAAGATTCTGGCAACCGATGTAAAAGTCTTATATAACTAGTTCTAACTCATTTGTTCCCAAAGTACACCAAAGACGTAGTTATAATGCATACATAACTACTTTGTATGGGTTACATAACTAGCTACTCCACCAGTAGTTCCATATGTAGTTATTCCCTGAGAACTAGTATTTTTTGAATGGGTTCCAAAAATTTTCAGAGCAAATACAGGTTGGTTGAAAAGTTCCTGCGCTCACCAAGAGATGGCACTGCTAGCTCCAAACTTTTTTTCTCAAGTTGGTATAACTGGCCTGAGAACACATGCAAAGTTGCAAGTCATTCTGTCAATTCTTTCTTTGTTTACAAGCCATTTGAAGTTGACGTGTCATTGATTTTTTTTAATATGGAAAAAATTGAATATCGTGCAGTCATTAGATTCTTTGTTTTGAAGGGTTTAAAAGCAAACGAAATTTATGAACAATTGTTAGAAGTGTATAAGGAGTCCTCACCTTCAAAACGCACCGTTGAATTTTGGGCTGGTGAATTTAAACGTGGTCGTACCAGCCTTAAAGACGATCCACGCGAAGGACGACCAAAAACTGCAACCACAGCAGAAATCATTGAGCAGGTACATAATATGGTTAGTGAAGATCCAAGTTTAACTAAGCGTGAAATTGCTAATGCCATAGGCATCTCAGACGAACTGTTTGAAAAGTTAGTGCCGCACACATTAACTATTCAACAAAAACTGGATCGAAAACAAATTTCTCAGCGTAATTTGGAGCGTTTTAAGCCGAATAAAACCGACTTCTTGCGTCGTTTAGTGTCGCACACATTAACTATTCAACAAAAACTGGATCGAAAACAAATTTCTCAGCGTAATTTGGAGCGTTTTAAGCCGCATAAAACCGACTTCTTGCGTCGTTTTATAACTATGGATGAGACTTGGATCTACCACCATGATCCTAAATTGAAACAAGAACGTTACAGTGGACTGAAGCTTGTTGTTCAGCTCCAAAGCAGGTAAAATCACAACGATCAGCAAAGAAGGTTATGGCATCAGTTTTTTGGGATGCAAAAGGAATTTTGTTGATTGATTATCTTCAGAAAGGTAAAACAATCAACTCTGAATATTATTGCAGCCTTTTGGATCAGCTGGATAAAAAAATTTGTGAGAAAAGACCTGGTTTAAAGAAGAAAAAAAATCATTTTTCATCAAGACAATGCACCTGCTCACAAAAGTGTTTTGACGATGGCTAAATTCAAAGAATTAAAGTACGAATTGCTTGAACATTCACCGTATGCACCAGATTTGGCTCCCAGTTACTACTATCTCTTCAGAAATCTCAAACAATTCCTTCGTGGAAAGCATTTTTCGTCGAATGCAGAGCTTCCGGAAAACCATTATAAGGATGGGATAAAATTATCGCAAGATCATTGGAACAAGTGTATTGAGCTTCTAGGAGATTATATTGAATAAAAAAATATATTTCGTAACAAAAACAGTATTCTTTCATTTCGAGCGCAGGAACTTTTTAACCAACCTGTACTTTGCCCTTTTTAACGTTAAAATAAAAAAATTCCTGTTAATTTTGTGAAATATAATTAGGTTAAAAAATATTTCATAGTGAGTGCGATTAACTGTGAACCACGATTAACCGCATCAATTTTTACCATACCGCGGTTAACAAAAATTGCGGTTAAATTTCAAACTCTACCTCAAAGCCCTTACCCTTGCAATACTTCAGAAATATAAACGAATTTAGCTGAAACTTGGCACAGAGAGCCTTTAGGCATAAAAGAATTGGGAATTCAAACTTTCTAATAATTATGTTATATTGAAGATATTATGTTACCTCAAAATTTTCGAACATCCATTAAAACTATATGGACCAATATATGTAAATTTTTGAAATTTAAACAGTGAAACAAATGGTAAAAATAAAACTTGGCAACCTTAAAGTAACTTGATATATTCAAACTAATGCTGCTGATGCTGATGCTGAAAAGCATACTCAAGCAACAAAGTAAATGTTATAAAAGCTCAATACATATTTTCAAATGTCAAAGTTCACATGTTGTATGTATGTATGTATGTATGTATGTATGTATGTATGTATGTATGTATGTATGTATGTATGTATGTATGTATGTATGTATGTATGTATGTATGTATGTATGTATGTATGTATGTATGTATGTATGTATGTATGTATGTATGTATGTATGTATGTATGTATGTATGTATGTATGTATGTATGTATGTATGTATGTATGTATGTATGTATGTATGTATGTATGTATGTATGTATGTATGTATGTATGTATGTATGTTTGCAATATTTTTCCTAGCAACACCACCATTAAAGCCCTTCAATTTTAACTCAGCATACAAAATTGCATAAACTTAGTAGCAACTGAACGTATATACAATTATATTATATTTAGTCAGCTGCAAAGAATTGCATATACCCTATAGGATTGTTTTAAGGGTTGCATCCCGATGAAAAATGTTTATATATGATCTTATATGGTTGTATGTATAGATTAATATGGACATATATGAAAGTTTATACTGTTCATATAGAAATATACTCGTATGAGATTCTACATTTGTAAAAGGGTGTAGACAGATATGAAGTAATCGATATGAAAGTATATGGACTAATATACAAAAGGGAGTCAAATAAGCGGGGCGTGCCCAGCACGCCCCTCCCCCCCGAAATTATTTTCATAATACAATTTTTTTTACACATATATACAAAATAGCTTGTACTTTTTTGTTTCAAATTGATTTTATTTGCAAGACCAATTGATTTTTTTTTGCAAGTCCAATTGGATTTTATCAGATTTCAGGGAAATTTGCTGAAATTTGTGCATTAAGGAGAAAAATTTGCTTTGAAATCAAGGAAGTTTGCTTATTTTTATTGGGCTGCTGCTTACGATGAAATCTCTATACTTATCCTTCCTCTATTATATAGCGTGATCCATTTCGAGGTTCCCTACTTATTTAAAGAAAAAAACACAGAAAATTCAAATTTAATGGGGAATGTTTATTATCATTTGAAAGAACATTCTTTGGCATTTATTTTTTGAAGATTATGTCTATCAAATGTTGCCCGTTGCTACGTCGCAGATGTTCCATCTGCTGAGTTCAATTATCGATGACTCGTTCGAACATTTCGACTTTACATATCCCCACAGGAAAAAGTCTCACGGTGTGATATCACACGATCTTGGTGGCCAATCGACCGGCCCAAAACGTGAAATTATGTGCTTACCGAAGTGTTCTCTCAATAAATCCATTGATTGATGCGATGTGTGGGAAGTGGCGCCGTCTTGTTGAAACAAAATGTCGCTGAGATCACGAGCTTCAATTACAGGCATCAAATAGTCGGTTATCATGGCACGATAACGGTCGCCACTGACGGTTACGTTCGCACCGTCATCATTTTTAAAGAAATATGGACCGATAATTCCACCGGCGCACAAACCACACCAAACCGTTGTTTTTTCTGGATGAAGTGGCAGTTTTTGAATCTCTTCAGGTTGCTCTTCGTCCCAAATGCGGCAATTGTGTTGCGAATAGTACGCTCTGTAGGCCGATTATGTTGACCATAAGTTGAGTGAAGTGCACGAAACACATTCCTCACAGAATGTGAATTTTCGTAATAAAGTTGAACGATTTGTAAACGTTGTTCAGGCGTAAGTCTTTCCATTATGAAATGCCAAACAATACTAAACAAAAATACTATGACAGCATGACACGACTCACACGTGATCTGTCAAAAAAAGGCTATTGAAAAAAGTATCTCTACTTGAATCACCCTTTATATTATTTCCACACTCTTAATATACAATCAAAAATACACTTCTAATTTTTTAAAACCCGGTCGGTCAATTGCCTTTTTTTTATTTAATTTAAGGTATTTTAACTTTTTTGTAACGTTTTCTAAAAATGAAGTAATTAAAGGTTGATTTACACGTTGACTACCCTTATCTGCTATTACTTAGTATTGGGTTTAAATATCAGGTGTGAACTGGCTAAATAAAATCTAAATTCAGGTTTCCAAATTTTTATGAAATTTAAAAAATGTTCCAAATATTTTTCAAAAAAATTTTAAATTTATTTAGCTACCTCGCACAGGTCCTAAGTGGAATTAATTAGTTTGCATATTTTCTTTTTAAACAAATAAAAAAATAGTGATTCCAATTGTATTACTTTTTTTAATTAAAAATCTAAGATTAAAATACCACATTAAGTCTTAACTGGAATCCCCGAAATTTCAGAATTATGAGTTTATTTTTATATCAAATCGTATGTATTTAAAATTGCAAATATTTAGTTAACAATTATATACTTATAATTATTATAACTTATAACTTATAATTATATACTTATAATTATAAACTTATATAGACTTTCAAAACAGTTATTGAAGTTAAAAAGTAAGAATTTATCTAAATGATGACAATTTTTGGAAATTCTTGGCTTTTCTCTTTTAAATTCAAACAAAAATATTTGTCATACAAATATTTGAAATTTTTCTATTGGATTTCAAAGTTTTTGATTTGGATTTGAGTTAAAAATTGCTATTTCATGTTACCATGATGTCTGTGCTGTTTTTTAGTTTTAAAAATTTGATGTAGTTTACGGTGGCGTTGTGCCCAAATCTTAAAATGTAATAAGCCCCATTTTTTGGGGAAAAATTTGATAAAGAAAATGAACCCTAAAATTATAATAAAGAATGACCCCAAATAAATGAAAATAAAGGGCATATTGTAATGTATTAGATTTAGGCTTTAATTCATAATGCAAAATAACCCCAAATTTGAAGGAATGAAAAATGAACCCATAGTATGTTTATGCAAAGCATTACACTCATTTATGTATATTGCATGGAATCAATAATCTACTCCTTATAAACACTAAAGTTACTTGGGCCAACCTAAATTGATAATTGAATATTTTAAAGAATTAGAATCAACATCAATTTAAATAAATCAAATATTTTAGTGATGCGCAAAAATTAAGTAAATTTCTACTCACCGTCCATAAGTTGCGTCGTGTGTCCTTCCAGCCACTTCTTAATAAATTTGTTGGTTACAATGGAAGAGCAATCAATTTCCGATATGTGGTTTTTGCAGCATTCGACATTCTTATAAAATTTTAGAGCAAATTGTTTTCCATGACATTGCGTCTTAGAGCTTGGCAATTTTTAAACCTTTTAAGAATTATATTTGTTCTTAATGTATGAAAAACAAAATTTTCGCCTGCAGCGCCAACTTCAGCAACTATTAATATACGAAAAACAAAATGAAAATTTTTTAATAAAAATTGCGCGATTTTTGGCACCAACTTCTACAACTATTACTACATAAAACAGATTCACCCTAGCTTTACATGACTTATGCCCGTAATTTTAAGCAATAGATACCTACGGTGTAACGAACAAAATTCGTCGCATTAATTTTTAAGTTCAATATTAAATGTATACATTAGATCTCAGTCAATGTGATTAATAAGATTTAAATAAAGATATGAATAATGAATATGAATTTAAAGCTGTAAATTTTGTTTTTTTTAAATGCTTCAAATAGGTAAAAAAATTATGTTTAGAAATTACCAGATTTTAAAATTTAGAAAATATATTGGAAGTAATTAAATTGTATTACTGCGAAAACAATTCATATATGAACATATATAAAAATATGGGTTGTTTTTTTTTAGATGAAATTAAAACAAAGAAAACTATTTTTTTCAATAGAAAGTATATTTAATGGAATTTATTTATTAAAATTAATTAAAATTCATGAGCAAAAGTGCCCGAGTAAAAAAAATTGATCTAGCTCAATATTTAATCATATTTATTTAATTAACTTAAGCTGATCATATTTGCTACTATAAATGGTGAATAAGATAAAGTAAGATCCAAATTGATACGAAGAATGGCAGATCAAACTAGATCCAGCAATATATTTGCAGATTTAGTGCGATCTATACTGATCCCCCCCCCCCCCTGCAAAAAAAGGTTCCAAAGCTATATTTGGCGATTACAGGTTGGTTGAAAAGTTACTGCGCTCACCTAGAGATGGCACTGCTAGCTCCAAACTTTTTTTCTTAAGGTGGTATAACTGTCCTGAGAACACATGCAAAGTTGCAAGTCATTCTGTCAATTCTTTCTTTGTTTACAAGCCATTTGAAGTTGACGTGTCATTGATTTTTTTTAATATGGAAAAAATTTAATATCGTGCAGTCATTAGATTCTCTGTTTTGAAGGGTTTAAAAGCAAAGGAAATTTATGAACAATTGTTAGAAGTGTATAAGGAGTCCTCACCTTCAAAACATACCGTTGAATTTTGGGCTGGTGAATTTAAACGTGGTCGTACCAGCCTTAAAGACGATCCACGCGAAGGACGACCAAAAACTGCAACCACAGCAGAAATCATTGAGCAGGTACATAATATGGTTAGTGAAGATCCAAATTTGACTAAGCGTGAAATTGCTAATGCCATAGGCATCTCAGACAAACGAGTACTCCATATTTTACATGAAGAATTACGTATGAAAAAACTGTTTGGAAAGTTAGTGCCGCACACATTAACAATTCAACAAAAACTGGATCGAAAACAAATTTCTCAGCGTAATTTGGAGCGTTTTAAGCCGAATAAAACCGACTTCTTGCGTCCTTTTATAACTACGGATGGGACTTGGATCTCCACCATGATCCTAAATTGAAACAAGAACGTTTACAGTGGACTGAAGCTGGTTGTTTAGCTCCAAAGCAGCTGAAATCACAACGATCAGCAAAGAAGGTTATGGCATCAGTTTTTTGGGATGCAAAAGGAATTCTGTTGATTGATTATCTTCAGAAAGGTAAAGCAATCAACTCTGAATATTATTGCAGCCTTTTGGATCAGCTGGATGAAAAAATTCGTGAGAAAAGACCTAGTTTAAAGAAAAAAAATCATTTTTCATCAAGACAATGCACCTGCTTACAAAAGTGTTTTGACGATGGCTAAATTCAAAGAAGTACGAACTGCTTGAACATCCACCGTTTTCACCAGATTTAGCTCCCAGTGACTACTATCTCTTCAGAAATCTCAAACAATTCCTTCGTGGAAAGCATTTTTCGTCGAATGAAGACGGTTATTTTGCAGAGCTTCCGGACAACCATTATAAGGATGGGATAAAATTATTGGAAGATCATTGCAACAAGTGTATTGAGCTTCTAGGAGATTGTATTGAATAAAAAAATATATTTCGTAACAAAAACAGTATTCTTTCATATCGAGCGCAGGGACTTTTCAACCAACCTGTATGTAAGATCCAACTTAAGCAAAAAATCTGGCAGATCGAATTGCATCAGATAAGATCCAACTATATATATATATATATATATATATATATATATATATATATATATATATATATATATATATATATATATTTATTATCGAACGAAAATTTAGTTGCAGATGTAAACGATTATTTTGCAGAGCTTTCAGAAAAATTATTTTAATCCAGGAATAGAATAGCTAAAAAAGCATTGGACTAAGTGTCCTTTTTAACACATATCCAAATTGCATTGAAATTGCTGTGCATGCATCATTGAACTACCAATTGGTAGATTTTCGATTAATTTAAGACAATATTTACGAATCTAACTTCCATTTTAAAATTCTATTTAGTTCAGTAGTTGTATAAATTTTTCAAAATGGCGATTTTTAACATGCACCCTTAAGTCCGAGACATTAAAAAAATTTGTTGCAATAATTATTGCATTTCAAAATTCTATTTAGTTGGATGACCATATATGATCATATTTAAGCATATATGAACATTTTTCAAATACATACTAACAATGTCCATGGGCCGCAGAAAGATGTAGGGTATTAAGATGCGTATTGACTAAAAAAAGCTGTTTTGCACATGATTGTTAAATCACTTTCACTCCCCATCTGCATCATTTCAATCTTCTTCGTATATTTTGAACTCTACAAGCCTGTTATATAAGAATCAAGTGATGTCAACTTTTTCAAAAAGTACTACTAATTTTTTTTTTTTTATTTTTATAACAAAATTTTTTAAATAAATTATTTAAGCTGTTTTATATTAAAACTTGCCATAAATTCAATATTTCTCGTTAAAATTATAGATTTAATAGTGCTAAAGACACCCTGGAAATATAACAAAAGGACCAACTGACAAAGAATGTACCCCAAACTTAACATTGCGATTTCGATGAAATTGTATCACATAGTAATTTCAAGAGGTCAAAAAGGTATTTCTTAATATTTTCCTTTTTAAGGTTTTTAAACTAAAGTTGTAATATGCGCGTATGGCATTGTTCGAAATAGATTTTTGAGGGCTTTTTGCCGCACACAGAAAAATAAAGTGCCAAATTCTAGGGTATAATTTTGCTGCTACACTCAAAAAAAAGACATTAATTAAAAATGAATCCTTAATTTAAGTAAAATTTTATTAAAACTACCCATCTAAAAATCGAAATATATATGAGCATACATGATCATACATGGGCCTGTATATGATCATACATGGACATACATGGTCATATACGTCCATACATTGTTCAATATATGGCCATACATGATCTCATATATGATCATATATCTTCAGATCCGAAACTTGAGGGTATATGGACGTATATGATAATATACGAGCATACATGAATAATATATGAGCATGTATGATAATATATGCACATATATAACCATATACCGTCAAATTTCGGATCCGAAGATATATGATCATATATGAGATCATGTATGGACGTATATGACCTTGTATGCCCATGTATGATCATATACAAGCCCATGTATGATCATGTATGTTCATATATATTTCGATTTTTACATGGGTAAGAAAAATTTTTTTAAAATGAATAAAAACTTCTATATATGTTTGAGTAAAAACGATAAAATAGAAATAGTTCATATATTTCCTAAATAATATTTCTTGATTTAAAGAAAAAAAAAATATTTTTGTTTAAAACTTCTTAGGTTTAATAAATTTGTCTATTAAAATATAATAAACGTAAGTTTCCCAGCAAAACTTTAGTAATGGGTGCGATATTCCCATGCATTACCTTGTAATGATAGCTCGCTACCTTTTTCATTATTTGCGAGCATAAAGTAATTAGTTGCTTATTATTGATTACGTAATATATGACTTTTAAATGTAAAGTAATAATTGAAATATTTTTGAAAATCTATTTTTAGACACATTATTTTGTGTTTTTTGTAAGCAAAAGGGTAATGTATGTTTGTTTTGATAACACTAGCGAAAAAACGAAGCTAGCAATCAAATACTATATGCGTCGATAGCCCAGTGGGTAGAGTTCTTGGCTGGCAACCAGATTTCCGTGGTTCGATTCCCATCATGACCACATTATTTTTAATTACAAATATTTAAAATAAAATATTTGAAATAATTTTTTTTTTTAATGAAAATTGCTCTTTTTTAAAAATCTATTTTTAGACACATTACTTTTTCCATTCTCGCAACCATATAAGTAATCCCTTATATTATCACCTCTAAAGTAATGGGTATATATATGAATTTGACGCTCATCGCCTATAAAATTCTTCAATGAAGTAAGGTGTAAAGAAATCCATCGGCCCCTATGGCTATAAATTACTTTACCCATTATTTGGTAAGGTGTGGTTTTGCTGGGTTAGTCAAAAAAAAAAAAAAACTTTAGAACCTAATATACTCCCATTTAGTTCAAAAAATGTGTTTCAACTTAAAATGAGAAAGTACTTGAACTTAATGTTTGTTCATTTTTTTCGAGAGTAGTAATATTAATTAAATTTTAGAAAGTCATTTCAAAATTCAGTTTTAAAGTCTACCACTTTCTAATTTTTAAGATTTGTTTTCTAAAAATTAGTTCAGGCAATTTAAAACAAAAAATATAATAAATTTCTTCCTATGTATGGAAAACTTTAACGCAACTTAGTTTAGATAAATTTTAAAAATTTAAATAATATATTATTTTTTTCATGTAAAAGTTTTCTAATTTTGGGTATAGGATTTTTTTTCTAAAAATTTCTTCAGCTAAATTAAAAAAAAAATCCTAAATCGAGAAAAAAATTTAGATTTTGTGGGAAAACTTTGAACTTATTTTCAATATTTTTGTTTCCAAAAAAAAAAATGGAACATAAAACATTAAAGAAAAATATATTATTTTAGAAAACATATTAAAGTATCCATTAAAAAAATCGTGTGGGAGCGTGAGTCAGAAAACAAAAAACAATAAATTAAAAACGAACAAGTTAAGTTTTCTAATTTTAAAGAAAAAATATTATTAAAGGAAACAAATTAAAAAATATATTAAAAAAAGTTATCATTGATTGTAATTTTTGGTTCGTGATCGTGCGTGAGCGCGAGTCAATAATCGCCCACGTGCCCATCTCTAATCTGAGCAGCCTTAAATATAGAACTTAAAGTCGCTTAAAATATATTTTAAAATTTTGTAAAGGTAAAAAAATTTCGAATTTGCGCTTTTTATAACAATTTTGTTTGCACATTTTATACATTACGTCATAATGGCTTTCCTATAACTGACGTTGCGCCTATTACATTTTATATTTATCAAATGCACTAAAACTATTTTTTTTTTTCAGTTAATAAAAAGTTTAATGTAAAAATGACATAACAAAAACTTATAACCATTTTCCATTTGCCTCAATTTCCTTAAATTAGTTAATTTAAGGAGACGAAGGACCCCCAGTGTTTATTAGCCACAGCTGCCGTGTGTCGCTTAATGTCTCTTGAGGAGAACTATTTATTAACTACGAAAAGGATCTGACTTTGTAACAATTTATTACGTTTAGAATATCCTACAGTACATTTTATTTTAATTTGTTTACTTTTTGCTAATGAAATTTAAGTTATATTTTAAATACATGAATTTAGTATAATTGAATTAAACAAAAATGTATAGCAAAAAGCTTGTTAAGAGCAGTGCCCTCACAAAGCGGAAAAGTGGAAAATACTTTGAAATATATTAAATTTACCATACAGTTTCATATTTAATAGAAAATTTTTATCAAATTTGAGGATAATTTTCACTTAAAAGAAGTTCTATTTTACTTAATGTTAGAAAATATTTTCTTATTTTTAGAGAGTTAAGTCCTAGTTTTTAGCAAAAAAAAAAATTATCTAATAATTCTTAAAACTAAGGAAAAATTTCCTTACTAACAATAAAATTTAAGATGATATATGACAAGGGTGCTCAAGCACTATGCGGTTAATGCTCATTTGTTTTTGAAAAAAAACTTAGCTATAGGCTGTGTTTTTTAATATACACAGTGAGCACTCAGCACTAGCAATATGAAATACACAAACAACTTTGTCTTATTAGTTTTTTTGTCGTTTTTCACTATATACACGCAAGTGCAAAGCAACAACACTTTCGTATGCTTTGCTGGTAAACATTGACGACAGCGATCATCAATGTAGATTTTGTTTTTCTTTAACGTATGATATGAAATATTTTTTTTCTTTCTCCTTTGTATGCATTGGTTTTTATAATAAAACATATTGAATAAAAATTAGTTGAGCGCCCCGGTAGGCTAGTTGGTAGCGTGCTAGCGGGGGTCGTGGGTTCGATTCCCACCAGAGGCTCTGGTCTGTTTTCGCTACAACGAGCCGATGGCCTTTGTTGCTAGTACTCGGTTAGGGTATTAACATATAATTTGTAATTATATGATTAATATAAATAAAATAAAAAATAAAATAAAAATTAGTTATTCTTTAAATGTATTGGTGTTTGCTCTTCCATAAGGAACTTTTGGGCACCCCTGATAATGAACTCATTAAGATGAAATTTTGCTGTTTTCTAATAAAAATTTAGTTTCTATAATTTAGAATTTTTGACCAAATTTTAAGTAACATTTGTTTCTGAATTTCAAAGAAAATTGTATAAAATTTTAGCGCCGTTTTCAAGTTAATTTTTCTAAAATCTAGTTAATTAAGTACAACCATATTTTAATGGGATTAAAAAAAATATTATTGGTATAGACCCTAAAATTAAGTTGTATTAGTCGAACATAGTTGTAAAAAAAATATTTTAGTACTAAACTGGCAATTTTTATTCTGTAATCGGTACCTTTTGATACCTTTTTCTTTTTTTTTAATTTGCTGTTGTAAACATTTGAAATACGTTGGGTAATCTGTACTGTAGGTGCTATGGCTGTCAAATTCAGATATTTTATTCTTTAATAAATTTCAGCGCACTTGAATCCTTTGTTTTTTTGATATTCGTGATAATTTTTAAGAATTTGTTTGCCAAGCCCTTTTTTAGTACATACTTCTTGCAGCAACTTGGTAACCCTATGTGAAAACATGTTCATTGTTTGATATACAAACTTCCTCAATTGACAAATACTACATTATTTGAAAGGAGGTTTTATATAGAATTTGGAACGTTTTCGGCATGCTGCCAAACAAAAATAAAATCCAAAAAATGTCCGAACTTCTTTCGCCTATTTCCCCCGAGGTGGTTAAAAAAGTGAGTCAGGTTGTTCTTAAATTGAATTTTTGCTATTACACATTCAAATTTTCTCAAAATCGGAGTGTTTAGGTTGGGGTACTTGCCTTGTTAGTGCTTTGTTAAGATGTGGCACCAAGAGTGCAAATTTTTTTCGTCACCGCATAGCATTATAAGTAGTGCTAAAAGCACCAAGTTGGCATCACTGGTACCAACCCCACATCATTTTAAATTTCCTTTCGTTTTATTTTTATTTTTCATTCTTTTCTCTCACTAGAGATTATATCTTTACTTTTAGTTAATAAAAACTATTTTCATTACTTCCTTTTACGTTTCTATCCGGTAAAACTTTGTTTTTTTTTTTTTTGTTTTCGTATTTTTTAAAAAATGAAAAAAAAAATATATTTAAAATATTTTTAAAGGTCATGGAAAATGTATGTATGCATGCATTAATGCATGGATGTATGCGAGTAGATAGAGTGATGGTTGAATGTTTTTATAGAGCAACGACAGAATCCATTGCCAAG
Organism: Eustalomyia histrio; assembly: GCA_949748255.1. Lineage (NCBI taxonomy): Eukaryota > Metazoa > Arthropoda > Insecta > Diptera > Anthomyiidae > Eustalomyia > Eustalomyia histrio. The sequence continues at coordinate 84,672,624 of OX456525.1, read as the reverse complement.
TTATAGTATTATGTATTTAATCTTACAAAAGTTTTAGCAATACAACTTTGTATCTGACAAACAATTTATAGTGGGATTTTTATTTAATTGTGAAAAACATACAAAAATTTGTTGGCCACCCTTAATAATAAAAATTTAAATTGTGCGACACTTTCACTATTTAAAGTTAACTGAATTTTTATGCACTTTGTCGATCATTTAAACTCTCCGAGTAAAAAAAGTTCATACGCAGTGAAAACAGGTTTATTGTGACAACCGAATTACTTGCCAACTGAATAGTTTGGTTGCAGCAACCGAATTTTTTTGGTTGTTGCAATTAAAAGTATTCCTAGGTAAATTGAAATATAGTGTTTCAACCGAAATTATGTTGTAATAACGGAATTTCTGTTGCCGCAACTGTCACAATGAATTTGAATAATAATTAAAATACGACAACAATTTTAATTAATATTCTGCTGAATTAAGAAATCGTGCAGTTTTCAACCAAAAATTGATATGAAGATAAACTTATACCGGATCTTGGAAGAAATTAATTCCCTAATTTCCTTTTTTATGAACTGAATTTATATTTTGAAAATTAATTCCCCGACCAAATTAAAGGAATTGAATGAAATCATTTTTTATTTCTTTCGGATTATCTTAAGGCAGTTCTTTAGTTTTTTTCTGATTCTTTCAAATCAAATTTTTTTAACTACATATTAAAAATCACCAGGTACATGTACACTAAAAAAAACATGAACTTAAAATTAGTCCGAAATTTTCTTTAAAATAGTTAAAACAATTTTCCTGAATTTAAGACAAATTCTATAAAAACTTGGAAAATTTTTCTTAAAATGAATAAATAAAAATTCCTAAGTTTGAGGAAAAACGAAATAGTTTATATACTCAGAAATAGTTCATATATTTCCTAAGTAATATTTCCCGATTTTAGGGGAAAAAAATAAATATACCATAATAAATACAAATTTATCAAGTTTTAAGAAAAACATCTTAGTATTAAGAAAATTGCATACTAAAATATAATAAAACTAAGTTTAGTTAAAAAAAAAAAAATTAGAACATAATTTACTCCCATTTAGTTCAAAAAATATGTAACTTTAAATGAGAAAGTACTTGTACTTAATGTGTAATCATTTTTTATCGTGAGTAGTAAAATTAACTGAATTTTCGAAAGCCATTTCTAAACTCAGTTTAAAGAGTACCACTTTCTAATTTTAAAGAATTGTTTTCTTAAAATTAGTTCAGGTAATTAAAAAGAAAAAGTAGTAAATATTTTCCTATGTAATAATAAAAATTTATTTGATTTTATATACTAATGAACTATTTCTAGGGCAAATTTTCAAGCAACTTAGTTCAGATAAATTTTAAAAATTTTAATAAAATATTATTTTTTTTTAAGTAAAAGTGTTCTTATTTTTGAGAAATAATAACCTTTGGTATAGGATTTTTTTTCCTGAAAATTTCTTCAGATAAATTTTTCTTAAATCGAGGAAAAATTTAGTTTTTGTTAGAAAACGCTTTAATTATTTTTAATATTTTTTTAATTTTCCTAACTTTAAAGAAAAAATATTATTTAAGCAAACAAATGAAAGTATCAATTAAAAATAATTATCGTGCATGATTGTAATTTTTGATTCGTGAGTGAAAGATCGCTCACGTGCCCATTATTATCTTAACAGTCTTAAATATTAAATTTAAAATAGCTTAAAATATATTTTAAAATTTTGTTTTTATCGAATTTGCGCTTTAATGTGATAATTTTGATTGCTGACTACAAGACAAAGTATCGCAAGTACATTTTATACATTACGGCATAATGGCTTTTCTATAATTCACGTTGCGCCTATTAAACTTTATATTTATCGATTTTTTTATTCATTTAATAATAATAAAAAAAGTTAAAATTTTTATATGTCAATTAAAATTTAAGCCAAAAATGCTATAAAATAAATTTATGATATTTTTCCATTTTCGAATAATAACAAGAAATGTAACTGCGATATTTTGTATTTTTGCTACAATTTCCTTAAATTAGTTAATTTAAGAAGACAAAGGACCCCCCAGTGTTACTTAGCCATAGATGCCGTGTGTCACTTAGGGCGTTCCTTTTTGTTGTTCTCTCAAGGAGAACCATTAATTAACTACGAAAAGAAACTGTCAAAATTTATTACGTTTCAGGACATTCTGCAGTACATTTTTTTAATTTGTTTACCGTTTTGCTTATGAAATTTAATTTATATTTTAAATACATGAATTACTTACAATTCAATTTAAATTAAACTGTCCCCCTTTTTACCTTATATCTGTTAAGCGAGTTATTGGTGTACTTCAATATGTTACAAAAAAAAGTACGTTTGTTATTTCGATGAAACAAATGATATACTTTATCTTTGTAACATTTGATATTACACTCGTAGGAAGTAAATAAGTTCTATGAAAAGGTCATTTGTAAAGGAATAACAATTTTCCAAATACCTAGGAATGGTTTTAATTAACTAATGGAAGCTGTTGACAGAAAAAATCACAAATAAAAACTAGTAAAAATATAAAATTAGGTTGTGCTGACTGACTATATGGTACCCTACACCTAGTAAAAATTTATTGAAATTTCGGAAATTTCCAAATTCTGGGAAGTATTCTGATCCTTTTTTTATAAACATTTATGGTCAGGTCGGAAAATATAGAACGAAATAACTCAAAAAGTTTTTTTGCAGCAAATACTGGGAAGGTACACTCATACAAATATTTACCAAATATTTAATAATTGAAATAAATTTAAGGAAATTTGGGAATGATTTGGCTCCAAAGAATTTTCAATTTTAATCAAGTGTACCCCTTCCCTTTAAAAGCAAGTTTCAGCAATTTACTTAAATAAAGTAATTTTTTTCTTAAAGTTAGTAAATTTCGTCTTATTTTTTTTGGAATATTACTAAAATTGAAGTATATTTTTCTTACTTAAATTTATTCTTAAATTTAGGTAAAATTTCATATAAACAATAAAATATTTGTTAAATTTTAAGACGCTTGAATTTGTGATAATGCATAATAAACTGTATTTTTAATTAACTGTTATAATTATATATTTATATTTATACATAGGAAGAAATTAATTATTTTTTTTTAATTACCTGAACTAATTTTTAGAAAACAATTCTTAAAAATTGGAAAGTGATAGACTTAAAAACTGAATTGAGATATGGCTTTCTAAAACTTAGTTTATTATACTACCCGCGAGAAAAAATGAACACAGCTAAAGTTCAAGTACTTCCTCATTTTAAGTTAGACACATATTTTGAACTAAATAGGGAGTACATTATGTTCTTAATTTTTTTTTTTTAACTAAACTTAGTTTTTTTATATTTTGGTATGCAAATTTCTTAAAAATTGATAAATTTTTATATATTTCCTAAAAACCCAAATATATTAGCAAAGATATGAACTATTTCGTTTTTACCCAATCATAGGAATTTTTATTAATTCTTAAGAAATTTTTAATTTAATAATATTTGACTTAAATTGAGTAAAACTTTTAAATTATTTCAAAGAAAATTTTGGATTCATTTTTAGTTTGTTTATTTTTTTAGTGCAGAAAGTTATTCTAATCGAAACTATTAAATCGATTTATGAAGTACTTCTCATTATACTTCGACCACATAGTTGTGTAGGGTATAAAACACATTAAAATATTAAAAATTTTTGATTTCAGCTAAAAGTGCAAACTTGTTTCAAACAAAACTTAATTTCTTAAATGCTTTTTCTAAATTACGATTTCTATCAGGCAACAAAAAGCGTTAAAAAAATTATATAAAAGTAGTATAGTCGGTCAAGTCCGACCGAATTAAGTTATATTCTGAGCAGCGGACTAAATATGAGCGGTAAAATCAACTAGGTATCAAATTATGTAGATACAGGCTCTTTCTATGGCGACTAGGTTAAAACATAGACCGGTTTTAACCATGGATGCGATATAGGCATGCATTACCTTGTAATGATAGCTTGTTACCTTTTGCATTATTTGCAAGTACAAAGTAATGAGTTACCGTTCATTGATATCGTATTGCATGATTTTGTGTTTTTTGTAAACAAGGGGCGAATTAATGTATGTACATATGTACGTTTCGACATTACGAACGAAAATACGAAGCGCAACTATTCATTTATGTTTAAAGCAATTAGACATTATATGTGTCAATAGTTCAGTGGATAGAGTTCTCGGCTGGCAACCAGAGTTGCCAGGTTCGATTTCCACCATGTCCACGTTATAGTTAATAAGGTTTGAAGTTTTTGTAATAATTTTGTTTTTAATAATTTTTTTTATAAAAATCAATTTTTAGACACATTACTTTTGCCATTACCGTAACCATATAAGTAACCACTTACTTTATAACTCGCTCAGCAGTTCAGCATACATGTTATTTGGGTGCCGGGCCACAGGAACATACCAGGGAACTGTAGGGCAGACGAGCTTGCAAGTCTGGGGACTACCTTACACATTCCACACGAAATGGAATTTGTGGGCATGCCTCTGGCCACTTGCAAGTTTCGGCTGCGGGAGAGTGCTTATGGGTTGGCAAGAGATAGGTGGGCCCCTGTCCGTGGTTGTATTCGTTCCAGATAGATTTGGCCCCGTCTGGATATTAAGCGCACGCACAGGTTGCTGTCACTGTCAAGGCCCGATATATTCCTACTTTTGTCCGTCAAGACGGGACACTGTCTGATTGGAAGGCACTTGTCCTGCCCTGGCTCGCAAGAGGGGACTGCATTTGGGCTCATGTTTCTTTGAGGACCTGGGTTATTTGGAATATATCGACATCGGCCGACTTAGGGGCTTTTTGAGGCAATCCGGATGGTTCGACGGGGGAAGCTAGTAATATAATTTTTACTAGCCTCCGTGGTGTCACAAGGGACTTTATAGTCTAAGTGAGTCTGATCAACGCCTGTAAAATTCATCTTTGAAGTAAGGGTGAAGTAAGGTGTTAAGTAATGCATGTTCTGGAATCCCAATATGCAAAAAATAAAAGGAATTAAAATATTTTGGGTGTTCTTGAATTCATTTTCACTAGTTTTTTTACTAATTGAATTCGCCAAATGGTTAGCAGGCGAAATCAATTAATATGTTTTTTTTTTGTTACCCATCTAAAAATCGAAATATATATGAGCATACATGATCATACATGGGCCTGTATATGATCATACATGGACATACATGGTCATATACGTCCATACATTGTTCAATATATGACCATACATGATCTCATATATGATCATATATCTTCGGATCCGAAATTTGAGGGTATATGGACGTATATGATCATGTACGAGCATACATGAATAATATATGAGCATGTATGATAATATATGCACATATATCACCATATACCCTCAAATTTCGGATCCGAAGATATATGGTCATATATGAGATCATGTATGGACGTATATGACCATGTATGTCCATGTATGATCATATACAAGCCCATGTATGATCATGTATGTTCATATATATTTCGATTTTTACATGGGTAATATTAAACATATCTTGTGAGAAGTAAAACCACTTGATTCATATAAATTGAAATTATTTTTATTAATTTCAAGCGTACTTTTGCCATTTTAACATTTATTAACACTAAATAACGAGCATCTAAAATATGTAAATTTTTTACTTTTTTGGGGAACCCCCAAAAATAAATTTAAATATATATGACCCCCTCGGAAATTAAAAAAATAACTTTTCTTTCTATATGGACCGGGGCCCCTGGGACCCGCTAGGTACAAAAAACCGAAACTCACCCAAAAAAGTAAGTGCGACTTGTCAAATTAAAGGAAATTTTTTCGCAATTCCAAATATGCGTTTCGTTTTAAGATCCGGGAAACAGAATTGACGTTGGGTGTATTTTAGTAAATTTTAGGTAGTAAAAAAAGGAAAAGTTAATTTTTCAATTAGAAAACAAAAAAATGGAATTTATTGTTCGCTTTAAACGGAATAGAATTTCATAAAAACAAAAGTTTTTTTTTATTATAACAACTAAAATATGTTTCGAACATAAACACTAAAATCGAACAAATTCAACAGCACCGTTTTTGCAATTCGGCGATCTGCATGATTTGTACCATCTTTTAACCATTGAATATGATGGCGAAGATTCACGATGTTTATCAATCCATTTTTTGGCTTGGACAGTATTTTTTCCCACCAAAAAAACACTGTTTGATCAAAACATGAAACTCTTTGAAATCCATTTTTTCTTAAACTTTTCAAGCAGCATCAGTTTTATAACGGTTACTTTTTTCTAATTAATAAAGTGTCATGAAATTTTGACACAATTTTTCTAACAGTTGGCCCTAGTGAATAAACAAAAAATATTGGCACTTGTCACATCATTCAATACATGTAGTATTTCTAATTATTGCAAATGTTCTAGATATGTGTATTCTAAATCAACTTTCATTTTCCATATTTATCTGTAATTCATCATTTTCCAATCAATAATTTCTCGACCTGTTTTATTTGTTTTCCCCCACCCTCCCCCTTTTAGCAATTTCCATTTTAACTGAATCGAATGAACATTATGTACACACAATTACAAATTACGTGCACAATACTTTTTGATTGATCGCTTTAATATTACAAAACCACAAATGCCTTTTAGGTCGGCTAACTAATCTACAAATAATGCAGAATTTAACACTTTTCAGTTATAAGTTTATGCAAATTTTTCTTATGGTTAAAGACCAATTTCGCTAACTTAAACAAGAGTAAAATTTGTATGAAACTATCTCGGGACAGTATTAAATTGAGCTCACTTTTAGATAAGTTACCCGACCTTAAAATCTTATATACGATATCATGAACAACGAAAGTTTTCTTTTTTTTCTAATGTAATATTACAAGTAAGTACATACTTAAAGTAGTCAAAAAATGAATTTAGAATAAAAAACTTGTATTCCTTTTTTATTTTATAAAACAACATGCAACAAAATTGTAAAAATTTAAAAAGAAATATAAAAAAAATTTCCAACTTTCTATAATGGATAAAGAGGAACAACTATTATGGCCAAACAAAAACCATCAAAATAAATATACAAGAAAACGAACGTAACAAAAAACTAATGGAACTTAGAGGCTATTAAAAAGGGACATGGTTTAAATGGAAGGTGAAGATCTTAAAAAGGGGCCTAATGTTTTTGGACTATTCTATCTATTTATTTAGACCTGCTAACTTATCAAAAAAGAGGAAAATAATAATCAGATCTTACGACACTACTTAACAATGTTTTTTTTTTTAATTTATTTACATTTCATGTACAAAATTAATTCATAAAAAAAAGGCATGATGAGGCAGGCTGGCAAACAAAAAAAATTAAATCGAGTTTCAATTAAAATATTTGTAAATACAATAAAAAATTTAATTGAATTTGGACCAGCAAAAGATTTTTGTTATTTCAATTATTTTTAATTTTAATTAATTGAAATTTTTAATTATTTTTTTAATCATATCAAATAAATATTTAATCAATAACAGTTTTAGTTATATCAATTATAACTTTAAATTAAATTCCAACAAAAAATCAATTAAAATTTTAATCAAATTTTTGATTCAAATTCCAGACTCAAATGAATTAAAATTTTAATCAAATTTTCAAATTTTTTATGTCAAATTTACATATGTTTTTTAATATTTGTACCAAATAGTTCATACACTCAAAAAAAACATGAACTAAAATGTAATCAAAAATTTCCTTTAAAATAGTTAATAAATTGCCCTCAATTGAAGTAAAATCTTATTTAAACTTAGAAAAATTTTCTTAAAAACAATAAAAATTCCTAAGTTTGAGGGAAAACGAAATAGTTTATATACTCAGAAATAGTTCATATTTTTCCTAAGTAATATTTCTTGATTTTAGGAAAAAAAAAATCAACTAAATAAAAATTTATTAATTTTTAGAAAAAACATCTTAGTTTTAAGAAATTTGCATGCTCAAATGTAATAAAATTAAGTTTAGTTCAAAAAATATGACATAATTTACTCCTACTTAGTACAAAAAATGTGTCTAACTTAAATTGAGAAAATATTTGAACTTAATGTGTGTTCATTTTTTGTTCGCGAGTAGTAAAATTAACTAAATTTTAGAAAGCCATTTCCAAATTCAGTTTTTAAGTTTGCCATTTTCTAATTTTGAAGAATTGTTTTCTAAAAATTAGTTCAGACAATTAAAACAAAAAGTAATAAATTTTTTCTTATGTAATAATAAAAATTTACTTGATTTTAGAAACTGATGAACTATTTCTAAGGTAAATTTTCATTCAACTTAGTTCAGATAAATTTTAAAATATTCTTTTTTTTCAAGTTCTAATTTTTTGTAATTTTTAAAAAATAATAAAATTTGGTATAGGATTTTTTTTGTTGGAAAACGTTTAAATTATTTTTAATATTCTATTCCAAACAAACAATCAATTACAAACAAACCAGTTAGTTTTTTTTTTTTAATTTTCAAGAAAAAATATTATTAGTAGTATACGAACCATATTTGGCCCAGAGGGCTTGGTTCTTGAATATTTGAATAAAATAAAAAAAAATAAATAAATAAAAGAAATTAAAGTAACCATTTAAAAAAATTATCGTGTATGATTGAAATTTTTGGTTCGTGATCGTGCGTGAGCGTGAATCAAAAATCTCTCAAGTGCCCATCTCTAATCTTAACAGTCATAAATATTGAACTTAAAGAAGCTTAAAATACATTTCAAAATTTTGTTAGCAAAGGGTCAAAAATTTTGAATTTGCGCTTTTATGTAATAAATTTGTTTGTTGACTACAATACAAAATATCGCAGGCACATTTTATACATTACGGCATAATGGCTTTCCTATAATTGACGTAGCGCTTATTAAACTTTATATTTATCGAACTATTTTATTTCACTTAATAACAAAAAAGTTTAAATTTGTATATGTCAAATAAAGTTTAAGCTAAAAATTCCATAAAATAAACATATGACTTTTCCATTTTCCAATAATAACAAGAAATGTAACTGTAATATTTTGTATTTTTGCAACAATTTCCTTAATTCGTTAATTTAAAAAGACAAAGGACCCCCAGTGTTCCTTAATTTGTTTACTTTTTGCTAATGAAATTTAATTTATATTATAAATACATGAAATTAGTATAATTCAATTTAGTTTTAAGACGAAATTGTATAGCAAAAAGCTTGTTAAGAGCAGTGTCCTCACAAAGCGGAAGTCCTCCGAAAGTGGGAAAATACTTACGCAATAAATGTAAGAGACTTTAAAATATATAGTAAAATATATTACCTTTACCATAGAAGCAGGATAAGGATGATTTTCACTTAGAAGAAGTGCTATTTAACTTGTTGTTAGAAAATATTTTCTTATTTTTAGGGAGTTAAGTCCTAGTTTTTAGTAAAAAAAATATCTAATGAACTTAAATAAAATAAAATTTTTCTTAAAACCAAGGAAACATTTCCTAACTAACAGTTCAATTTTAGATGTTCTATGAACTAGTTAGGAGGAAACTTTACTGTTTTCTAATAAAAATTTACTTCTCAGTAGTAAAAATTGTCTATAATTTAGAAATTTTGACAAAATTTTAAGTATAATTTGTTTTTTAATTTCAAGGAAAATTTAATTAAATTTTGGTAAAAAGTGTCTTTGGCGCCGTTTTCATTTAAGTTTTTCCTCTAAATAAGTTAATTCTGGTTCATTTTTTTAGTGTAGGAGTACCATAATACTTTTGAAATTCCAATAGCACCACAAGAAATGCTGTGATACCAACTTTATCATAACTGGTGCATGCGTATTCGTACCCAGCAAAAATAATTGGAAGTCATTCTTAAGGAATCAATTTTTCATTGATTCCAATGTATGACTTAGTTCTGATTTTGTAGAAAAAGAATTTCACAACTTCCAAAAATGTGATTTTTAAATAAATTTATCCCTTTTCAAATCTATGACGGGTAACTTATTTCAAAAATAATAAAAGTTAAACGTTAACAATAGATATTTTCATATAAATTTGATATTCATAACTATGGTTAAGTACTAAACTTTGGTTATCAGGTTTAAGTGATTTGTATCAATTTTTAACATTGAATTTCGAATAAAGTAATTCAAAAAATAAGGCTCGATTGCTGAATGTGAATTAATAAAAGCTTTGTAAACTGCCGAAATGCACTTTGTATCTTTACATTCAGTTGAACGCCGATGGTCATAAGTTGCCAACTACATACAATGTATCAAACCGTTTTTCTTAGGAAAAAGATTCCAAATGACTTTTATAAGATGGAGAAATTGTTAAGTTTGCTTAACTAAATTTGTCAGTTTGTTGTCTATTACGAATTTTCAACTTATGACCATTGATATAGAAAATTTTATATTGATCCTACAAAACTGTTTCTATATGTTAAAATTTAAATAAAAAATTTAAAATTTATTTGGGAATGTCAAAAGATCTCATTTTTCATGAAACCATTAGAAGGGTTTTAGATGCAATGAAAAAGGATCATAAAAGAAAACTTCCACCCTATGGCACCCCTATGTAAAATTCATTGGTTCTAGATTTTCACAACACCGGAATCAAAATCACTTTCACTTTCTTTTTCTCTTCTTTTGCTACTTTTTTTTTTTTTTTTTGCTGGGTAGTAAGCCAAAAAAAGGTTTGTTCTCATGTTCCCATTTTCAAAGTTGAAATACCGAAAAATCCTTAACAAATTGTTAAATAATCAAAATTTCCTTTTTTCTAAAATGATTTTTTGAAGATTTCGTTTGCTAAAAATTAGAAATAAATATTCTAGAAAAATTCATAAAAGAATTCAGATTTTAACAGATTAATTTATTAACAATTTTTTTAAATTTTAAAATATACCTTTAAAAAAACAGGATTCTTTGATTTAATTTTTAAATCTGATTCAATTTTTTACGAATCGATTTGCAAAATTCTGTTCATTGTTTGAATAATTTTCTACTTTATTCAATTGGTATCAAATTCAGAGAATCAATTTAATTTTTTTTTGATTCTTTTCAATGAATCAATTAAATTGATTAAATTTTAACAAATCCAACAAACAAAAATCGTTCCCGAACAGTATCACAAATTATTCAATCGAGTCAAAATTGAATCATTGATATGAAGTGATTATAATTTATTCATAAATTCATATATTTAATAATATGAAATAAAATGAATTATCAAGCTCTGCATTGATATCAAGACATCATTAGATTTAGCAGAAATAGCCTTCAATTTTCGATTTAAAAAGTCTATCAAAATTTAATTTCTTTTATAAATAAATTTTCAAAAATGAAGCCAAATCCTCTTATCTGGCAACACTGATGTGTATACACTCTGATGTATACAAACACTACATAGACTATGTTGTTTTTGTAAATTTAAGCAATGAGATCCGCACTTTTCTTAAAATAATTACGTTAAGACGCTTTTATTAATATCCCTCCGATGAGTGAGAAGGTGCCTTGGGAACTTTTTGCCTTTTCAAACTGAAATTACTCCTACTTCAGGCCGATCGGATCATTACTTTACGAGTTATTGAGGTTTTAGTGAGAATAGTACGCGGACGTGTGAATAGGTCCGTATGGACCTTGTACTGAATTTCACTAATAAATGCATGTTTTTGGGCATCATTATAATTTTTTTATTGTTTCAACATATAATTTACTTGTTCTGAACACAAAGACCTAAACTCAAAGACATTAGGGATGATGATAAAAACAAAAAATTCTAAGAAAAATTCGAAGACATGAACTTTATTGCTTTCAAGGAAAGGCACAATATTCTAATTTTATACTACTAGCAATAAACCAGTTCTTAGAATTTTTTGTTTTTATCATCATCCCTAATTTCTTTGAGTTTAGGTCTTTGTGTTTAGAACAAGTAAATTATGTGTTGAAACAATAAAAAAAATTATAATGATGATGAAGTAATCCCTAAATGTCTTTGAGTTCAAGTAGACGTACGAAAGAGTATAAAAGAAGTTGTAGTTTCGTAAACCAAATCAGTCAAAGTTTATACAGCGAAGAGTAAAATCGTGTGTGATAGAAACAAAAATATAAATATGGCAGATGAAAGTAATTTGGACGTTGCTCAAATGGTTGTAGGCCGTAGTACACGTTACCAGCAAATGACTGCGGATGAAAGGCGTGCAGCTGATAGTAGATTTGCTGATTTTATGGACGAAGACATGAATGAAGAAATTGATATTGCTGCAATTGATAATTATGAAGTTGAGGATGATAAAGATCGCACATACCAACCTGCTGAAGAGTCAGATGCCGAAACTGAAGGATACGTCGAGCTAAATGAAGATACTGATGACGACGATGATGAAGAGGAAGAAAATGATGGACAGGAAACGAATGAAAGTTACTATATTGGTAAAGATGGCACCCAATGAAGTAAAAAAGCACCACCAACATCACGCACTCGTAATCATAACGTGGTCGACTTCACAAGAAAGAAACCAATGATGCGTTCAATTATGACACCAATAATGCGTTCAATCATGACACAGGAAATAATACACTTAGTGCTACGTGAAACAAATCGCAAAGGCAGGGAGGTTACAGCTGTATGGAATTTGGCGAATCCCACGAAGAAAAAGGAGTGGAAGCCAGTGACAGTGAAAGAGTTTGACGCCTTTGTAGCTATTCTTTTGTATGCTGGACTCACAAGATCAAACCATGAACCAGCTATGGAATTATGGGGCGCGACGCATTGCCCAATATAAAAAGCTGCGTTGTCGTACGGTCGCTTCATGTGTATAAAGCAATTTATTCGATTCGACAATGGAAATACTCGACAACAGCGACTCATCAACAGCAAAACTGCGGCAAATGTTGCAACATAACTTGGCAGCAGTTTACACTCCTCATGAAGCACTAACAGTTGATGAGCAGTTGTTCCCTTACAGAGGCCGCACCCGCTTCACGCAATATATTCCGTCAAAGCCAGCTAAGTATGGTTTGAAAGTATGGTGGTTATGCGACTCACAGAGTTATTATCCTGTGAAGGGAATGATATATTCTGGAAAACTGCCAAACCAACAACGGGAGATAAACCAAGGGCAGAACGTAGTGCTGAATCTTGTGGAAAAATATTTAGATGCTGGCCGTACTATATACGCGGGTAATTTCTTTACCACTCCTGACTTGGCGCGTATTTTGATGAGGAGGAAGACCGCGTATGTTGGTACAGTGCGTTACAACAAAACATTCATTCCACAGGAGTTCAAGAAGAACCCGAAGCGCACCATCAATAGTACATTATTTGGGTTCAACGAAGGGGATATAGATATACGTGCCAAAAAAAAATAAGGTGGTGAACGTGCTCTCCACAATTCACTACACCTGCCGCGTTGACGAGCAAACCGAGAAGCGGAAGCCCTATGCCATATTAGATTACAACGCCAACAAATGCGGCGTTGATACCATGGATCAAATGCTAGGCACTTACAGCTGCAAAAGAGCAACACAACGATGGCCGTTGGCCATGTTTTATAATATGCTGGACGTCGCTGCTGCTGCTTTTACGATTTACAACGAAATGAAGCATATAAAAAGGAGTGACAGACGGCGGTCGTTCTTGTTACTGCTAACGAAACAATTGGCCACACCAAATATCGAAGAACGTGCCCTGAACAACCATATAACCTCATATCCAAGGATACGCAAGGCGATGGAAACATTCGATGTCAGGGTAAGAAAAACATCTTCAAATTCAAGAATAGAATATATATTTATTTGTTTTTTATTTTTCTTTTCATTTCAGGTATTACCAAGACCGATGGAAGGCAATGCACCGTCGTTTGCGGCTAGGTCAAGTAGACCGTCATGTCGCCTTTGCCGTTCTGAGTACGGGCGGCAGCGGAAAACGCGGGCATACTGCTTCGGCTGCGGCAACGCTGTTTGCGGAGAACATAGCACACTTTTACATCGCTGCAACACTTGCGCACAGGGCGGGGGACAAGAAGTACACGCTCAACAACAATAAGCAAAAGCAAATAAAGCAAATAAGCAAAAAAAAATTAAAAAAATTGAAAAAATTATTTTTGTATGTAGAATTTAGTTATAAACAATAAAAACAAAAAAAATCAAAAAAAAATTTTTTATATGAAAAAAACATGATTTACAAAAAAGGTCCGTAGGGACCTTTTCACACGGCCGTGAAGTTCAGAACTGTCACTCATCGGAGGGATATGTATGTGTAATATTAAAAATATTTTTAATAAATATTTTTGTTTTGTTTTTTTTTTCTGTTTATGGATTTGAGTTGCAATTTTGCAATTTAAATAACTGTAATAAAAGTTAAGATATAAATAATTCAAAATTATATGACTTTTATATGTTGTCAATAGTATTATTGTTAAAAAAATTAATTGATGTGATTAAACTTTTAATTGAAAATGAATAAAAAATAAAAAAAAAAATGAAAATATTTCAAAATAACTGAACTAATTATTATCAACTTTTGCTTCTGTTAAAAGGAATACTTATTTTCTTAGTTGCTTCCTTAATAAATAAAAAAGGTTTGTAAGAAAAAATATCAAAAATTATATAATTAACACAAATTCAAGACATTAAAAAAAAAAATAAAAAATCTAAAAACATGCATTCGCGCCTTAAAATCCGCCGATTAAAAATGGTGCTGTGAGACTAAGCATTTGGAACAAGAATCAAAGATAAATTTAGCAAATGTGAATATTGGTTACAGGTTTAATTCGTATGTTTTAATTATGTTTTGTTTTAAATAAAAATGAAAATAAACATAATAATAAATAATTTTATATTTAATAAATAGAAAAATTATTTAACAAAAAACTCATATATTGACAATCAAATAAAAATGTATAAAGTTATTTTAAGCGATTGAATCGGTTATTAGCTAGAAAATTTTCCGTAAAAATAAATGATTATTCATTTATTTGAAATTGTTTCAGTTTTTTGTATTTTTGTTTGTTTTTAAATCTGCAAAATCTAGACTGACACAGTATCTAAACACATGTTGTGTGAATGAACTTCTCTGTGTGTGTGTGTATATGGTGTTTTTGTAATTCGAGTTGAAATGATTTTGTATGTACACAAACAATTTAAATACAAATACAAAACAAACAAAAACTCAAATTTTTCAATTTTTTTTTATACACAAAGTAAATAAAATTTGTAATAACTGTAACAGAAACATATAAACCACAAATTTTCGTTTTGTTCACAAATTTTTATTAAATTTTAAACAAATAAAAAAAAAAAAAAATAATGAAACTGAAAAAAAATCAGTAAATGACTGCAAATCGTTTTAAACAAATGTATATAAAAGTTAAAATCAGTGGCGCATAATCATAGTCAAAAATAAAGTATACTTTAGAAGTTCTAAAGTATACTATTCTAAAGTTTACTATATATAAAAGTACAGGTTGGTTGAAAAGTTCCTGCACTCACCAAGAGATGGCACTGCTAGCTCCAAACTTTTTTTCTCAAGTTGGTATAACTGTCCTGAGAACACATGCAAAGCCATTTGAAGTTGACGTGTCATTGATTTTTTTTAATATGAAAAAAATTTAATATCGTGCAGTCATTAGATTCTTTGTTTTGAAGGGTTTAAAAGCAAAGGAAATTTATGAACAATTGTTAGAAGTGTATAAGGAGTCCTCACCTTCAAAACGCACCATTGAATTTTGGGCTGGTGAATTTAAACGTGGTCGTACCAGCCTTAAAGACGATCCACGCGAAGGACGACCAAAAACTGCAACCACAGCAGAAATCATTGAGCAGGTATATAATGTGGTTAGTGAAGATCCAAGATTGACTAAGCGTGAAATTGCTAATGCCATAGGCATCTCAGACGAACGAGTACTCCATATTTTACATGAAGAATTACGTATGAAAAAACTGTTTGGAAAGTTAGTGCCGCACACAACAAAACTGTATCGAAAACAAATTTCTCAGCGTAATTTGGAGCGTTTTAAGCCGAATAAAACCGACTTCTTGCGTCGTTTTATAACTATGGATGGACTTGAATCAGGTGAAGTCACAACGATCAGCAAAGAAGGTTATGGCATCAGTTTTTTGGGATGCAAAAGGAATTTCGTTGATTGATTATCTTCAGAAAGGTAAAACAATCAACTCTGAATATTATTGCAGCCTTTTGGATCAGCTGGATGAAAAAATTCGTGAGAAAAGACCTGGTTTAAAGAAGAAAAAAAATCAAGTTTCATCAAGACAATGCACCTGCTCACAAAAGTGTTTTGACGATGGCTAAATTCAAAGAATTAAAGTATGAATTGCTTGAACATCGACCGTATTTACCAGATTTTGCTCCCAGTGACTACTATCTCTTCAGAAATCTCAAAAAATTCCTTCGTGGAAAGCATTTTTCGTCGAATGAAGAGGCCATAGCAGCCGTAGACGGTTATTTTGCAGAGCTTCCGGAAAACCATTATAAGGATGGGATAAAATTATTGGAAGATCATTGGAACAAGTGTATTGAGCTTCTAGGAGATTATATTGAATAAAAAAAAATATTTCGTAACAAAAACAGTATTCTTTCATTTCGAGGGCAGAAACTTTTCAACCAACCTGTATAGACGAGTAAAAGTATACTTTAATTAGTTTTATTCAATTAAACAACACTTATCTGCCAAGAACATTTTTGTAAAAAAAATTTTTGAATTGCAAAATATTGAAAGGAAAATTATATCAATAAATAAGGGATTTTGCATAATATTTATTAAATTAATATCTTCTAACCAGAATAGTCCCTTTGGTGATTCGTGTACTGTAACTTGCAGTTTTTACCTCTCGGAGATCCTATCGCAATTCAATTCTGTAATGTCCCTGTAACTCAACTAAAATATTCTGGTGGTTATTTTTCAGATATCCACAATTCGGATGAATGCAACTGTTGAATGTTGCATTCATCTGAATCATAGCCAAAGCGACATCATATTTTAGCTGATTTTTAAAAGGTTTTATCAGCGAAATTATCTCATATGAAACATTATTTTTTATTTTGAAATTTAGAAGTAAATACAACTCTCCCAACAAATCTATTGGAATTTAAAGGACATATAAGATGAACTCGCTTGTAAAATTATGCAAAATTTGATATTATGACGAATTTTTTATAAAAACATCCGACTGTCGATATTGACACTGCTAACCGCAATTAACCTGATTATTTGAGCTAGCCCGCGAGAACTGAACATAAAGCCGGACAACACTGAGATATGATTTTTCAATTGGAAGACCAGTATCATTAGTTATGATGAGGCTAGTTTTCTAGGCGAAACCATATTCTGTAAGGGAGCAAACATTTTTTCACTTTAGTTTATTTCAAAGTTTTTGAGATTGGGCCATTTCATAAAATGTGACTTTAAAAAAAAAATTCGAAGGTCAAGGCGCCATCAAGGTTTATTTTACACCTTCAAATGGCGATGATTTAAAGCTAGGAGTGTCGAAATTTTCGTTCATCTCTCTTAGCTTTCGAGATATGGGTCATTTTAAGAAATCGGTAGGGAACGAAATAATGCCATCTTTAAAACTACGGATATACAGGTAGCGACATCTTCAAATTCGAGTGCTTCTGAAGACTTCAGAGGTTTAGGATTATGTATGGAACAATATATCGTGCAGATGGCCGTCGCGGCTTTGCTGACATGCACGCGATCTTTTAATGAAATTTTCAATGACCGTTTTGCATGAATGCTGCGGTATTTCATTAATGCAGCGTCCAATTTCCTCTTTTAAGGCTTGAGTCGTCGTCGGCTCATTCGCGTAAACCATCGACTTCAAAAAACCCCAAAGAAAAAAATCTAATGGTGTTAAATCGCACGATCTAGGCGGCCAATTCTGATCTCCAAAACGCGAAATAACACGACCGGGAAATGACTGATGTAGCAATTGAATTGTTTCTCTGGCTGTATGACATGTGGTGCCGTCTTGTTGGAACCACATGCCCTCCACATTCATTTCTTCAATTCTAGGCAAGAAAAAACTGGTTATCATTTCACGATACCGAACACCATTGACTGTTTGCGCTTGACCTGCCTCATTTTCATAAAAAAAAGGTCCAATGATTCCTCCAGCCCAAAAACCACACCACACAGTGACACGTTGAGGATGCATTTGCTTCTCGTGAATCACTCGAGGATTTTCCTCACCCCAAATGCGACAATTCTGCCTATTGACGAAGCCATCAAGATGAAAATGGGCCTCGTCACTGAAGATGATTTTATCGACAAAATCAGCATTTTCATGTTGTCTCTCCAATACCCAATTAACGAACTCCCTTCGCTGTCCATGGTCAGCTGGCTTCAGTTCCTGAGTCAATTGAACTTTGTATGCATGAAGATGCAAATCTTTCGTCAAAATTCGCTGCAAAGTGGATTTGGAGACACCAATTTGCTGAGCTCGGTGTCGAATTGAGGTGGATGGAGTTTGAGCGACATCATCACGTACAGCTGCGACATTTTCCGTCGATAGACCTGGTCGATGGCGCGTTGTTGTCTATACATCACTAACAGACCCAGTTTCGGCAAATTTATCTATTAATCTCTTTACAGTTGACTCTTTTGGAGCATTATTGTGACCCCAAATTGATCGCAATTTGCGAACTGTTGCCGCAAAACTTTCACCATTTTGGTAAAACAATTTCACAATGAGAATGCGTTGTTCATTCGTGTAGCGCTCCATTTTTACTAACCTCGTACCTTCTACTAGCAAACAATAACAATTGTTCAAATGTCAAACAATGACACTTCGAATGTTGCCAGATTTAAAAATTGCGTTCTTCTTGGGACACCCTTTATTAGTACCTTTTAGATAATTTTATCAGCACAAGGTGGAAAACTATTACTTTAAGGGCCCTTCGTTTTCAATATTGTACTACGATTTTACTTAAATACATCCGTCAATTTTTTTAGCATACACACACATTGAAAATGCATACTATACATGTTTGAGTATTGTTTGTATTTGTAAAGGACATACCATTACTTAGATTTATATTAAAACCAACATTTTGCTCATAATGATATATTTCAAATATAAAAAAAAATGACGAAGGACATATTTATATTGATGGTTTTTTTTTATAATTTAGAAAAAATGCAAGCACTAAATTAAGAAAATTTAATTTTTTTTTATATTTCACTTAACCTTCACACCGTCTTGGGAGTCGCATTAGACTTAAATCGAAATATATATGAACATACATAATAATTCATGGAACGGTATATAATCCTACATGATCTTATATATTTTCATACACCTTCTGATTCGAAATTTGAGGGCATTTGAGGCTGTACAGGTTGGTTGAAAAGTTCCTGCGCTCGAAATGAAAGAATACTGTTTTTGTTACGAAATATATTTTTTTTATTCAATATAATCTCCTAGAAGCTCAATATACTTGTTCCAATGATCTTCCAATAATTTTATCCCATCCTTAGAATGGTTTTCCGGAAGCTCTGCAAAATAACCGTCTACGGCTGCTATGGCCTCTTCATTCGACGAAAAATGCTTTCCACGAAGGAATTGTTATTTCTGAAGAGATAGTAGTCACTGGGAGCCAAATCTGGTGAATACGGTGGATGTTCAAGCAATTCGTACTTTAATTCTTTGAATTTAGCCATCGACAAAACACTTTTGTGAGCAGGTGTATTGTCTTGATGAAAAATGATTTTTTTTTTTTCTTTAAACCAGGTCTTTTCTCACGAATTTTTTCATCCAGCTGATCCAAAAGGTTGCAATAATATTCAGAGTTGATTGTTTTACCTTTCTGAAAATAATCAATCAACAAAATTCCTTTTGCATCCCAAAAAACTGATGCCATAACCTTCTTTGCTGATCGTTGTGACTTCACCTACTTTGGAGCTGAACAAACAGCTTCAGTCCACTGTAAACGTTCTTGTTTCAATTTAGGATCATGGTGGTAGATCCAAGACTCATCCATAGTTATAAAACAACGCAAGAAGTCGGTTTTATTCGGCTTAAAACGCCGAAATTACGCTGAGAAATTTGTTTTCGATCCAGTTTTTGTTGAATTGTTAATGTGTGCGGCACTAACTTTCCAAACAGTTTTTTCATACGTAATTCTTCATGTAAAATATGGAGTACTCGTTCGTCTGAGATGTCTATGGCATTACATGGTCGTATATAATCAAATATGAAATTATATCACCATATACCCTCAGATTTCGGATTCGAAGATATATGATCATATATGAGATCATCTCTGGTCATATATTTTACTATGCATGGACGTATATGGTCATGTATACTCATATATGATTCATATATTTCGATTTTAACATGGGCATTTAAGAGAAACGAACAATATGTACTATATGTATTAGGAAATTTTTGTAATTCCTGATGCAGAAAAAACATAATTTTAATTAAATTTGTTTTTTATTATTTTATTTTTTTCTTTATAAAAAATAAAAAATGTGCACAAAAACTATATTTGTGTACGGGCCTATATAGACCCCTAGGGAAGAACTTGTAAGTTTTTTTTTTTTTAATGACATGAAGATTAAATAAGAAACTAAAGCCACGCGAAGGCAAAAAATACAATAGTTTAGTATAACAGGGTGACAAATATATGCAAATACGGATATAGAGTACAAATCGTTTAAGGGAAAATGTTTCCTTGAAAATTTAAAACAAAAATTATTTATTTGAAATCACTAAATTATTTTCATAATGAAATTTATTTTCTTTTAGTAGCCATAAATTAAATTGCTACTATGAATACCCGAGCAAAAAAAAAAAATTGATCTGGCGCAATATTTATTCATATTCAATTTGATATTCTTTAATATCTGCTGTAATATCTAGCTAACCTTATTTGATCAGAAAAATGGCAGATCATTTTAGATCCAGCAAAATATTTTGGCATTTTGAGGAAGGATCTGAATTGATACGAAACAATGGCAGAACAAATTATATCCATTTAATTATATGTACCATGATTATTATAAACTACATGAGTGAAAAAAATGTATCTGGCACAATATTCAATCATATCCAACTTTATATTCCTTAATATCTAAATTGATCCGAAAAATGGCAGATCATATTAGATAAATATATTGCTGGATATTTGGGGATTTAGAAGGATCTTAATTGTTCCGAAAAATAGCAGATCAAATTAGATCCAGCAATATATATCCTAGCAAAACCACACATTACCAAATAATGGGTAAAGTAATGTATAACCATAGGGACCTATGGATTACTTTACACCTTACTTCATTGATGAATTTTACAGGCGATGAGCTTCAAAGTAATGTATATACCCATTACTTTAGAGGTCATAATGTAAGGGGTTACTTATATGGTTACGAGAATGGAAAAGTAATGCGTCTAAAAATAGATTTTTAAAAAAAATTATTACAAATATTTTGTTTAAAATATTTGTAATTAAAAATAATGTGGTCGTGATAGGAATCGAACCATGGAACTCTGGTTGCCAGCCAAGAACTCTACCCTATGAGCTATCGACGCATATAGTATTTGGTTGCTTTAAACTTAAATGAATTGTTGCGCTTCGATTTTTCGCTAGTGTTATCTTGCAAAAAAACACAAAGTATCTAAAAATAGATTTTCACAAATAATTCAATTATTACTTTACATTTATAAATCATATATTACGTTATCAATAATGAGTAATTTATTACTTTATGCTTGCAAATATAAAAAAGGTAACGAGCTAAAGGGTGTCCCAAGAAGAACGCAATTTTTAAATTTTAAATAAAACACAGATATTTAAAAAAAATCGTGAAACTTTATTATATCGTAAAGTAGACAGAATGAGGTTATGTATGGAACAATATATCGTGCAGATGGCCGCCGCGGCTTTGCTGGCATGCACGCGATCTTTTAATGAAATTTTCAATGACCGTTTTGCATGAATGCTGCGGTATTTCATTAATGCAGCGTCCATTCACGATACCGAACACCATTGACTGTTTGCGCTTGACCTGCCTCATTTTCATAAAAAAAAGGTCCAATGTTTCCTCCAGCCCAAAAACCACACCACACAGTGACACGTTGAGGATGCATTTGCTTCTCGTGAATCACTCGAGGATTTTCCTCACCCCAAATGCGACAATTCTGCCTATTGACGAAGCCATCAAGATGAAAATGGTCCTCGTCACTGAAGATGATTTTATCGGCAAAATCAGCATTTTCATGTTGTCTCTCCAATACCCAATTAACGAACTCCCTTCGCTGTCCATGGTCAGCTGGCTTCAGTTCCTGAGTCAATTGAACTTTGAATGCATGAAGATGCAAATCTTTCGTCAAAATTCGCTGCAAAGTGGATTTGGAGACACCAATTTACTGAGCTCGGTGTCGAATTGAGGTGGATGGAGTTTGAGAGACATCATCACGTACAGCTGCGACATTTTCGGTCGATCGACCTGGTCGATGGCGCGTTGTTGTCTTTAAATCCCTAAAAGACCCAGTTTCGGCAAATTTATCCATTAATCTTTTTACAGTTGACTCTTTTGGAGCATTATTGTGACCCCAAATTGATCGCAATTTGCGAACTGTAGCCGCAAAACTTTCACCATTTTGGTAAAACAATTTCACAATGAGAATGCGTTGTTCATTCGTGTAGCGCTCCATTTTTACTAACCTCGTACCTTCTACTAGCAAACAATAACAATTGTTCAAATGTCAAACAATGACACTTCGAATGTTGCAAGATTTAAAAATTGCGTTCTTCTTGGGACACCCTTTACCATTACCAACGTTTTGCTGGTATATAGAGATTAATTAAAATCCAAATATTTCCGAAAAAATGATAGATTAAATTGTATCGGATTAGTTCCAACAATATAATAAATATTCCGAATCTATTTTATAAAATTTTGAATTAAAAAATATTAAAATTCTAACGAACAATTCCTTGGCCAGGATTTGAAAGTTTCGTAAAAAAAATATTAATATAAAAAAATAAAAAAAACACTTAAAAAAATGTATTTCCCTGGGACTCGAAACCATTGACATGGATCCACATATAATTATATCTTATATCATATCAAAAATACTCTAGATATGCAACTAAATATAAGAATATCTCAAATTTGTTTGCAAATATTGTACCATATATAATTATACATATATCAAAAAATATTTCTTATATTGGACCATATATGGAATAGTATAAAATTATATCTCATACAATATAAAAAATATTTTTAATAATGGACTATTTATTATAATATCTAAAATATTAAATAGCATATATAATTATATACGGTTCTGTATAAGCCATACATAAGTATATATGGTCGGTCCTCTGTAAGCCATATAAAATTATATATAGTGTTATATATAATTTTACATGATAAAATATATACCATATCTTATCATACAAATCATATCCAATTTTACAAAGATCAATATATAACTAGATGTGGTTATATATGGCGCAATTATCAAAAAGTATAAACAAGTTAAGGTAATATATAATTAGATATTGTAATGCATACTCACATATGTAAATATATATATATATATATATGATAATATATTATTAGATAAGGCCACATATGGTTATATTTAAACTTTACTCGGGTACATTTGTTACGCTGTTTTTCTTTGCACAATTGGTGCAAATTTGTTTAACAAGATTTTAAACACAATGGCCACTTGAAATGAGGGACGGGGGTATAACCTACACATCCACTAACCATTCATCCTTTAAAGTAGTTATTGATTTTATTTGTTCAGCCTTACTGCCTGCCTCCTTTTGCTATTTTTCTTGTTTTTTTCTTTTATATCTATTCTATTAAAAATTTGAAGTATACAAGAAGAAGACGATAAAAAAAACAGAATGAAAATAACATTTTTCATTTAAAAATATAAAATTTCTATACAAGTGTTAGAGTGTATATGTGTTGTTTTGTTAATTTGCAAATGACCTTGAATATGTTGGCAACACCACTATAGTTTGAATGTGTTTGTATGTACACAATACACCCATACATACATAAATATTTAGATGTGTGTGAATGAATGTTTAGAAAAATATAACATAGTTTCTGCCATTTAAAATGCAAAAAAGGGTCTAGTAACTTACTTTATAGTAATATTTACAACACTTTATAATGAACAGTGGTATTAATCAAATTAATTTATGGGAGAATTTAACAAGCGAACGATCTATAGAATTGCAAACATTTTAATACAAAAATGTTTCGAAATCATATCGTCTGGATGAAAAATTTTATTGCTGTAATAATCATATTCTTATTGCCGAGGTTCCCCCTTTACTTGGAGTATATATCCGATCTAGAGTGATGCTTTTTAAAAATAAGATTACACTTAAAAAATTTGTAAGTTAAAATAACTGAAAATATCATTTAAAGGAAATGATATTTCATTTAAAAACCGGTCTACTTAATTTTCATTTAAATTAAATGCCTTTTATTATTTGTTTTTAAATGTTGATTAATCAACTGACACATCCGTAGGAAACAAATGATATAATCAGTAAAAATAAATGTCAAAATTTTACCTACCAATCCTTAAAAAATAAATGTTTTTTTTCATTTGTTTAAAATTGTTTCCCTTTTTGTATTTTTTGTTTTTTTTTTAATACAATACAAAATGTATGTACAATACAAAATGTATGTATGCATAGCTATAGACACTTTTTGTGTGAATGTGTTTGTGTATGTGTGTGTGTTTATGAAGTTCTTGTAATTTGTATTAAAAATGTTTGTATATATACAACCAATTTAAATAAAAAAAACAAATTGAAATTTTTTGAATATTTTTTTTGAAACAAACAGCAAACAAAATTAAAATTTGTAATAACTGTTACGGTATAAATAAACCACAAGTTTCTGTTTTGTGGGTAAATTTGTATTACATTTCAAACAAATGAAAAAAATAAATGAAACTGAAAAAAAAAATGATAAATGATAGTAAATTATTTCGAATTAATGTATTAAAAAGTTAATATAGATATTTCTTTGAAAAATAAATGTATGTTCCTTTATTTTTAAATAGAACGGAAAACTTTTTTATTAAACTACAAACAGTTAACTACATAATATTCTGAGTGTACATAAGAAAGGCCTATGCACCGATGGATCTTTTGTGCAACTTAATTTTGCCCTAAATATTGAGGCTGCGATTTAAGCGAATCACCATACTGGGCACAGACTTCAAAATTTCCAAGTGGGATAGTGTATATCCACAAAAGAATTGTAGTCTCCTAGGACATATGCCGAGTATATGCTCTGCTGACTGTGTGTCCAATTCACAGAATCAGGCAGGTCTCTAGTCATTTAAAGGTATCTCAGATTACAGCGTCCAGTGAAAAACCTTGTTAAAGTCGTTAAATCCTTCCTGTTCGGAGAAAAATGTCTCCTGGTGTTTAGATAGATGGAGAAATGAATCTTTTAGCTTGGCGCTGGCCAATGATAACATTCCAGCACTTAATGGCCTTGGATTCTCTACAAATCCTAAGTTTTTTTTTGATATACCCCATGGGTACACCACAGAAAAGTTAAGAAGAGACGTCGCGCCCTGCATTTGGCCAAACTGTCAGTCAGTTCGTTGCCCGTATGCCCCTCGTTCTCAGAAACTCCGATTAGGATTAATTTGTTGAATCCAACGAGTCTATTTTTTTTACTTTGAACCAACATTTAGGGGATACCCCTACTAATGCTGCGCATTGCGTTGGCGAAAGGAAATTTGGTTAGAAGAAAGAGGAAGTAGTTTCTGTGGACATTAAATTTCACGGGGAGCCTATTCTACATACGGATAGTACGACTAAAGACCGAAATTCCCCTATAATGCGTTGTGCGATCCACTGGACAATCGGCAACAAACGGATGTGCTCCGTTAGATAAGCAAGTTTTAGGCAGAACACTTCCCATGGTAATATCGATAAAACAGTGTAACACCCCTGCGGGAAAAAAGGGGTCAGTTGGGAATTGGGACCCGTCCCGGGATATGTGAAAACTGAACCGGTTCCGAAAATACGTATCACGAGATAGGTGAAAAAAGTACCGGTTCCTAAAGTACCTATCACGTGACCGGTTTAAAAGTCACGAAATGTCCTTTTAGGCCAGTCCTGTGACATGCCACAAAGGACAATTGATTCCCTTCTAGGACAAGCCCATGCTAAAGTGATTGGTACAGTGACCGGTTCTTATCACAATGAACCGGTCACGTGACGTGTCCTGGGATAGGTCCTTTTCCCGCAGGGACAACTTACTTTCCGACGATGCTCCAATGCGAATAGGAAGACTCTTTTCAGCAAGTTTTGGGACCAACAAAAATTTTAAATTGCGTCTATTAAATTAAAAATATGAGGGCTGATCGATAAGTCCGTGACTTTTTGAATGAAAATTATATATAACAGTATGTTATATATAATTATATATGGCTTACACGTATTTATTATCGAGATATCGAGATAATTGCATTTAAAGTTTTCAATTTAGTATGTATGAAAATGTATTTTTAGTCTGCCTTCAATTTAGCCTAACTGCTGAGTAAAAGACAAAACCTTTGTGGTCGCCATTGAGGGAAAGAGATATCAATACCATTTTTTGATATGCCTTAGATCAGGGGTGCCCAAAAGTTCCTTATGGAAGAGTAAACACCAATACATTTAAAGAATAACTAATTTTTATTCAATATTTTTTATTGTAAAAACCAATACATACAAAGAAAAAAGAAAAAAAAATATTTCATATCATACGTTAAACAAAAACAAAATCTACATTTATGATCGCTGTCGTCAATGTTTACCAGCAAAGCATACGAAAGTGTTGTTGCTTTGCACTTGCGTGTATACAGTGAAGAACGACAAAAAAAAACTAATAAAGCAAAGTTGTTTGTGTATTTCGTATTGCTATTGCTGAGTGCTCTATGTGTTTAAAACACACAAGCCGATAGCTAAGAGCATTTACAAAAACAAATGAGCATCAAGAGCATAGGGCTTGGACACCCTTGCTTTAGATCAGTTGCGTCCAGTTCATATGCACAATGTGCAAGCTTTTACAAAAGAGCTTTTTCACCTACAGCGAGCTTTTACATATATGAGGGCACAATACAAGGATGGAAATTTTGAATTTCGAAATGTTATAAGTTGTATAATTTATTTAAGCCAAAACACTTTAATACTTCTTTTGAAAGATCTTTTTTAAAAAAAAACGCCATCTTTAAAAGGCTTGCTGTGCTTTGCTAAGGATAGAGCAACAACAAAAGGAATCTTTTCTTTGATATATTTGTCATATTGAAATTGGTCGATTGGAAAATTTTTATTTTGTAACTTTAATATCAGTTCATCTACTAATTTGGCCCTATCTAAATTTTAATTCAAAAATATCTTTTGGGATGTATTATAATGCCTTTCAATGGTATGTTTGTGATTGCGTTTAGCATTATAACCACAAACCAAACATACGGGATCGCCGTCATTGTTTTCAATAAACAAAAACAAATGTTCCCACGCTTTATTAAATATATATCTTTTTTATATATAGACTGATCGTTGTGTGTTTGAAAATGTTTCTTTGAAAGTTATTTTCAAGTTGATGGAAAAGTACTTACGTACAGAATTTTCCGTCCCTGAAAAAAACAGCTCTTTACTACAAACACAAATATTATAGTATTAGTGTTTGGACGCAACTGCTTTAGATTATGGGTGTGACCCACCTATTTATTAACTTAAAAATCGTGTTATTATTTTAAATATGGTATGAGATATGTTTTTATATGACTCAATATATTTTTTGATATGCTATAAGATATAAACAATAAGATATAATTATATGTGGTTCCAACCAGGAGATAATTTTTTTTTTTTGCGTTTTCTAATTTATTTTTATTTTCTCATTAATAGTTCTTACAAAGTTTCCAATTTTAACCCATTTTGGGACAACAAAACCAAGAAACTTTTTATAGGATATAAGATATCATTAGTTTATCATAATCTAGGTATACATAATTACATATATATATGACATTTGTTTCCAAAGGTCTTATAAGTGGTGAAAATTTTGTATATTATATTGTTTTAAGTATTATAATTATTTTTCCACATTTCATGTTATTTCATAAGATATGTTTATATATTATTTCATAAAATTATATAGAACTAAATATAATTATATATAAAATTATATATAGTTGAAGCAGAGCCGCGAATAACGTTGTAAGCGACCAAATTGAAATTGTTGAGAAATCGAAAAAAAAACGTTTTAGAACTTGTAGGTGCATCCCACTGACTGACTTCTTTAGATTGCATTTTAAAAACGAAATCCTGCATATTTTTATATCCTCCACCATATATGGTGAGGGTATATATCAGTTTGTCATTCCGTTTGTAACATGTCGAAATATAGGTCTAAGACACCATAAAGTATATATACTCGTGATCGATTTAACGATGTCCGTCTGTATGTCCGTCTGTCTGTCCGTCTGTCTGTTGAAATGGCGATCACGACGCAAAGACGCAAGCGGGGGTGCCTATTTTTACCCAGATTATTGTACATCCTCCCGAGCAGTTTGGTATTGAAAATGAGCAAAATCGGTCCAGCCGTAAAAAGTTATAAGTGAAAATGTGAAGATACCTCTAAATTTTCGATACAAATTGGTGTATTTTAGTACAATTTCATAGTAGCGACTGGTATATAATATATTTTCTCATGTTTTTTCACCAATCGCTTAGAAATTAATAATATTTTGTATTCACCTGAAATATTTTTCACCTCAAAAAATTTTTTTCACCACTAAAATTTTTGTTCACCACAAAAAATTTTTTTCACCTCAAAAAATTTTTTTCACCTCAAAATTTTTTTTACACCAAAAAATTCGTTTTCGCATCCAAAAAAGTTTTTCACCACAAACAAATTTTTTCAACTCCATAATTTTACTTTAAAAGTTTTTAACATTATTCAAAAATCCGGCACAGCCGAATTTAAGCCTTTTTTTAATTGTTTTTGCCTAATTTCATTTTTAAGAGAGTTATTCTAACGGTAATCTGGAAAAAACAGGTTTTGTTAAAATTGTGGCTTAAAACGTTATTCGCGGATCCGCTTCAGTTATATAGAATCATATAAAAGCAGATAAGTACAGAACTAATTTAGTCTCATTAATTCAGGCATCATTTTTCTCAAATTCCTTTCTAAATCCCCAAATATATTACTGGATCTAATTTGATCTGCCATTTTTCAGATCAAAAAGATCAGGTAGATATTACAGCAAATATTAAAGAATATCAAATTGGATATGATCAAATATTGCGAAAGATCAATTTTTATTTTACTCGGGTCTTTAAAATCTTTTATATATTTTTTTTTTGTAAAGATGTTTTTAAGAATACGTTTTTTTAAAATGGAAAATATAGTCATTTCAACTCCTGTGGAGTATTTTCTTGTTTTTGTCAGTACCAAATTCCAGACCACCCCTGGAGTTTAAGATATTTCAAAATAAAACCAACATGCCTAGAAAAGTATCGCCTTTTTATTAAATTCCAGCAAAACCCTGCTATCAACTACTTACCAGCCTATTTACTCTCTTTATTACTTTTGTTCGCGATCCCAAAAGTAATGAGTGGTCATTACGTTCTCACTTATAAAAAAACACAAAGTATTG
The DNA here is from genome assembly GCA_949748255.1 of Eustalomyia histrio. NCBI lineage: Eukaryota > Metazoa > Arthropoda > Insecta > Diptera > Anthomyiidae > Eustalomyia > Eustalomyia histrio. The sequence continues at coordinate 84,642,968 of OX456525.1, read as the reverse complement.
GGTGGTCGTTATCCTTTCGCTTACGAACAGCCAAAAAATAATGAGTACCCATTACTTTTGGGCTCATCGCGAACAAAAGTAATTAAGAGAGTAAATAGACTGGTCAGTAGTTGGTTTTGCTGGGATTTTCATATCGTTTTTAATGTAGCCAACTACCGTTATTATGAAAAGGAATTGAATGCCAATCATGCATTTTTTCCCAAAAATCTATAAACTCATTTAAAATTTCTAATGAAACATTTCATTCAAACTACAGTAAAATAAAAAATTTACTCCTACATCCTTTAATATAAATACTTAGTAACTATTATATACAATGTATATAAGTATGTATGTATTTTTTTGTATTTATGTATTTGCTTGCATGGCATGATTTTGAAAAAGTATTGTTATTTTTTTTTTTTGTTCTACCTTTACGTAGAATGGCATCATCATCTTGTATTTTCTAGTTGTTTTGTTTTTTGCCCATTTACTTTGTTGGCTAACAATAAAAAAGTGTATCAGTCAGTGTCTACAATAATTTAACTTATTGTTTGTTGTTGCACGTTTTAACACTTTTTTTTTTTGTGCCAATTTAAAATTTCCTAAGTGCTTTCTATGAGATTGTTGTATCACTTCACCTTGATGTTATTTTCAGTGTTGGTTGTGTGTCACACAGAGTGTATGAAAAACGAATTATATTGTTTGTTGGGTGGGTTTCCTTCCTCTGCAACTCATTATTTTGTTATACAAAAGAGTAACTATGTAAGTGTTGTTCGTTTAGGGTTCCCCACCATCAAATCTAATGATCAAGTATAATTTTAAAAATTTTATAACCCGTAATAACAAGAATTTTGAGATTATATTTATGTACGTGTACTACACACAATAAGATTTTATAGCAATCTTTTTTTAATTTTTGCTATCAAAAATAATGACAGGGATATAAAAATTTTTTTTTTTTTGCTTTTGTTGCATAAAAAAATCATTATCCCTCTAATGCTTTTTCTTTAGATATCGACTTTTGGCAATTTAATATGGCAGAAATATTTAAATTTTAATTTATCGCTTTATTTAGGCGATATAGCACAATAAAGGTTGAAGTGGAATCAAGAAATCCAGTAATCAAATAGTTTCGATTTGTTTTTTCTATAAACATAACATTATTACACTCAGAATATTATGTAGTTAACTGTTTGTAGTTTAATAAAAAAGTTTTCCGTTCCACTTAAAAATAAAGGAACATACATTTATTTTTCAAAGAAATATCTATATTAACTTTTTTATGCATTTATTCGAAATAATTTACTATCATTTACAATTTTTTTCAGTTTCATTCTACACTCAGAATATTATGTAGTTAACTGTTTGTAGTTTAATAAAAAAGTTTTCCGTTCCATTTAAAAATAAAGGAACATACATTTATTTTTTAAAGCAATATCTACATTAACTTTTTTATACATTTATTCGAAATAATTTACTATCATTTACCATTTTTTTCAGTTTTATTTATTTTTTTTTTCATATGTTTGAAATTTAATAAAAATTTACCCACAAAACGGAAACTTGTGGTTTATTTGTATCCGTAACAGTTATTACAAATTTCAATTTTGTTTGCTGTCTGTTTCAAAAAAAAGATATTCAAAAAATTTCAATTTGTTTTTTTATTTAAATTGGTTGTATATATACCAAATTTTTCAATACAAATTACAAGAACTTCATAAGCACACATACATATACAAACACATTCATACAAAAAGTGTTTATAGCATACATACATTTTGTATTGTACGAGTATATTAAAAAATAAACAAATATACAAAAATGGAAACAATTTCAAATAAATGATAAAATCATTTATTTTTTAAGGAATTGGTAGGTAAAATTTTGACATTTATTTTAACTGATTATATTATTTATTTCTTACGGATGAGTCAGTTGATTAATCAACATTTAAAAATAAATAACAAATGGCATTTAATTTAAATGAAAATTAAGTACACCAGTTTTTAAATGAAATATCATTTCTTTTAAATGATATTTTCAGTTATTTTAACTTACAAACTTTTTTAAGTGCAGTAAAATAAAATTATATACTGAAAATTGAAGCGGAGCCGCGAATAACGTTTTAAGCGACAATTTTTACAAAACCTGTTTTTTCCAGAATAACTCTCTTTTATGACATAAAAATGAAATTAGACAAAATTATGCAGGATTTCGTTATTAAAATGCAATATAAAGAAGTCAGTCAGTGGGATACACCTACAATTTCTAAAACCTTTTTTTTTCGATTTCTCCACAATTTCAATTTTGTCGCTTACAACGTTATTCACGGCTCTGCTTCAATTGTTGATGTAGTGTTATTATTTTGGAAGTTCTAGTGATTTTCGCTTTTTGAAAATTGCGAAATTTAGCGAAATTGACACTCAACATTATTAAATTTTATCAAAATTGCTTTCGCTTACTATACTCAGAAAAAAAAAGTTAGTAGAAAAATTTGTAAACGGTTTACAAACTCAGTTTACTAATTTTGTACTGATTTTTTGTAAAATAAATTATTATTTATTAAATTTTTTTGATTTTTACATTTTACAAATTACATAACTTTTACAGAATATTTACAATTTTTTGTTCCTAACTTCAGAAATCATTTTACAAATTTTTAAAAACCGATTTACTAAAATTAGCAAAAATTTGTACTAATTTTAAAAAAGTGGATAATGAAAGAAATGTTATTTATAATAATTAAAACTTATAGATACGTACAAACTTAAATCGCCTTAAAATTTTGCACAGGCTGAAAAAAGGAATCGGAAGTGAAGATACTTTTCCCAGCCGACTAATGTCCAAAAATTAGACATCCAATTAAAATAACACTTAAAATTTTTTTAGTCCTTAAAACAATTACAATTTGACCTTAAAAATCAAAAAAAAAATACTAAAAATATTTTCAAAACAAAAATTAGCAAATTAAAACAAAATGGTAAATTCGTTGTTTTTACAATTTTTTAAGCCTTTGAATTTTTTTTTTTTAATTTTGTCTAAAATATTTTTTGAAAAAAATAAATAAAATAAAAAATGTTGCTCGATAAAAAAAAAATATAAATTTGTATATTCGAATTCGTAAGGCATTTTCTAATGAAATTAGCATATTTAAAGTGTAACAAGTGTATCTAAAAATAATTAAGTTAATTTGTGCATTTTAATATTTTTTTTATAAATTAAGTTTATAGCAATTTACGAAAATTTAGTAGCGCTTACTATTTTTTATATATTTTATATTATATTTTCATTGTAGTAATACTAATAATATTTAGTCAATTTTTTTGCTGATTAAAGCAAACCAATTTTAAATGCCACTTTACAAAAATTTTACTTAAATTTAGTAGCGGCTACTAATTTTTTCTACTTATTTCATTGTACTGCACGTCAGCAGACATGTGTTGCTAAGATTAGTAAAAAATACCGCTGGGCTCAAATTAGCAAAATTTTCCGTAATAACGCAACATTTTTAGCTGCTATTAAACACTTTTTTAAGTGAGTGTCAGAGAACTGCAAAATCAACTTTTTTCTTGATTTAATCATACACGAAAATTCTTGTTCACTTTTAATAATTCAACAAAATTCACTGTAGAATAAAATCAGCATCATGTTACTGAACGCGTAATTGGAATCAGTGTGAATCATCTGTCGTTTATGTTTTATGCAAATGTAATCACTTAACAAAAAGTCAGCGTTGAATATATCAGAAAAAACAACAAACAACGCGTATGAGTTTATTCATAATTAAAACAAAATAGAAACACATTTTATAAGGGGGTTGTTTTGTAGAAAAACATTTTATAAATGTTATATGTATATTAGGGTGGGTCTAAAATCCGCTTTTTTAGAATTTTTATTAGTAATAATAATATTCTTATTTGTGAAATATAAATATTTTTTTGGAAAAAAAATTTAGGTCGATATCTCAGGCTTGCCTAATCCGGAAAAATTTAAATATTTTCAAATTTTTTTTTCATCTATTTTGATTGGAAAATTAGGCAATATTTAACTTTAACCGGATTGGGCGAGCCTGAGATGTCGACCTAAATTAAAAAAAAAAAAAAATTTCACAAAGAACAATATTTTTGGTATTCCTAATGAAAATTATAAAAAAACATATTTTAGACCCACCCTAATATACATATAACATTTATGAAATGTTTCTACATAACCACCCCCTTTTTATAGATAAGAACCTATTTTGTTTTAATTATGATTAAAATCAATGGTTTAACAACGACCGATGATTATAAATCAGTGACAAAACAATTTGCACGTTTGATTGATTTAAAATCATCAACAAATATGTGTGTTGGAGTATATTCAACGTTTGAACGCAAACACATATTTATTCTTGTGTTGATTGCGTATGAACGTTTTGCAATCAGCAAATGCAGTTCTCTGGTGAGTGTACAAAGTCTGAGAGTATTAGCATAATTTTTAAAAATATCTATTATTTTTGAGTTAGAGCGGTGCTCGTAAAACGTGACCTAACGGTTCACAGTGGCTGAAAAATTTTTTTCATTGGCCAAAATTATGTAACTTTTGAACCGATCAAAATATTTAATTAATTTTTTTAATGTATATATATTAAGTTCAACTTGAGTCAGTTTTAATTTGATTAAAATTGATTTGGTACTTTTTAAGGAATTCCAGGTCAAAGTTGAACTTTTGATTTTTTTTTTTTAACTTTTAGCTTGAAAATTCTGTTATTTTATTACTTTTTATGTATTAAAAAATGTTATATTTGGATTTTAATAATAACATTTTTTGTAATAATGTATTTTTTTTTTTTAATGTTGACAATCATAAAATTTTTTACACTCAAAAAAAATAGTAAAATCAACTAAAAATTTTGCTATTATTACTAAAAAATTTACCATTTTTTGATGTTAAATTTGCAAATTTGTTACAATCGGAGGTTCTGTTTATTATTATTTTTTATTTATACTGAAATTGCAATGAAAAGCAATTCAATTTATTATATTCAAAACCCTCCATCCTAGATTTTGACAAAAATGAGTTTTTGATGGGAAAATACGAGGGTGGATCAATAAGACCGTGACTGTTCGAACTTCCCTCGTAGTTATATGAAATGTTACACTGCTCTCATCAAGTACCACCTTTTAATAGACTACTGTCAAATTCTGAGCAAGTTCCGTCATTTACTTTGCGTTTAACATACAACCTCGTAAATTTTTTTTAAAAATGGAAAAAATCGAATTTCGAGTGCTCATTAAACATTATTTTTTTTTTTTTGCGAAAAATGACAGTTAATCAAACCAAGAAAAGCTTTATAAATACTATGAAGACTTTGCACCATCGATTTCAATGCTAAAAAAGTGGTTTACTGACTTTCGTTGTGGCCTTACAAGCACGGAAGATGGTGAACGTTCTGGACGCCCAGTTGAGGTCTCTACAACCCAAAAAATTTAAAAAATTTGCGATATGGTGTTGTCCGATTGAAGATTTAATGTGCGATAGATTGTGGAAGACATAGACATCTCACATGGCTCAGTGGTTTCAATTTTGAATGATCACTTGGTTATGAGAAAGCTTTCCGCAAGATGGCTGCCGCGTTTGCTCACAATCGACCACCAACGGAATCGTATGACAGCTTAGTTTCCATGACAAATTCACAATCTTTTTTTTCTTTGGAAATATGTACACAATTTCCTATTTCCAAACCTAAAGAGAAATGGCTCGGTGGAAAGAGATTTAGCTCCAACGATGAAATTATTGATCAAACAAATGCCTAATTTATGGACCTTAAAAAATCCTGCTGTTAAACGCAAAATAAATGACGTAACTTACTCAAAATTTGACAGTGGTCTATTAAAAGGTGGTACTTGATGCGAGCAGTGTTGCATTTCAAATAACTACAAGGGAAGTTCAAAAAGTCACGGACTCATTGATCCGCTCTGAAAGCAAAACCCCCTTTTATTTTCAAATATATTTTAAATACAATTTTTTGTTCAGGTGGAAAAAATATATTCTTAAATTGAAGCGGAGCCGCGAATAACGTTTTAAGCGACAATTTTTACAAAACCTGTTTTTTTCAGATTACCGTTGGAATAACTCTCTTAAAAATTAACTGACTTAAAAATTATATTAGGCAAAATTATGCAGGATTTCGTTATTAAAATGCAATCTAAAGAAGTCAGTCAGTGGAATACACCTACAAGTTCTAAAATGTTTTTTTTCGATTTCTCAACAATTTCAATTTTGTCGCTTACAACGTTTTTCGCGGCTCTGCATCAATTAGCGAAATGAAGAAGGAAAAAAAAATATTTAAATTTATATTTCGAAAGCCGGATATAAAATCAAACCGCCAAATGCGCGATTTTCTTCTACTGATGGAGTACCAAAGTTCAAAGAAATTAGCAAAAAAAAAAAAAATGGAATCGACGTGTTCATAGAAATATTGTAGAGAAAGCAACTTAATACACTGCGAAAAATTTGATCATGAAACTAGAAATAATATTTTTGAAGAGTTTTGGAGTATGACCTGGAAAGCTAATCAAGTGTTTGTAAAGAGTCACGCCATAAAGAAAACTAAAGCAAATTGTGCAATTGAGAACTCAATGAGACAAAACAGCATCTGTTTCACTTTGCCAGAAATCTCTTCAGGTATGTTGTTTCATGTTTTTTTCCACTCTATCAATAAGAGTTTATATGGTAAAAGGATGGTTAAATACCAAAAAAAAAACTACCAATTTCATTCCCAAAAAAAGATAGTGCTACATATCGTAGCATGAGAAAAGTGAGGGTAAAATTTTAGCTCAGTATGGCTGTCAAACATTGCCCCCATATTGAAATTAATGGAGATTTGTCTGTCTCCACATTTGTTTCTTGTATAATTTATCATTTAACACATTTCTTATCTGATTTGTTGCCTATCACAATTTAATCGGATGGTTGTGAATATCAAAATCGTAATCATTATATATCGAATGCTTTGTCCAACTTTGCAGCAGAAAATAATAAAGTTATTTACGAAAAATTCTTGGAAAAAGGACATACACAAATGGAGTGCGATAGTGCACATGCATGAAATTTAAAAATCATGTTGCAAAAGACGGATCCTAACAGTATCGCAATTAAGATTACTTTTGTATATTCCGGATGGTACAGTAAAATTTAAGGTGAATTTATATAATAATCATATTGATCTACCAGTTCTTATTAAACTATATTTAGGTCAAAGTGCACTAAAACCTCTATATTCTGCACCATTTTCCATACAGCCAAATAAATGGCAAAAATAACAAGATTTAAAAAGTGTAATTCCATCAGAATACCAATTTTTTCTTTGATAATTTACAAAAGGTGAATCCAAAATAAAAAGCCCATATATCCTTTTTTAATATTATTAATTATTATTTCATATCTTATGTTATATTGTCGCAATTACTTTAAATAAAACATGCTAAAATTTGATTGAAGTCATAAAGTATTTAAATAAGTGTGTTGCATTACAAAGCAAACCCCTCCCCCTCTGTATATACGCATTAATTTTTTTTAAATAACAAAACCCTCCCTCTTCGACAAAATCGCTAATTACACAAAATTTAAAAATATATATAGGTGGTGAATTCCATACAAAAGTACACAACAAAGTCAAATTTTCATATTATTATTTTTTATAACTGGAAAGAATATTGAAGATGACGAGGATAACTCATTTTAATGTAACTGCACATCTTCAAAAAAGAGTTGAAGCGCTAAAATAAATTTTTTTGATATTCCAAAAATTAAATTAATCAAAAACTGTATAATCTTTACTTTAACTTTAACTCTTCATATTATTTAGTGTCGTGTAAGTCACAATTTGTATGTCGTGTAAGTCACGCGAAAAAAAACTATTTTTTGTGAAAAATAAAATAAATTTCACTAAGTTGAAGCTATTTTGTCGTTGTTTATATTTCTCAAATACGTTTGGTGCAGTTTAAAAGGAATCGGACTACACAATTAACAGAATTTTTAAACTATCTTTGATTACCCTGAAATTAATGGATTTGATGTCGTGTAAGTCACAACTAATTAATTATATTAAAATTAAAAATATGTAATAGCAAATCAAAAATCAAAGTGCATGAATTAATACGTATGTTCGTGTAGATGTTATTTCTTAAAACGAAAAAATTAAAAAAATTATGATTGTACCAGAAATTTTATCAAAAATGACAAAAGTTTTGCCTCGTGTCGTGTAAGTCACACGTGGAATTCACCAGGTGAGATATTTTTTAGTTGCTTTTTATAAATATTGTAGAAGATGGATTTTTAAAAAACGCTAGAATACACGAAATGATCAGTTTTATTGCTCTCCTGAAAAGATGTGTCTTTTAAGATCGAGGGTTTTGAATTAAGCCCTCGGCATCATGTTCTATCTATGTTATTTCTATTCTTCTTAATCTAAATCCCGATGTTCCACTTTTTATTGATTTCAAATACTGGACTACACCAAAAAAAAAAACCCATGAACTAAAATGTAATCAAAAATTTCCTTCAAAATAGTTTATAAATTGTCCTCAATTGAAGTAAAATTTTATTAAACTTAGAAAAATTTTCTTAAAAAGAATTAAAATTCATAAGTTTGAGGAAAAACGAAATAGTTTATTAACTCAGAAATAGTTCATATTTTTCCTAAGTAATATTTCTTGATTTTAGGAAAAAAACAAGTCAATTAAATAAAAACTTATTATATTTAAGAAAAAACATCTTTGTTTTAAGAAAATTACATACTCAAATGTAATACAATTAAGTCTAATTAAAAAAAAAGACATACTTTACTCCCATTTAGTTCAAAAAATGTGTTTAACTTAAATCGAGAAAGTACTTGAATGTGTGTTCATTTTTTGTTCGCGAGTAGTAAAATGAACTAAATTTTAGAAAGCCATTTCCAAATTCAGTTTTTAGGTACACCACTTTCTAATTTTGAAGAATTGTTTAAAAATTAGTTCAGACAATTAAAAACAAAAAGTAATAAAATTTACTTGATTTTAGAAACTAATGAACTATCTCTAAGGAAAATTTTAAAAAAATATTAATTTTTTCCAGTAAAAGTTTTCTAATTTTTAAAAAATAATAAAATTTGGTATAGGATTTTTTTTTTGTTGGAAAACGTTTAAATTATTTTTAATATTCGATTCCAAAAAAAACAATACATTAAAAACAAACTAGTTAGTTTTCCTAATTTCCAAGAAAAAAATATTGTTAAAGGAAACAAATTATAGTAACCATTTAAAAAAATTATTGTGCATGATTGTAATTTTTGGTTCGTGCGTGAGTCAAAAATCTTACACGTGTCCATCTCTAATCTTAACAGTCTTAAATATTGAACTTAAAGTAGCTTAAAATATATTTTAAAATTTTATAAGCAAAGGGTAAAAAAATTCGAATTCGCGCTTTTATGTAATAAATTTTTTTGTTGACTACAATACAAAATATCGCAGGCACATTTTATACATTACGGCATAATTGCTTTCCTTTAATTGACGTAGCGCTTATTAAACTTTATATTTATTTAACTATTTTTTCAAAAGTTTAAATTTGTATATGTCAAATGAAGTTTAAGCTAAAAATCACACAAAATAAATGTATGACTTTTCCATTTTCCGATAATAACAAGAAATGTAACTGTGATATTTTGTACAGGTTGGTTGAAAAGTTCCTGCGCTCACCAAGAGGTGGCACTGCTAGCTCCAAACCTTTTTTTTCTCAAGTTGGTATAACTGTCTTGAGAACACATGCAAAGTGGCAAGTCATCCTGTCAATTCTTTCTTTGTTTACAAGCCATTTGAAGTTGACGTGTCATTGATTTTTTTTTAATATGGAAAAAATTGAATACCGTGCAGTCATTAGATTCTTTGTTTTGAATGGTTTGAAAGCAAAGGAAATTTATGAACAATTGTTAGAAGTGTATAAGGAGTCCTCACCTTCAAAACGCACCGTTGAATTTTGGGCTGGTGAATTTAAACGTGGTCGTACCATCCTTGAAGACGATCCAAGCGAAGGACGACCAAAAACTGCAACCACAGCAGAAATCATTGAGCAGGTACATAATATGGTTAGTGAAGATCCAAGTTTGAATAAGCGTGAAATTGCTAATGCCATAGGAATCTCAGACGAATGAGTACTCCATATTTTACATGAAGAATTACGTATGAAAAAACTGTTTGGAAAGTTAGTGCCGCACACATTAACAATTCAACAAAAACTGGATCGAAAACAAATTTCTCAGCGTAATTTGGAGCGTTTTAAGCCGAATAAAACCGACTTCTTGCGTCGTTTTATAACTATGGATGAGACTTGGATCTACTACCATGATCCTAAATTGAAACAAGAACGTTTACAGTGGACTGAAGCTGGTTGTTCAGCTCCAAAGCAGGTGAAGTCACAACGATCAGCAAAGAAGGTTATGGCATCAGTTTTTTGGGATGCAAAAGGAATTTTGTTGATTGATTATCTTCAGAAAAGTAAAACAATCAACTCTGAATATTATTGCAACCTTTTGGATCAGCTGGATGAAAAAATTCGTAAGAAAAGACCTGGTTTCAAGAAGAAAAAAATCATTTTTCATCAAGACAATGCACCTGCTCACAAAAGTGTTTTGACGATGGCTAAATTCAAAGAATTAAAGTACGAATTGCTTAAACATCCACCGTATTCACCAGATTTGGCTCCCAGTGACTACCATCTCTTCAGAAATCTCAAACGATTCCTTCGTGGAAAGCATTTTTCGTCGAATGAAGAGGCCATAGCAGCCGTAGACGGTTATTTTGCAGAGCTTCCGGAAAACCATTATAAGGATGGGATAAAATTATTGGAAGATCATTGGAACAAGTGTACTGAGCTTCTAGGAGATTATATTGAATAAAAAAATATATTTCGTAACAAAAACAGTATTCTTTCATTTCGAGCGCATGAACTTTTCAACCAACCTGTATTTTTGCAACAATTCCCTGATATTAGTTAATTTAAGAAGACAAGGGACCCCCAGTTGTTCCTTAGCCATAGATGCAGTGTGTCACGTTAATTAACTACGAAAAGGAGCTGACTTTTCCACAATTTAATACGTTTCAGGATATCCTGCAGTACATTTTTTTAATTTATTTACCTTTTTGCTAATGAAATTTAATTTATATTTTAAATACATGAAATAAGTATAATTCAATTTAGTTTTTAAAAAAAAATGTATAGCAAAAAGCTTGTTAAGAGCAGTGTCCTCACAGAGCGGAAGTCCTACGAAAGTGGGAAAATACCTACTCAATGAGTGTAAAGTACTTTAAAATATATGGTAAAATATATTACATTTACCATGGAAGCAGGATAAAAATAATTTTCACTTAAAAGAAGTGCTATTTAACTTGTTAGAAAATATTTTCTTATTTCTAGTGAGTTAAGTCCTAGTTTTTAGTAAAAAAAAAAAATTATGTAATGAACTTAAATAAAATTTTTCTTAAAACCAAGGAAACATTTCCTAACAGTACAATTTTAGATGTTGTATGAACTAATTAGGAGGAAATTTTACTGTTTTCTAATAAAAATTTACTTCTCAGTAATAAAATTTTTCTATAATTTAGAAATTTTGACCAAATTTTAAGTTAAATTTTTTTCTTAATTTCAAGGAAAATTTTATTAAATATTGGTAAAAAAAAGTGTCTTTGGCGCCGTTTTCATTTAAATTTTTTCTAAATTCTAGTTAATTTTTTTTTGAGTGTAGATTCCGCATATATTGTTGGATCTAATCTGATACAATTTGATCTAACATATTTCGGATAAATTTGGATCTTATTTAATCCCTAAAAATACCCAGCAAAAACATGGTAATGACATATCATTAATTTATACATTACTTTGTAATGTGTACTCCTTACATTCAGCATTATTTTCGAAATAAAAATAATGTATTATCTATAATATGTTACTTATTTTTTTTTTTAAATTAAATAATAATAATTTACTTGTAATGGCTTACCTTTTTATATTGTTTCAATATAAATAATAATGAGTGATTGTTAACAGTTGAAATAACTTTAGTTATTAGTGTATATTTTATTAATTTATGAAATAAAAAAGTTTAATTAAACAAATTATCATGTAAGTGAAAAGGAACTAGTGAAACTAGTGTCGATTTAATTTATTTTAACTTATTTGCTATTCATATCACGAATACGACAAAAATTTTAAAATATCTTGGGGCAAAAATTGAGTTTTAACAGTAGTTCCGAAATATCCTTTTTATAAAATTTTTCAAAATTGTAAAGAGATTGAAAATTTTGAAGACCAAATTTGGAATTAGGAGAAGAAATCTATGAAAATCAAAACAAATAAAAATTACTTGAATTTCAATGCGAATGAAGAATTTTCAAAACTGAGAAAAAAACTTCCTCTTTTTGACCTTTGACGACCATGGGATACATATGTCCCAAATTGTATCAGTATCCTGTAATAAAAGAAGTGAACGATGTTTTTAAAAGTTAAAGGAATGGGTCATGTCGTAACAAAATTTTGATCCCCTGTGTTGTCAAATAGGACTCGAAAAAAGTCTTCCAAAAATTATTCAACAAAAAACTAAAAATGAGACATTTATCAAACATTGGCCGTCAAAGGGTTAATTTATATATTTCCTTTTGGAAGAAAAGCGGATTAGAAACTGGAATTCACAACACTGCATCGCATTACCTTGTCGCTTACTCAAAGTTAAATTATAATTGGTTACCAGGAGTTAAAAATAATGTGTTATTTTTTGTAAGCTTGCACAGTATGCAGAACAGCTTACCTTTTGGGACATCCCATATAAAAAAAGTTAGAATTATAATATAATACGTGAAAGCCTTGGAGTTTAGATTACTATCCCAGCAAAAATGAAGCTGCCAAAGAAGCAATAAAAGCATCACTACTATGGCAAAGGCATCGCTTCTTTTCTGATGGTTTCATCGATTAATTTAACATTAGCGTGTCGTAGGGTGGAAGTATTCAAATGTAGCTACTAGCATTACTTATACGTTACTCTAAGGAAGCAATGATAATACAATGATTAGATATTCTGATGCTTGAGTGGAAGCTTTGATGAAAATTTAATTCATAAGAATGCAGAAAAATAAGTGTAAAGAAGCGAAATGTATGCATTGACATACAAATACTTTTTATTAAAACAAATAAATAATTCTGCATTAGTAAAAAAGCATTTTTGAAACATTTTTCAAAAATTTTAATGAATTTTTAGACAAATTTTAAAATATTTTTGGATAATTTAAAAACTGGTTGTACAATTTTGAAACATTTTTAGACAATTTTAAAATATTTTTAAACAATTTTAAAATATTTTTAAACAATTTTAAATAATTTTTGCACAATTTTAAAACATTTTTGAGCAATTTGAAATAATTTTTACACAATTTTAAAATTATTTTGATAAAATATGAATTAAAACTGGAACTAGTGTTAAATAAAATACATAATGCAAAAATGCACAGATTGCGTGGTCATAAATATTCAAGGCTGAAAAATGCAAATGACAGGCCAGCTAGTTTCAGTTAAAAGTCAAACAAATCTGTTTTTTTATACCCTTCACCATAGGTGGAAGGGTATATATAAGTTTGTCATTCCGTTTGTAATTTCTACAATATTGATCTTAGACCCTATAAAGTATATATATTCTGGGTCCTTATGAAGAGCGAAGTTGATTTAACGATGTCCGTCTGTCCGTCTGTCCGTCTGTCCGTCTGTCCGTCTGTGTGTTGAAATGGGTTTTCCGAAGAACCCAGACATGATGAGGACTTGATTCTTTTTTATTTCTGTTACATGTGATCCATTTCTGTTTGCTATTAAAAATCAGACAGATCGGTTAATAAATGGCTGAGATATTAGCAAAAAACCAGGACTACCTCTAATTTTTCCAGTAAAATCCCTTTGTTTAATATGTATGTAGAATTTTGAGCATAACAACACATCCATGTGTTAAAATTCAATACACAAACAACACACATACAAAGATTTGTCATTTAAATAAAAACCAAACAAATCTCTAATTAACGAAGACTTTTATATATGTACCTCTATTGACGATGATTTTGTGTGAGCTTCAATAGCTCAGTTGTCTAGACGCTGTGTCACAAATACTTTTTTTTTTTCTCTAAGGCCGTGGGGTTCGAGTTTCAAATCTCGGTGAGGTCAATTCACTTTTTTTTTGTACATTTTTTTTATTATTTTCTTAAGACTTTTTTTTTTGCTTATTTTTGGTTTTTTTTAACATTTAATAATTAATTTATATAAAATTTTATATTAATAATTAAATAATCCATAAATAGGCTAAAAACATCAACATTTTTATAAAAATCCTCTGATACAAACAAAATACAAACGTTTTTATACCTTTCACCACAGGTGGAAGGGTCGCGGGTTCGTTAAGATTTTTTTTTTGTTTATTTTTTGTTTTTTTTTACATTTAATAATTAATTTAAATAAAATTTTATATTAATAATTAAATAATCCATATATAGGCTAAAAACATCAAAATTTGTATAAAAACCCTCTGATACAAACAAAATACAAACGGTTTTATTTCTATTTTTGCTCCGATTTAAAAGAATTTATAAAAAGATTTTTAAACCATTTTATTTCTCACATATTAAGAAAATTTTATACATAATTTCCCTTTGAGTGCAACTATTTTAGGTCATAACTTATAATAATTTATAAAAAAAATTATAAACTATTTTCCTTCAAATTTTTAAAATTAAGCTAAAGAAATTACAAATATTTCTAATAAAAAAGCGAAATAAAATCCCAAATGCAAATTTTCCAGCTAAATCAAACTATTTTGTAGAAATAAAACATGCAGTTCTAGTGATTTCTTTTAACGATTTGTTGAAATTCTTTTCTTTCGCTCTTCACCTTTTATACACAAACAACAAACACTATTCTAGAGCTGTATTATGACCTATGGATACGTCTTATATAGCAAAAGATCGAAAATCTTTAGTATAACATATTTGCTAAAAAACTCGGAAATATCGGTTCAGATACAAAAAAGTTATGCCCAAAACATAATTTATTTTTAATACCCATTTTCTAGAACCATAAATCTTCCCGAGTCCAAGTTTTATCACCAAACTAAATGGTTAATTTCCTCTTAAAGGCGTCCGTATATAAATCTGTCCATTTCATATATGTCCATATATAAACTTCAGTTTTTTCCCAACCATGGTGAAGGGTATATAAGATTCGGCATAGCCGAATTTAGCCGCTCTTACTTGTTTTTTTTTTTGATTTTTCAAAACTTTTATAAAAATTGCATAAATTCTAACCCTCATGAAATTTTAAACTAAAATATAAAAAATGATTTTATAAAAAAAATTAATAAAGTTCATCAGAACTATTTTCTCAATTTGAATAAATTCTTAAGATTCAAAAAAAAATATACGATATACTATAACTTATGCTTTAGAAGTAATGAAGAGTGATATTTTAAGATATGCATCGGGTTTATATCCAGATCACTGCATTTGAAATAAGAACACATGAATGCTTTTGGAATGCCTTAGAATAACACAAAAAAATCATAAAAGAATGTCAACTGAAGTTTAGGAAGCTATGAAAGAAGTTATAGACACAGAATGACTACCATTTTTTTTTTTTGCTGGGATACTCATTATTTGGTAAGCTTTGTTTTTGCTGGGTATTGCTAGATCTAATTTGATATGTCATTTTTCGTAACAAATAAAATCAGCTAGATATTACAGCAGATATTAAAGATTGTCAACTTTTTTTTACTCGCGTTGTTAAGGTACCTTAAGAATAAATTCTTTAACTGCTCTGTGTATAAATTTTGTAAATTAATGTTATTAAACCAAAATGAATACCTTCATTTAGAAAATTAAACGGATTTTAAAACTTTCAATAAACAAAAGTAAAATTAACTTTATTCAGAATTTCTCATTTATCAAAACAAAAAACAAAATATATTAAAATGCGATAATTTTTTTTTGTGAATTACCACCTGTTATCACGTTTCAAAATATAATAAATTACTCACAAGTACACAGTTACACATGATGTGATGCCAGAATAAAAAACTGTATGTTGGTTTTAAATATTTGTGTACGAATGAAATTTTTATTTTCAATTTTACTTTTAATTATAAAATATAAATCGAAAAACACAACACATGTTATATTATTACACTCAGAAAAAAAAGTTAGTAGAAAAATTTGTAATTGGGTTTCTGTTAAAAACGGGTTTTTGTTAAAAAAATTATTATTTAGCAAATATTTTTGCTATTTACATTTTAAAAATTACAGAGTTTTTACAGAATATTTACAAATTTTTGTTGCTAATTTCAGAAATCATTTTACAAATTTTAGAAAACCGATTTGCTAAAATTTACAAAAAAAAAAAAAATACTAATTTTAAAAAGTGAATATTTAAGGAAATGTTATTTCTAATTAAAACTTATATCTACAAACTTAAATTGCCTTAATATGTTACATAGATTAAAAAAAGGGATCGGAAGTGAATATACCGACTCATGTCTGAAAATAGGACATCCACTTAAAATAGCACTAAAAAGTTTTTTGTTCTAAAAATCAATTAAAATTTGACCTTAAAAGTCAAAATAAAAAAAAACGATTATGTAATTCGTTTATGTTTTAACAATTTTTAAGATTTTAAAGCCTTTGATTTGGTTTTTAATTTTGTATAAAATATTTTTTTAAAAAATAAATAAAATAAAAAAAAATTTGATGCTCGATAAAAAAATAAATTTAAAATTTTGTACTTATACTTACAATATTTAGTAAACTTTTTTGCTGATTTTAGCAAACCGGTTTTAAATTCCGCTATACAAAAAGTTTACTAAAATTAAGTAGCGGCTACTAATTTTTCTACTAATTTCATTGTACTACACGTCAGCAGACATGTGTTGCTAAGATTAGCAAAAAATACCGCTGGGCTCAAATTAGCAAAATTTCCCGTAATAACAGCAAAATTTTCAGTTGCCATTACAAACTTTTTTTGGTGAGTGTATTTAACTCAATAAATTTGTTATACAGAGATACGTTTACTTCTGGCTGATCCAGCCTTAATTGTGAATAAAACTTGTTTCTAAAATGATAAAAATTTCGTTTTTCTGGAAATAATGTTGGTGACAGACTTACAGGGACTCAAGCATATGATTAATAAGGGTATTCATTTCAGATTTTTTTTGGTTGGAAAAATTAAAAATTACACTCTTATTGATGTGAGCGGTAATTTTTTGAAATAAAAATATTTGAACCGTCAAAAATATTTTTTTATGATGCCGAATAGAAGTGTTAAAAGTGAATTGATTGATTATTTAATTACCGCATTTTTAATGGAAATTGATAATATTTAAAGTTTTAAGAAAATTGCATACTCAAATCTAATAAAATTAAGTTTAGTTCAACACAAAATTTAGGACATAATTTACTCCCATTTAGTTCAAAAAATGTGTCTAACATAAATGGAAAAAGTACTTGAACTTAATGTGTATTAATTTTTTGTTCGTGAGTAGTAAAATTAACTAAATTTTAGAAAGCCATTTCAAAATTCAGTTTTTAAGTTCACCACTTTCTAATTTTGAAGAATTGTTTTCTAAAAATTAGTTCAGACAATTAAAAACAAAAAGTAACAATTTTTTTCCTATGTATATACAAATTTACTTGATTTTAGAAACTGATAAACAATTTCTAAGGAAGATTCCCATGCAACTTAGTTCAGATACATTTTAAAAATTTTAATAAAATATTATTTTTTTCAAGTAAAAGTGTTCTTATTTTTAAGAAATAATGACCTTTCGTATAGGATTTTTTTTTTTTTTGGAAAACGTTTAAATAAACAAACAAATTAACACACAAATTAACAAACAAATTAACAAACAATCAATTACAAACAAACCAGTTAGTTTTTCTAATTTTCAAGAAAAAATATTTTTAAATAAAAGAAATTAAAGTAACCATTTAAAAAAACTATCGGCCATGATTGTAATTTCTGGTTCACTTAATAATAAAAAAGTTTAAATTTGTATATGTCAAATGAAGTTTAAGCTAAAAATCCCATAAAATAAACTTATGACTTTTCCATAACAAGAAATGTAACTGTGATATTTTGTATTTTTGCAACAACTTCCTTAAATTAGTTATTTTAAGAAGACAAAGGACCCCCAGTGTTCCTTAGCGATAGATGCCGTGTGTCACGTAGGGCATCCCTTTTTGTAGTTTTCTCAAGCAGAACCGTTAATTAACTACGAAAAGGATCTGACTGTCACAATTTATTACGTTTCAGGATATCCTGCAGTACATTTTTTTAATTTGTTTACTTTTTTACTAATGAAATTTAATTTATATTTTAAATACATGAAATTAGTATAATTCAATTTAGTTTTAAGACAAAATTGTATAGCAAAAAGCTTGTTAAGAGCAGTGTCCTCACAAAGCGGAAGTCCTCCGGAAGTGGGAAAATACCTACTAAATAAGTGTAAGGTACTTTAAAATATATGGTAAAATATATTACCTTTTGAGGCTTCAGGAGAAAGTGCAAGTATTCATAAAATAGCAAGATGGGGCACAATACAAAATATAACAAAACGTGTACTTCAGGCGTTTCTCGAACTTCAAAAAATATTTATTTTTTGGCCCGACAGAGTCGAAAGAGCGCATATTGTGGAGGAGACGGTTAGTGAATAACCGCACTGTATTGGTTACGTAGATGGCATATAATTTAAATTTGCCGAGGCACCTATTCATATCCCTTTGGGTAATTTTTTTCATAGAACTCATTTTAAATTTTTTCTTCTTAAAAAATTACGGTTGAATTGAACGAGAAAAAATCAAATTTATAATTTGTTGTATAATTCAGGGTTTTACAAAAAGAATGTAATTTTTCGTACTTTTAACTACAAATTAACAATTTTATTAAAAATGGCAAGATCATTTCATTTGACTTTTATAAACTCAAAAAAAAATGAACTAGAATTTAGAAAAGTTAACTTATTTAGAGGAAAACTGTAATGAAAACGGCGCCAAAGACACTTTTTTTAACCAATATTTAACAAAATTTTCCTTGAAATTAAGAAAAAATTTTACTTAAAATTTGGAAAAATTTTACTACTGAGAAGTAAATTTTTATTAGAAAACAGTAAAGTTCCCTTCTAATTAGTTCATACAACATCTAAAATTGTACTGTTAGTTAGGAAATGTTTCCTTGGTTTTAAAAAAATTTTATTTTATTTAAGTTCATTAGATAATTTTTTTTCTACTTAAAACTAGGACTTAACTGCCTAAAAGAAGAAAATATTTTCTAACAACAAGTTAAATAGCACTTCTTTTAAGTGAAAATCATCCTTATCCTGCTTCTATGGTAAAGGTAATATATTTTACCATATATTTTAAAGTACTTTACACTCATTGAGTAGGTATTTTCCCACTTTCGGGGGACTTCCGCTTTGCGAGGACACTGCTCTTAACAAGCTTTTTTACTAAATTCATGTATTTAAAATATAAATTAAATTTCATTAGCAAAAAGGTAAACATATTAAAAAAAATGTACTGCAGGATATCCTGAAACTTAATAAATTGTGACAAAGTCAGATCCTTTTGGTAGTTAATTAGCGGTGCTGCTTCAGAGAACTACACAAAGTGACACACGGCATCTATGGCTAAGGGGTCTTTTGTTTTCTTAAATTAACTAATTTAAAGAAAATATTACAAAAATACAAAATATCACAGTTACATTTCTTGTTATTATTGGAAAATGGAAAATTCATAAGTTTATTTTATTGAATTTTGAGTTTAAACTTTATTTGAAATATACAAATTTAAACTTTTTTATTATTAAGTGAAAAAAAAAAATAGTTCGATAAATATAAAGTTTAATAAGCGCTACGTCAATTATAGGAAAGCCATTATGCCGTAATGTATAAAATGTGCCTGCGATATTTTGTATTGTAGTCAACAAACAAATTTATTACATAAAAGCGCAAATTGGAAATTTTTTACCCTTTGCTTATAAAATTTTAAAATATATTTACGACTGTTAGGATTAGAGATAGGCACGTGAGAGACTTTTAACTCACGCACGATCACGAACCAAAAATTACAATCATGCACTATAGTTTTTTTTAAATGGTTACTTTAATTTCTTTTATTTAAAAATATTTTTTCCTGGTTTTTTGGAATAGAATATTAAATATAATTTAAACGTTTTCCAGCAAAAAAGATCCTACAACAAATTTTATTATTTTTTAAAAATTAGAAAACTTTTACTTGAAAAAAAAGAATATTTTATTAAAATTTTTAAAATTTATCTGAACTTAGTTGCATGAAATAGTTCATCAGTTTTTAAAATCAAGCAAATTTTTATTATAACATAGGAAAAAAATTTTTATTTTTTGTCTTTAATTGTCTGAACTAATTTTTAAAAAACAATTCTTCAAAATTAGAAAGTGGTATACTTAAAAACTGAATTTGGTAATGGCTTCTAAAATTTAGTTAATTTTACAACTCATAAACAAAAAATGAACACATATTAAGTTCAAGTACTTTCTCGATTTAAATTAGACATATTTTTTAACTAAATGGGAGTAAATTATGTCCTAATTTTTTTTGAACTAAACTTAATTTTATTACATTGGAGTATGTAATTTTCTTAAAACAAAGATGTTTTTTCTTAAAATTAATAAATTTTTATTTGACTTGTTTTTTCCTAAAATCAAGAAATATTACTTAGGAAAAATATGAACTATTTCTGAGTTAATAAACTATTTCGTTTTTCCTCAAACTTATGAATTTTAATTCTTTTTAAGAAAGTTTTTCTAAGTTTAAATAAAATTTTACTTCAATTGAGGGCAATTTATTAACTATTTTGAAGTAATTTTTTGTTTTTTTTTTTTTTGAGTGTAGTGGTAATTTACAACATTTTATCCAGATTTTTTTACACTTGGTTATAGGTTGTGTAAAATACAACTTTTGGTGGAAATTTTTTTCCTTGTGTTTGTTGTAACAAAAGTTGCATTTTTCCAGTTATCCATTTTTCCAACTACAAAAAAAAAAAACTAAAATGAATACCCTTAATGTTTTTTTTTTTTACTAGACTAAACAGGTTAATCTTTGTTGCCTATGACTATTATTAAATATATTTTTAACTGTTGTACGGAGGCGTATAATTGATTTTATTTAATAAAAAAAAATATAACTCATACGCAACCATGTCTTATATTAGTTTCTTATTATTATAACTGTAATTTTGGATTTATGAATTTCTTTTGAGCTTCTAATACCTGTTGTGCTATTTAAAAATTATACTAATACCATCACAAACTATTAATATCGTATTCCCTGCAAACATTTGGAAGATATCTTCCAAAGACGATAAAAAGGCAATATCTTCCTTTTATCATTTGGAAGAAAAACATCAAAGCAATATTTGATTATATTTTCTTTTTATCAGTTTGAAGAAAAAATTGGCGATATATAAAAAAAATATAATTTATTGTGCGACTAAATATTGATATCATTAAACAGTTTGCATTAGACTACATGCACATCATATGTCTGGGTGTTATGAGGGCCCTATTAAATACATGGATAAAAGTAAGAGGAGAAATATTTTCGTTATCAACTTTTCAAATAAGGATATTGTCTAAAAACTTTGTTTCATTGAAAAAATGCATTCCATGTGAATTTAAATAATTCCAAGACAAATAAAGGATTAGGATAGATGGAAAGCCACTGAACTAAGACAGATTCTGCTATATACAGGACTTTTCGTGCTAAAAGATGTTTTATCTCCAAATCTATTTCAAAATTTTCTGATATTGTCAATGGCTACTCGAATATTATTGGATGAGAAAACTTGCCGAACTAAAAATGATTATGCGAAATTTTTAATGTGTGAATTTGTCGGGGAAACACCAAGTCTTTATAACCTCTCATTGCTTAAATGTAATTTCCACTAATTGATACATATCAATGAAGATGCAAAACGTCATGGATCGTTGGAAGGAATAAGTGCTTTTAAATATGAAAACCATTTGCAAAAAATAAAGAAATCTATTAACCTTTGTCCAGCGGAAAAATTTTACAACGTTAAAAGGCGGTATGGGTACAATTGTACCCTTATATACTTAACACGATATGTATGGCTTTTCCTATTTATATAATTAAATTATTCTGTTCTTATTTAATAAACAAATGATAGAACAGGCCCGTGGCTAAAAAGTATATAAAAGTTTAGAGATGTCAGAAAATTTTAGATATCTAGTATTAACAAAAAAAAGTTATTGCAATTCAAAAACGAAAAAGGTACAATTGTACCTCTTCCGCTGGACAAAGGTTAAAAAGTGTAATCATGTAGCAGTACTACAGTTGTACAACCGTCAGGTTGAAAAAAGTTTAAACTTGGCTTCCGAACAAGATACATCAAAAGGGATTTTTTGAAAAGACAATAATAACTTTATACTCGATGTAACATTGTACAATTTTTATATTTCTATAAAAGAACCGGACAATTTTTGTGTGGTAAATGTCAATAGTGTTCAAATTAAAAAAAAATTTAATTGGATGTCCAAACTTTGAAAAATTTGCAACCATATTTTACCACCCCATTTGATGCATCAATGTTTTTCAATACAAAATTAATTAAGCGAGTAAATAGGCTGGTAAGTAGTTGATACCATGTTTTTGCTGGGATTATGGAAAAGCATTTCCTACATGCAAAGGATCTCCTGGACAAGAGAAATAATCCAAAAAATCTTCTTCATTTAACGTATTTTTTTACTGTTTTCTTATTATTGATATTATTATGTTATTCTACGAGTATATATCTTTTTCGATGTTTCTTTTCGTTTCCTTTTTATTCATTATGTTATTATAACCGTTGTACTAATATATTATTTTACTTCTCTAAACAAAAATAAAATTAAAAAGCAAAAAAAAAAGTTTTTTATCTTCAGGGTGATAAAAATGCGATATCTTCTTTTTGTCTTCCAAATGTTTACTTAGCGATATCTTCTAGTTTTCTTCCAAATGATTTTTTGGCAATATCGCCGATTTTTCTTCCAGAAATGTTGCTTTCGTATTATTTGGATGGGACATTTCTTCAAGAAGGGGGAATCTTCCGCAATAAGAAAAATATTATTGCCGCAATAAGTTTTTTCTTCCAGGCGATACGATTTCAAAACAATTTCATATTCCAATGTGGTGTAGGGCATGTAATTTTGTAAAAAAAATGTTTGACATTCCACATAGTTATAAAAATGTAAATTTAGATAATTGTAAACAACATATATGTATATCTTTCATATCATTATGTAAAATTACAATGTAAATGACAACAACAACAACAAACATTCATTATTACATATTGTTAGTAAAGATGTGTATGTAAGTTGTTTGTCTGTTCATTTGTTCGTCCCTCACAGTTCATTCGTTTGTTTGTTTGTTTGTTTGTTTGTTAAAAACAAACATGAAACTAAAACGGATACGGAAACTAAATACTAACACGCACACTACAAAGAAAATATGTATGCGTGTATATATATGCCCGTTGTATGTATACTGTTTGTATCTGACAACTTTAAAGGTGTTGAAATATGCATATACACGAATAATGTTAAACCCAAAGAGTCTGTCTCAGTATTATTATTATGTTACACTCAAGGTTATATTGAGTATGGTGTACACAAACAACAACAAATCTCATACACAGTTTTAAATGATAAAAAAAAAAAATTGAGATATTGTAATGTACAAAAAAAAAACAATACCAAGAATATATATTACTGTCTTTGACATACTTAGAAACTTATGTACCTACAAAAAAAAAAAAAATAAGATAAATGATGAAATCTTTTTTGTTATTCATGCTAAACAAACAATAGAAAAAAGTTTGGAATTGTAACAGGAGACAAAACAAAAAAAAAACATAATAAATGATTTACCTGAAACTAAAAATATCATGTAAATATATTTTAACTTTAAGCTCAGTGATATTTGATAACCCGAGTAAAACAACTGATATGGCACAATATTTAATCATATCCAATTTAATATTCTTAAATATCTGCTGTAATATCTAACTGATCTTAATGGAATTATATCCAGCAATATTTGTGGGGATTTGGCAGGATCTAAATTGATACCTGAATGCATCTTAAATAAGGTCCAGCAGATCTAAATTGATTGATCTAACAATATACAGGTTGGTTGAAAAGTTCCTGCGCTCACCAAGAGATGGCACTGCTAGCTCCAAACTTTTTTTTTTCTCAAGTTGGTATAACTGTCCTGAGAACACATGCAAAGTTGCAAGTCATTCTGTCAAATGTTTCTTTGTTTACAAGCCATTTGAAGTTGATGTGTCATTGATTTTTTTTAATATGGAAAAAATTGAATATCGTGCAGTCATTAGATTCTTTGTTTTGAAGGGTTTAAAAGCAAACGAAATTTATGAACAATTGTTAGAAGTGTATAAGGAGTCCTCAACTTCAAAACTCACCGTTGAATTTTGGGCTGGTGAATTTAAACGTGGTCGTACCAGCCTTAAATTCAAAGAATTAAAGTACGAATTGCTTGAACATCCACCGTATTCACCAGATTTGGCTCCCAGTGACTACTATCTCTTCAGAAATCTCAAACAATTCCTTCGTGGAAAGCATTTTTCGTCGAATGAAGACGGTTATTTTGCAGAGCTTCCGGAAAACCACTATAAGGATGGGATGAAATTATTGGAAAATCATTGGAACAAGTGTATAGAGCTTCTAGGAGATTATATTGAATAAAAAAATATATTTTGTAACAAAAACAGTATTCTTTCATTTCGAGCGCAGGAACTTTTCAACCAACCTGTATTGCATGGAATCTAGTTTATTACAAAATGTATATTTTTTTTATGTAAAAAAAATTTTAATTTAAATTAAAATTTAATAAAACTTCTACTTTTCTTTAAAAAAAAAAGCAAGTAAAAAAAAGGCTTTGCCTCTACAAATGTCAAAAAAAAAGTTCACACAATTTTTGATAAAAATAATGTAAAAAATTTTAGAAGTGAAATTATGGTGAAAAAAACTTGAGGTAAAAAACTTTTTTCGATCTGAAAAAAAATTTTGTTGTTGGAAAAAAAAATTGAGGTTGAACGAATTTTTTGTGGTGAAAAAAAATTTTAGTGGTGATAAAAAATTTTTAAGGTGAATATAAAATATTATTCAATTCCTTAGAAAACAAGAGAAACTATTTTACTTGACGGTCGTTACTACAAAATTGAACACCAAAAAAAAAGACGTGACCTAAAAATTAATCCAAAATTTCCTTTAAAATAGTTTAAACATTTTCCTCAAGTTAAGTCAAATTTTATTAAATCATAGAAGTAATATTTCTTTATTTTAGGGAAAAAAAACAATTACATATATTAAATATAAATTTATCAATTTTAAAAAAAACCATCTTAGTTTTCAGAAATTTACATATTAAAATATAATAAGACTTAGCTTAGTTCAAAATAAAAATTTAGAACATAATTTACTCCCATTTAGTTTAAAAATGTGTCTAACTTAAAATGAGAAAGTACTTGAACTTAATGTTTGTTCATTTTTTTTATGCGAATAGTAAATTTTAACTAAATTTTAGAAAGCCATTTCAAAATTCAGTTTTTAAGTCTAACACATTCTAATTTTTTAGAATTATTTTCTAAAAATTAGTTCAGACAATAAAAAACAAAAAGTAATAAATTTTTTTTCTTTGTAATCATAAAAATTTATTTGATTTTAGAAACTAATGAACTATTTCTAGGAAAAATTTTCATGCAACTTAGTTTAGATAAATTTGAAAAATTTTACTAAAATATTATTTTTTTTTTTTTTTCAAGTAAAAGTTTTCTAATTTTTGGGAAATAATAATTTTTAGGTATAGGATTTTTTTCCTAAAAATTTCTAGAGAAAAATTAAAAAAAAACTTGAGTAAACTTTTCTTAAATCGAGGAAAATTTTAGTTTTTGTTGGAAAAAGTTTAGCTTATTTTCAATATTTGTTTTTTTTTTTTTCTTTAAAAAAAAAATATAAAACAAAACAAAATAGTAAATTTTCCTAATTTTAACGAAAACAATATTATTTCAGGAAGCAAATTAAAGTATCCATTTTTGATTCGTGAGTCAAAAATGGTCCACGTGCCCATCTCTAATCTTAACAGTCTTAAAAATTAAACTTAAAGTAGCTTAAAATATATTTTAAAATATAAAAGGTAAAAACTTCGAATTTGAGATTTTATGTAATAATTTTGTTTACTGACTACAATACAAAATATCGCAGGCACATTTTACACATTACGGCATAATAGCTTTCCTATAATTGACGTTGCGCCTATTAAACTTCATATTTAACAAACTATTTTTTTTTTATTTAATAATAAAAAAATTAAAATATGTATTTGTCAATTAAAGTTTAAGCTAAAAATGTTATAAAATAAAGTTGTGACATTTTTCAATTTTCTAATAATAAAAAGTAATGTAACTGTGATATTTTGTTATTTTGCAACAATTTTCTTAAATTAGATAATTTAAGAAGACAAAGGACCCCCAGTGTTCCTTAGCCATAGATGCCGTGTGCCACTTAGGGCGTCCCTTTTTGTAGTTCTCTCAAGCAGAATCGTTAATTAACTACGAAAAGGATCTGACTTTATTACAATTTACTACGTTTCAGGATATCCTGCAGTACATTTTTTAATTTGTTTACCTTTTTGCTAATGACATTTTATTTATATTTTAAATACATAAGTTTTGTATAATTCAATTTAATTTAAAGACAAAAAAATGTATAGCAAAAAGCTTGTTAAGCGATAATCCTCTGAAAGTGGGAAAATACTTACACAATGAGTGTAAAGTACTTTGAAATATATGGTAAAATATATTACCTTTATCATTCAAACAGATTCATAGTTATTAGAAAATGTTTATCAAATTTAAAGACCATTTTCAATAAAAAGAAGTGCTATTTAACTTGATGTTATTGTAGAAAATATTTTCTTATTTTTAGGCAGTTAATTCCTAGATTTTAGAAAATTAAAGTATCTAATGAACTTAAATAAAATAAAATTTTCTTAAAACCAAGGAAACATTTCCTAACTAACAGTAAAATTAAAGATGATATATGAACTAATTAAGAGGAAATTTTGCTGTTTTAAAAATTTACTTGTCAGTAGTAAAATTTTTCTAAGATTTAGAAATTTTGACCAAATTTTAAGTAAAACTTGTTTCTTAATTTCAAGGAAAATTTTATTAAATTTTGCTAAGTGTCTTTGGCGCCATTTCCATTTCCTTCCTTAACCAAAAATTAAATAAACTAGACTTAAAAGAATTCCTTTGCGAATTAGAAAATAATCAAAATAAATCGACAAAAAAAAGTAAATCATTCAATTCCTTAAGTTTTTTTTTTTTGTAAATTCATTCCCAAAGCATAAATTTAGTTCAAAAAAAAAAGAATTTGGAAATTTATTCTTAGAAGCTCTGAAAGAGAAGTTACAAAAAAATAAATAACAAGATGTTTGCGTTTAAAAATTACATAATTGGTGCATTTTTAAAAAGTTTTTTGATTATATTTACACAAATGGTGTGTAAAAGATGTTTAATGATGCAAATAGAATTGTGAAAATCTATAATTCTGTGTATGTAATTTATAATTAAAAAATTTTAAATAGTATTCTAATCGCTTAAAGCAATTAACAGATTATTCGAGGGCTGCCTGTAATATTAATACAAATTTAATTTTTAAAAATCATCTATTTATAATAGTAAATATACAATATAAAACAAACACAAAAGTTTTGTTACAAAACAAATATAAAAAACAGTTCACTTCAATGTTACAACCGCACTTCCGGATACTGGCCACGGTAAGTCCGGCAATTTCTTGAGACACTTGCGTGTTGTCGTACAAAAAGCTTCCACTTTACTTAATGTGCATTTTTCTATCGTTGACACTCCGCCAATAACAACAAAACAATGGTCATTAAGTGTGCCAACATCATGTCCATGTCTACACCGAAAAAAAAAATTGGCACTAATAAAAATATTGTTTAAATTCAAATTCGTTTTTCAACAGTTTTTTTTTAAATGATTGCTTTTAAATATTTGTTTGTTGTTTTTTTTTTACAAAATCCATTGCCTTTTTGCAAAATGTGTTCGGTGTGTTCACAAAAAATGTGTGTGAAAGGTGTCAGAAAGTATTCAATACACTAAAAAAAAAAATGAGCTAGAATTTATAAAAATTAACTTATTGGGAGGAAAAATTGAAATGAAAACGGAGCCAAAGACACTTTTTGCCAAAATTTAATAAAATTTTCCTTGACATTAAAAAACAAATTTTACTTAAAATTTGGTCAAAATTTCTAAATTAAAGAAAAATTTAACTATTGAGAACTAAATTTTTATAAGAAAACAGTAAAATTTCCTCCTAATTAACTAGTTCATATATCATCTAAAATTTTTCTGTTAGTTAGGAAATGTTTCCTTGGTTTTACGGAAAATTTTTTTTTATTTAAGTTCATTAGATAAGGGAGTTAAGTCCCTAAAAATAAGAAAATATTTTCTAACATCAAGTTAATAAGCACTTCTTTTAAGTGAACATTATGCTTAAATTTGATAAAAATTTTCTAATAACTATGAAATTTAATTTTAATAAACTTATTATTTAAAATATAAATTAAATTTCATTAAATTAAAAAAATGAACTGAAGGATATTCTGAAACGTAATAAATTGTGACAAAGTCAGATCCTTTTCGTAGTTAATTAACGGTTCTGACACTCGGCATCTATCGCTAAGGAACACTGGGGGTCCTTTGTCTTCTTAAATTAACTAATTTGAGGAAATTGTTGCAAAAATACAAAATATCACTGTTACATTTCTTGTTATTATTGGAAAATGGAAAAATGTCACAACTTTATTTTATAACATTTTTAGCTTGAACTTTAATTGACAAATACAAATTTTAATTTTTTTTATTAATAAGTAAAAAAAATTAGTTTTAGTGCCTTCGATAAATATAAAGTTTAATAAGCGCTACGTCAATTATAGGAAAGCGATTATGCCGTAATGTATAAAATGTGCCTGCGATATTTTGTATTGTAGTCAAAAAACAAAATTATTTCATAAAAGCTCAAATTCGAAATTTTTTATCTTTTGCCAACAAAATTTTAAAATATATTTTAAGCTACTTTAAGTTTAATGTTTAAGACTGTTAATATTAGTTTACAATCATGCACTTTAATTCTTTTTATCTGTTTCCTTTAATAATATTTTTTCATTAGAATTAGGAAAAATAACTCGTTTGTTTTTGGATTAAAATATTAAAACTAAGTTAAACGTTTTCTAAAATAAAACTAAATTTTTTCGATTTAAGAAAAATTTACTCAATTTTTTTTTAAATTATTTCAAGAAAATGTTATGAAAAAAAATTCTATACCTAATGGTAATTATTTCTCAAAAAATAAGAAAAGTTTTACTTGAAACGAGTATTTTATTTAATTTTTTAAAATTTATCTGAACTAAGTTGCTTGAAAATTTTCCCTAGAAATAGTTTATCAGATTCTTAAATCAAATAAATTTTTATTAATACATAGGAAAATATTTATTACTTTTTGTTTTTAATCGTTTGAACTAATTTTTAGAAAACAATTCTTCAAAATTTCAAAACTGAATTTTGAAATGGCATTCTTAAATTTGGTTTATTTTACTAATCGTGAAAAAAAATTAACACACATTAAGTTCAAATACTTTCTCGATTTAAGTTAGACACATTTTTGAACTAAATGGGAGTAAATTATGTTATATTTTTTTGTGAACTAAACTTAGTTTTATTATACTTTAGTATGCAATTTTCTTAATACTAAGATGTTTTTCTTGAAAATTGATATATTATTACTTAATAAACTTGTTTTTTTTTTTTTTTTTTTTTGCTAAAATCAAAAAATATTACTTAGAAAAGATATGAACTATTTTTTTAGTATATTAACTATTTTGTTTTTACCCAAACATAGGAATTTTTATTTATTTTAAGAAAAATTTTTTAAGTTTAAATAAAATTTAATTTAAATTGAGGAAAATTTTTAAACTATTTATAAGGAAATTTTGGATTAATGTTTAGTTCATCTTTTTTTTTAAGTTCTCTCTCACGGAAAATTTTTAGTTCTCTGCAATACGAAGAACAACTATTGTTTTTTATGGGAATTTAGTAAAGAAAAAGCTGAAACTAGCTTATGTTGAATTTGGTATGGAGCGGGTTTGGCGCTCTATATGTATTATTTACTTTATGGTTTAATAATACAAACAGAATTTTGTATTTTTTCTCTGTGTGTTTGAATGAATGAATGACTGACTGAGTGAATGAATAAATTGTGTGTCGTTTAAATGTTTTTGCAGAGAAATCAGAAAAACAAACAACGAAACTTTTAATTAATGACATTTAAATTGAGTTTTTTTCTCTCTCTCTATAAACACAACTGTAACTATTAGTTATTTTAACGTTTTTTTTTTTTGTTGTTTTGTTTTGTTTTGGAAAATTTAGTCAACAAAATCATTAAAAACATACATACATATATACACGTTTATACATACCTGGCCCAATTCAGTTCACCAAAATATTCCCATTTATTTTGTTCCACATTGTATTTGTCTATGTCGGATAATGATGTTAAATCGCCTTTATCATTTAAACCAATACCACCCACCAAATATAAATGACCTTTTGACATTTTACAAAATTTTCCAAAAAGTCTGAAAATATACAATGAAAAATTAAATATTTTAATTTTGCTTTTAGAATGAGGCTATTTTATATTTCTAAAAGTTTAATCATCTTTTTGAATTTTGTGAAATCGTAAATAACAATATGGTTTTATCGTTATAATATTAATTTAGTAGAAAAATTGGTAAACGGTTTTCAATCCCATTTTACTATTTTTGTACTGATTTTTGGTAAAAAAAAATTAATATTTAGTAAATTTTTTTGCTATTTAACCTTTACAAATTATGGAATATTTACAAATTTTTGTTGATAATTTAAGAAATCATTTTACAAATTTTTGAGAACCAATTTGCTTAAATTAGCAAAAAAATTACTAATTTTAAAAAAGTGGATATTGGCGGAAATTTTATTTCTAATAAATAAAACTTATACTTACAAACTTAAATTGCCTTAAAATCTTACATAGGTTGAAAAAAGGAATTGGAAGTGAAGATACTTTTCACAACCGACTCATAACTCACTTATATTTATCAAAAATTATTCTTAATTTGAGATAATTTAATTTAATTAACTTTGTACATAATTTTACCAATCTCTAGTAGCGGTTATTAACTTTCCTGCCATTTCTATTTCACTAATATTTAGTAAAATTTGTTGCTAATTACATCAGTTTACAGCAATTTACTGAAATTTAGTAGCGCTTACTAATTCTTTATACTTATTTGATTGTACTTATATTAAGTAATCTTTTTTGCTGATTTTAGCAAACTGATTTTAAATTCCACTTTCCCAAAAGTTTACTAAAATTTTGTAGCGGCTACTAATTTTCTTTACTAATTTAATTGTACTACACGTTAGCAGACCGCTGGGCTCAAACTAATAACAGCAAAATTTTCAGTCGCCATTACATACTTTTTTTGGTGAGTGTAAAATTACCCTGAAGGAAAAGGAAACGTCACGTGACCGGTTCATTGTGATAGGGACCGGGCACGGGACCGGTTTTTTGAAAAGGACCGGTCACTTTACCATGGGCTTGTCCTAGGAGGGGTTAATTGTCCTCTGTGTCATGTCACAGGACTGCTCTAAAAGAACATGCCAAACAACTAACCCCAAAGAACATATCACAGAACTAACGAAAAAGAACATGTCATGAGTTTGAATCTGGTTACGTGGAAGAACTTTAGGAACCAGTCCACTTTTCACCTTTCTCGTGATATTTCCAGGTAATAAGTATTCAGGCTCAAGGTCTATTTTATACAATATTATTTATTCTTCATCCAATATTTCGGTATCTCAATGGATAGCTTCTTCAGGGATTTTTTTTTTGTACTTAAAAGTAATGCAAAAGGTAACGACCTATCATTACATAGTAATCTACATAATAATGACCTGTCATTACCATGTTTTTGTTGGGTAACTATATATTCAGTAATTGACAAATCGAAAGATGAAAAATTAAATCGATTGAGATCAACTAAGAATTCATTTCCATTCAAAATTTGATGTTTGATCCCAGCAAAACTTTGGTAATGGGTGCAATATTTTCATGCGTTGCCTTGTAATGATAGCTCGTTACCTTGTAAAGTAATAATTTAATTATTTTTGAAAATCTATTTTTAGATACATTACTTTGTGTTTTTTTGTAAGCAAAAGGGTAATGTATGTTTGTTTTG
The DNA here is from genome assembly GCA_949748255.1 of Eustalomyia histrio. Taxonomy (NCBI): domain Eukaryota; kingdom Metazoa; phylum Arthropoda; class Insecta; order Diptera; family Anthomyiidae; genus Eustalomyia; species Eustalomyia histrio. Next base: position 84,610,527 of record OX456525.1, on the reverse strand, counting down.
ATAACACTAGCGAAAAAACGAAGCGCAACCATTCATTTAAGTTTAAAGGAACCAAATACTATATGCGTTGATAGCTCAGCGGGTTGAGTTCTTGGCTGGCAACCAGAGTTCTCTGGTTCGATTCCCATTTTGGCCACTTTTTTTTTAATTACAAATAATTTAAATAAAATATTTGTAATTATTTTTTTTTTAATAAAAGTTCCTCTTTTTTAAAAATCTATTTTTAGACACATTACTTTTTCCATATAAGTAACCCCTTACATTATCACCTCTAAAGTAATAGGTATATATATTACTTTGAGGCTCATCGCCTGTAAAATTCATCAATGAAGTAAGGTGTAAAGTAATCCATCGGCCCCTATGGCTATACATTACTTTACCCATTATTTGGTAATGTGTGGTTTTGCTGGAATAATTCAAACATTTCATAGCCAATCGGAATTAAAAATCGAATGAAGGATTTAAAACTTTAGGAGTATATGAATTTTATAGATATTTATCTATGTTATCGTTTCAATCTCTATATATGAATTTTTTCGATATTTTATCGATTTAATTTGCAGTTATCGATTTCATAAATGTTATCGACTTAATAGATATTTCTAAATATAATCGATATTTATTGATTATACTGAAATTGAATGATATTTATCGTTTTTATTCATATTCTTCCATTGTATCTGCTTCTGCAGTTTTGTTATTAATTTGTATTTATTAGTTTTGACTTTAGCGTTATTTTGGGACCTTTTCCCATTTTTTTCTATTTATATCGATGTAATCGATTTTTAGCTATTTTATCTATTTTTGTGTTGCTTTTTATTTAACATAAAATTTAGTATTATTTATCGATCTCAACGATTTTTCGGTTATATTTTTCTGTGCATTTTATTTTATACTACAGTTTTTATTTCTCCTCTGCCCCTGAATTGAAGCAATATAAAGGGTGTCCCAAGAAGAACGCAATTTTTAAATCTGGCAACATTCGAAGTGTCATTGTTTGACATTTGAACAATTGTTATTGTTTGCTAGTAGAAGGTACGAGGTTAGGAAAAATGGAGCGCTACACGAATGAACAACGCATTCTCATTGTGAAATTGTTTTACCAAAATGGTGAAAGTTTTGGGCTACAGTTCGCAAATTGCGATCAATTTGGGGTCACAATAATGCTCCAAAAGAGTCAACTGTAAAGAGATTAATGGATAAATTTGCCGAAACTGGGTCTGTTAGTGATGTAAAGACAACAACGCGTCATCGACCAGGTCGATCGACCGAAAATGTCGCAGCTGTACGTGATGATGTCGCTCAAACTCCATCCACCTCAATTCGACACCGAGCTCAGCAAATTGGTGCCTCCAAATCCACTTTGCAGCGAATTTTAACGAAAGATTTGCATCTTCATGCATACAAAGTTCAATTGACTCAGGAACTGAAGCCAGCTGACCATGGACAGCGAAGGGAGTTCGTTAATTGGGTATTGGAGAGACAACATGAAAATGCTGATTTTGCCGATAAAATCATCTTCAGTGACGAGGCCCATTTTCATCTTGATGGCTTCGTCAATAGGCAGAATTGTCGCATTTGGGGTGAGGAAAATCCTCGAGTGATTCACGAGAAGCAAATGCATCCTCAACGTGTCACTGTGTGGTGTGGTTTTTGGGCTGGAGGAATCATTGGACCTTTTTTTTATGAAAATGAGGCAGGTCAAGCGCAAACAGTCAATGGTGTTCGGTATCGTGAAATGATAACCAGTTTTTTCTTGCCTAGAATTGAAGAAATGAATGTGGAGGGCATGTGGTTCCAACAAGACGGCGCCACTTGTCATACAGCCAGAGAAACAATTCAATTGCTGCATCAGTCATTTCCCGGTCGTGTTATTTCGCGTTTTGGAGATCAGAATTGGCCGCCTAGATCGTGCGATTTAACACCATTAGATTTTTTTCTTTGGGGTTTTTTGAAGTCGATGGTTTACGCGAATAAGCCGACGACGACTCAAGCCTTAAAAGAGGAAATTGGACGCTGCATTAATGAAATACCGCAGCATTCATGCAAAACGGTCATTGAAAATTTCATTAAAAGATCGCGTGCATGCCAGCAAAGCCGCGGCGGCCATCTGCACGTTATTTTGTTTCATACATAACCTCATTCTGTCTACTTTACGATATAATAAAGTTTCACGATTTTTTTTTAAATATCTTTGCGTTCTTCTTGGGACACCCTTTATATACATACCTTTCAGTGTTTAAATACCAATTGTATAGAGGAACAAAAACCAGTAGCTATCTAAGCTTACTTAAAATTACTGGCATAAGTATGATAACAAATAAACTAAAGTTAACCTAAACTTATATGGAATTTAACATCTATAACTTTAGCAACAGCTTTAACTTATTTTCTTTAATGTCAATATCCCTTAAACTACTAAAACCGATTTTGTAAAAATAATTTTATTTTTGGAAAAATTTCTAAACCAAAAAAACAAGAGACATTGTCAATAAACCTCCTACCGTGGTATACGCAAATGCAGCTTAGATATAATCCACTGGCCTACATGACAATCACAATCTCTATTTAGAATTTCAACCAAACTGTCATCTCCTTCTACAGCTATTTCATGTTTCAAGGGTATATCAATATTATAATTTCCTTTCATCCCATCATTGTCATCATTACCACTCCCACCATCTCCATTATAAGTTACATTTGTAAATCCCTCTGCATCATCATTGTTGGCCAATATTTCATGTGTACATTTTAAATTGTAAATCTCCATTGTATCAGTGATTACATGTGCTATTGTGGATTTGGTAGTCTCACCATTATTGTCATTGATTATGCCGCCTGCTACCCAAATTTCGTTATTTACCATGGCAGCCGTTAAACCATAACGTCCCACATTCAGTGAAGGTTTCTTAATTATGCACAGCAAATACAAAAAAAAAAAATAGTTCACTTAGGATTAATGATGGCAATTTCAATTATTTAAAATGCTTATTTCATATTGCAAATTGATTTTTTTATTTGCATTTCATTGAAATTATTATTATGCCAATATAAATAAATACCTTTATCCATATTTTACGTTTGACATTATAAAACCATACTGAACTGAGTGCGGTACCATTAACACCTTGTCCGCCAATGACAAAAAAACCACTATCATGAACTTTTTCCTTTTTATTCTTGGCTCCTTTGCAATGTTTACAATTTTGTTGATCTATGGCTATAACTGCAAAGTCTCTTCTTGATTCCGGGAGATTGCTCTCTGGCGTCCATTTTAAAGTTTGTGAATTAAAACACCAAACTGATTTATCAAAAACCTATAAATATATAAGAAGAAAATTTAATTTTTAATAAAATATTTAAGAAAAAAAAGTTCTAGCAAAATCCTGACAATACTCCAAGCATAAAATTTTGTAATTCGATTTCCAATTTGGCGATGAAATAGGCGGAAGAAGAGCAAATTTTTGTCGATTTCTTGTTCGGCAACCTGTCAATAATATTCGAAATTCTGCCATTTATAAAATATGCTCATGCATAAAATTCTCAAGGTGTTAAAAACAGTTGAAGAAAAAGCTTCCGTAAAAAGTCACAACGGGTATACGTGGGCGGATCAATAAGTCCGTGAATTTTTGAAAAAAAAAATTATTTTTTAACATAATTTCCATTTAGCTCAATCCAAAGTTTCTCTTATTTTTGTATCCCTTCCGAAAAAATAGAATTTTTCGAGGTTCATAAAATAGGCATTTGTTTGATCAATAATTTCATCGTTGGAGCTAAATCTCTTTCCACCGAGCCATTTCTTTAGGTTTGGAAATAGGAAATAGTCACTGGGGGCTAAATCCGGAGAATATGGCGGATAAGGTGGAATTTTGCCATTGAGCCTACACACGTGTGCACCCGTGCATTATCTTGATGAAAAAGAAATTTCTTCTTGGTCATATGGGGCGTTTTTTTTTAAATCCTCCTTAAATCGGTCCAATAAGTTGGCATAATATTCGACGTGTATTGTTTTCCCTTTTGGAGGTAATCGATGTGGATTATCCCGCGTCAATCCAAAAAAACTGTTGCCATCACCTTATTGGCCGACAAACATGCCTAGGCGTTCTTTGGAGCTGGTTCACCAGCGGAAAACCCCATTGTTTAGACTGCTGCTTGGTCTCCGGAGGTAATGGATCCATGTTCACGCAGAGAAAAAACATGGTTGGGTCAATCATATTCGAAGAGCATCATATATTTTTGGGTTTATTGTTGTGCCAACCATAATCGTACTATACAGGTTGGTTGAAAAGTTCCTGTGCTCGAAATGAAAGAATACTGTTTTTGTTACGGGATATATTTTTTTATTCAATATAATCTCCTAGAAGCTCAATACACTTGTTCCAATGATCTTCCAATAATTTTATCCCATCCTTATAATGGTTTTCCGGAAGCTCTGCAAAATAACCGTCTATGGCTGCTATGGCCTCTTCATTCGACGAAAAATGCTTTCCACGAAGGAATTGTTTGAGATTTCTGAAGAGATAGTAGTCACTGGGAGCCAAATCTGGTGAATACGGTGGATGTTCAAGCAATTCGTATTTAATTCTTTGAATTTAGCCGTCGTCAAAACACTTTTGTGAGCAGGTGCATTGTCTTGATGAAAAATGATTTTTTTCTTCTTTAAACCAGGTCTTTTCTCACGAATTTTTTCATCAAGCTGATCCAAAAGGCTGCAATAACATTCATAGTTGATTGTTTTACCTTTCTGAAGATAATCAATCAACAAAATTCATTTTGCATCCCAAAAAACTGATGCCGTAACCTTCTTTGCTGATCGTTGTGACTTCACCTGCTTTGGAGCTGAACAACCAGCTTCAGTCCACTGTAAACGTTCTTGTTTCAATTTAGAATCATGGTGGTAGATCTAAGTCTCATCCATAGTTATAAAACGACGCAAGAAGTCGGTTTTATTCGGCTTAAAACGCTCCAAATTACGCTGAGAAATTTGTTTTCGATCCAGTTTTTGTTGAATTGTTAATGTGTGCGGCACTAACTTTCCAAACAGTTTTTTCATACGTAATTCTTCATGTAAAATATGGAGTACTCGTTCGTCTGAGATGCCTATGGCATTAGCGATTTCACGCTTAGTCAAACTTGGATCTTCACTAACCATATTATGTACCTGCTCAATGATTTCTGCTGTGGTTGCAGTTTTTGGTCGTCCTTCGCGTGAATCGTCTTCAAGGCTGGTACGACCACGTTTAAATTCACCAGCCCAAAATTCAACGGTGCGTTTTGAAGGTGAGGACTCCTTATACACTTCTAACAATTGTTCATAAATTTCCTTTGCTTTAAAACCCTTCAAAACAAAGAATCTAATGACCGCACGATATTCAATTTTTTCCATATTAAAAACAAAAAATCAATGACACGTCAACTTCAAATGGCTTGTAAACAAAGAAAGAATTGACAGAATGACTTGCAACTTTGCATGTGTTCTCAGGACAGTTATACCAACTTGAGAAAAAAAAAAAGTTTGAAGATAGCAGTGGTGAGCGCAGGAACTTTTCAACCAACCTGTATGGTTGGCACAATCATATTCCCAAAAATACATGATGCTCTTCGAATATGATTGCCCCCCCATGTTTTTTCTCTGCGTGCATTTGCTGAAAATTTTTGACACTGCACAAAACTGCTGAACAGATTGTACAACAATATTTGTAACATCTATTGCTTATTTAGTTGCCTTTAAATTGATTGTTCACGTGATTATGATCAGTTGCCTTACAATCCGATAAGTCAGTAAAAAAAAAACAAACATTCTTTTTCATATTCCGATTACCATTGCTTCATCAAAATATGATATGGTAATATGAAGTATTATTCTATGATTGAAATTTGTAATGATTATATTATGATACTTGTTATCATAAAATCGTACTCAGTGATCATAATATTTTTGTTAAGAATCATATGTATGAGCATTGGGATCATACTATGATAATTTTTAATCCCCAATCATGTTCAATTATATTTTTCCTCTGCCTGCACTATAAATAAATCACATAAAATGTAATTAAATCTTTAAAATATAAATTCAATAAAAATTAATTTATAACTTTTTAAATCAAATACCACAGGAAAAAAAAAACTAAAAGATGAAGCAATAGCAAACATATGACGATTTAAAAACCACAAACTGTACAATTTTAATAATATTATTACCCATAAAAACAAACTAGAAAAACAAGAGCATACAAAAAAAAAAGAAACTTACAAACAAACTTTACAAATAACAAACTTAAGAAAATTAAATGTAAAAAAAAAACATTTATGAAAAAAAATTAGAACAGCAAACATGATAATATCCTTAGATGGAAACAAACAACTTGTATAGATAAATGATGTGATATGTCCATAAGGATTGTAACGAATTAATTTTGAAAAAATTAAAATTTAAAAAAAAACAAGTAAAAAAAGACTTAAATTCGGCTGTGCCGAATTTTTGAATACCCTCCACCAATGCTCTCTATTTTTTTTTTATACAAACAATGCAAAAAACTTTTGAATAAAATTATGGAGGTGAAAAAAATTTTTTGAGGTGAAAAAGTTTTTTGGATGCGGAAACGAATTTTTTTACGTGAAAAAAATTTTAGTGGTGAAAAAAATTTTTGAGGTGAAAAATATTTGAGGGGTACAAAATATTATTAATTTCTAAGCGATTGGTGAAAAAATATTGTAAAATATATTATATACCAGTTGCTACTATGAAATTGTACTAAAATACACCAATTTGTATGGAAAATTTAGAAGTATCTTCACATTTTCACTCATAACTTTTTAAACGCTGGACCGATTTTGCTCATTTTCAATACCAAACTGCTCGGGAGGATGCACAATAATCTGGGTAAAAATAGGCACCCCCGCTAGCGTCTTAGCGTCGTGATCGCCATTTCAACAGAAAGACAGACGGACAGACAGACGGACATCGCTAAATCGACTTTAAATTGCATAAGGATCACGAATATATATACTTTATGGAGTCTTAGACCTATATTTCGACATGTTACAAACGGAATGACAAACTGATATATACCCTCACCATATATGGTGGAGGGTATAAAAATAAAACAAATAATCAGAAATTTTTTTTAATTTAACATTCCTAACATGGTTTTGGAAGTGTCTGATTAGTTACTCGGTATATTTTCTTTTTAATTCTTTCCATATGCTGTTCATTAGGTTCTTGACAATTAATGACATTTTACAGAAAAAATTATTGCCAAAAAAATTTCAATAATTTTTTTTTTTTTTCAATTAAATGTTTAATCATTTTAATTAAATTTTTAATTAAGAATGCATTTGGTGCAAAAAATATTCTAGTTTACAATAAACACACTTAGGCTATTATGTAGTTAACTGTTTGTAGTTTAATAAAAAGTTTTCCGTTCCATTTAAAAATAAAGGAACATAAATTTATTTTTTAAAGAAATATCTATATTAACTTTTTTATACATTTATTCGAAATAATTTACTATCATTTACCATTTTTTTCAGTTTCATTTATTTTTTTCATTTGTTTGAAATTTAATAAAAATTTAGCCACATATCGGAACTTGTGGTTTATTTGTGTCCGTAACAGTTATTACAAATTAAAATTTTGTTTGCTGTCTGTTTCAAAAAAAAAAAAAATATATTTAAAAAATTTCAATTTGTTTTTTTATTTAAATTGGTTGTATATAAACAAAATTTTTCAATACAAATTACAAGAACTTCATAAGCACACATACATACACAAACACATTCACACAAAAAGTGTCTATAGCTTCATATGCATACATACATTTACGTACATTTACGTTACATTGTACGTGTATATTAAAAAAAAAAATTCAAAAAATACAAAGAGGGAAACAATTTCAAATAAATGATAAAATCATTTATTTTTTAAGGAATTGGTAGGTAAAATTTTGACATTTATTTTAACTGATTATATCATTTGTTTCTTACGGATGTGTCAGTTGATTAATCAACATTTAAAAATAAATAACAAATGGCATTTAATTTAAATGAAAATTAAGTAGACCGGTTTTTAAATGAAATATCATTTCTTTTAAATGATATTTTCAGTTATTTTAACTAACAAACTATTTTAAGGGCACTATTGACAATACATAAAAGCCATATTATTTTGATTTATTTTTTATCTAAACTTTAACTAAAGTTATTTAAACTGCATCTCAAATCCCTAAACAAAAAACAATGTTTGTTAAGAACATTTTTAATATTACGCTTATTAATAAAAGAGTCATAATTTATTTTTTAAGAAATAGAACCCCACTCATTGTTTAAATTTACAAAAAAAAAACATATTCTACGCAGTGTCAAGATCAGAGGATTTGGCTTCAGATTTGAAAATTTATTGATAAAAAAATTAAATTTGAATAAATTTTTCAGATCGATAATCGAAAGCTATTTCTGCTTAATTAATGACAAATTGGTTTTAACGCAGAGCTTGATAATTTATTTTATTTTATATTATTAATTTTATGAATCTATGAAAAAATCATGCACTCAGAAAAAAAAAGTTTGTAGAAAAATTTGTAAACAGTTTTCAATCCCACTTTACTATTTTTATACTGATTTTTAGTAAAAAAAAATATTATTTAGCAAACCTTTTTGCTACTTACATTTTACAAATTACAGAATTTTTACAGAATACTTACAAATTTTTGTTGCTAATTTCAGAAATCATTTTAAAAATTTTAGAAAACCGATATGCTAAAATTAGCAAAAAAAAAATTTACTAATTTTAAAAAAGTGGATATTGAAGGAAATGTTATTTCTTACTTATTACTTACACCTACAAACTTAAATTGCCTTAAAATGTTACATAGATTAAAAAAAGGGATCGGAAGTGAATATACCGACTCATGTCTGAAAATAGGACACCCACTTAAAATATCGCTAAAAAGTTTTTTAGTTCTAAAAATCAGTCCTAAAAACAATTAAAATTTAACCTTACAAGTAAAAAAAATATTGACTAAAATATTTTTCAAAACAGAAATTACCAAATAAAAACAAAATGATTAATTCGTTTATGTTTTAACAATTCTTAATATTTTTAAGCCTTTGATTTTGTTTTTAATTTTGTATAAAATATTTTTTTTTTTCAAATAAAGAAAATAAAAAAAATTTGATGCTCGATAAAAAAAATAAATTTAAAATTTTGTGCTAATACTCACAATATTTAGTAAACTTTTTTTGCTGATTTTAACAAACCGGTTTTAAATTCCGCTTTACAAAAAGTTTACTAAAGTTTTGTAGCGGCTACTAATTTTTCTACTAATTTCATTGTACTACACGTCAGCAGACATGTGTTGCTAAGAAAAGAAAAAAAAACCGCTTTGCTAAAATTAGCAAAATTTCCCGTAATAACAGCACAATTTTCAATTGTCATTACATACTTTTTTTGGTGAGTGTAGTCACTTCTTATCAATGATTCAATTTAGACTCGATTGAATAATTTGTTTTGTGATTCTGTTCGCGAACGATTTTTGGTTCCTTTGATTTATTAAAAAATTTAATCAATTTGATTGTACATATGAAAAGAATCAATAAAAATAAAATTGAATCTCTGGACTTAACTGAATAAAGAAGAAAATTATTCAAACAATGAACAGAATTTTGCAAATTGATTCGTTGATAATTGAATCAGATTTAAGAATTAAATCATGGAATTATATTTTTAAAGGTCTATTTTAAAATTTAAAAATATTGTTAAAGTTTGAATATGTTAAAATTTTAATTCATACCCTTTTTGCTAGAAAATTTATTTTTAATTTTTTGCAAACCAAATCTTTAAAATAAATATCATTTTAATGCAATTTTAAAACATTCAAAAATATGTATTATTTTAAAGTGTGCTTGCTTTGAAATTTTCAAAAATAACTCGTTACAGTCCTTATGTATGGGTAAAAAGTACTCACGAGAGAGTTTCTCCCCAACGCTTACACACCGTTTTGTATAAAACTTGGATAGGTGACAGACAATTAATGTCTAAGGTTTACCGTTTTCTTTTTCTTATGTGCCATCTCTGATGTTTAGAGGGTAAGAAATTGTGACTTAAATTGGTCCGTTTTTCGTTTAATTTTATCAATTTATTTTTTTTTCTCAGTGTATTAATGGAAGGAGATTTCGATTTTAGATTTTTATTATTTTTATTAATGTTTAGGTTGTTGTATAAACAAATATCCAAAAAAAATGACTTTTTTCAACCCCAGTTTTTAAACTCTATATATACATCGGAGATTGGCACTCAAAAGTATGAGATTAATATTATCCGAGTTTCATCGCAATCGGCCTGTAATCGGTGGGCAAATTCCCTTGTCAGATACTTACACACACAAAACACACATACATAGACATGATTACAATTTCATGTGCTTACAGAGAGACAAATACATATAAACACCATAATCAGCACCACTCAAAAAATTTGTCGGTAGAATCTGCTGAAAATTACAGTTACAACAAAGATGCAGTTAAAAGTGCGACAAATGCATTTAATTTGAAAAATGACTACACATTTAGTTATTTTTAACTTTTAAAAAAGCAACTAAAAAATTTAGTAAAAATAACTAACAATGCCTTAAAAATAACTGACAAATTTTTACTACAATGATTTTAAAGCAACTCACAAAAATTGGATTGGACTTGGTAATCACATTTGGTATAGCAAATACATATAGGACCGTAAATGCGACCAGAGGATGTTCCGAGGGCGGTATCTTATCGACATTGGTCATTGATGAGCTGCTCGAGGATCTGAACGCTTCAGAACCTATGGATACGCCGATGATCTTGTCATTTCCGCCGTCGGATGGGATGACAGGACAATTTCGGAGCGTGTGCAGCAGGCTTTTAACTTTATACTTTTGTGGTGTTAGAAAAAGAGTTTATGCATCAACCCATCAAAGAACATACTGATACCATTTACAAACAGAAGGAATTTCACTTAGTCTACGAATGTTGTAAGAGGTACAATTGTTGTAGGACAATAGACTACTCGGATAGGGTGAAGTACCTGGGAGTTACTCTAAACAAATCCCTCATCTGGAATGATCACCTTGGTTCGTTGTCCAAAAAGGCCACCAGGGCATTCTATGCCTGTTAAAGGCTCTTGATATACTGGTCATTCAATACTATTGTTAAACCTATGATCATCCAATCCGCCTATTGCATGGTGGCCAAAGGTGGAATAATTAAAGGCGAGGGATACTCTCAAGGGGATCTTAGGCTGGCGTGTATTAGTATAACGTGCAGCGGCACGTGTCCTACGGATGCTATCCGGGCTACGTATCCCACAATTGAATATTTCCGTAATGGAGGCGGCCATTATGGGCTTGACCATACTTAGTGAATTCGGTAGCATGAAATCTTGCAACCTAAGAGGTAACATGAGGATCGCCATTATCTTTATGGACGACCCGATTTTATAGGTCAAAAACAGGATTTTACCGAAACAAGTTTTCGTCAGAAATTTTGACATGATGTTTTTTGGCAGCAGCATGTAAACCAAGCGGTCTTGGGAGCTTGAACTGGAAGCCCAGGTATAGTACACGGATGGCTCAAAGCTCGCGAACATCGACACGGGTGCAGACATTTTTGGACCTAGGTTTCAGCGTGCTCTTCCTATGGGCAAATATCTCTCCATTTTTCAGGCTGAAATCTGCGCCATATGTGTTTGTGCAGCGAAGTGCCTGCGGAGGTGAACGGTTAGATCTCGTAGCTACATTCTTTCTGACAGTAAAGCGGCACTGTGGGCTCTTATGGCCTACGAGGTGTCCATGGGCCATATTGGAGGAAGGATCAGGTTGTGGAGAGTCGGAATTTTCCGACTATTGGAGAAAATCTCGTGGGCAACAGATGTATTTCTCTGTCTAGTGGGTGATCGCGGGAACTACTAGCCCCTGGTAGGAAGGACTTAGGGATATTGACTGGGTGCTTTATTGGGCACTGCGTTCTCAGGTACCAACGATACAAAAACGGTCAATCTGACACTGATATTTGTAGATTTTGCGAATTGGAATTCGAGACATCGGAGCGTGTTCTCTGCGAATGTCCCAGGCTTTATGCAGGAGACTCAGGTCTCTGCGTGACCGCATTTGGAACATTTCACCTGGTAGGATTCTCAGCTTTATCGGTAGGGGAGCTCTAGGCAGCACAATTGGCTGGTCGCGGTGCGAAGCGCCAATTGCATCTAACCTATTCAAACAGGTGGTTAAGTTGATTTCCTAACAGGCACAATGTCGATACAAAAATGTAAAGACCAAAAATGTTCAAACTTTCTAAAAAAAAAAAATTTGCTCAAGTAATAAAGCTCTCACATCTTAAACACAACGATTTCTATAAAGAAATTTTTCAATTTGTTTTAATTATGAAACATGTTCACTAAAAATAATTTCAAATCCCACAACAAAATTGCGCTTAATTTTCATTTACGGTTAGATCTTTTGAACATTATATTTTTGGATGGGACTGCGAACAATTTAGATGGAAAACAAATAGTAACGATTTACAAACAATATGAAAATATAAAATCCCGGATATTATTGAAAATAACAAAAAGTTAAAAATTTGCCGTTTAAAGGGTGGCATAACTAATTTAAAAAGTAATTTTAGTTTTTTACGTAATATCAGCTAATTTTCTTCCAGTAACTTTTAAAAAAATTCACTTAAAAATTGTAAAAAAATACGATCGGCAAAATATTAAGAAAATTGATATTACATACGCGTTTTGATAAAAACTTTTAAATATAAATTGCATTTTTTTAAAAAATGGTCCACAATTATATATAATCATATATGTATAGTTCAAATAAAATATGTTACAACTTAATTTTTTCAAATGTGGGAAAAGTAAGGAACAAAATTTTAAAGAAGGCACCCATAATGGAATTTGTAAATACAAATTCCATAATGAAATTTGTAAATACAAATTCTATTATTAAATTTTTATTTCCAGAGAATTTTTATATGAAAAATTACTATTTACAAACATTTCAAACAAAAAATTGTTAGAAATCGAATTTAAATTTTAACAAATATTTTTAACTACTTAAAAATTTGTGATGACTTCCTGCTGGGTTGGATTGTCTCAATGCTTAGTGGTAGGATAATCAACTCGTTCCTAGGGGATGAAAGTATTAGGGGTACACCGCAAGGTGGGGTGTTGTATCCACTGTTGTGGGTACTAGCTGTTAATTCTATTTTTAGGAACTTTGACCCTAAGAGGAGGAAGGTATTTGCTATGCGGATGATGTTGTGATATTGATAAAGGAAAAGTTTCTTTCAAGGATCATACAGGCGGTTTTGGGGATCTTTCAACCTGGGCCAGAACAAATTAGTTGGGCGTAATTCAACGAAGGCAGAAATAGTACTTTTCACAAGGAAATACAAGGTGGAGAGTTTTGAATTGCCGAGAATGGGCGGTGTTGGGCCGATTTTATTGGATAGAGACAAGTATCTAGGAACTTACCTTGATAGTAAATTATCATGAAAGAAGAATACACAGGAAAGGCTGAACAGCTGTCTTAATGCCTACTAAACGTGCAGGAATTCCAGCACGTATATGTATACACATCGGTTGTAAGGCTCATTATTACCTATGGTTGCAATGAGGAAGAGTAGTTATAGGAAGATATTCAAGAAGGCTCAAAGATGTGCTTCAATTGGCATAACTGGCGCCATTGGTAGCACACCTCAGGCGCCGTTGAGTATAGTTCTAGATTTTCTACCGATTGAGAGGTATGTGGAAAGTGTGTCAGCTAGGAACTTGTTTACTTGTGTACGAGCTGGTAGACCACTGGTATTTCGGACCATAGGGTAACGACTTTTGACTTTGGGGTTACACCACCAATTGTGTTTCCAAGTAGCGACGGGTGGATTTGGTCTGGGCAGCTGTTTGAAGAATGTGCAGTTTTCACGGACGGGTACAAGATGGAATCAGCCACTGGGGCCGAAGTTTACCCAGTGGATGGTGACATAAAAGTGTCATTTAGGCTCTCGGATGAATGCAGTATCTTCCATTCGTAGATCCTGGCGATCTGAAGGTCCACCGTGATGATAAGGGCAATCTACATAGAGGAATCTGTAGTGACAATTGATGTGGATAGTCAGGCAGCACTTAGGGCTTTAAAGTGCCATTCAGTACATTCAAGCATAGTGATGGACTATAAAGGGACTCTAGGAGCGATAATGGAATTCTACACAATCAGATTGTGTTGGTTACCTGGGCACTGCAACTTACAAGGTAATGAGATAGCGAATGTACTGGCATCAGTAGGGCGGATTGCAGGGTGTCAATGGCTATTTGGCCAAATTTGGAAGCAAAAGCAATTTAATTGAATAGGAGAAGTACCAGGTCTTGGGTTTTGTCAGGAGAATAAGCTAGCTATTCTAGATAGCGGTCTCCGGGTCACACCGGCTTATAAAGGATGGTTAAATTTTAAGGGCCGATGTTAAATGTGAACCACACCTAAACGTCAAGTTTTTTTCTGCATTTCATTTGACATTTTTCAATTTCAGACTAACTCAATTTGAACCATGGAAAGATACACAATCGAGCAACGCGTTAAAGTTGTTCAGGCTTATTATGAAAATGGACGTTCAAATCAAAATGCATTTCGTGCACTTCGTAATTTTTTGGTCAGCATAATCGACAAAATGTGTCTACAATCGGGAGAATTGTGGGCAAATTTCAGCAAATCGGGTCTGTGAAAACACATCTGCATGCACGCCCAGTTCGTTTTGCGGAAAACCTGTTGTTCGCGATAGTGAGTCATGAGGTCGGCCAAGCATTTACCGTGAATGGTGTTCGCTGTCGCGAGACGATAACGAACTTATTGTGGCCAGGAATATTTTATCATATATGATTCATGTGTGCTCACATCTGCCCATATACGGTAATATGCCCAAATTTCAGATCCGAGCATATATGGAATAATACAATATATGAATCCATATATGACTATAAATGAACATTTTTACACTTCTAAGAAAATTAATGTAGGGCATGCCAATACCCTACACCAAGTTTAATTTGGATTATATTCCAGGAAGCGGTACAAATTTCGGGAACAGAACTTTATCATGGGCGAAAAAGTTGACTACTGAAGAGAATAAATGCATTTAAGCCAATATCGGGAAGGAGGTTTATATGAATACTTGGTGCAGAAGTGGTTCATAAAGTGGTTCTTAAAATTATAATAAAACTTTTTATAAACATGATTCAAATTTTTTTTTTTTTTTTTGAAAGTTACCCATAGCTCGAAAACTAGGAGAGGTAGACGAAACAAACACATTTTTTGTCTAGTGGAGTTAAAACACATATCGACAATGAAATAGGGCCAGGTCCGAGTAAAATTCCCAACCAGAGGGTCAATTCTCGTTCTGTGATAATGTGAAGTGAAAAAAAAACTTTTCATTTTCGTTTTCATAAGCACTTTTCACTCGAACTTTTCACAAATACATAAATTGCGATTCTCGTATGTATTATGAAAAAAATGTTTCATTCGCACTGTACTCATGAAAATTGTTTAACTGTGTTATCCAAAATTTAAAGCAAATGTCAAAACAGAGAAAAACGTAAACAAAAGTGAATAAAGTTCGTAAAATTTATTTTAAATAATTATATAAAAATATCTGGATTAATTGTATTATTGGATATTACTCAAAGAATTCCGGATGAACAAAGGTAAGACAATGATGTTACAAGCATTTCATTGCAGTAAATAATTTAATAATTTATAGGAATTTTTTGAGAGTGCTGAGACGCATACTTCGTGCTGACCACAATCTATTCGAGATGACAAACGACAAGCACTTCATGGATTTATATCGACTTACTTTAAGTGAACTATATTTGGTGCGTATGAAGTCTAATATTACTTAAAGAAAAAAAAATTCATAAAGAATATAAATAAACTATAAATAAATATGCCATACTTTTGCCATTTTTCACTGTCCCTTTGGGTCCCACTAAAACTGTTAAGGCTCGCCGCTAATTCGTTACCCTTTTCGTCTCTAAATTTGGCACCATCTGCAGTTACAAATCTGTAAATATGGGATTAATAAAAGTGTGATTATGGTTATTAAGCTACTTACTTATCGTTTGCAATGTCCACATGCTTTTCTTAATAATTAATTAAATACTCCTTTTGGCTTTCGCTGGCACGCTTTAATCTTACAATCTTCTCCATGTTTATTTCACTTATAAATAGTCTGTGTAAACAATTTTTTCATATGAAAATATTTTGACAGTTGTTTGCACTGTTACACAAAACAAGAATCGCCAGTGTTGTGCAATCGTGAAAAAAATCTTGTTTCGTTCCACTTTTTTTCATATGAAAACGTTTTGATGTTTCTTTACATTTTTTCACAGAACGCTAATCAAAAGTACTATGAAAACGTGAAAAAACTTTAAATTTCACCGTTTCACAGAACGAGAATTGACCCTCAGATCATATTAGTAATATTTATATGAAACAGTTCCATCGTATTTTTGAAGTGTTACATGAATTTTTTCATAATATTTATGAAATTTATCACATGATAACGCTTTTTCTCTGACCACATATACAAAATATTTGAAGTAAAAAATTTGTGGTGACAACAAATATTTTAGAGGTGGAAACATTTTTTGAGTTAAAAAATGCGAAAGTAAAAAAAAAATTTTCAGTTTAATATAATTTTTTAGGTGAAACAAAGTAATGATATGAAAAAAAAATGTAGGAGAAGAAAAAAATATAAGGTGAAAACTATTTTTTAGATAAACAAATTTTGGAGCGAATAAAATTTTTTTCATGTTTTATTTACCAGACGATACTTTAAAATTGTATTGGTTTCACTTTTTTCACTCATAACTTTGAAACGCGATTTCAAAAGACAAGACATACGGGCATCGCTGAAGATAGGATCAAAAATATATATATACACTATATCAACAATTGTACACCAGACAGTAGAAAAGTTGTTTCACTATATTTCAAAAAATACTTACCCGATTCATATCAACTAAATTTTATATTGTAGTCCAATAAGTGTTGTAAATAATTGCAAATGAAAAATATTCTAAAACAGTTTTACTTTTATTTCTCGCAAAAAAAAAACAAAAAAAACTTCATAAAATTAACTCAAAAATTTTAATAACGAGTATGATGTCCTTTGGCTGCATTACTTCTCGTAAGCGGTTTTTCATTGATAAAGCAAATTTTTGTGTGATGTCTGTTCCAATATTCTGCCATTCCTCTACGATTACATCTTTCAGCATTTGTTTGTTGGTAATTGTATGCTGGCGA
Source organism: Eustalomyia histrio (assembly GCA_949748255.1). NCBI lineage: Eukaryota > Metazoa > Arthropoda > Insecta > Diptera > Anthomyiidae > Eustalomyia > Eustalomyia histrio. The sequence continues at coordinate 84,593,188 of OX456525.1, read as the reverse complement.
ATTTTTTTTTTTCTAAAATATCCCATAAATGTTCTATGGGGTTCAAATCGGGGCTTTGAGGAGGATGAGGGATCACTTCCTTCACGTTGTAAAGCAGCCATTCGCGCACAACCATGGAAGTGTGCTTCGGGTCATTATCGTGAAGGAACCGAAAATCGTTTTGTATACCCAATTTGGTCGCACTTTCTTTCAAATTTTCTTTCAGAATGTTTAAATAATAAAATTTATCCATTGTGGTTTCAACAAACACAAGGTTTCCAACACCTCCAGCTGTCATCGCCCCCACGGAGCACGGAGCCTCCACCATGTTTTACTGTAGCTTTAAGATTTTTTGAATGCAACGCTGTATTTGCTTTCCGCCACACAAATCGTCTTCCATCAGACCCAAAAATATTAAATTTGCTCTCGTCCGTAAAGATAACTGTTTTCCAATAGTCATCTGACTTATTTATATATTTGTTGGCATAGTCTAAACGTTGTTTTATATTCTTCTTGGATACAAAGGGCTTCTTACGGGGAACACATGCCTTATATTGGTTCATATGTAGAAAATTTCGTATGGTTTGTGCACTTAAGGAAACGTTTTCATCTTTTTTAATATCTTCTGCTATTTGCACAGCACTTGTTTTTGGATTTAGCTTCACCACGCGGTCAATCTTTCCCAAACGAGCATCAATAATTTTTGGGCGACCTCTTCCTGGGGTAATTTCAAGTGAATTAGTTTTCTTGTAATTTTTATCACGTATTGGACTGAAGATCTTGCTCTAGAAACATTATCAGCAATTTCCCGTAAACTTTTGCCATCATTATGCATTTTTATTATCAATTTTTTGATGTCAATAGGAATCTTTGTATGATTTTTATCATTTACACTCTTTTTGATAGAAATTGAAATGTACTGGCCAAACAAATCACTTTAGAGTAGTGCAATTTTTTGCTCTATTGATGCTGTACGGAGAAATTTTTGAGTTTGTTTTTTATTATGTTTTGTTTGTTATAATTTTTTGTTGTAAAAGTAAGACATATTTACAGTTATATTTTTGTAATTATTTAAAACAGTCATTGGACTTTTAAACAAAATTTACTTTAGTTAAATAGGGCTTTTACTTTTCGAAATATAATGAAACATGTTTTTAAATAAGAGATTGAGACAGTGTATATACATATTGATTGAGACAGTGTATATACAATGTATATATGTTGATTGAGACAGTGTATATACATATGTATATATGTGAAAGAGGGGACAACAGTAAAAAATATTCGGTAAGAATTATAACTGTCCAATATAATATTAAGGCGTTTTACATTGATTTCGAAATTTGTTTGAGAACTTTTTAATTTTTTTTTTATTTCACTCGAAACTCAAAATTTAAAAGACGATGGCTGCCCCAAAATTATCCGACCTGAAGGTGGTAATAGTTTGAACAAAAAATTTCAGTTGATAGTAAATTTTCAAAATTAAAAACGCTGCCCCACATATGCAGCTAAACAGAAATAGTTGTTACCTATTTTCCCTCCTCTACGACATACCACAGTCTCTTTAAAACTTGGAGGTCCCGCCGCCTTAGGAGACCTCTCTTGTTAGACTTTAATTTCTTCATGTTATAAACGAAGCGGCTATAAAAAGGTCTTGTGACGGAAACAACTTCTAATAACTCTTTATCAGACATTTGTGTAAACATATATTTCTCACGCTGTTATCTTAAGTACGGAAAACGAATTTAAAAGCTATTTTGTGCAAAAATATATAAAAAAAAAAATAAAATAAAAAATACAAACCGATTTTTTGGTACAACCCAATGCTGTTTTCATTCCACCAATAACATAAATTAGTCCATTGCATACGACAACTGCATGATGATGACGTGAACCAAAGGGTATATGGGACAAATGTCGCCATTCCATTGCGCCATGAACATCGAACAAGAGCACATGGTCGCCAAAATTTTTAAATTTATTATTGGCAAGAGCGTTGGTGTTGGTACAAGTTTGAGTATGATGATGATGATGATGACGGCTACGATGGTGAGTATTCATGATGGTATCAATCGAAAGTACACGTTTCCGTTGTTTATATTGTTGTTGTTGTTGCTGTTGATAATGATGCTGTTGCTTATGCTGGCAGTGCAAACAATAAGGATCGATGCCACCAAACACTAGCATTTTGTGATTTGGAATGCTGTCAACGGTATAAAAAAATGAAAATGAATACGTACAATAACAACAATACATACATAAGCACATACACACATATATACAGTAGCCGACAAAAGTTTTATTCAATTTAATCTTATTTTTATGCAACAAAAGCGCAACACGTTTTAATCAGAAACTAATTTTATATTTTACAAGTGTTTCTGTGATTTTAAAAATAATTTAAAAATAATAAAAATACTAAGATATGGGGTTCGAAAATTCGATTTATCAAGTTCCATTTACTCGTAAAAACAGAAATTCCCACATTAATTCAGTGGCAACTGCACTCAGAATATTATGTAGTTAACTGTTTGTAGTTTAATAAAAAAAGTTTTCCGTTACATTTAAAAATAAAGGAAAATACATTTATTTTTCAAAGAAATATCTACATTAACTTTTTTATACATTTATTCGAAATAATTTACTATCATTTAAAATTTTTTTCAGTTTCATTTATTTTTTTCATTTGTTTAAAATTTAATAAAAATTTAACCACAAAACGGAAACTTGTGGTTTATTTGTGTCCGTAACAGTTTTTACAAATTTAAATTTTGTTTGCTGTCTGTTTCAAAAAAAAATATTCAAAAAATTTCACTTTGTTTTTTTATTTAAATTGGTTGTATATAAACAAAATTTTTCAATACAAATTACAATAACTTCATAAGCACACATACATATACAAACACATTCATACAAAAAGTGTTTATAGCTTTACATACATACATTTTGTATTGTACGAGTATATTAAAAAAAAATCGAAAAATACAAAAAGGGAAACAATTTCAAATAAATGAAATAAAAAAAGCATTTATTTTTTAAGGAATTAGTAGGTAAAATGTTGACATTTATTTTAACTGATTATATCATTTGTTTCTTAAGGATGTGTCAGTTAAACACAATTGACTATTTTGAAATTCAGTTGACAATTTCTGAAATACAATTGACTATTCTGAAATACAATTGACTATTTCTGAAATACAATTGACTATTCTAAAATACAATTGACAATTTCTGAAATACAATTGACTTTTTCTGAAATACAATTGACTATTCTGAAATACAATTCACTATTTCTGAAATACAATTGACTATTCTGAAATACAATTGACTATTTCTGAAATACAATTGACTATTCTAAAATACAATTGACAATTTCTGAAATACAATTGACTTTTTCTGAAATACAATTGACTATTCTGAAATACAATTGACTATTTCTGAAATACAATTGACTATTCTAAAATACAATTGACAATTTCTGAAATACAATTGACTTTTTCTGAAATACAATTGACTATTCTGAAATACAATTCACTATTTCTGAAATACAATTGACCATTTCTGAAATACAATTGACTATTTCTGAAATACAATTGACTATTCTAAAATACAATTGACAATTTCTGAAATACAATTGACTTTTTCTGAAATACAATTGACTATTCTGATATACAATTCACTATTTCTGAAATACAATTGACCATTTCTGAAATACAATTGACTATTTCTGAAATACAATTGACTATTCTAAAATACAATTGACAATTTCTGAAATACAATTGACTATTCTGAAATACAATTCACTATTTCTGAAATACAATTGACTATTCTGAAATACAATTGACTATTCTGAAATACAATTGACTATTTCTGAAATACAATTGACTATTCTAAAATACAATTGACAATTTCTGAAATACAATTGACTATTCTGAAATACAATTCACTATTTCTGAAATACAATGGACTATTCTGAAATACAATTGACTATTCTGAAATACAATTGACTATTTCTGAAATACAATTGACTATTCTGAAATACAATTGACTATTCTGATATACAATTCACTATTTCTGAAATACAATTGACCATTTCTGAAATACAATTGACTATTTCTGAAATACAATTGACTATTCTAAAATACAATTGACAATTTCTGAAATACAATTGACTATTCTGAAATACAATTCACTATTTCTGAAATACAATTGACTATTCTGAAATACAATTGACTATTCTGAAATACAATTGACTATTTCTGAAATACAATTGACTATTCTAAAATACAATTGACAATTTCTGAAATACAATTGACTATTCTGAAATACAATTCACTATTTCTGAAATACAATTGACTATTCTGAAATACAATTGACTATTCTGAAATACAATTGACTATTTCTGAAATACAATTGACTATTCTGAAATACAATTGACTATTTCTGAAATACAATTAGAAATGGTGTAGTTAGTTTTCCTAATATTATCAAAGGAAACAAATTAAAGTAACCATTTAAAAAAAATATTGGAATTTTTGTTTCGAGATCGTGCGTGAGTCAAAAATGGCTCACGTGCCCATCTCTAATCTTAACAGTCTTAAAAATTTAGCTTAAAGTAGCTTAAAATATATTTTAAAATATTGTTTGCAAAGGGTAAAAAATTTCGAATTTGTGCTTTTATGTAATAATTTTGTTTGCTGACTACGATACAAAATATCGCAAGCACATTACGGCATAATGGCTTTCCTATCATTGACATTGCGCCCACTAAACTTTATATTAATCGAAGGCACTTAAACTTTTTTTCACTTCATAATAAAAAAAGTTAAAATTTGTATATATCAGTTAAAGTTTAAGCTAAAAATGTCAAAAAATAAACTTATGAGATTTTTCTATTTCCAATAGTAACAAGAAATGTAACTGTGATATTTTGTATTTTTGCAACAATTTCCTTTAATTAGTGTCACTTAGGAGTCCCTTTTAGTATTAGGTCTCAGTAGTAAAATTTTTCTATAATTTAGAAATTTTGAACAAATTTTAAGTAGAATTTAATTCTTTTCAAGGAAAATTTTATTAAATCTTGGTAAAAAAGTGTCTTTGGCGACGTTTTAATTTTAGTTTTTCCTCCAAATAAGTTAATTTTTCTAAATTCTATATGATGATTATTTATAAACTTTTCTACTCGGGCAAACAAAGATTATTTTAGTGTAATTTTACTCTAAAATTTTGCTTTGGGAGCAATGTTGCTACAAAATTGTTCTTTACAGGCAGTTGTCCGCTATTGAGAGTGTCCATTATTTGGAATATTTCACTGTATTTTTATTGACCTACTTTGTGTGTTGTTACTGCCAAAATTACAAGTAAACACCCTTTCTTTCAGTATCTTACCTTTTAAAATCCACAAGAGTAATATTTGATTTTGTTGTTCCAGTTTCCAGTAAATCGTCGTTGTCATTACAACCAACTGCTTTCTTTGTAACTACTCGACCAATATTATTTTCTTTTATAAGTTCGGCATCACTATTATTAGCAATAATACTTTGTTGTTGTTGTTGTTGTGGCTGCTGCTGTTGCTGTTCTTTAATATTATGAACACTACTAACATCAGCCATTATATCACCGTCACGTTCATAAATCACTGTACAATTGGCAGTGGTTTTTGTTTTATTATAATGCAGCTGTTGTTGCAACTGATTCTGTTGTTGCTGTTGTTTTATTTGTTGTGGTTTCAACAATTTCTGATAATGCTGCTCCTGTTTACTTTTTACATTATTATTATCGATTACATTATTGGATGATGATGATGATGATGGTGTTGATATTGGCGGTATTGTATTATGAACGGTATGACAATTGATGTGTTCTTCTTGCACATCCGTTTGTTGATGATTATTGTCATATAAAATGTTTTCCGGTTGTTGTTGTTGTGATTCGTTGGGATATTTAAAATCTACTGGTGTTTCCGTTTCCGTTGTATTATCATTATTTATGGAATAAATTGCTGCTGATGATGGCTCATATTTTGGATGCCCTCGAGGTGTTCTACGCATTGACATTTTACTTTTTGTATTATGGGTTAAATTTTTTTTGCTGTAATCTAAAAAAAAAAAGTAATCAATATGTTTTAAAATTTTACTATTCAAATAACCTCATCTTTTAATGCATATTTTTTAATAAACTATGGTACGCTGACTTTGAATCTGCACTCAAAAAAAAAAGACATGAACTAAAATTTAATCCAAAATTTCCTTTAAAATAGTTCAAAGATTTTCGTCGATTTAAGTCCAATTTTATATAAAAAAAACTTGAAAATTTTTTTTTAAAATGAATAAAAATTCCTAAGTTTGAGTAAAAACTATGGATGGTATCCGATGGTATTATTTGAGTAACGTTATTTTAATGATAACGAGTTTTTCTCTTATTTCGGTAAGGGTATTTTAGGGATAACGATTTTTTCATTTATTTCGGTAATGGTATTTTAGGGATAACGATTTTTTTAGTTATTTCGGTATCGGTTTTTAAGCGATAACGGTATTTTCTATTTTTTCGGTAACGATATTTTAAGGGTACATTATTTTTATTATTGCGGTATCGGTATTTTAGTAATAACGCTAGTTTCAATGCACATCGATATATTTTATCCCATCATAATCAGACTTTTGGGAGATAGATATATGTATGTACAGAGAATATATTTTGAATCTTGTTACTTCACAGCGGCCCCTTGCAAAAATATATATAACTAACACAAACATTTCACAGATGGTTTGAAATTTATTGGCAAAAAGTGAGTATGCCCGATTAAAAAAAAATTACTCTGGCACAATATTTAGTCATTCCAATTTTATATTCCTTAATATCTTATTTGATCCTAAGAATGTCAGATCCAATTGTATCAGATTTTATATATACATCTAGTGTGAAAACTACACCTTTTCCAATTGTATTTCAGAAATAGTCAATTGTATTTTAGAAATAAAAAAAACAGTACTTCCTACGTTTTGGAATTGTAACATTTAATTTCATTATTGTCTTGTATTTTAATAATTTTTGTGTTTTCAAATGCTGAAAGTATAAAGTTGAAATTATCCAAGGTAGATAAAAGCTATGGCGTGACTTTTGCAAAAATCAAAGCGAAGGGGCAAAAAAGCGGAAAATTTTCCCCCTGTATGGTACATAGATTCCTCATTTAATGTAAATGTGCAATTATGCAAATGTGCAGATGTGCAAAAGTACAAATGTGTAAATTTTTAAATGTGCAAATGTGAGTGTGCAAATTTGCAATAGTGCAAATGAGTACATTTGCAAATTTGCAAAAGTGAAAGTTTTTAAAAGTGCAAATGTAAAAATGTGCAAAATGAAAATTGGCAAATTTGCCAAAGTGCAAAAGTGCAAATGTGCACAAGTGAAAATTTGATTGATTAATTGTTTGATGGTTTTATGGATTGATGGTTTGATAGATAGATTAATGATTCGATGGATTGATGGTTTGATGGTAATGTAAATGTGCAAACGTGTAAATGTGCACATGCGCAAATGTGTAAATATAAAAATGTGCAAATGTGTAAATGTGTTAATATTTATTTCTTTATTTCATTCAACATCGCCCAGCCCAAACTGCAGGAGGAAATTTTTTAGATGGCGGCGTTCGAAATCCAGGCAGCACCCGGGCAACACCAGGAGAGCTTCCGGGGAGCACCTGGGGAGCACCAGGGATTCACCTGGGGTGCACCCAGGAAGCACACGGGGAGCACCCGGGAAGCACACTGGAAGCACTCGGGTAGCGCACTTTTAGCACTCGTGAAGCACCCGTTGAGCAGCTAGGGAGCACCAGGGTAGCACCTCGGAAGCACTTGGGGAGCACATGAATAGCACCCGGGGACCACCTGGTGAGCAAACGGGAAGCACCTGGGGAGCACGCAGTGCCGGCATTCGAAATTTGTTGAGTGGCGGCGTTTGAAATTTTTGGTTGGAGGCGTTAGAAATTTTTTGAGTGGCGGCGTGGGAAATTTTTGGGTGTCTCCGTTCGAAATACAGGCAGCACCCCGGGAGCACACAGGGAGCACCTCGAGAGAGAACTTGGGGCACCTGGGACGAACCCGGGGAGCACCCGGGAATCACCAGGGGAGAACCCAGACAATTACCTGGAAAGCAGCCACGGAGAACCCAGAGAAGAACGCAGGGAGAATCCAGAGAGCACCAAGGGAGCACCTGGAGAGCACTTGGGGAGCATCCGGGGAGCACACGGGGAGCACCCGCGAACACACGGGGAGCACCCAGTGGCGGCGTGCGAAATCCAGGGGGCACCTGGGAGAGCAACTTGGGAGCACCTTGGGAGCACCGGTGACCACACTTGGAGCATCCGGGGAACACCTGGGGAGCACACTGTGAGCACCCGGGGAGCACCTGGGGAGCTCTCGGGAGGCACCCGGGGAGCACCCAAAGTTTTTTGTGCGGCGGCGTTAGAAATTTTTGGGTGGCGTCGTTGGAAAATTTTTAGGTGGCGGTGAGCACACGGGAAGCCCCTGGAGAGCACGCAGGGAGCACATGGGAAGCACACGGGGTGCACCCAGAGAGAACCCAGAGAAGCACCCAGAAAGCAGCCAGGGAGCAACGTTGGAAATTTTTTGGGTAGCGGCGTCAATTTTTTAGTTGGCGGAGTTTGAGATACTAAATAGAACCTTACGGTCCGGTGTGCGATTTTTGTTTTTATATAAAGATTTGGCATATAAAAACTCTGAAGAAAACGTTGCCATATGTTTGCCTAATTTTGTAAACAAAGACATATGGTCTATTAATTATTGCGAATATTTCAAGAAAAATAAGAAGCAAATTTGGAGCAAAAAAAATTAAAATTAATTCAATATGGAAGAAATGTATGTTTTCGAAAAAAATATAGAGGAGGTTAAAAAATATGATTGTATTTAGAGTTTACAATCTCCACTATACAAAAACTTCTAATATAACGAAGATTTGTCGGCTAAAATAGCAAATCAAGTTGGCGTATATACTGCAAAATGAGAATAAACACACACAAATTAAACAAAAATGTATATGTAAATACCCTGTAGGAAATGTCGATAGTGTTGACTTTGTCATCAGTACTACTGACTAATTATGCCCCAGCCAACGCTTTCTGCTGTAGACATTTAACATGTGCGTGTCATTGCGAATCTACACAACTATTGACTAGGTGTTGACATTGGAACTAGAGATTCACTAGTACATTTTAGTTATTCTAGTCTACACTTTTGCAACTTTTTACTTGATTTCCGTATTAATTTAACTATGTTGCCATGTTAATTTAACAATGTAGCCATATTCATTTACCTGCCATATTAATTTAAATATATTGCAAAATTAAATAAACTATGTTGTCATATTAACTTAACTGTGTTGCCATATTAATTAAACTATATTGACATATTAATTTAACATGTTGCAATATTATTTGAACTATGCTGCCATATTAATTTAACTATGTTGTACGCACGCGTTTCGCTAAGAAAATGTCAATGTAAATTATAAATATAAACTATTGCAAATGCAATTACTATCAAACATGAAAGATGCGCTTACTCAAGCCTTGAAATTACAGCTTTTTATATGTGCTAAAATCCGCGCTTATTTTTCAAAAAATTAGTGTTTCCAAGTGGGCCACATAGAAATCAAAGCATTTTTTCCATTACAATCCTGCTTACAGGTAAGCAGGGAAATTATTTGCATATTTCTTTGATTTTCTTTTTAAGCTACATTTTAAAAAATTTCGTATTTTATGGTTTTCAATAATATCTTTCAAAAATTAAAAAAAAAAAAAATATTTTCAAACATTTTTGTATATTTTTTTACCAATATTGATTAAATTGTTATTCGAAATTTGGGCATTTTAAATTATTTGAATTGTTCGATTTATCGAATAACGATAAATCGAACAATTAAATAATCTTGTATATACACAATATAGGTAAATATTTGAATTTTGAACTAAAATGTATTTTTACTGTAGTAAAATTAAAATAGTAAAATTTTCCTACTATAAATAAATTTCTTTTATTTATAAGTACTTACCCCTTCCGCTAAGACTTTTGCAACCATCTACACATTGTACACCTTTACCTCGGCTATTTGTTGTAAAAAGTGTGCCCTGAAAATAAAACATAAATGCATGTCTTAATTAAAAATTTTTTGAAAATATTATTATAATTTTAAAACAAAAACTGCAGTATTGGAATTTTTTTAATATGGGTTATCTAAAACTTTTGTAATTTACAAGCTATTTTATGAAATAGTAGTGGACAAAGCCCGGTAGTACCCGGAGTCCCCAGATGATTACCTGTAGTCCCCATTTTATCCATGTTACTCGCCAAAATTCTAAAATGTTCCTTATCAATGAGTTAGTCCATACTTTATGTAACACATTTTTCAAATTTCAGGTTTCTAGCTAAAGCGGCGTAGGAATTTTCAAAAATTTCGTCGGTGAAGATGTTTACGCCAGAGGAGGAACCTACATTCCAAATTTCAACACTCCAGCTCTAGTGGTTTCGGCACACCATTAATCGGGGAATTCTTTCCCTCTTAGCCTTTGTACCAAATTTCAACTTCCTAGCACGAAAGATTTGGTGAAGCCGTCAGTGGTATTTTCAAAAATCCCGTCTGAATGGATATCTATGCCGGAAGTGAAACCTATAGGTACTAAATTTCAACTTTCTAGGTGCAGCGATTTTTGCAGTCCGTCAAGGTAAAAATGTTTACGCTAGAGGATGAACCTTTATACCAAATTGTACCTTCCTTACCTCCAGCGGTTTTGGCAGGCCGTTAAGGAAGAGAATTTCTTGCAAGTTCGTTTATCACACTGCGTAGACATCTCCTCAGACGGGATTTTTGAAAAATCCTTGGGAAAGTGGCAAAAAGGGGAAAAGGTCTCTCTTGACGCGGACAAAGTAGCGGGCTTAGCTCGCTGTCGTTTATATAACTATTTGATTTGGTGTACAGCGTTTTATGATTTTAAAACAGATTTTAATTGTTTTCTTTTTTTTTTCAAAAGAAAATTTTTCTTATTATTATTTAGTTATCATGGAGAATACACAGAAAAATTATTAGAAACAAGCTGAATGTAATGCATTTTCTGGTGCGCTACGACCTTCATCAACATTCTTCGTGTCGTTGAAAGTGCCAATTACAATTTCTTTTCCATTAAAAATGTGGCTCAGAGTGTGAGAGCAGAAGTAAAAGATATAATGAAAATGCAGTGGCTCCAATTTAGAAAATAGACTCCTACAGTGCTCTATTTTAAAAACACCCTTAATTAAAACTGAACTGACATGGTAAGTCCCCATGTCTGGCCAATCTTGACCTAGATTTACTATACCAAGTTGCTGTAGCCATTAATACGGCCAAATATAATAATATTATGAAGTTATTGAATTATATTCCGCCAATCCACCATGAGTTTTATAAAACTATGAACCAGACGACTATTTAACTGAACTGGAATCTAAATAACTTTTTTAATAATAATTCCTGAGTGCCCCGGTAGGCTAGTTGGTAGCGTGCTAGCTTATCAGTGCGGGGGTCGTGGGTTCAATTCCCACCAGAGGCCCTGGTCTGTTTTCGCTACAACGAGCCGAAGGACTTTGTTGCTAGTGCTCGGTTAGGGTATTAACATATAATTTGTAATTATATGATTAATAAATAAAATAAATAAACAAATGCAGGTATAGAGGATCCAAAAATGCTTGTTACGAACAGTTCAAGTAATACCTAAATTTGCAATTGAAATGAACTTTTTGTCACTTGCACTCCTTTACTTCTGAACCCCCCCCCCCCCCCCCCCCCACCCAATTATTGTATATCATTCTTTGGAAAGGTATTCAAATTGATGCAATTTATGCTGATTTTGCAAAGGCAAAAAAAACTCTTTAACATTGGGTTTTATTCAAATGTCCTTAGTTGGTTTCGATTTTACTTAATTGGCAGACATGCAGTTGTCTCTGTTGATGGAGTCTGCTCTTCTTCTTCTACACTTTCTTCAGGTATTCCGCAGGGTAGTATCTTGGGTCCATTGCTATTTGCTTTGTTTATTAATTACATTTTTCATTGCTTCAAAAACTCGCAAATCCTTATGTTCAAGCCCATTTATACCCAAAGGGACATTTCTGATCTTCAGAATGACTTAGGGTAATTATGTGGTCAATATTGGTAAATGTTTCTGTATGACGTACCATAGAAGTCTTCCTATTTTATTTTCTAAGTACAGAATGAAAAGCCATATTTTATCCTTAGTGGATGAAATGTTCTAATTAGGTGTGGTTATCTGTGGCTTATTCGCTATCTGCTTTCATACGTCGAAATTCCGACAAACATTTTGACCATTTCACCAAAAAAAAGTTTTATTTTCCTCTTTTGTTGGATCAAGATTGGAATATGGCTCTTTATCTGGAGCCCCAATGCTAATATTCATATTAGCCGCGTTGAGAGAATACAAAACAAAATACAAAAATAGTGCCGTTAAAAATTTTTTTTCCACAAAAAGTTCGTTTTCCAGAGTTCTTTTTTTCAACAAAAAAAATCCTAAAAAGTACTTGTAAAAATAAGCACTTTTTGCAAAAAAGTACTTCTTGTAAAAATAAGTTTTTCGAGTGCTGTTTGCTGAAAAAACTTTTTTAAAAAAAATAAAATACTTTTTAAAAAAAAAAAAAATGTTTTTAAAAATAAATTACTTTTTTCAAAAATTTACTATTTTCAAAAACAAGTAATTTAACAATAAAATACTTTTTTCAAAAACAGTACTTTTATAAAAAGAACTTCGATTTGAGAAAGGGAGCTCAAATCGAAGTACATACTTTTTATAAAAGTACTTTTTTTAAAGTACCGCTTTAAAAAGTACTTTTTTTAATAAGGTACCATAAAACTCCTAAAAAACTATTGCTTTTATATTACTTGTGTTTTTTTTTAATACAACAAAAACATATAAGTTAAATTTTCTTTTGAAAATGCCACGGTCTTATTGGGTTAGTAGTACGGCGTTTTTACACAAAAGCTCCAAATGAGTTAAAACTTTGAAGAACTATTAAAATTGTTGCTGGCCGTGGAACAACATGTTCCGAAAAATACAATAGAATTCATACAGTATTGCGTTTTCCATATATTTACATAAAAATGTCACGGAAATAGTCTAGACAATAATTCTATCAAGAGCTATACAAATTTTTGCTGGTCGTGGAACAAAAATGTTCCGAAAAACACAATAGAATTCTGAAAGCACTTCGTTTTCCATAAATTTACATAAAAATGTCACCGTCTTTTTCGGTTAGTAGTACGGCGTTTTTACACCGAAGCTCCAAATGAGTAAAAATAGTCAAGATATAAATTCAACCAAAAACTATAGAAATAATTGCTGTTCGTGGAACAAAAATGTTCCGAAAAACACAGGAAGTTCTGTTTTGCAAAAAGTACTTTTCTTAAATCTTTTTTTTTTTAAACTCTTTTTCGAAAAGATACTTTTTCAAAACAGCACTATTTTTGCAAAAGTGCAAAAATAGTGCTTTTTACAAAAGTACGCACTGGCTTGTTTTACAGGTAGACCGGTCTATCCGGTCAGACCAAAAGACCGGGTGACCGTAAGACCGGGTAAAATAATCGGCCGAACCGGTTAACCGGCCATAATTGTATCCATAGACTTAAATAAATTATTTGCTTTACCTCGGACATTTTCTTGAATTCATGAATGTTGAATCAAAACGGCTTAACAAACATTTTTGTTAGCAAAATTTGTCCATAATGCTTGAAGATACCGAATACAGACCAAGTAAAATGTTATAAAAAATGTTTAAAAATCGCTTGATTTGACGAGAAAATAGTTTTATTTAAAGTTGCAAAAATGATAGTTTTATAAAAAAAAATTATAGTTGACAGGAAAATAACATTTTTTGCTGCTCCTACACACATAAATATTTAATAGTCAGTTGTTTTATTTAATTTTTTTGTGAAAATTAATATTCAGTTGATGTAACCCTATGGAAAAAAATTCAGTATGGATGACGATATACATTATGACATTTCTAAATATGATGCGGCTCTTTATGATTTTTGGAAAACCTCAATGTAGCCCTTGGTGTTAAATACGTGCCCACCCCAGATATATAGAATAAAATTATAACATTAACTACATTATTTATTTAAACAAATTTAACATACTAGATTTGGATCAAATGATTTACAGCATTGAAATGATTTATCAACTGTCTCCGCCATTTCCAAAGTGCGCCAATAATCTTTACCAATTGTTTGTATCATTTCTAAATATTCCAAAAATGATTTATAAGTTACATATTGCATATTGGGACACTCGAGGCGATGATGATAACTGCATTTCTTATCGAAAACCCATTGACGTTGACTGGGTAATAATACCAATTGAGAACATTGTTGAAAATTTAAAAATTCTTCACGATTTTCGCCATTACGTAATTGAGTTGAAGCGTAACTAAATGGATAAGAAAATTAATTAAAATAAATTATTGGTTGGGTGGTAAAAGACTTTAGACAAAACATACGCTAATCCATCAAATATAATTTGCTTGACTTCCGAATGGTTTACAATACGATCAATTTCTTGACAATCGGTATTTTTAGTTAATACTAATAGAAAACAAGGAGATATTAAACTAAATCGTACACATTTGATGACATCTAACATGTGCTCTTTACGTTGCTCCCAATTGTTGCTAAGCCAACGTACGACGGACATAAAGATCTAAAGTTAAACAAGGGAAAATTATAGAGTAAATTTCACATAAAGGGTATCGAAACTTCTTTTGACGAATCGGCTTCACTAAAAACGAAATAAAAAATATCATAATTGTTCGTGCTGAAGAGAACAATGAAAAATATGCCCTGAGAGGAAAATTCACTCTATATATTAAACTCTTTTTAGGAAAACTTTTTATAAGAGCACATCATTGAGAATTTTTTAATTTATTTAATATTGGAAGTAATTCAATCATAATCATAGGCTAAGTAAGTTGTGTGGGTAGTAATATCGATAGTTTAATTATGCGGCAAACCTAAGCAAACTACTCGAAATGTATCGAACATTTAATTTTATTATTCTCTCTCGTTTTAATGATTTCGACTAAGGACATTTGATCAAAAGTGAAACATTTATTGTCAGATGTTTTAAGGAATGAAATGAAAAATTGTGTTCCACATATCCTGAATTTTCTTTAAAAGTGGCACTAAATGGAACTCACCCCTAACCAAAAGTGGTACTTGTGATCAGGTGGCCGATAATTGTATGTTCAAAATAAGCCATTACCAAAAGTGGTTGTATCTAAAAACAAATGAAAGACTGAGATGATTTTTGAACAAGGGAAATCCCAATTTAAATGTCTCTAATAAACAGAACGCGTCGTCGTTCCTGGCTCGATACAGGATGATAACAACACCAATCGTTTTGTACCCCTGCATAAGGCAGTCTTAAGGTAACTTACAGAGGGGTCTGGTCGAGACCTAAATGGGAGTCGTGCCCAAGCAAGACGTCCCTTTTCGGTCAAGATGCAAAAAATTTGTATTTCTAATCTTCCAGCTAACAAATAAAATATTGGTATTGTAAAGAATCTAATTGGAAATGGAAAAACTTTGGGCATTCTTTGAGAATGTGCTGCAATGCCAATGGACATGAAAAAGTTCTGACATGAACAAAGAGTTAAGTCACTTTTGAAATGTATTACAGTCATGTGTATGGGACCAAAAACACTCTGATGTTTAAGTTCTCCCCCACTATCAGAAAGCCACCTTAACAGCATTTTGGCAAGTGACATTTGTTCAATTACGTGTAAAAATTAATGATCATCATTTGATAATAATCATGGGTTAAAGAGATACAGAAAACCGTTATGTAAACAATGTAGCATTGAACGTTGTTACGGTTTGGGATCACACGTTATTTTGTAATTCGTACTATGAAATTGTTTGAAAATACTGGCATAGTAGACTGTCCGAAAAATGGCCGAGTTGCCAAAGCCGTAAAGAATCGAATTCTTCGAAATTCATTCTGTAAGCAGCAAATATTGTCTTGGAAATTGAATAAATCATTGGTAAAAAAAAAAAAAAAAATACACGCATCATTAAATATAACTTGGAACTTTAGACAAAAGATACACCGTACATCTATTTTGGTGGCTTTAAAGCAGTGCTGTTCATTTCATGGGACAATTGTCCCCTTCTCTCTCTAAAGTGTAAAGTGTAATAAAAACAAAAATAACTGTCTTGTTACAAGATCACACAAAAATATATTAAAAGTAAAAAAAAAAAAAAAACAATAAAAAAAAACAATAAAAAAAATAAATACATAAAATTCTTTTACAATAGTAGTGAAGATGATGATACAAGCTGGCAGGTTGTAACAACAACCAAAGCACAAAAAAGTCATCTAAGTGAATCCCCAAAAACAATTTTGAATAAAAGAAGAAATATAAACAATAATCAAAACAATAATAGCTTGTTAACAGTTAGTAAAAATAATGCACCTGCATTAGATTTAAAAACACAAACAATATTAATTATAAGCACACGCAAACAAATGTTAACAGTAGAAGCTCAAATAATATTAACAACAATGATAGCACTTCCCATCATACAGCTTTTACAGGCAATAATGAAAATTATAATAGATTTTCTGCTTTAGTTAATAATGAAGAAGAAAATGAAGAAATCGAATCAGATGATGAATAAACTTCGAAAATTAATTTACCAAAGCCCCCACCAATAATTATTCCGAATGTTGCTGATATATCAGCAATGATAAAAAGTTTCTCAAAAATAATTTCCTCCTCATCATTTAATTACAAATCTCTAAGAGACGGACAAATAAGGATAATGGTTAAAGATGTTCAATCATATCGAATGCTCGTTTCTTTCTTAAACGATAAAAAAATTATATTTCATACATATCAGCTAAAACAAGAACGAGCCTATAGAGCTGTAATCAAAAATCTACACCCTTCAACACGAGAATATGAAATAAAAGATGCCATAGATTCTCTAGGCCACAAAGTTCGAAATGTTTCAAATATACATAGTAGAATTTCAAAAGAACCTCTTCCAATGTTCTATATTGATTTAGAACCAAGCCCAAATAACAAAAATATATATGTTATCAAAATTCTTAATAATGCAGTGGTCAACATTGTCCCACCAAAGAAAACTAATGATATTGTACAATGCCACCGATGCCAAGAATACGGACATACAAAAACCTACTGTAAAAAGAAAGTTAAAAACCAATATCGTTAATAGACGTAATTATGTTAACTTTGATTATAATAAGGAAGATTATCCATATCTAAATAATAATACAGCTTATGAAAACACTAGTGAAAATAATAACATTTCTTATTCTGATGTTTTGAAAAATAATCAAAAAACTTCGTTTGAAAAGCTCGAAAACTTAATACAAAATCAAATTGAATTAACAAACAAGCTTTTAAGCATGATGACAATATTAGTAGCAAAATTATGCAACTGAACTTGAATATTGCAATATGAAATGCTAATGGGCTTTCCAACCATAAACAAGAACTCGAGCTCTTTCTTAAACTTAATTATATAGATATTCTTTTAGTGTCAGAGACACATTTTACCAGCAGAACTTTTTTTAAAATCTATGGTTATGAACTAATAACAGCCAACCATCCTGATGATAGAGCACATGCTGGGGCTGCAATACTTATTAAATCAACAATTAAATTTGAAACTCAAGATGAAATAAGAGAATCATATTTTCAAGCTGCTTGCATTAAAGTTAAATACGATTCACATAGCATAATTTTCTCAGCCATATATTTTCCTCCCAGATTTTCAGTCAAATGCCAAGATTTTCATAATTTTTTCAATAGCTTGGGGCCAAGATTCTTCGCTGCAGGAGACTTTAATGCTAAGCATCCATGGTGGGGATCTAGACTAGTTAATCCTAAGGGAAGTGAGCTGTATAAGTGCATAGTTAACAATAACTACTCAGTTTTATCGACAGGCAACCCAACGTACTGGCCAACGGATCCAAGAAAGATACCCGATCTCCTAGATTTTGCCGTTTATTCTGGAATTTCTAGTCAATTGCTATATTTAACTGATGTTAACGATCTTAGTTCTGACCACACTCCTCTTATAGTTTGTTTTAACACTTTCTTGCAATCAGAGATTTATAAACAAAAAATTCTTACTGCCAGAACTAATATTAAATCAGTTGAAACTTGGATAGAAAGAAGTGTAAATCTTAACATCTCTATTTCATCTCCAAAAGAGTTAGATGATGCAGTTGAAACATTTAATCATGTAATTCATGAAGCCGGGTTTCTTTCAACTCCAAAACCAATCCAACGAAACCATAATCAAACTTTTATCACATCAGAAATAAGAGGCATGATAAGAAACAAAAGAAGACTTAGAAAAATTTGGCAAAATAGTAGGAATCCGAATGATAAGCAAATCTTTAATAAAGCGGCTAAAGATCTTAAAATTGCTCTCTTTGAAATGAAAAATGAACAGCTTGGAAACCTTCTTAGAAATCTCAAGCCGGTAAAGAACGGGAACGATGAGTATAGCTTGTGGAAGGCAACAAGATATATAAAGAGACCTGCTAAAAGAAATACACCAGTAAAAGATATTAACGATGTATGGTGTAGAACAAATAAATCTAAGGCTGAAGCTTTTGCTTCTCATCTTCAAGTTACTTTCCAGCCTAATACACACAACTTTTGTGATGTTGAAATACAAGAATTTTTGGATAGTCCTTGTCCAATGGATTGGCCCGTTAAACACATTCGACCTCGTGAAGTTAAAGAAGAGATAAAGAAACTTAACTGTAAAAAATCCCCTGGTTACGACAGTATAGATGGACAAGTAGTCAAAGCCCTTCCTAAGGGGGGTATACTATTTCTCACATTGTTGTACAACTCTATATTGCGACTAAATCACTTTCCCTCGCAATGGAAATGCGCAGAGATTGTAATGATAAATAAACCAAACAAACCAGAGAATATTGTAACATCCTATAGACCAATTAGTTTACTGGTAGTATTCTCCAAAATATTTGAAAGAATATTGTTGAAAAGATTGTTACCAGTCTTAGAAAAATTTAACATCTTACCTGAATATCAATTTGGTTTTAGGCACAAACATGGTACTCCAGAGCAATGCCATCGTATCGTTGCCTTTATAAGAGATACACTGGAAACTAAAAATATTGTTCAGGAGTATTTTTGGATGTACAACAAGCATTCGATAAAGTTTGGCACACTGGGTTATACTACAAATTGAAAAAACTACTTCCAACACCTTTTTATCTACTGCTAAAATCTTATTTAACAGACAGATATTTTTACGTTAAAGTTAATGATGAATTCTCCAAAATTTATGAAATCAAAGCAGGCGTACCACAGGGTAGCGTTTTAGGACCAATTCTCTATACTATATTTACATCAGATATGCCAATAGCTGAAAACGTACTTGTTGCAACATATGCAGACGACACTGCAGTACTAGCTTCTGATATTTGTCCAAACAATGAATCAAATATTGTGCAAAGAGAGCTTAATGCAATTGAAACTTGGTTAGACAAATGGAATATTAAAGTCAATACTGACAAATCCCTACATATAACCTTCTCACTACGACGCGGCAATTGTAGCAATGTATATATGAATAATAGATTAATTCCTCAAAGTGATTGCATAAAGTATTTAGGGATGCATATTGACAGAAGATTAACATGGAAAACACATATCAAAGTAAAAAAGCAGCAACTAAATATCAAAACAAAGCGACTCTTCTGGCTATTGGGCCCAAAATCTCAGTTAAGCATGGTAAATAAAGTTTTGATTTATAAAACCATTTTAAAACCTGTCTGGACATATGGAATACAGCTATGGGGAACTACGAGCAATTCCAACATCGAAATCTTACAAAGGTATCAGTCAAAAACTCTAAGGTCAATTGTAAACGCTCCCTGGTTTGTATCAAATAAATCGATTCATGACGATGTCTTTATTCCAAAGATTATAGATGAAATCAGAAGATTCAGTGATAACTATTTGGGGAGATTAAGTAACCATATCAACCCGTTAGCTATAGCCCTACTTGATGACACAGAAGAAGTTAGAAGGCTTAAAAGATTTCATATCCTAGATTTGCCGTTTCGAAGTTAGTTCCTTATTATCTTGTAATTACGTACAAATTTGTTAATATTTTTTAATTTTTTACTATCCTTATGATTTTATGAACATTGTTGTTCTCAATGGAGTTCAGCAATAATGTTATTTGTTTTTATTGTTATAAAATTTACTTATTATCCTTAAATGGATAGATTGTAAATAAAAGAATTGAGAAAAAAAAATGATAATACAAGATCTATAAAAATCTTTACAGATCGAGTCCGATCTTTTATTACGATCGAATGTATTTTTTTTTTCCTACCAAAAATTGCATTTTTTTTAACAGGATAACATAATAAATCCAACATATTAAAGATATTTTATTAATATGTAAATACAATGAAATCATTAATATTGATTGAAAAAATCTACAACTTTTTGTTTCTTATACAATAAAAAAAAACCACCCTTATATATGTATTTATTTTTTTCTTTTCGAAAATCAAATTATTGTTTAATTTTTATTTCTTTAAAACAGTTTTACACAAAACATTACAAGATTCATATTTTCAAAAAAAAAAAAAAATAAATTCATACAGATACTAACACTGCTATTAAGCCATTGAACATTTCTTACAGTGCAATTCTCATTTTCTCACTAACCCAACTACATATTTATTTTTGAACAGCACTGCTTTAAAGCAGAGATCCCAAAACACCGCACATGTGCGAATGCTCTCACACAAATTAAGAGAGCATGAGAAGATAATTTTTATTTTTATTAAATAAAAACATTTAGTCTCATTTGAGCTTTCATGTGCGCAGGCTGTGTAGTCGCTTGCTGCTTTTATTCAGGGTTGCCATTTTTATCTTATATTATTTTTATGACCAGGTTGTGTAGTCGCTTGTACTAGACAACACTGAAATTTTTTAATGTAGAATGGGAGAATGCCTTTTTATTTGCCGAAAATTACTTCGGCAAAGCTGAGTGCTTATTATGCCAACACATTTATTTTTTTGTTTTAAAACTTGTCCTTTTTATAATTATGAATTATATATACTCATATATTAAAAGCTTCTGTTTGAATTCTTTTGAAAACTAGTTTAGTTTCAGCGTTTTCTTTTTTTTAAAACTTAAAATATCATATCTGAAATTAATTTATTATATACGATTTGAAATACATCGGAGAAATTTATTCTGATTTGGTTTACAAAACAGTTTTTTTTTTTTGTTTATTTTTGTAATAATAAAATTTTATAGAGAACTTTCCAAGCTTTTATTAAATGTTTATTTTACATTCACTGTTTGTTTGAGTACAAAATAAAATGGGGATTTGTGTAGATTTGTTCGAATTTGTTCGGAGAAAAAAATAAATTACGCTCAAAAACAAACTACCAACACAAACATAAATGTGAATGTATGTGTGTGGTGATCACTGCTTTAAAGCAGTGGTCGGCAGAAAGAGAGAATATGTTTGTATTCGTGTTTTACACCGTAAGAAATTATTTTATCTTTCTAGATAAATAAATGAATAAATTAATAAATTAATTAATCGATAAGAGAATATCCGCATTCATTGAATTAAAATAGTTCATGTTTTTGTTTTCTCTATTATAAAAAATTAAAATAATTCATAATAATGATAATAATAATTTTTTGATTGCATACAAGGCACTTTGCCTCATTAAATATATTTCAAAAATAAAAAGTAATCTTCCCACTCAACGTTCCACATTTTTAATTTAAAATGTAAACGAAAAATAAAAAAAATAACTACCTAGTACTTTCAATTATTCTATCACACGGTTTTTTCTTCATAAAAAACAAACAACAAGAGGTTTTTTAATTTTTTCTTTTAATTTTGGTTTTTTAAATATTGAAGAATATAAGAAAAAAAATTATTCAAAATGGCCGCCATTTGCCTTCCAACACGACCGAAGTCTGACCGGCCAATCGTCTATTGCAGTACGCACGACCTCCATGGGGAAATTGTCCACCGCGCGGAGAAGTGCACGCTTAAGCGATTCCAAATTTTTGTGGTGAGTAGTGCAGGCCATGCCTTCTAAAACGGACCACAATTTATAGTCTAAAGGATTCAGGTCTGGACTACCCGATGGCCAATCATCCGTAGAAATAAAGTTTGGTAAATTGTTTTTTAACCAGTCTTGAGTGGTTTTTGCCTTATGGGCTGGGACAGAGTCTTGTTGAAAGGTCCACGGCTCGTTTTTGAACAATGTGCTATTTAATGGCTTCACAACCTTTTCTAAAACGTCAGATTGGTACATCTTTACCTTTTTCGCAGAAATGAAGCTTGGTGACCCCATCATAGGCGACTCCCCACCATACCATCACAGAAGCAGGATGGTGACCTCTCTGAACTCTAGGAACCAATTCATTTGCTTGCAGAGATGACTGAGTATAGACTCTATCATTTTGTTTATTGAACGACTCCTCCACAGTAACAATTTTCTCGTCAGTAAACATAATTTTTCTGTGGCGGTTTTTGGCGTACTGGCGAATCAATGCTTTTGATTTTTGCTTCCGTTTCTGTTTTAACGCCGCCGCAAGTAGATGCCCTGTGTGTCTTTTGTAAGCCCGAAGTCCCAAGTCATATTTAATGATGCGAGAAATGGATACCTTCGATATATTTATCTCCCGCGACATTATTTGCTGATTTCGATAAATTCGATTCTGTACAGCTTTAACGGCTCTGGGAGTTCGCACAGAGCGCGGACGGCCAGATCTCGGACGGTCTGCTACTCCACCAGTATCCCCAAACAGTTTCACAGCACGATGAACAAAACTACGACTAACCCCGAGCGGCTGCAATGTTCTATAAATGTCTCCAGTTTCCATTCCACATTTTTTTATGCCAATTACGACAATACGGTTTTCAATATCTCCCCATTCTATAATTTAAAGTAACGCACGAAAAAAACTTTTTACACAAAAATGAAGTTTAAATGCTAGTTGTCAAAAAACTGCCAACATAACGAGAGTATGTTCAGTGGATTTCTTACAGTGGGGGCGACTAACATTGTGTCAGTAATTATGAAAGTACTAGGTATAATAAAAAAAAAACAAATTTTTGGAGTGTACTTTATTTCTTCAACAAAGCGGCATATACAGAGCAAGCTCTGTTGAAAGTTAGCGTACTACTGAATGAAATAATTGTATTTTTTGTGCTCTTAGCTGTGAGATTTGTAGACATTCGTGTTGTGTACGTGTAAATTGCCAATTGTGTTCGGCCCCTGAGTGCTATGAGTGCCGATCACTGCTTTAAAACATAAACGTGAGCAAAAGAGCGAATTTGTCAGTACGCACACGATGCCGCTCAAGTATTAAAAAACGTTCTCTTGTATTTATATGGGCAGATTACAAAGGTTCGACATCTTTTTTAATTGTTTTTTTTTGCAATTTCAATGCAAATCCAATTGGTTTTTAGCATATTTCCCAATTGGATTAAACAAAGGTTTAAAAACAGAGAAATTTGCTCAAGTTTTGCAAAAAATCAGGGGAATTCGCTCAATTTTCCCCTGTTTTCTCTCTGCATCCAAAACTTTGTATTATGTATAAAATGTTATAGACTTACTTGCCCAACCCACCCCAACGTATAATGCCCATCGATGAATTCTGTTTGCTGTTAAGAAAATTTGCACTACCTATTAGTCCTTCAAAAAGTTCATCTCGCATCTAAAATGGCATGGTGGGGAGTCGTCGCATCGCCAAACTCCATTTTTGCGAAAAATTAGTTAAAGCTTCGGCAATTGTTTACGAATCTGTGGTGTCCCAGCTAAAGGACTTCGTACTTATCAGCCTATCTTTTTTTAACTCTTGAAAAGAACTGCTTATAGATAAGCTAATGGAATGACTTATATTTAAAAAAAAAATCTATCAAGGCCTTTTCTAACGATTTCAATAAAGCATGGAGAAAAAAAGGACAGCAGTGGGCATTTTCTATGTTCCTGTCTGGCTATGTATAGGCAGAGGGTCTTGTAACTCACCTCAATTTCAGAATTCACACCTATAGTATTTGAACTCAATAATGTGCAAATCTCCTTAGCATTCAATGTTAAAAATTCTTTTGAAGCCACCAAAGTCAGAAAAAATTTACAAATACGCATTAACATCATTTGTTCCAAACTTTCCAAGCCATAATTTCGAGCCTCCAAGTATAGCAAAAAGGCAGTATCTTCGCGGAAACAGACATTACCGAATAAAAACCAACATTGATTTATTAGTTCCTTAATGCGCAAAAAGTTGGCAGCATTAAACAATTCCAAAATACCCTCACGTTGCACCAAAGGTTCCTCGGCCAACATCCAATCATAAACCATCGTAAATGCAGCGGGTGTAATTTTATCTTCAGGCAGTTGAATCAATACCTCCGTATTGCATTCCATAAAGAAATCAGAATAGCATTGCAAGACCATCATATGACAATTGAAGATAACACCCGCAACACTTATTTGTACATTAGGTTTTATATAATTGTCAATCATATTCTTAAGAAGCTTATACAAATTCTCCTTAGTTTTTGGCATATTTTCCAAACCTTCCACCTCATTAGCTGTAAAACCCATTTCCACAAGGGATTTCTCTTTTAATAACGGTTTTATTTTTAAATTTTCCATGCCGGACAATGATAATATTTTTATTTTTTTAATTTTCCTTTTTCAGTGTCTGAAGACAAAAAAAAAATAAATTTACCATCAATGGAGTTGCGAAAAAAAAAACTCCTAAAAAGAATTCATAGGATTTCAAAAGGATACCATATTTAAAGCCCATCATCTTTCACCACTTTGCATTTCTCCGCTATCACTAAAGAGAGCAACACATTAATTGAAAAAATTTCCAGTGTTGCTTCTCTTTAAAAAGAAAGTAAACTTGAGCTTTCAGATGATCGGCGGACAAATTATAATCCTTTTAAGTCCTATATTTACTTTTCATGAAGAATTTTATTTTTGTCAATTGAGCTTTCTAGACAAGCCATCCCTCCTGATTAATATTAACTTACCAAATTGGAATTTTTGATACTCAAATACAGCTTGACTAGATGATACTGAATTTTCAAAATATAAACTAGAATTAGAATTGAATTTAAACATTCCAATTTCTTACTTCCAAAGCATCTTAGTAGTGTGGTGTAAAATGTGTTGAAAAAACCGCTAACAATGTAAATGAAAAATAAAAACTTAAAAATAGAAAATATGGAAAATTTTTAAAATTTCTAATATTTTTCCATATTTTCTATTTAATTTTTTTTTTCATTTAGCTTGTTAGCGGTTTTTTCCACATATAATAATTAAATTAAACCGTTCTATTATTAAAGCGTTCTATAAAAAAGAAAAATTATTTTTAAAATTCGTTTGTTTTAATGTTGACAACAAAATCTAAAGTAATAGAAAATTTAAAATATTTACTGAAAATGGGTTGTGGAAGAGAAAAAAAAATCGAAAAGTCCAAGCCAGTGTGTCAGTTTGTCGATAAAGCAGTTTTTTCTTTTGTCATTGTTTTTCAGGTGAAAAAAATTTACTCGGCCACAAAATGTAATTAAACTTAGGATTTGTTTTTTTTTTTTTTAATTTTATATAAATATTCCATAAAAATTTAAGTAGATATAGACTTGCTACTTAAAAATTAAGAATGTATAAAAATGCTGCCAAGTCTTAGAAATTATTGGCTTTTCAAATTATATTTGTTTTCAAAAAATAAAGCAAAGTCAGGTAAGTAGGGATAGTCGTTTTCTTTACAAGTAGTTATAGATATAGATACAAACAAAACTATTGTAAAAATTAATATTTTTTTTATAAAAAAGTTTGTTTTGTTTTCTTCGATCTTCTTGATTTATATTTTCGTTTAAAATGAGCTTAAGATCTTTTTTATAAAAAAAAATATTATAATTATTTATTTATCCTAATATTTCGTCACCACAATTAATTAATTAACGGCGGATCAATAAGTCTCTAGTAGTTATATGAAATGCAACACTGCTCCCATTAAGTACCACCTGTTAATAGACTACTTACTGAGCAAGTTCCGTCATTAACTTTGCTCTATCTTACTTGGTTTTCGAGATGTTACAAAAACATTACGATTTTTCCATTTTTTTCCAAGATTGTCTATTATAACTTCAGTAGGCCAAAACCGTTTATTTCACTCAGTTTTTAAGATACGTCCTCGTTCCAAAAGGCTTAGTTTTTGAACGAAACGTGATTTTAAAATCCAGCAATTATTTGGTCAATCGAGACCCGGTATTAAGGTTTTGGGGGTGGTCGTACCAACTCGCTTAGATTTCGGGATGTTAAAAAAATTTAAAATTTTTCCATTATGACTTATTCTACATAAATGAATGAAAATTTATAGTTTTGGTCACAACACATGCCACTATCTATGGTAAAAACAAAATGTAAACCTACTTTATCGTTTCTTGATACTGACTTTTTGGTATGTAGGTTAAACCTCCAATAAACTGACGATGTACCCTGTGTGACGAACAGTTAAAGTCTCAGCAGCTAACTGGTCATAGTGAAATTGAGGTTAGGACCCGGTAATACTTAAGCAACAGTTAAATTCAGATTTTAGAGCGGCTAACTTGTTAAATAACCAGGGTAAAATTTTAACAATTGATATTTTAATATAAATTTGGCATTCATAACCATGGTTAGGCATTAAGCATTGCTTATTCTGAGATAAGTTACCAGATCTAAATCTGATACATTTAGATCTGCTAACTTATCGCAGTCTCAGCTAATTGTGTCAAAGGAGCTAAATGTATTTATTTAAAAATTGTTTTATCCTAAAAAAAAGAAGGAGATTATACAATTTTTAGGGGTTTCAACTTACAAAATGGGGACATGAGCAAAAATTTTCTGGCAACACTGATTACAGCTGTTGATGACACAGCACAACATATGTCAATTTTCATCGTTTTCATTAAAATTTCTACTCCGGCTGTATTTGTTTACTTGCTTTCCTTTTTATTTATTTTTTTATATCCAAAATACAAAGTGCCTTGTTTACACACAATTTAAACAAAAATGTTTGGATTTATAAAACATATATTTAAATTACAATTCTTACTAATCATTGTGGCCATTTTAGCGGGCATCTATTATCCACAAATACTCAAAGTACTAAATGAACAAGTTTGGTTTTTTGGTGGAAAAACTGTAGACGTACACTTTGAAAGTGCACAAAAGCAACTGCAACCGGGAGAAGAAAAGCTTTTTACCAAAGAAGAACTGTCGAGATTTAATGGAGAAAATGAAACACCCATATATTTGGCTATTCTCGGACGGGTGTATGATGTTTCGCAAGGTGCTAAACATTATGGACCAGGATGTGCGTATAGTTTCTTTACCGGACGTGATGCTTCTGTCTCTTTTGTTACCGGAGAATTTGAAAATTATATAGAAGATAAAGCGGATGATGTAGTCATGTTAAAATCCTCGGACCTCTTAAGTTTAGCCAATTGGCAAAAGTTCTATGAAAGTGATTATATTTATAAAGGAAAACTCATAGGACGTTTTTATGATAGTCACGGTCTACCCACAACATATCATCATAAATATTTAGCGCTGCTTGAACAAGCCCAGGATGCCAAAGCCATTAGGGAGGAATTACGAATTAAATATCCCGACTGTAATATCGAATGGTCTAAGGAGAAGGGTTCTCATGTTTGGTGTACTGTAAACAGTGGTGGCAAGGAGCGTGATTGGGTCGGACATCCACGAAAACTTTTTGAAATTGGAAATGACAACTTTAGATGTGCCTGCATACGTCAGAAGGATTTAGATACTACAGACGTAATGATTAAACCTTATGATGAGTGTGAGCCTTTAGCTCAAGAATGTTATTATCATGTTGATTAGTAGTGGAAAGTAGATACGTTAGTGATGTTTTGAAATTAAGAATATTTTAGAAGAAAATTACAAATTTTATGTAACTCATGTACTTAAAGCATTTTTATATACAAATATATATAAAAGATTTTACAGATTTTTTTTTTACAAAAGAGTTTTTGTTTTAATTTAAATGTTTTTTTTAAATAATAATTTTGCTTTTTCCCCGTAAAATGTATCTAAAAATATTCAAGTTTTTAGAGAGGACGGCAATTGAAGTCTCTGACATATAAATTAAAAAATTTACACAAATATATCCACAAAATCGTAATGATTTTATAATACGTACCGGAAATAGATTCTGTAAATGGCTTTATAAAAATTAATGGAAGCGGCATCACAATGATGGTAAAAAAAACTTTCTGAAATTTATATACCGCTATTAAGTGTTGTTGTAAAAACACAATATTTCTAAACCAAATAAAATATTGATAACCTTACGCCAATTTTGCATTACGAATTTTTATAAACAAAAAACGATGAAGTTAAATAAAATTTTAGATATTTTGTAATAAAACAATATAATTTAAATAAATTTTTTTTTTTTGCAAAAAAACAAAATGATTTTGTTGAAATTCGAGTTAATACAGGTATTTTTAATAACAAGTTTCGGTATTACTATCGGCTATCAGTTTAAAAGGGTTTTGAAATGGGTAACCGTGTTAAAAAGGTACCGGTTGTCAACCTTGATTTTAATTTATTCATGAGACTGTTTAGTACATTTGTTATAACTATGAAAAATATTTTGAAAACGTTCAGTTAAAAGTTCAACAAACTTTTTAATTTAATCTCCACAATAATTCAAAATCTTTTTTCGGTTTGACACGTTGAACAACTGTCGAATCGTGTGTATGATTTTGATCCTGGAGCTTTCAAAATTGGAGAAAGTAAAATAAACTAATAACTAACATAAAATTGGCTTTATACGTACTAATAATAAAAAGAAACAAAATGTTAAAAAAGTAAACAAAAATTTCAAATAAAATAGAAAACAATATGAAATAGTCGATAAAAAGTTACATTGTGTTTCCATATGACGTTTATCGAGAGACGATAGACATAGTATATGTTTTTTTCTTATTTAGAGAAGCGCCACTCGGGAAATTCTTCTTACTAATTATTGTGTTGCTGTCTTTGGTGAATAGTGGTGAAAGATGAATTACCTCAAATATTGCAACACCGTAATTGCACAAGACGATAAATTTTAATATAGTTCCCCGAAAGATTGTTGAAGATTCTGTGCAACAGTCCAACGTGCTAACCATTACATCAGAACCACACCATGTCGATGTCGCTCACGTAGTAAAAAACGTTCTCTTTTTTCATATGGGCAAATTACAAAGGTGCGGCATCTTTTCAAATTGGTTTTTTTCATTTCATTTTTGCGATGCCAATTGATTTTCTTTGCAAATGCAATTAGTTTTTTGCAGATTTCCCAATTGGTTTTGAAAAAAGGCTTAAAAAAGGAAATTTGCTAAAATTTTTGCAGAAATCAGGGAAATTCGCTCAATTTGCTCTCAGTTTCCGAACCTTTGTATTCTGTATAAAATTTTATTTGGCCGCTGCCGGCGTTGCATTCTCTATACTTATTCTTCCTCTATGATCAGAACGTATTCCATAAATTTTGTTTTTTAATTCGTTTATGGCAATAATTGATCTGGCAACACCACATTAATGTCGTCTACGTTCATCTATAAAAGCCAATTTATACTATGCAATTGATTCCGAGCAATTTTCTTAATTCCCTTTTAAAAGTTGCTTCCAAAGTTATGTATTTTTTATACGGTGACTTTAATTTCACGAAAACTGAATGTGAATGAAGCAACCAAAATAGAATACATATGAGTGTGAAAGAGAGATAACAAAACCATGCACGAAAAACGAAAACCGTGCCTTTTTTGTTACCCCGTTCGCCACCAAACAAGAATTGCACGCAACAATTGCTTGCAAAAAAGTCACCGTGTAAATTTGCTATTAGTGTATTTTAGTTAGTATCGGTTTATACACAGCAATTTTCTTAAATTCTCTTTTGAACTTGCATTCATGTTCACATTGTGAAATTCACCTTTTTCAATTTTAATATCTTTTCATACAATCTCAGAATTGCTGCAATTAGAATTTATGTGTGTCAACTGGGACTTACGGCACGTTATAGTAGATCACGTTTACGTGTCGGTAATTCGACCTTCTTCTGTTTTGTTTGTTTTCAATATAAAATATGGCAACATTATAACATTCTGTTTTTTTTTTATAGGAAAATTTTTGTGTTTTAGTTTGTTCACAATTTTTTTTAATAGTTTTACCAAAAAGTGCCTTAAAATTTTTATAAAAAATGTTTTAAATATTTAAAAAACCAATGTTAAATATATAATATATAAAAAAATTACAAAAAAATATAATCATTATAATATAAACACTAAAAATATGTTAGGGAATACAAGACAGGCGTTAAAACAGCAGAATATACAACAACAATGATATATATAAAAAAGCAACAATAACAATAATTAGTGTTGTACACCGAAAAAAGAAACGCAACAATAACAAACAATATTGGACAACAGGAAATCAACATATTACCATAGATAAAACAACAACAGATAACAAAAAAAAACTGAAAAGAACTGATTTGAATAGTAATTAAAAAAGTGGTCAATTTGTAGAACAGATACAAACAACGACAGAATATCACATCAAAATGATGAATTGCTTTAGTTCTTTAAGTGTTCCCACATTGGGTGAAATGGAACAGATTATATGTATGTTAGAGCGAGGAACCATTGTCACCAAGTTGTATGCTAAACAAAGGAGACCAGAACAAAGACGATTGATTTTAGTACGTGAAACACGACAATTATTATGGTCTCCCGTTACGGCCAATACCCGTATGGAACATGAAGGCTCTTTGGAACTAAGAGAAATCAAAGAAATTCGAGTTGGCAAAAATTCAAAGGAATTTCGTAATTGCGCCGATGATGCTAAACGTTTTGAATCGGGCAAATGCTTTGTGGTACTTCATGGTAGTGCCTTCAAATTGAAAACCTTCTCAGTGGTGGCCTTATCCGAACAGGAAGCAGAAAATTGGGTCAAGGGATTACGTTATATGGTACAGGATACTATAAATGCTTCCTATCCGCTGCAAGTGGAACGATGGTTAAGACGAGAATATTATGCCATAGAAAATTCTGGTCATCAATCTTCCAAGGAGGGAGGTCCAGTAACGGTTAAAGATTTTAAAACCTTCCTGGCCAATATTAGTTGTAAAATGACTACTTCCAAGTTAATGGATTGCTTTACTGAGGAAGATGTACGACGGAAAAATGATTTACGTTTCGATGATTTCGCTAGACTGTATAGAAAACTAGTACAACCTTCTGGCTTTCTTCAAGAGCTTTTTCATACTTTACCAGGTAAAGAATTTGTCTACTCCAAAGATGGTGAAATAGTTTCTTTAAGGGAATTTGAAAATTTCCTTTTGCAAGAACAAAGAGTTGTTATAGCACGTGATAATAATGCAGTATCAAATTTTATACGAGAATTTCTCCAAGATATAGAACGTGAGGTTCAAGAACCTTATTTTACAATCAGTGAATTTCTTGACTATCTCTTTTCCAAACATAACGATTTATGGGATAACGAATGTGATCATCTGTACATGGATATGAAGCAATCAATGTCTAATTACTGGATAGCTTCGTCGCATAACACCTATCTTACGGGTGATCAATTTTCATCGGAATCCTCATGTGAAGCTTATGCTAGAGCTTTACGCATGGGTTGTAGATGCATAGAATTAGATTGTTGGAATGGTCCCGATAATCTACCATATATATTTCATGGTCATACTATGACTTCGAAAATTAAATTTAAAGATGTTATAAAAACCATAAAAGAGCATGCATTTGTTACATCAGAATATCCCGTCATATTATCCATTGAACAAAATTGTTGTCTGGAACAACAACGTAGTATGGCTCAAGCTTTAACAGAAGTGTTTGGTGACATGCTATTAACACAACGTTGCGATCGTTCCGAATCTCAACTTCCATCTCCTCATCAATTACGTCGAAAAATTATATTAAAACATAAAAAATTACCCGAATTTGATGAATCTACCTCATCCATCACTTCTTCCAACGCATCCACAAGTACTTCTAACACTACATTATTAACTTCGACAGGCAGTCGTAGTTCAATTTCTGGCCCTGGTGGTATCGATGATCAAGATGGTATGCGTAATGTTTTAAAAGAGGGTTTATTATATTTTAAAGATCCGGTAGATAAGACGTGGAATCTGTATCATTTTGTGTTGACACAACAAGAGTTGATTTATTCATCTGAAACAGATGATACGAATTCAACGGCTGGTGATGATGAAGATAATGCTGCTTGTGTTTCGTCAACGAATACTTTAATGCCAAAAGTTAAGGAAAGTATGATGAATGATGAGTTACATTTCGGTGAAAATTGGTTTCATGGAAAATTGGAAGGTAATTATTTACAAACAAA
This sequence comes from Eustalomyia histrio, assembly GCA_949748255.1. NCBI lineage: Eukaryota > Metazoa > Arthropoda > Insecta > Diptera > Anthomyiidae > Eustalomyia > Eustalomyia histrio. The sequence continues at coordinate 84,560,645 of OX456525.1, read as the reverse complement.
ATTATGGTGGTTGTTGTTACTGTCCACTAAAAAAAAATTTATTCAAAATTTTTATTAGGTATGAACATTTTAGATCAGTTCAGGGAATATTTTAGGCAAATTTCGTTAACATTTTGTTAACAACAAATTTAAACAAATTAATGGCCTGTTTATCTATTACGAAAATAGTTTAAAGGAAAGATATTGACAATAAAATTCGTAAAACAAAATTGTGTTATTTAAACTGTTGTAAAAAATGAAAACAGAAATGGCATTGGCGTCAACCAGGTTCGATTCCTACAGAGACAATCAGTCTGAAAATTATAACACAAAAATAATTAATACATTTTAACGGAAAATCACTGATGACGCCTGTCCAAAAAAAAAGAAGCAGAAACTAGCTAGTCTGATTGAAAATTAATAGTTTTTACAATTTTTAGAGAAAAACGTTGTATTCCTCTTCTTAACCTCAAAACCCTTACGTCAAAAATTTGTTTATATATTTATATTTTAGAAAATAATTTAAAAACATATAACGCTTAAACATTTCGGTTAAAAATAATTTAATAAAAAAAATAAATAAAAAATTTGCGTTTACATCTGCATCAAAATCCCCAGATTTTTATATTCGTCACTGTGAACTGCCCTCAGTTCACTTTTTAAGATTGAAAATTAAAATTATTTTAAAAGTTTGTGTGAGAGCAGTTTTTCAGCCTGGAGTTCTGTTTTTATTTTTATTTATTTTAAATTATTTCATTTATTAAGGTGGCCGACATGAAGCTGATCAACTTTTAGAAGCTTACAAACATCTCGGCGATGGCACATTTTTAGTACGTGAATCGGCTACATTTGTTGGAGATTATAGCCTCTCATTTTGGAGACGTAACAAACCAAATCATTGTCGCATAAAGCTAAAACATGAAAATGGTACCACCAAATATTATCTAGTAGATAATTTTGTCTTTGATTCCCTCTATTCACTAATTGTCTATTATCGTAAAAATATGTTACGCAGTTCAGAATTTTCGATAACTCTCAAAGAACCCGTACCACAACCTAAAAAACATGAATCCCAAGAATGGTTTCATCCACATACGACCAAGGAACAAGCTGAACAAGTTTTAATTAAATTGGAGGTGGGATCATTTCTGGTGCGTCCATCGGTACAAAGTGCCAATGCCTTTGTTATATCATTTACGATCAATCGTAAAATAAAACATTGTCGCATCATGCAGGAGGGGCGTTTATTTGTGGTGGATACAAATCAATTTGAGTCATTGGTATCGTTAATTAAACATTATATGCGTAATCCTCTATATCGTACAGTTAAACTTATGTATCCGGTTTCACAAGATCTACTTAAACAAAAACTCTTGGTGTGTCAATCGTCATTGGATCATGAACATGGTAATGGTGATTTTAATGATGCCTCAAGTTATATGGATCCTAGTCTAGAGGATACGGTTACCTGCAAAGCTTTATACAGTTACAAAGCAGATAAACCAGATGAATTATCATTTCCCAAACATGCCATCATAACAAATGTACAACGAAATAATACAATGTGGTGGAAGGGTGATTATGGTGGCATGAAACAGCGACATTTACCGGCAAATTATGTTAAGGTAAGATTCAATTGTTAAATCAGAGTTTCTATTACTTTATTAATGCGGAAACTTTAGATGGATTTTGATACAGAAAATATCTCGGACTCTTTACAAATTTTGTTACAAAAATTTTTTACATTCTGAGATATTTTTTATAGAAAGAATAACTTACGATTATCAGAAATTTTCTATAGGAAAAATATCTTAGGTTCTAAAAAATTTTCTACAGGAAAGACAGGAAATTTTCTATAGAAAAAAATCTTAAATTCTGAAAATATATGTAATATACTGAAAAAAAAATATTACAGATTCTAAATAATTTTCTACAGGAAAGACAGGCAATTTTCTATAGACAAAATGTCTTAGACTCTGAAAATATTTATTTTACTAAAAAAAAATATTACAGAATGTAAATAAATTGTCCTCAGAAAATACAAGAAATTTATAAACAAAACATCTTAAGTTGTGTTTACACTTGGCCTTAAATTTCGAGATTTCGCTTAAAATCTTGCAATCACGAGATTTGGGTTTGACAGCTGATAGCCATGTAAACAAAAATTTTATAAAAAAAAATTAACGAAAACTAAAAAAATTAATAAAAGTAATCAGAAATATGAATGCTTAAAAAAATTATTAATGTATTTATGCATCTAGTGTTAAGACAGCACAATCTGAAATAGAAAAACCGAAAAAAGTTCCCATCATTTAGTTAAGGTTCTTATTCAATAACAAATGCAAATTAATTATTCGCAAATATTACAAAACAGGATGGAATTAAATTAACACATAAAAGGTCTGTGCGAGGTAATTTTGTGTAGTCAGGAAAAATGAGAGTAAGCAAAAAATTCTCTCACAAAACCATAAAAAAGCCCAAAATACTGCGAACGCACAAAACCACATTTCATACCCAAAAATAAACGTCAAATTTATTCATACTAAAAAACAGCGTAATTAATAAATACAGTTATGTGCGAAAAAATAGGGACACTTGCATCCAACAAATTTGAAGTAAAAAAACACACATACATTTTGGAAAGAAACTAACAATATTATTTTTAGATTATAGTACAACAATAAATCTTCATTTTAAGCAACAATTCAAACTTTGTTGTTGCAATTGAAAAAAACAACATTTAAAAGTATTATAATTTCCTATAGTCGAATGTGAATAAAAATAGGGACAGTAAGAAAATTAAAATATTATTAGTATTTTATATTTTTTTAATGGAAATATAATAGTGGTCATTGTATCTAATAGATGGAAACATTTCTTTATCATATTTATGTAAATAAATGTACCAAGTATGGAGCCAAGGGTGGAAAAGGTATGGGATATAGAAAATCGGAACAGATTGCCATATGCACGAAATTTTAAATTTTTTTTTGTGCCAGACTACTTCGTTGGTATTGCTTATCAATTGTAAGCTAAACAAAAGAAGACCTGATCAATATTAAGTCCTTAGAAAGGTGATTTACTATCGAAAATTGGAAATTATTTACAAATTTTAAAGAGCATCGAAAGTTAAAGTTTGTTTTTTGGGATTTTTCAATTCACATTGCAATAATTAGTTGAAAGTTTTTAAAAGTAGACGTGTTTAGCTAACTGAAGGCATCAATGTTTTTATTTTAACATTTATAGTTTTTAATTGTCAGACGTTGAAAAATGTTTTTGGTAATTTTAATTCTACTTAATTCTTAAAATAGTCTAAAAATACCAAAAAAAAAATCGTGATGATGCAAAATATGATTTAAATGCATTTAATATTTTAAATGTCTTACTTATTTGATAATAAAATTAACAAACAAGAGTTATTTGATCGTTTATCATTTATAATCCGGGTGCTTCGACTTAGGAATATAGTAAAACCGTACATATAATTTACTTGGTCTTGAATTTAAAATTACAAATCGTAGAATAAATCTCTAAATGTCATTATGTAGCTAAACACTTCTACTTTTAAAAACTGTCAACTAATAATTGCAATGTGAATTAAAAACCCACAATAAACAAAATTAATTTTGCGATCCTCTTGAAAATTTGTAAATAATTTCCGATTTTCGATAGGAAATCAGCTTTCTAAGGACTTAATAGTGATCAGGTCTTCTTTTGTTTGGCTTAGAATTGATAAACAATACCAACGAAGTAGTCTGGCACAAAAAAAATTTGAAAATTTCATGCATATGACAATCTGTTCCGATTTTCTATATCCCATACCTTTTTCACCCTTGGCTCCATACTTGGTACACTTATTTACATAAATAAGATACAGAAATGTTTTTATCTATTAGATACAATGACCACTATTATATTTTAATCAAAAAAATATAAAGTACTAATAATATTTCAAACCATTTTCTTACTGTCCCTATTTTTATTCACATTCTACTATAGGAAATTATAAAACTTTTTAATGTTGTTTTTTTTAATTGCAACAACAAAGTTTGAATTGTTGCTTAAAATGAAGATTTGTTGTTGTACTATAATCTAAAAATAATATTATTAGTTTCTTTCCAAAATGTATGTGTGTTTTTTTACTTCAAATTTGTTGCATGCAAGTGTCCCTATTTTTTCGCACATAACTGTATATTTAAAATTGCAAATATATATTTACATTTTCAAATGTATTTTTCATTATTAAAAAGGAAAAGTTGTTTATAGTAAACTTTTATTTAACTTAAATTTTTTTTCAAAAATGCAAAACAGTTAACTTATTAGCAACAGCTGATGATTTGACAATTTTACCATTTTACCCAAACAAAAAGTACGGGTAAGTTCTGGTAAAAAGAGAAACACAATTACTCTCTCATGAACGCTCTCATTTCCCAATTTTTGTTACAAGAAACGCTTTCTGGTAAGATTGGGTTCATTGAAACAAATGAATTAGCACTGGTTTTAAGCCTGGAATTTTTTTCATGTTTATTTGTAAATGTAATAAAATAAGGCTCTTTTTAATTTCTTTTGAGCATAAGGTTACTTTTTTTTTTAAATAAAAATATTATTCGGTCTGATTGCGTTTGGCGTTGTCGATATCGACAGTCAGGCGTTTTTACTAAAAAATTGTTATAAAAATAGTCAGGCTGATTATTTATTTTTCATATTTCGCTTGTCCATTGTGTAGCATCTTCAGGAAATAATAATGACAAAAAATAAATAAAAGGTTAAAAATAAAATAAAGTTCTAATAAAAATAAAGCTTAATTATTTTTTTCGCATGTTTTCGTTTTGTTTTTTTCTAAAAATGGCGCTTGAAACGTTAAATACCCTACAAGAAATTGATGACTGAAACTAACACATAAACAAAATAAAATATCTGTCATTTCACTCTTGCAAGAGTGAAACAACTAATATAAATTGCATTTTTTGTTGTTAAAAAAATAAAGTTTCGGTCAAGTTTTTCATATTGTCTTTAAGAACTTGATAGAAACTTTGTTCTACACATTGACGGGTATTCCCGTCAACACTACCAGTCAAATGACCGGTCATATAACCGATCTTATTCTTGTAGGTTAGTGTCACAAGCAAAAAAAAACATGATAGATTGTTTCTAACGCAGTGTTGATTAGTGGGATTTTCATTAGATTTTATTTTATTTCAGAAAACTATTTATTTATTTATTTACTCAAATATTCAAGAACCAAGCCCTGTGGGCCAAATATGGTTTGCATACTACTAAAAAAAAACAATTTAATATTAAAAAAAATATAAAAAATATTTCTACAGGTTGGTTGAAAAGTTCCTGCGCTCGAAATGAAAGAATACTGTTTTTGTTACCAAATATATTTTTTTATTCAATATAATCTCCTAGAAGCTTAATACACTTGTTCCAATGATCTTCCAATAATTTTATCCCATCCTTATAATGGTTTTCCGGAAGCTCTGCAAAATAACCGTCTACGGCTGCTATGGCCTCTTCATTCGACGAAAAATGCTTTCCACGAAGGAATTGTTTGAGATTTCTGAAGAGATAGTAGTCACTGGGAGCCAAATCTGGTGAATACGGTGGATGTTCAAGCAATTCGTACTTTAATTCTTTGAATTTAGCCATCGTCAAAACAATTTTGTGAGCAGGTGCATTGTCTCGATGAAAAATGATTTTTTTCTTCTTTAAACTAGGTCTTTTCTCACGAATTTTTTCATCCAGCTGATCCAAAAGGCTGCAAAAATATTCAGAGTTGATTGTTTTACCTTTCTGAAGATAATCAATCAACAAAATTCCTTTTTCATTCCAAAAAACTGATGCCATAACCTTCTTTGCTGATCGTTGTGACTTCACCTGCTTTGGAGCTGAACAACCAGCTTCAGTCCACTGTAAACGTTCTTGTTTCAATTTAGGATCATGGTGGTAGATCCAAGTCTCATCCATAGTTATAAAACGACGCAAGAAGTCGGTTTTATTCGGCTTAAAAAGCTCAAAATTACGCTGAGAAATTTGTTATCCAGATTTTGTTGAATTGTTAATGTGTGCGGCACTAACTTTCCAAACAGCTTTTTCATACGTAATTCTTCATGTAAAATATGGAGTACTCGTTCGTCTGAGATGCCTATGGCATTAGCAATTTCACGCTTAGTCAAACTTGGATCTTCACTAACCATATTATGTACCTACTCAATGATTTCTGCTGTGGTTGCAGTTTTTGGTCGTCTTTCGCGTGGATCGCCTTCAAGGCTGGTACGACCACGTTTAAATTCACCAGCCCAAAATTCAACGGTGCGTTTTGATGGTGAGGACTCCTTATACACTTCTAACAATTGTCCATAAATTTCCTTTGCTTTTAAACCCTTCAAAACAAAGAATCTAATGACTGCACGATATTCAATTTTTTCCATATTAAAAAAAATCAATGACACATCAACTTCAAATGGCTTGTAAACAAAGAAAGAATTGACAGAATGACTTGCAACTTTGCATGTGTTCTCAGGACAGTTATACCAACTTGAGAATAAAAAAAGTTGCAGCTAGCAGTGCCATCTCTTGGTGAGCGCAGGAACTTTTCAACCAACCTGTATATATATCTGTATATAAAATGCCTAAAACTAAAATAATAACTAATATATAAAATAAAATTTAAAATAAAATTTAAGGTCCATAATGTAACAATTAAATCAAGGAAAAGATAAAATTACAGTTATCAGAAATTAGAGAGGGTGTAACATACCGAAATACTGCACTAATTTGCATTTAAACGTAGCCTTTGAAAAAACGGCATTTTTAGGCTCTCTAGGTAGCTAATTCCAATTTCTAGTTCTCCTCACATTTCGAGATTTTCATTTGTATGAGAAATCTCGAGATTTTTATGAGATTTGTTCCGAAATCTCATTTTTTGCGAGATTTGAGTGCAGATATAAACGCAACTTTAGATTTGTGTGAAATTTTCAATATAAAAAGAACTCAGATTCTGAGAAATTTTCTATAGATCAAATATCGCAGATTTATTTTTTTTATTTATTTATTCAATAATAATACAAAGCCAATAAGACCAAAAACTGTATTACATAGTAATAATCCTGAGAAGGAATACTTTAATATAAAAATACATAAAATCAAATAAATAACAATATAATCTAATATAATATAATACAAAAAAAAAAATAAAAAATATCTTACAAGGAGAGTCTGTTTGTGGAGGAGGTTTGAAGAGAAAAAAACTTGAAAAAGTAATAAACATATCGTCCCTAATTGATATTTAGGTGGTTAAAATGATTTTTAAAGATACTTTCTGCAAGGTTTGTTTATACTTTTAGTACTCCATTTGAAAGATTTTAAACCAGGGACTGAAACCGAACTCAAACCCAAACCATTTCAGGTTCGCTCTTTATGAAAACTTTAAACCCAAACAGGTTGAACCCAAAAAAATTTTAACCTGGTTGGGGTTCAAAAATATAAAAAAAAAATATTCTGGCTGTTCATGGCGTGAGAAATGTAAATGTCACCGCTGCGATTGATACCTCAGTTAAAAGTGAAATTACGAAAAAAAAAGACAGAGAGCCTTTTCAGCCTTGAAATTCATTTTGTCATATGTTCCTTTTGTATATATGTATATAAAAAATTGTTGCAAGTGTGTTGTGACTTTATAACTCACGAACGGTCAAACCGAATTCTATAGGGTTCGATTAGGGTTTGTTCGTATGGCCGTGCAAATGGTTTATCTAAAGTTTGCACGAAGTCGCGTTCGTGAGTTATGAGTTTTCATGTTAACATGTGATTTTGTCCATATAAAAAAACAACAACAACAAATATGTAAATAAATAAAAAAAAAACAAATGAATTTGATTTAATGTTAATATTCATGCATAGCGAAGCACGCCAGGATCCGCCAGTTAATTATAAAATTAAACATTTCATTAAAAATAAATAAATAAATTTCCTATTAATAAAAGATTTATACTTTTTTAAATGCTGAACCAGAACACGAACCTGACCATTTTATTTCGATTAACCCGAAACTAAACCAATTTTTTCAACGTTTCAGTTCCTGTTTTAAACAAAAAAAGATATACATACGAGGCATTTTTCAAAATGGGTCAGCTTAAAAATTTACACATGCATATTTTTACTTTACCTTTTATCACTTATGCAAATTTTCTATAAAAAAAAATCTTATATTTAAAGAAATTTTCTGCAGAAAAGTTGTCTTTAGATTCTTAAAAATTTTCCATTAAAAAAATGCATTATGTTCTAAAACGGGTTTTTTTGCAGAGAATACGAATATCTGTTCTATCAAAAAAAAAAAAATATGTCAAATTCTGAGAACTTTTTTTATAGAAAAAAAATGTCAGATTTTGAGAAATTTCTCCTAGAGAAAATATTTTTTATACAAAAGTATAATAAATTCTGAGAAATTTTACTTTATATTAAAAATATTTTATATTATTCTTTTAAATTAAGTCTAAGATCGTTTTACAAAAATAATGATTACTTTCTTCTTCCAATATTTCGTCTCCACATTGGGTGACTTCTTCAGGGAAATAATATAATTTTCTCAACAAGAAGAAGTCACCCAATGTGGAGACGAAATGTTGGAAGAAGAAAATAAATAATCATTATATATTATATAATATAATATTGAAGATCGAATGACAGAAAATAAATATATTAAAAATATCTCTAAAATTCTGAAATAATTATCTATGGAAAAATATTCAATTTTAAGTTTTCAAAGTTATTTTTTAGTAACAGTGAACTCTCAATAACGTGAACTAATTTTTACCAAGGCAGTTCACGTTTTCGAGTTTGTTCACGTTATCGAATGCCAAAATATGGAAAAAACAACAGCATCAGAAATGATATTTTAATAAAAAAAAATGTTAAACACGTATAAAAAAACAAATATTTTATTAAATTTTAATAACAAAAAATATATATGCAATATATTCAGTTCACTTTGCATGTGATAAACAAAAAAATTATGGTAAATATCACAAAAAAAAATAACAAAAACTAATAAAAACCTTTTTTTTATTTATAAGGTAAAACAAATGTTATAGGAAAAAATCGGTCATCTTTTTTTGGTCGACCATTTCATTTTCAGCCCATATTAAAACCTTGTCGAGAGCTTCTACAGCTTCCTTTGGGTTTATTTAAATTTGATGGTAAATTTTAAAAGGTTTTTCTTTTTCCGCTTACTGGCAATTTTTTTGTTTCGCATGCTAAGGAACCATTTATAAAGATTTTTTACCATTTTCGGGAGTTCAGAAGCACGTAATGTTTTCCACTTTCCGGTACCATAAGGAGTATTGTTTACACGATTTGTTAATTCCCAATTTTTCTTTAAAATCACCATATTTTCTTGCCAAACTACTGACACTATTACCTTTTTGCAATAATCCAATAACACAAACTTTATCTTTCAAAGAGAACACTTTATGTTTTTTGATGACATTTTTCACTTTCACCAATAAAAATTTTTAATCACTTCCAACATTTACGTAACAATGTCAAAGAACAACTAACAGGTCAAAGCATACATATATACACGGCTACAAGTAAGAAAATTAACGTTTTTACATAATCAAACAAGTGAACTTTTAATTCGGATATTTCCAAATTTAAACTTAGCAATTTAAAAAGTAACGAAAAATAAAAAAAGTGTTCACATTTCAGAGCTTCCACATTTTGTTCACGTTTTAGAACGGTCTGTGTAAAAATAAATTTGTTCACGTTTCTGAGACATTCACCTTTTCGAGTGTTCACGTTTTCGCAAGTTCACTGTATTAATTTTTTTTTTTTTTAATTTCAGGTTATTGATTCTTCTTGTGACGACTACAACAGCTTTAATGATGAATCGAATAATGAACAATTTTCACGTACTGATTCTATTGAAATTCATGGAGCTGTCGCCTCGCTATTCGAATCTAATGAAGCTGGTATTGTGCTAACTTTACAAATACAAACACCAACTATGCAAAATTCTTTTGTAGTAGGATTTGATAATCAAGAAATGGCCTACGATTGGTTCAAGGCCATACAAGAGGCAGCTTTAATAGCCAATCAATTGGCAACGGAAAGGCGTAAGAAGGAACGTTCAGCACGAGTGGCCAAAGAAATGTCTGATTTAATTATATATTTTCGTAGTGTACCATTTCGTGAACATTCTTGGGTATTTTATGAAATGTCCAGTTTTCCAGAAACAAAAGCGGAAAAACAATTTCTACAACAAAATACTTTATTATTTTTGGCCTATCATCGTCAACAAATAAGTCGCGTTTATCCAAAAGGACAACGTTTGGATTCTTCGAATTTTAATCCGGTACCCTTTTGGAATGTTGGTTCACAAATGATAGCATTAAATTATCAAACGGGAGATAAGGCAATGCAATTTAATCAAGCTAAATTTCGCGATAATGCCCAATGTGGTTATTTACTTAAACCCAAATTTATGCAGGTCGAGGGTTTTGATCCCAATAATCCACTAACCATTAGTCCATTGGAGGAGAAATTAGTAAGCATACGCATTATAGCAGCTAGACATTTATTCCGCGCTGGTAAATGTAGTAATCCTTTGGTAGTGGTTGAAATTGCTGGAGCTAACTTTGATTCGGGTATAAAACATCGCACAAAAGTTTGTGAAAATGGTTTCAATCCGGTATGGAATGAATCTTGTGAGTTTTCTGTACGTAATCCGTATTTTGCATTGTTGCGTTTCGAAATACAAGATGAGGATATTTTTGCTGAAACACATTTTATAGCTCAGGCATGTTATCCATTAAATTGTATACGTACCGGTTATCGTAGTGTTGTTTTGCGAAATAAATTCAGTGAAGAATTGGAATTGGCATCGCTACTAATACATGTAGATATCAAACAAGCATCAGCTACAGAAACTCATGCTGTTATAGGGTTTTAATTTATGAAAAGTTATTATTATTTTTTTTTTTTTTTTTTTAAGGAACAAATTTATTTATTCCAAAATTTTATTTTTGCATTTATGTGGAATAATTGTCATTTAACTCAGCTTGAAAAAAAAAAAATTAAAATGTTGATCTTTAAACAAATTGAAATTGATTTCGTGTACAATGAAAGCAGCTATTCTTATTTTCAATTCTAATACAAAATTTTTTAGAAAATTTCTAGAAGAATATATTCAAGATTTTAAAAAATATACCTTATTCTAAAAAGAAAATTCTATAGCAAAATATCTGAGATATAAAGAAATTAAAAATCACAGTTTCTAAGAAATTTTTTTAATAGAAAAAAATTTACAGATTCTGCAAAATTATAAGATAAAAAAAAATATTGCTAAGGATTTTTGCCACAGCCGAAATCAAAGTTGAAACAAATATTTTAGTTTGTGAGAAATTTTTTAAGGGCAAAAAAATAAATCTAAAAATTTTAAATAATTTTGGTACAAAAAATATTCTCAGTACCAAGAAATTTTCTATAAAAATACAAAAAAATATTGCAGATTCCGAAATATTTTCTATAAAAAATATCTAATACTCTAAGAAAATTTTCCAAGACTAAGAAACTAATTAAAATAAAATTTTAAATTTATGTATTTATAAAAAATTTAATTATAAATATTTATTTATCCCAATATTTCGTCACCACATTGGGTGACTTCTTCAGGGGAAATTCTTTTTTTATATTTATTAATTATAAAAAAAGACAGTTTCCCCTGAAGAAGTCACCCAATGTGGTGACGAAATATTGGGATAAATAAATATTTATAATTAAATTTTTTATAAATAAAGGATCTTTAGCTCGATAAGGAGTATTACATGAATAGAGAAGATCGAAGAAAACTAAAATAATTATTTTAAATTTATAAGAATATTTCAGATTTGGAAAATTTCTCTAGAAAAAGATATCTCAAATTAAGAGAAATTATTTATAAAAATTTCTGAGATTCGGAAAAAAAAATCTATAGAAAAATATCTAAGATTTAAAAAAAAAACCTCAAAATCTAATTAATTTTGTGTAGAAAAAATATCTTAAATTGTAATAAATTTTTCTTTTATAGAGAATATATTTAAGATTATGAGCTTTCTATAAAGAAAACTACTCATATTTAAAAAAAAAAAGGTTTTGTAAATTTTCTATTAAAAATATAAGAGATTTTGAGAATTTTTTCCACAAAATAAACATCTTAAATTTTAAAAATATTTTCGTATAAAAATATTCAAAATTTTGAGAAATTTTCTATTAAAAAAAAAACATAAAAAGATTTGATATAAAATAAAATTTTTCTATGGAAAAAAATTTTTGTAAATATAATAGAATAAATTTTTTGCACATTCTGAATATTCTAATTAGACAAATTTAAAATTAAACAATTCCCCCCCAAAAAAATGTATTGAAAATTTGTAAGAATTGAAATTACAATATGAATTGTGAATCGAAATCAATTTGTCCATATATACAACAAGCTGCTTACTAGAAAAAGATTTATCAAAGTCAAGGTATTCAATTTCATTGTGAGCAGTAATGCAAGTGTTGATTTGTTACCACCACATATTTTAACTCAAAGACTTTAATTTTTTTCGTAAATTCTAGGTAAAATATATTTTATTATTTTTAGTTTAATTTTCATTACAAAACAAGATCAAAATGATTTTAAAATTTATTGAAATAATTTAAGATTGAAGCGTAATTCGTACGCTAACTACTATTGGTAATACGAATTGTCGTAATTTTTAACAATTTTTCTTTTGAAAATTTTATTTCATATTCCCAATACAGATGCGGGTGCCCAGATAAAGAGCTTTCTGATGATATGATTAAAGTAATAGCACTGAAACGATGCTTATTAACGAATATGGGAAAAAATAAACAAACAATTTTTGTATGATTTTGATGTTAGTGTAGTTTGGTAAAAAAAAAGTTTTAAATTTTTTCCAAATATTGCTATAAAAATTGGTTGCATAATGATGAGCTTGTTATTAGAAACGCATTTAAAAAATTTTAATTGAGTAATTTAAGTTCAACATTGCATTTTTAACATGCAAATTTAGATAATTTTTGGCACAATGGGTTTTAAAAGTTGCCGTATCAAATCTCTCGAACAAAAATTTAAAACATATTTTTTGTAACGGTCTTGTCATTACGCTAATTTTGATATTAAAATTTAACTTCTTTTCACCAGTATACGTACATTAACATTGACATCTTTAAATGCTGATAGATACCCAAAAATTTAGTCCAAAATATATTTTCTTATTATTCCCATATGTATGACTTTAATAATTTTTTTTTATCGAGACACCATCCCTGGTTAGAGCATGAATTGACTTAGTTTGAAACCCAGCATAAATGTTTGTATTAAACATAACATTGTCATTGTAATAATTATCATATTGTATTTTAAATAATCAAATAAATATATTTTTAATTAACAAATATTTTATCAAATGTGATTGTAAAATTTAACAATTCTTTTATTTTATTTTTAAAAGTGTAATAAAATTTTATAATAAATGTAAACCAACAAATGTTGTAATTTAGAAAGATGCTTTAACAAAAAAAAAAAAAATATATTAAAAAATACAAATAATTAAGTTTAAAGCCTAGTAAATTATTTTTTACTTAAACTTTAAACGCCTTAAATAATAATTTAAATTGTAAAGGTGAACAGTTTTTATTTTATAACAAAAAAAAACACAATCACAGACTTGAGTAAATAATAGGTCTGTACGAGGTAATTTTGGGTAAAGTCTGGTTAAATGAGAGTAAGCATTTTAAAAGTACGGGTAAGTTCTGGTAAAAAGGGAAACACAATTAATCTCTCATGAACGCTCTCATTTACCCAATTTTTGTTACAAGAAACGCTTCTGGTAAGATTGGGTTCCCGCGGGCACCCGCGGTAACGTACGTCGAACATACCTAATATATCTAATGATTTTAAAGTATAATCCAAAAACTTATATAGTGTGGCCTAAAATTACCGAATTCCTTACAACTTTTTTATTATATTTTTATAGCCTTCACCACAGGTGGAAGGGTATATAAGTTTGCCATTCCGTTTGTAATTTCTACAATATTAATCTTAGACCCTATAAAGTATATATATTCTGGGTCCTTAATAAGAGCGAAGTTGATTTAACGATGTCCGTCTGTATGTTGAAATGGGTTTTCCGAAAAACCCAGACATGATGAGGACTTGATTGTTTTTTATTTTTGTTACATGTGATCCATTTCTGTTTGCTATTAAAAATCAGACAGATCGGTAAATAAATAGCTGAGATAATACCAAAAAACCAGGACTACCTCTAATTTTTTCCGTAAAATCCCTTTGTTTAATATGTATGTAGAATTTTACGCATAACAAACACATCCATGTGTTTAAATTCTTTTCTTTCATCTCCAAATTTTATACACAAACAACACACATACAAAGATTTGTCATTTAAATAAAAACTAAACAAATCTCTAATGAACGAAGACTTTTATATATGTACCTCTATTGACGATGATTTTGTGTCAGCTTCAATAGCTCAGTTGTCTAGACGCACAAATACTTTTTTTCTCTAAGGCCGCGGGTTCGAATTCCGGTCAATTCACTTTTTTTGTACATTTTTTTATTTTTTTTCTGTAAGACTTTTTTTTTTGTTTATTTTTGGTTTTTTTAACATTTAACAATTTTATATTAATAATTAAATAATCCATAAATAGGCTAAAAACATCAAAATTTTTATAAAAACCCTCTGATACAAACAAAATACAAACGTTTTTATACCCTTCACCACAGGTGGAAGGGTCGCGGGTTCGAATCCCGGTCAATTCACTTTTTTTTGTACATTTTTTTTTATTTTCTTAAGATTTTTTTTTTTTTTTGTTTATTTTTTGTTTTTTTTTAACATTTAATAATTAATTTAAATAAAATTTTATATTAATAATTAAATAATCCATAAATAGGCTAAAAACATCAAAATTTTTTTGAAAAACCCTCTGAAACAAACAAAATACAAACGGTTTTATTTCTATTTTTTGCTCCGATTTAAAAAAATTTATAAAAAGATTTTTAAACCATTTTATTTCTCATATATTAAGAAAATTTTATACATAATTTCCCTTTGAGTACAAATATTTTAGGTCATAACTTATAATAATTTATAAAAAAAAAAATATAAACTATTTTCCTTCAAATTTTTAAAATTAAGCTTAAGAAATTAAAAATATTTTTGATAAAAAAGCGAAATAAAATCCCAAATGCAAATTTGCCAGCTAAATCAAACGTTTTTGTAGAAATAAAACACATGCAGTTCTAGTGATTTCTTTTAACGATTTGTTGAAATTCTTTTCTTTCACCTCTTCACCTTTTATACACAAACAACAAGCACTATTCTAGAGCTGTAATATGACCTATGGATACGTCTTATATAGCAAAAGATCGAAAATCTTTAGTATAACATATTTGCTGAAAAACTCTGAAATATCGGTTCAGATACAAAAAAGTTATGCCCAAAACATAAATTTTTTTTAAATACCTATTTTCTGGAACCATAAATCTTCCCGAGTCCAAGTTTTATCACCTAACTAAATGGTTAATTTCCTCTTAAAGGCGTCCGTATATAAATCTGTCCATTCCATATATGTCCATATATAAACTTCAGTTTTTTCCCAACCATGGTGAAGGGTATATAAGATTCGGCATAGCCGAATTTGTAAAGAAGACTTGGGGAATTTAAAATATACATAATACACAACGTTAGTAAATCGTTGAACTTTATTTCTCAAATCAACCGTTTATTGTTTTGACTCAGTTGGACTCTCAGAGTCAACAATAAACCGTCTGGTTGCAAATTGTTGACAACAAGGGGAAATAAGGAACCTTCCTTGTTCCGGCAGACGACGAACGGTGCACACGCATGTCAATATTGAACGGGTACAGAATATTCCGGAAGATGGAGAAACATCAACCATGAGACGTTCGGCAGCGGGCTCACATGATGGTCACTGCAGATAATTTTGCATACAATACCAGCAACGACTTGATTATGCAATGTATTTTCGGCAAAAAGCATAATTTTATTTATAATTTAATTATGAGCCACGAAGACCATTTTCAATTTAATGGGTTCGTCAATAGGCAAAACTGCAGGATATGGGCTACGGAAAATCCAAGAGTAGTTCAACAGCGACAATTACACCCACTTTAATGTACCGTTTGGTGCGGTGTTTCGTCGGAAAGGATAATTGGCCCAAATTTTTTTTTTTTTCTTTTTTTAAATGAATACGGTGTCGCCGTTTCCATCACTGGTATTCGATATCAGACAATGTTGGAAAATTTTTTAAGGCCAGCCGTTGAGAATCATTCGCAAAAGTTTTTAAGGGATGGAGTCACAGCGCACACTGCGAGGGACACAATGGCTCTTTTGCAAGACATCTTTGGTAAACAAATTATTTAAAGCGATTGTTATTGGCCTCCGTGTTCACCGGATTCAACAGCTTCAGCCTGTTTCCTTTGGAGTTATTTGAAAGGAAAAGTCTATATTAGTAAGCCTATAACCATCCAGCAATAAAAAAAAACAATATACGCGATTAAATCAACAACAAAACACCTGAAGTTTTGCGAAAGGTTATGGAAAATGCCACCAATTGCTAGATATAATTTTTCATAATTAAATTAAAAATATTCTCCATTATTTAAAAAAAATAATAATAATTTTGTCGTAAATAAAAAGATAAAATGAACTCAAAACCCTTCGGTAATTTTGGGCCAACCTGTATTTAAAAATGTCAAGTATAAATATCCGAGTAAATATGGCAATGCGAAAGAGTTGCTTCAATCGTCTTGCCCAGAAGAAAAACTTTAATGCGGCAACAATCTTCTTCGTATTGCGGAAGATACCACATTTCACAGAAAACGTCTCCCGAAAGCAATATTTCTAAGTAACACGAGAGCAATTCTTCTGGAAGTTATATAGGCAATATTGCTAAAAATCGCTAAAATTTCATTTGGAAGTTAAAAAGACGACACATACGCAAATTATAAAATATGTTTTTGTTTATAAAATTTCAACATTTTTATTACAATAGAATTTAAATCATTTAATGATTTTTTTTTTCAAATAAAATACATACTTGATTAAAATATTCCAAGCATTTCCAAATAAAATACTTGACAATAAATATAAATGTATTTTCAATACTTGACAAGAAAAAGCAAACAAAAAATATTCAAATAAAAGTTTCCAGTATTTTCTAAAATGACCGTAAAAATACATAAAATGTCAATAAAACTATTACTAATTAAAAAAAAAAAAAAAAGTATTAAAAAGAATTAAATTTTTGCAAGGGCTAAAGAAAATCCCTGTTTTACCATTACTAACAAATAAAATCCCCTACATCCAACAGTCATGCGTATTGGCCAACACCAAAAAATAAATTGTTAGAATGGACACGAAATTCGCTAGAAAAGCTATCATTCCCACATAAATTTTACATAAGCCAACGTTTAGTTGTAACGCCTAATGTTAATTATTTCAAATTTGTATGAGAATGACACAAGCCAACGTTGAAAGATTGCCGCATAAACACAGCTATAATCAAAAAAAATGATACTTAAAACCACTGACACAAGCTATATGTTCTCAAAAAGGTATCGCAATTTAAAGAAAGTAAAATAAACTTTTCAAAATTAAAACATTACATGATTTACCCATGGAGTTATTACTAAGTGACATCTTTACGAACTGGCTGACACGGATTCATGAATTCTGTTTTTACGGTACGTTAATGCCCAAGAAACATTTTTACGGACTTTTCGACACGTATGGATTCATGAATCCGGTTTTACTGCACGTTTACGGACCGTAAATACATATCCCCCAAAGCATGTACGTAAACGGAACATTAAGGGACCGTATAATTGAATTTTCGAAAACAGTATGTTTTGACTTCGTTTTGGTGCATCCGTTTCTGTATCGTCAAATACGGACTTCCTTGAATTTCATTAGTTTTTCTTCCGTTGCTTTTGAATTCGTTTTGGTGTCAAAAACGAAAAATTGAAACATGTCTGTGATTATTACACAGGTCGCGCGCTGAAGTTTAGAAAAACAGATACACGGAAAATAAATTCAATTTGAGGTAAATCAAGTTTTACGGTGATGTGCGCAAATTTATGCAATTTTGCAAATAAAAATAATGTCTGCCAATTCATAATAGATTTTGTGCAAATTTGCGTTGTATGCTACATCATTTCGTAAACGCCACTAATTAAACCAAAATTAAAATTTTGTTTTATTTGTTCATGATATTTAACGGGCCATAACCGTAGTGATGGATAGAGATGCTAGTTATGTTGGAGATGAATATTTCATTTAATTAAATTTGTAAAAGTTTTATATTGTTTTTTTATTTTATAACATCTATATAAATAAATTTAAAGAAAAAAACTATAATTTGATATTCCAAATTAAAAAATTTAGGCATATACATAAATCCGTTTTTTATTGAAAAAATGGTAGGAATACGGATCCGTAAACGGTCCGCCATTGACGGACTTTCAACGGACAACTCCGTTTTTCATTTGACATATCCGGTCCGTAAACGGTATGTCATTGACGGATTTTTAACGGACAACTCCGTTTTCCATCCGATATATCCGGTCCGTCATTGACGGTTTTAATCGGATTCGAATCAGCTTCGATGTTCCTTAAAATCCGTTTTCTGGTCCGTATACGAATCCAGAAAACGGTACGTTAATGGAGTTGGATTCCGTTTATGACGGACCGAAAACGGAACGTACTGTTTGTTGGGTGGTCTGTAAAACGTATAGGTACATTAACGGACCGTATATTCCGATTTTCGAAAAAATACATATAGACATCTATTTGGTGTATCCATTTCCACACCGTTAAATACGGACTTTATTGTTTTTCATCCGTTAGAACTTTGTATCTAATGGTGTCGTCTTTCTTCTGTTTCTACAACAATGTGATGTAAATCATATTCGATAATCCCATATCAATTTGACATTAGTTCACGTTAAGAGTAAACACGTAAAATTATTGACGTTATTCTCTATGCTATAAAATTATACTGAATGTTCCTGTTAACACCTTTCCGTACAAACACAGCAAATTTGTAACTACAAATGAATTTGAAAACAACTACAAAAAACAACTAACACTCAGGGGATAACCTACTAATGCTGCGCATTGCGTTCGTGAAAGAAAGTTAGTTTAGCGGAAAGAGGAAGTAGTGTATGGACATAAATATCATCAAGTTGTAAATGACAGGAAATACCACTGCGGGGAGCCTATTCCACATACGGATAGTACGACTAAAGAACGAATTTTCCCTATAATGCGATCCACTGGCCAATCGACAACAAACGGATGAGAACTGTTAGATAAGCGAGTATTCCAAATGAAAACCCAAGCCATGATTATGAGTTCACTTAACGCGGCAGAACACCTTCCATGGTAATATCGATAAAATAGTGTAACACAACCCAGGTTCCGAACACGATCCAATGAGTCAATTGAGCTAGTTTCCCAACTGTATTTGATAAGTGCAGCTTATGGTCCAGAAGCTGCAAAATAGACTTTAAAGGCACTGCCCATATGGAGTGGTATTCCATTTTCGGTCGAATATAGTGAGATTAAATGAATTGACAGTTTTTCCACCGGTTAAGAAAACCCAAACACTGGAATGCTTCTTTTAACACCCGAATTTTTCCAGCGGACATCACATTGAATTCTCATATCCAGAACATAGAGTATCTGATTCCTTAATATCAATATCCCCAGGAATACAAATGGCATTGGTGACCCCACGGCCCGTCTGTAGGTCAACCAAAAACATTGGATCTTGTGTGAGATTGCCGAAAGGTCCGTATTGAGTGTGTCATGCCCCCAATCTTCAAAGGGCTTGGAATATTAATGACAGATGTTGCCAAAAGGCCATTTATAAAGATAAGAAAAAGTGGGGGATACCCCTGAATTCAACTGAAACTCGTCGAATGAGACCCAATATATAACACCAATTATATTGCTTGCGATCCCTGAGAAAACTCAATATGAATCGGGAGAAGTCATCACCGAGACCAAAAGCATTAAGCTTTGACACGAGTGCTTTATGCCATACACGATCGAATGCCTTACAAATATGTAGAGCAACCACTTTATTTCCACCAAATAGGTGGCCCATTTACCTCTCCAATGCTCCAATAGTAAGTATTGCAATTATTTTCTGGTTTTATAAGCTGTATTTTATACCCACTCACGAAAAAAAAGTTTCTTAAAAAAAAACCTTTTTTAAAATTGGTCCATTGTTAGACACAAAATATTTTGGGAATCATCATAAAACCAACCAAAATACATTTTGGTGATCATTCAATTTAATTTTTATTTTTTTGCTTAGTGTATGTTATCACCTTCATTTTCATTGCATTAAGACTAGAGTTTAAAATGCTAAATAGAGGTCGTTCATGCCGATTTATTTCTTATCGAAATATGGGGTTTTTATAAAAATATGTAGTTGTAAAAAAAAATATAGATCTTTCTGAATTTTATAATAAGAAATAATATTACGGCTGATAAAAAATTGCTGGATTTTTTGATAAAAGCCACTAAATATTTGTTCGACCTAACGGGCTGGCTTTTCATAGAGATTGCAGAGCGGGTGGCGGCCAAATAAAATTTTATACAGACTACAAAGATTCGGAAGCTGATAGAAAAACAGAGAAAAAATTGAGCAAATTTTAGATTTCTGCAAAAATTTGAGCAAATTTTAATTAAGAAATCTGATAGAAAAAAAACCAATTGGGTTTGCAAAGACAATCAATTGGAATCGCAAAGAAATTGAAAAAAAAAACAATTAGAAAAGATGCCGAACCTTTGTAATCTGCACATATAAAAACTTAAGGAACGTTTTTTACTACATGAGCGGCATCGTCATGGTGTGGTATTAGGAATGAAAAGAAACTATGAAATTCCGGTTAGAAAAGAAAATACGGTGCATGGCATGTTATTGTTTTGCCATGATACGGTGCACTCTTAAGCTGTGTTTTTGGGGCAAGCTATCAAAGTTGGCTTATGTCTTTCCCATATAAATTTAACACAAGCCAAAGTTTAGTGTTAACGCTTAACGTTAGTAATGTCGAATTTTTTTGGGAATGACAGAAGCCAACGTCAATAGCTTCCCACATAAACACAGCTTTTGTAAAATTTTATGGAAAACAAATAAAAAAGGCTTAAATTCGGCTGTGCCGAATCTTTGAATACCCTCCACCAATGTTCTCTATTGTTTTGATACAATGTAAAAAACTTTTGAAGTAAAATTATGGAGGTAAAAAAATTTATTTGAGGTGAAAAACTTTGTTGATTGCGGAAACGAATTTTTTTACGTGAAAAAAATTTCGAGGTGAAAAAATTTTTTTAGGTGAAAAAAAAAGTTTTTGAGGCGAAAAAATTTTCTGAGGTGAAAAGTATTTGAGGTGTACAAAATATTATTAATTTCTAAGCGATTGGGGAAAAAATATGAGAAATTATATATTATATACCAGTCGCTACTATGAAATTGTACTAAAATACACCAATTTGTGTGGAAAATTTAAAGGTATCTTCACATTCAACCATAACTTTTTAACCGCTGGACCGATTTTTCTCATTTTCAATACCAAACT
Organism: Eustalomyia histrio; assembly: GCA_949748255.1. Taxonomy (NCBI): domain Eukaryota; kingdom Metazoa; phylum Arthropoda; class Insecta; order Diptera; family Anthomyiidae; genus Eustalomyia; species Eustalomyia histrio. Next base: position 84,538,990 of record OX456525.1, on the reverse strand, counting down.
GCTCGGGAGGATGTACAATAATCTGGGTAAAAATAGGCACCCCCGCTAGCGTCTTCGCGTCGTGATCGCCATTTCAATAGACAGACAGGTGGACATCGCTAAATCGACTTAAAATTGCATAAGGATCACGAATATATATACTTTATGGGGTCTTAGACCTATATTTCGACATGTTACAAACGGAATGACAAACTGATATATACCCTCACCATATATGGTGGAGGGTATAAAAAACGGGGATCTTTGTGTATAGGAAATTAAAAATCGCTAGGGATGACAAAAAATCGACAAATTGGCAACAGTGCTAAAAGAAGAACGAAAAATTGTTGAATCTCAAGAAAAATACTCGAAAAAACACATTAAAAATATTATATTTTTATATGTATTTATTATACAAGTGTAGTGATTTAACAAAAAAGAAAAACATTTTAAAGATTACAACTACAAAGTACTAATATAACATACTGTAGAGTAATTAAATTAAATGTAAAAAACAAAAACAGATTACAACAAAACGAACTAAACAGAAGGAAAAGTAGCAAACAAAGCAATTCAGAAAAATATTAAGGGCACAAGCCAGTTTCAAAGTGAACTGGACAAACAGTACTCGAATACACAGCAAATACAACGTACGGTTAATTAAAAAAAATCTAAAATAGAGAAATTAAATATACATAATACCAAGTGAATAAAGTTTAAATTTTTTTTTTTTTTGCAAATACATCAAAAGGTCGCAAGATTAAGTGAGAATATTAACAATAAAAAACGCGTAACAAGTTTTTAAAGAAAATAGATTTTTGTAGAACAAAAATACTTAAAGTTTACTAATCATGGATTCCAAATTTATATCAATGCTATTGCTAGGATTAAGCCTTGCCTTGGTATCTTTAGCAGCTGAATTAGATATTAGTAATATTAATATAAACGATATACAGAATCAACTTCCCGGAGAATTGCCCAAAACTAATTTGACTTTCGATGATGCCAAAACCTTGGTCAAAGATAAATGCATTAAAGTGGCTGGTGAGGAAAAGGGCTTGGAAGCCTTTAATAATATTGAAGATTCGGCTATGGCATTGGGTGAATGCATCAATGGTATAGTTAACTTTACAGCCATTCAGGAAGAAATTAATGAAGCCTCTCCCAAAGGAGAATTGGATGTAGTTTTCAACAAGTATTGCCTTAAACGTCCCCAAGCTGTACAATGTATAGAGAATTTCAATGCTAAACTATCGCCATGTTTGGATGAGGAAGAACGTCAAAATCAAGATGTTTTTATGCGCATCATCAAGAGTCTATTAAGCTTTGTATGCCACAAGGGTGGTGATCAAATTGCCTTATTTATTGCTGAAAAGGGTCCCGAATGTTTGGATGGTCATAAGGATGATATACAAAATTGTATAAACAGTACCTTTTCGAGTTATGTACCAGCCGAGGGTATTGATAGTCTTAAATCTTTGCCTAAATTTGTTATGGGTCCTAAACAGTGTGAGGATATGGAACATTTAGAAACGTGCGTTGTTAAAAAATTAGAAACCTGTGCAGAAATTACGCCCGCCAATATTGTTGAGTCCATGTTTCGTTTTATTAAAAATGAAACCATATGTCGTTCAGTTGGTAAAGCCAATAAACAAACTGCTAGCAATGGTAGCCAAACATTATTAATGAGTTTAAACTCATTTATATTATTGATGTTTGTAATGACTGTAACATATTTTAATCGTAAAACAATAGTTTAAAATATTTTCCCCTGCCCCTTTTACATAATACAAACAACAAAACAACAACTATTATAAACTACAGAACAATAACAAGAGAAAATTCTATTGGTAAATTGATAAGAAATTAATGTTTGTTTAGTAAAAAAAAAATATGTTCTTATTTTCAAAATAACAATAGTTTCAGGGTCTTAGTTGGTTAATGTATAATTAGTTTTAAACTTAATAATAATGGTTATAAAGGTTAAAATATTTTGAAAAAGTTTAATGCAGGGTTCTACCTATGCTGGCATCATCGTTAAGAGCACTGGGCCAAGGCTTTTTCGTTCGTATTTTCCTAACTGAAAAGGTACATATTATAAGAATCGTTTATTACTCGGATAAGACAACAGATTTCATATAAAAAACATTTGTTAAAAAGAAACTCGCTTAAGAATACTCGAATGTTAAAAATACTCAGTAGTACAATTCCGTAACTTCTTAACGACAAATTTCGGTAGAAAGGCTGTAAAAATTTTGTTAATTAACAACAAAAGTTATAATCAAAATTTTGCTACCGATACTTGTTGTAAAAAAAATCTTTAATTTTACTTAAATTTTACTCTTGTATAAATGTGACGTAAGTGTCCCTTTTAAAACTAAACCGCTGCAAAATTTCAAAAAAAAAAAATATTAATTATAAAATTTTGCAAATATTTTTAGTTTCATACTTTTCTTTGTACTTTGAATGCCGTTTGTGCAAGTTTCCAAATTTTTTTTCAAATTTAAAAATTTTTTCAAATATTTTTTTTAAAGAAATTTCAAAACCTTTTGTCAGTTTGTATTTAGTTTAGAATTTATTTAGCCACCTTGCACAGGATCTAAGTTTAATTTATATTTATTTCTGTAATTATAATTTTTTTTTTGTTTATAAAAGAAAATTCACTTTTTATTACATAAATTTAATTTACTTCCCAGAAAAATCAACAAAATACATGCTTACAAAAGTGCTGCCAAGTTTAATGATTTTGGTACTTTTTGCATATTTTTCTATAAATTTTTGTATACCTTTTTTAATTTGGTCAATGGTGGCAGCACCATTCAAAGTTGACACATTTCCAAGACCAAATTTTTTTTTTTTTTTATTTTGTTTAGTGGAAAATTGTCAGGTTTGTGGAAAATTATTCCAATGAATTTGTTGATGTATTTGAGAAAAACTTTACACTTTTGTAATTTTACAACACCTAAATTTCTGACATGAATACGCAGATCTTTGTCCTTTAGGTTGTTTTAAAATTTCAGTGTGTACCTATTTCTGAATTCCTCTGTTGATAATATAAAAATATTTATATACTTTATTTCTATATTTTTCTATTTTTTCTATATTTTAAAAATTTAACGTGAAATTGTTTACATAAATAACTAGGAATATTTGTAGATTTTTTTTAATAACCTACTGAATATAATTACTAGACTTATTACATATGTATATATCAACGGTAGTAAAACTGTTTTCTAACGAACTCAAATTATTTTAACCTTTAACTCCAGTTTGTCATATAACATACACACATACATATGTACATATTAGGGTGGCAATAAAATTTATAGGTAAATTCTTTTTCCGGAATTTACATTATTCTACCACTTTGCCTAAAACTCACATGGTGTAAATTTGTATCTTTGCATTTGTAGCTTAGAGATGAAAGCTTTCGAATTTTAGAACAAATCCATTAAAATAATAATTTAATTATGTCTTGCGAAACATCTATTCTAATCAAATTTAGTATGCTTAAAATTTAAATTTCAAAATTGAACCAAAAAATATCGATATCTTAAAAACTCTATGAGTAACTTCGTCTTCAGCATACTTAATTTCATTCGAACCGATGTGCTCGAAAATAAGAAAATTTTGATTCCAAACGTGCACAGCTTAAAGTTGTTCCGATTTGCCTTAAATTATTCCCATATCAGTTTTACGCGAAATTGTAAAATATTTAGTGCAGGTGTTAGTGAAAATACAATGTTGGATTTTCATTGTCACCCTAATACATGCATATAAATAGTCGTAGTTACTAAGTATAAACAAAGTTTACTTAATTGAGAAAAAAAAAACAAAAAAAAAAAGTGATTTCTTATAATTGAAATAGTAATTAAATAAAGGCATTCGCTTTAGAATTTATGCATCTTCGCAGAATCCAAAGTGCAAAATTTTTTTACATCAATAAATTTTACATTTCTAATTTTGTAGTCTAAAGTGAATTTATTTAATAAAAATTTAACAAATAAATGCAATATTTAAAATATTTAAACTCTCGCTCCCACTCACTAATACTAAAATGAAATATTTATCAAAACTCAAATATTAATTTAAAAGAAATCTATTTTGAAAACGTTTTCTTATAACAAAAACATAAAAAAAAAATCTCCAAACTTGAAATCTCTACTGAAATGGAATCTTTATAATTATAATTATCTTTATTCTTTATAAAATATATAACATAATTTTTTGTATTAACACTGTAAACAATACAAAATAATTTAAAAAAAATGCCGACGTTTTAAAATATTTTTTTTTTATATTTTTCATAAGATTTCTTTTTTTTTTGTTTAATGACTAATTTTTTTCTTTTTGTGGTAAATCAGCAAAATAATAATAAAAAAAAACCTATTTTGTTTATGAATTATATTATATTTTTTAATTACTGTTTAAAGTCTAACTTGAACACATTTGTTTCTCATTTATAATTTGATTTTTAATTAAATATACTCGTTTCTGTTTTATTTCTTTCTTGCTATTCCATGATATCAACAAAAAGTCTGTATTTTTTCTAAATTAATTTTTTTCTATCTAAAAAAAAAATATTTAATAAAAATAAAAAAAATGTATAAAAATGAAATTTAATCGTTTTTTCATTTTAAATAACAGTTTTCTCTTAATATGCAGGTTTATTACATTTTGCAAATATGCATTCTCCACCCTCAAAATAATGTAGGGCACAGGGTATTCTTTGGTGTAGAGGAAGGAAAAAACTAGGAACTATGATTTCACTTTTTCGCGATCCCTTAAAAGCATTGAAGTTTTGTAAAAGGTGGATTAATAAGTATTCTCCTATTGGAAAGTTTTGGTATGTGGATGATTTTCCATCAAAATTTATCATCAGCGATGACTCATTTTTATTCCAGCGGTTACATCTATAAGCAAAATTTTTCGGTTTTGGGGATCGACCAAATCAAAGCATAATTCATGAAGCACCATTACACCCTTTAATAGTCACCGTGTGGTGTAAAGTTACGTCGAAAAAGGTGATTAGGCCCAGAGCTTTGAAATTTTAATTCATTATATGAACTGAAATGATTTATTGTAAAAAGAATTATATAAATTGAAACAGTTCGTTTAAAAAATAAAAAATCGATATTAAACCAGTGGACTGTAAAAGAAATTGATTTTAAATCTCTGAACGATAAAAAAGATCGGCTTTGAATCAGTGAACGGTAAACAATTTGTTTTAAAACACTTAACTAAAAAAAAAAATTTTAAATCACTGAGCGAAATTTTTTTTTTAAATCTCTTAACAAAAATTTGTTTTTTAAATCACTGAACAGAATTTTTGTTTTAATCATCACTGTTAGATGAACAGTTGATAAGTTGAACGAATTACTTTTTTCCGTTCGATTTATAAAAAATTAACACGTTCCTAGTAAATTTAAATCATTAGATTTGAAAAAAACGAACTGTTACAATTGATTTAATCTTAAATCAATAATCGATTTTAATGCGTTCAATTAAATAAATTCAGTTGATTTAAACAAAAAAAAATAATTTGTTCACTTTAGATTATAATTGAATTCGATTTATGGCGAATTAATTTAAAAAGGAATTAATTCTTCAAAGCTCTGATTGGACCTTAATATTTTTAAAGGAGACGACGATGGTAACTGAATTTTTATTACCAAAAACTGACGATCTGGATTTGGTGGAAATGTGGTTTAAACATGACGAGGCCAATTGTCATTCATGTGATTTGTCTTGGTCAGCATAGATCTCCTGATTTGACTGTTCCGGGCTTCTTCTTCTCAGGATATTTGAAGTCGCTGGTGTCTAATAAATTTTAATATACACAAACTCGTTTTAACAGCTACTTCAGCTATCCGCCAGACAGTGTTAAAAATGGCTGGTCGAGATCTCGACCGCTGGGATAATTAGCGCACTAAATGTATACAAGGTGACATCTATGAACAGTTACAATTACTAAAGCTTGGGTATATGCTTCAACTCTTACCACAAATATTTTAAATAATTTTGTTTGACCTACCATTTTTAAATATTCAATAATAAAATTAATAACAAAAATTCCTTGATCTTTTTATTTATCTCTAAAGCCTTAGCCCGGAAAACTGCTGGTCGCAGGCAAAAAAAAATCCAAAAATTATTTAAAATCGGTTAAGTAAGCACTTTAAAAATTCATAAGTAAAAAAGAAGCTTTAGTTGAAATTTATTTTTTTTTCTGTCATAAATTTGTAATTTTGTAAAGAAAAATTATTGAAATGAAAATGTTATGTTATAATGTTATTATGGCTTAGACCACATATGTTATTGAGATTGTTTATATTATTGTTCAAATTTCTACCCGGTACCCTTTAGCTTTTTATACATTTAAATCATTTAAATTATTTCAATTGCCATTTTATTTTGGATTTAAATTATTTTTTTTTTATCTACTTAATATATTTTTAGATATTTATTATATATGTATATTCTTCTAATTGTTTGTTAAGTAGTATGTTTGAGTTGTATTTTTAAACCATATATGGCCCTCTGGGCTCGGTTTTTGTGTAACATTGATTAAATAAATAAAATAAATAAAATGGTAAAATAAGTAAATGTTCCGTGCGTTTACTCATCAATTTGTAAAAATTTTACTGGATGGCGTTCGTTTACACAAATGCCCAGAAAGAAAAAAAGAAAATAAAGTGACAGTTTGATGTTGAGAGTTTGCAAATTTTTACTGGACAATTTTTATTAGATTTTAAATTACAATATGTTGAATACAAAAAAAAATTTATCAGCAAGAATTTTCAAGCAGAAAAAACATATGATAAATTGATAAATTTTTGTAAATACAAATAAAAATATTTTACAAATTCGTGATAGTTAACAAATGCAAAGCAAAGAACATTGTTAAATGAATAATGGAAAAGATAAGAAAACCTTAAATGTTTCTGTTTAATATTTTTCACATGTAGAATCCTCTTTTTCTACAGCGACCAGTTATTATTTATTTTGGCGTTTAATTTTATAATCAGCTGTTTAAGAAACTTGTAAATTGTTGCAAATTTTCCGTTCATGCACTTTTTTTTAGAAAATTATCTTTTTGTGAGTAATTTTGTTACTGAGTTATTCTTACTGGACTTGACTGAGGTAAGTAAATGAATGAACCTTATCTCAAATTTTATGAAAATCGGATTGAAACAGACCTTCTTTGTAAATATTTATTTTTTTTTATTCAACATTTTGTAATTTCAAAGCCGTAATACCTTAATATTTAGAAATTAAAACCCTGATAACTATTTATTTGATACTCTATAAATAAAATATATTAATGAGGTAGTAAAATACCCCCCTTGTAGACCTTGTAGAGGTTGTAGATATAGTAAAAGTACTACCATTTACTACACCACAACAACAAAATGTATAGAACTAAAATTTACTAGGTTGTGGTTAAAATACAAGACCAAAAGGTATAGTAAATACATGTTGTACATTTACAAGACTAAAACAGCTGATCGACCAAAACTATTGTTTGATTTTTTTATTTTTCATTTTGTGGTCACTATTAAAATAAAGTTAAATAATGGATCAAAATAATGAAAAACCCAACTTTAAACAAAAGCGAGAAAAAATAAGTAATAAAAGATGGACCGATAGTGAAATTCAGCAGCTATTGGTTTTAATTATTACAAGTAATACCGAATCAAGCCCAGAATCTCTGCAAATTCTATTTGGTTAATTGCATTTTGCTCTAAAAAATTTATACTTTTATATTTTTCCGTAATTATAGGCATTTTTGTAAACTTCAAATTCTTTTTGATATTTTAAGTTTTCAAATTGATAAAAATCAAAACAAAAATCAGCTGATTGATTAATTTACAATAGCTGTATATATGCGGGAAGTAAATACACGAAAAAGTCGTTCACGCTTTGTAGTATAAAATCGTAGTAAATATACGATTGTTGTAAATATACTACCAAGAGTGAAAACCCTTAATATTTTGCTATCCAAAATTGAAACGAGAAATAGAATTATTGTAGTTATCCACTCTATGTTGTAAGAAAAAATTATCAAAAAGATAAGAAAATTGTAGTAATTATTGAAAGTAAGTTTTCTTTTATAAACATGATCACTATAATTGAATTGCCTTAAAGATGCTGGCAGCGCATTAAATAATAATAACCACACGCCTATGAAAAGGCAGACTTACCCAAGGAGTATTGAAGAGTGCAATTAGACTATGAGGTCTAGTAAATTTCAAAAAAATTGATATAAACAAAGGATAATTTATTCTTAAAACTCTATAGAAATATAATAGAAGACGTATTTTTACGACCAATTTCTATACTCCCTGCTTTATCTAAAGCTGTTGAACATATTTTAAGGGATCAGATAATCAACTCAACTACGGTTAAGATTTATGAGTCATAATATGCTTTTCGTAAAGGTTTTAATACTACATCTCTGCATAAGATAAAATATTAATGAGGATTAGTTGAGTGTTTTGGGTTCTGTGGATCTCTCAAAAACTTTAAATTCCATTGATTTTACGGGAATGATTATGAAGCTTAAGAACATGTATAATTTCTCGAAATCAGCTTGTAGGCTTATATTGTCTTATTTGAAACGTAGAGCTCAATTTGTGGTAGTTAATGGTGTGGAATCAGGCATACTTCCTGGATTTCGTCAGGAATTAGTCTTTGGTCCTCTACTTTTTCTTTTATATATTAATGATCTTCCTGAGGTAACTAATACGGCAACATCTCAAGCATTGAAAACTAAGGCAATGATGTTTAAGCCTACTAGCCGCTTTTTTCTGAATTTAAATATTTTTTTGGGGAATGGTGAAATTCAATTCGTCAAACAACATAAATGTTTAGGGGTTACACTTGACAGTAAGCTCTCATTTAAATCCCACAATGATTTGTTATCAGATAAAATTTACCCTTACGCATTAGACACAGGCTAGGCAAATGATATTTTGATGTCGCAAGTGCTCTATGGCCCTGAAGTAGTATTTGTTACTATTAATATTAACCTTAAGAAATTTAAACTCATAGTAAACACAATTGTTCGGTTTATATATAATGTTAAACGTAGAGAACATATTTCAAGTTATGTTAAGCGGTTCCTTGGATGTTCTTTTGAAAATTTTATTAAATTTCGTAATTTAATTATGATTCTAGGGGTGATGATGAATGGTAGACCTTTAGCTTTATGTAGATCTCTTTTAATCTCTCCTTTTAGTATAAATCCTCACATTGTTCCTCCTAGAATAATTAGATCTGCATTTGAGAGGTCTTTGGTTGCTAAAATTACTCGTTGTTGGAACTGCTTGTCCCGCTCATTGCGAATTTTCTCGCAGTCTAATAATGTTTTCCTTTTAAAACTTTTGGAATATTTCTTCCTATCTTCCCCTATCAATGTGTCCAATAATTGGAAAGTTTTTGATTAAATAAATATATAATAATATTTCTCTAAAGCTGAAATTTTTAATTGAAGTAATTTTGTGATTTTTTGTTTGTGTTACCCCTAATTGGACCTTACTACTCTTGTTTTTGAATTATTTTACAATTTGCTTTATAAATGAGTTGTGGCTGGGGAGCCAATGAGATTTGCATTGTGAATGAACTTTATTAATATATTTTGTTTAATTACTCTTTAAATTAAATAACTTAGGTTTATTTATTAGGACTGTGCAATATAGTTTTTTTGACCTTATTGGTTTTATATTACGAAACTTAATAAATAAATAAATTTTAATAAAATCACAAAACGATGTTCCAAGAATACGAATAACATGTTCTGTAATATGTTCACGAATTCGTACTGAATATATATCCTGTTATTTTGTTAAATAGCAACTGAATGTCCCTAAAGTTATAACCCCAAGTACCAGAAAATACCTCCATACAATATATAGAAAAAGAGGCATTATAGTACTGTGAACAATTTTTTCATTGACATAAACAGGAATAATAATAAGTTTTGTATTATATAATCTCCTCAAAATAAATAACCTGGCATGATCCTTACGTTTTTCCTTCCTTATTAACGATTTTGCCATATTTCTTATTCTACAATATTTTCTTCAATCATCATCAGTCCTGCTATTCCTAAAAGTTGCATAAGCTAAATCTCTTATTGAAACTGTATATGTTATATCTTTTGATTTAAACCAAGAATTACGCTTAGGTTCAATAAAAGGCTCTGATAAAAGGAACTACTGAATGTGCTGTATCTAAATTTTAATACAATACACTCAGTTGATCATTTCATAAAGTAAAACGTAAACGTTGCGCTCTATAATACATTTGTGCGGGATGCTTATCTGAGCTAGACTTGCTAAGTAGTTATACTTAAAATTTAAGAATATATAAAAATGCTGCCAAGTCTTGGAAATAATTGGCTTTTCTCTTTTAAATGTAAACAAAAATATGTCATAAAAATATTTGAAATTTTTGTATTTTCAATTTGATAAAATATTAAAAACAACAAAAGCTAACAAATGAATTATGTGTTTGTAAGTAAAGGTAGTGCAGGGCAAACAATATAATTGCTCTATTTCGCGTTCCGGCAAAGTTCATATACGAAAACAGTTTTCGTCAAAGGCGGCCCCAAATGTTCAAATTATATTTGTTTACAAAAAAATAAAGAAAAGTCATGTAAGTAGGGATAGTCGTTTTCTAGTTATAGTTATAGATATAAAATTCGAAAAAACAAGCCTAATTATAATGCTATCGTGTTATATCAACTTTTAAAAAATCTTATGAAAATAAATTTTTTGTATTATTTTAACGTTCAGTTTAAATAATTTGTGATTTAAAATTTGGACATTTTAAATTATTCGAACAATTATTTGCAAAAAAAAATTTGATTAATTGAATAACGATTCAATTTAAAGGCCATTGATATAAAAAAAAACTTAAGTTTTTGCTATAAAACTTGTTCTAAATTGTGGTTATTTTTAGAAAAGTTTATCGCTCTTGCTTGTAGTAATCCATCGAGATGAATTTTAACCAAAATGAAATAATTAAAATACAATTAGTTGATTCTATTGTCTGATAAACATTAAATTGTGCTTGCTACTATTTTAGTCACAGTAAATTAATTTAACAATACACCCCCCTCAAATATATTTACTTGTAACATTTTTTTGTAAAACTAAGTTGGAATATTGATAAGAAAATGTGTCACTCTATTATGATAAAATGTTTAATATTCATTTTTTCACTTTAATTTCTTTGAAAGTAGTGAAAAGTGTTTTTAAAATATGTAGTTAGTTATTCATAATATTGTTCAATTAAAAATATTCAGGAAATTCCCATGATTTATGATTTTCTTAATAAAAAATAAATTTGTGAACTCTTATTACAGGAAAAATATTGTCTATATAGGTATTGCAGAAACAATATTTTTTTTTAAATTAAGTTTTCATCTTGCGTACAATTTTATTTCCCGTCAATAGTTAACATTGACCTCTGAACATCACGTAAGTATTATTATTAAGTCATATTGAAAAACCAGTATTTTTTAAACGTGTATCTGTTATGAATTGTCATACTTGTACTATTTCCCTACTCATGTAGTTAATAGGTTAAATTAGAAATTACTACAATGAGTAATTAAAAATAGTAGCAGTGACATTTAATGAAGATCTTAAATGTATAGTTGTTTAGACATACACACAATTAAATACTTTAAAATTTACACTGATCAGAAAAAATTGCGTTTTTTGCAAAACCTTCTACTTTTTTAAAATATTATGGTCTTCTTATCCCGAGTAAGAAGTCAAAAAAAGTTTTGGATTTTTTTTTTTAAACCTAGGCCCAAAACAATATTTAGCGGATCATTGTGTATTGTGGAGCAGAGTAGGAAAAAACCACTTACGAACCGTTCTTTAATATTACACAAACACATTCCTTTCAATAAAACACATGAAAACCCTCCCAACAATGTCCTAAAAAAATGTTCTTTGGAGGTGAAAAAAAATTCTGAGTTGAAAAACTTTTTTGGATGTGCAAAGAAATTTTGTGTGAAAAAAAATTGTTAGTGAAAAAAAATGTTCTTTAGAGGTGAACAAAAATTTTGAGTTAAAAAACTTTTTTAATCTGAAAAGAAATTTTGTGTTGAAAAAATAATTTTTTGTGGTGTGAAAAAATTTTTTGAGGTGAATATAAAATATTATTCAGTTCTAAGCGACTGGTGAAAAAGCAATAGAAAATATTTACTTGCCAGTCGCTACTATGGAAAATTTAGATGTACCTTCACATTTTCACTCATAACCGCTGGACCGATTTTGCTCATTTTCAATACCAAACTACACGGAATAATGTCCATTAATCTAGGTAAAAATTATCAGGAATATATATACTATATGGGGTCGTATAACTTCATCCATTTATAAAAGATCCTTTAATGTGAGAATAACTAGAAATTGGAATTCGCTACCTAGAGACCTTAAAAATTTCGTTTTTTCAAAGGCTACGTTAAAAGGCAAATTAGTGCAGTATTTCAGTATGTTACACCCTCTTTAATTTCTGATAACTGTAATTTTGTCTTTTCTTTGATTTTAATTGCTACATTATGGACCTTAAATTATAAATTTTATTTTATATTCATACCCTTCACCACAGGTGGAAGGGTATAAATAAGTTTGTCATTCCGTTTGTAATTTCTACAATATTGATCTAAGACCCTATAAAGTATATATATTTTGAGTCCTTATGAAGAGCGAAGTTTATTTAACGATGTCCGTCTGTGTGTTGAAATGGGTTTTACGAAGAACCCAGACATGATGAGGACTTGATTGTTTTTTATTTCTGTTACATGTGATCCATTTCTGTTTGCTATTAAAAATCAGACAGATCGGTTAATAAATGGCTGAGATATAAGCAAAAAACCAGGACTACCTCTAATTTTTTCGGTAAAATCCCTTTGTTTAATATGTATGTAGAATTTTACGCATAACAAACAAATCGATGTGTTCAAATTCTATTCTTTCATCTCCACCTTTTATACACAAACAACACACATATAAAGATTTGTCATTTATATAAAAACTAAACAAATCTCTAATGAACGAAGACTTTTATATATGTACCTCTATTGACGATGATTTTGTGTGAGCTTCAATAGCTTAGTTGTCTAGACGCTATGTCACAAATACTTTTTTTTCTCTAAAGCCGCGGGTTCGAATCCCGGTCAATTCACTTTTTTTTTACATTTTTTTTATTATTTTCTTAAGACTTTTTTTGTTGTTTATTTTTGGTTTTTTTTTAACATTTAGTTAATTTATATAAAATTTTATATTAATAATTAAATAATCCATAAATAGGCTAAAAACATCAACATTTTTATTAAAACCCTCTGATACAAACAAAATACAAACGTTTTTATACCCTTCACCACAGGTGGAAGGGTCGTGTGTCGAATCCCGATCAATTCACTTTTTTTTGTACATTTTTTTTTTATTTTCTTAAGATTTTTTTTTTTAATTTATTTTTTGTTTTTTTAACTTTTAATAGTTAATTTAAATAAAATATTATATTAATAATTAAATAATCCATAAATAGGCTAAAAACATAAAAATTTTTATAAAAACCCTCTGATACAAACAAAATACAAACGGTTTTATTTCTATTTTTGCTCCGATTTAAAAGAATTTATAAAAAGATTTTTAAACCATTTTATTTCTCATATATTAAGAAAATTTTATACATAATTTCCCTTTGAGTGCAACTATTTTGGGTCATAACTTATAATAATTTATAAAAAAAAATATAAACTATTTTCCTTCAAATTTTTAAAATTAAGCTAAAGAAATTAAAAATATTTTTAATAAAAAAGCGAAATAAAATCCCAAATGCAAATTTGTCATCTAAATCAAAGGTTTTTGTAGAAATAAAACACATGCAGTTCTAGGGATTTCTTTTAACGGTTTGTTGAAATTCTTTTCTTTCACCTCTTCACCTTTTATACACAAACAACAAACACTATTCTAGAGCTATGGATACGTCTTATATGGTAAAAGATCGAAAAACTGCTGAAAAACTCGGAAATATCGGTTCAGATACAAAAAAGTTATGCCCAAAACATAAATTTTTTTTAAATACCTATTTTTTGGAACCATAAATCTTCCCGAGTCCAAGTTTTATCACCAAACTAAATGGTTAATTTTCTCTTAAAGGCGTCCGTATATAAATCTGTACATTCCATATATGTGCATATATAAACTTCAGTTTTTTCCCAACCATGGTGAAGGGTATATAAGATTCGGCATAGCCGAATTTAGCCGCTCTTACTTGTTTAGTTATTACCTTAGTTTAAGGCATTTTATATACAGATATATATAGATATATTTTTTATTTATATATTTTTAATTTTATCAGGCTTAAGATCATAATTTTTTAATGATACTAACGAATAGTAAACACTAATTTTTTATAAAAAAAATTGAAAGGATCAGCGCTAGAGGGAGTGCACACTTTCGACCCGAGCGACCTCCTTCTGAACCACCCAACACAAATAACTCATGGTTTTAAACAGGCATTTATATCACACACTCTAAGGAAAATGACTATGTGAAATTACATTTTTCAGTTAGTGAATGATTACCCGTACAAATGAGCTTTTTCCATCTATTCATAGAAATACCCTTCAGCAACTGTCTTCGATTTTTATAATTTTTTTTATAGTATTATGCAAACCATATTTGGCACAGAGGGCTTGGTTCTTTAATATTTGAATAAAATAAATAAATTAAAAATTAATAATAAAATAAAAAACAATTATTGCTTACTCCTATGGGAGTCATTTACATTAATCAGTTGCATTAATGTAGGGCGTTTTTAAGAGATGTAGAATTCTTTCCAAATATGGGTTAATTTTTTTGCTATTTGGTTTTTCAGTGTAAATTTTTTAAGCGTCAAAAATGCTCTGTAACCCAACAAAAATAAATCGAAAGCATTCTTCAAGACTGCATTTTTTAGTGCATATAAAGTAGCTTTATATGTTGGTTTCTACTTTCAATAAACTTATTTTAAATGACTTTTAAAGTGTCTTCTAAAACGCCTTCTGAAATGCCCTTAATTAAAAATTTTGAATCAAGTGATGATTTATTAAACAATTTAATTAATTTTATAGCCTTAAACATTTTTTGCTAAAAATTAATGTAAGAAAAATTTAAAGCTGGTTTTTTGTCATTAGTCTACAAAACATCAAAACTAAAACCCTTTAGAAATAAAAAGACTTGAGAAACTATTGAAAAACGCTTTTAAATTATTGTAGAAAAATTAAAAAGAAATCCTAGTGGAAATATAGTTTAATAAGCTTATACCTACAATTGTAGAATAAGCTTACTCTTGCAATTGTAGAATAAGCTTATGCCTATAATTGTAGAATTAGCTTACGCCTATAATTGTTGAATTAGCTTATGTTTGCAAATAAGAAATTCACATTTTATTGTACTGTTTTAATTAAATTTTTTTAAATTAAATACTTAAACAAAATTCAAAATGGACAAAAAACCAAAAATTAAACGTTAAAATTAAAAAAAAAATATAAAAAAATAAAAAAAATACTTAAAAATATTTAAAAAAAAAACATCAGAAACAAATTTTCAGAGTATATGTACTCCCTTGAACCAAAATTAATAATGACAATGAAATGTGAACGCACGCAGTACAACGATGCGACGATAAACTTACGGTAAAATTAAAGGGACGCAACACATCACAAGCATGTTACATATAAATTTAAAGTGAATAAAGGTTTTTTAAATAGAAATAAAACCAAGACGTAGAAGTGGCAAAGGGATATCAATGAACATGAGATTTTAAACAAAATTATAATATAATGTTTGAAAAAATATTGTGAAGGAGAATAGTTTATCAAACATACTTGAGAAATTATGATTTTGGCTAATAGTAATCTTTTTACAAGTATGTTAAAAAATATTAAGAAAGAGGATAGTTACTCAAACTTTGAATTTTAAAAATTAGTAAGCTTTTTATATACTATGTATAAAAACTTATGAAGAAAATGGATGCATTGTTTGGTGCGGTTTTTGGTCAAAAACGATGAAAATCGGAAAGTTAAATTCAATAAAGCAAGGTATCGAGAGATGATTTCCGACTTTTATTTTGCCAAAATAGAAGAATTAGATTTGGTTGACATGAGGTTTTAACAATACGGTGACACATACCACATGGCATGCAACATGACAAATTAAAACAAGTAAAAAAGGCTTAAATTCGGCTTGCCGAATCTTTGAATACCCTCCACCAATGTTCTCTATTGTTTTTGATACAATCAATGTAAAAAACTTTTGAAGAAAAATTATGGATGAAAAAAATTTTTTGAGGTGAAAAACTTTTTTGGATGCAGAAACAAATTTTTTACGTGAAAAAAATTTTGAGTTGAAAAATTTTTTTAGGTGAAGAAATTTTTTTAGGTGAAAAAATTTTTTTGTAGTAAAAAAAAAAATTAGTGGTGAAAAAAAAATTTTGAGTTAAAAAATGTTTGAGGTGTTTGAGATATTATTAATTTCTAAGCGATTGGTGAAAAAACATGAGAAAATATATTATATACCAGTCGCAACCATTAAATTGTACTAAAATACACCAATTTGTGTGGAAAATTTAGAGGTATCTTTACATATTCAACCATAACTTTTTAATCGCTAGACCGATTTAGCTTAGGCACCTCCGCTAGGGCAGACAGACGGACATCGCTAAATCGACTTAAAATTGCATAAGGATCACGAATATATATACTTTATGGGGTCTTAAACTTATATTTCGACATGTTACAAACGGAATGACAAACTGATATATACCCTCACCATATATGGTGGAGGGTATAAAAAGGAACTCAGTTTGTAAGTCTTTGTGTGTTTTATTTTCCAAAGAAAGCTTTGTGTGTTTTATTTTCCATAGAAAGGGGCTTTCTAAATTTCAAAAAAAATAAAAAATTGATCTGCTGAGTGGATTTGCAATATTCAAAACTCCCTTTAATAATTGAAGTAAAGTATGAAAAGAATTTCAACATTTCCAATTTCTATTAGAAAATGTTAGCTATAAGGATAATTATCAATAATAATTTTTCAAGATCCTTGAAGTTCCCAGATCAGAAAAAGTGGCCATAGTACTCTAAAATATATATATAAATAATACCGAATTTGAAAACAAAATTGAGGTTACAGTTATGAAACTGGAATGTCTTAGTGGGTCCATAGAGCCTTTACTAATAAAAATATAATGAAAATCAGATGACATAACATCATTAAGTTATTATTAATGGAATGAACGATATACGTATTTGAAAACTCCATCCTGATGATGAATAAATATACATACATAGGTCAGATTTCGATAAGTTTTTTTTTTGGATTTGCTGCAAAAGTATATGATATTGTAACAACTGATGAAGAGCATTTAAGTCGGTATATGTTCTACAGAAAATCTTAAAGATCTACCCGAGTTGTAACTACATTAAAAGATGATGATAAACCTAAGCTATTATCTCTGCAAGATCAAGGAGTATCAGTTTAATGTTTTGTTGAACCTTTATTTAAAGTTGACATAGGTGATATGCAAACTTAAGTTAATTATATGGAATCTAAAATAATTAGCAATATACAAATAGTACTAACCTTATATCCTTATTGGTTAATGCGTATTTACAAGCCATTGTATTATCTTCAAAGGCAGTAGATGATAACTTATAATATGGCTGAAACACATACGGCAAACCGTATTTTGCATATGCGATGAAATGGGTTTTCGTAATGAGACAACATCTCTTAACCCCGTTAACTGGTATTAAATATGTTCAGCTGGCAGTTGAAAGCATTTTTTTATTTCAATGTTTTACAGATTGTGAGAAATTCTATTGCGTTTTTCTTATATGCCCACCAGGCCATGTTAGTCCGTTTCCAATATTCGGAGTAGTATATGTATTACCCAAAATATTGGTAGAGTTTAATAATTTGTTCGTAAATTTCCCAAAATATTACGGGAAAAATTTTAAACGCGTTAACATAATTTCAAGTTAAAATTGTTCAAATTAATTTTATTTATAAAATCAACTAGTACCGTCAGAACACAATTTATTGGTTTTTATGCATAAAAAAGCACTGCGATAAACACAATTATTAAATTCTTATTAAAAACGACTCTCTTTTTAAAAATAAATACAAATTTATATTAATTCTTAACTAAATGCACTTTTTTCACACTTTACGCAAAAAAAAAACGCGAACAACGGTAAAATGTAAAACTAAAATGGCTAAAAAAAGAGTTGCTTAAATATTACAAATGTCAAATTAAATGCAACACTGTGATTTAGCAGAGCCGCTATATATTTAACCCTAGCTATGCCAAAAATTACTTTCTTTGTACCCTGGTGCTATATCAGTGATTATGTGGCAAGCTATTAAAGTTGGCTTTAGTCATACCCATATAAACTTGACATTAAAGTGTTAACACTTAATCTTACGTATGTAGAATTTCTATGGGAATGACAGCAATTTTTGTATTTTTAATTTGATAAAATATTCATAAATTGCACAAAATAATTGCTCTATTTCGCGTTTCGGGGAAGTCAAAAATTTCCAAATTGTGTTTGTTTACAAAAAAAAAAAGAAAAGTCAGGTAAGAAGGAAAGTCTTCTTTTTTACAAGTAGTTTTAAATATAGATGTAAATTTCGAAAAAAAACAAACCTAAGTTAACGAGTGTAAAGACATAATGAGTAAAATAAACACAAAAATCGCAAAAAATAACGGTAAACATATATCTTTATAAATTCAGTTTTTATATCGAAAACAACAACTATTGTGTCAGTTAATGCTTGGGGAAACATAATTAAGTATTGGCATTTCAACACAAGCATGTGCCAGTTACTCCCCGTTGTCGCATGCAAGTAATTACTTGTAAGTAGTGTATACGTGTTTTGAGTGGCTACACTGCACAGAGCAAGTTCATTTGAAAAATATCGTCAACAGGAGAAGTGCTTTACAAAATGGCTGTCTTAAATGAATAACAGTATTGTCAAGTATTTGATACTCTGCGGTACTTAGGGATATATATCATATTATATTTATTTTATAAAAACGTAACATTAATATCTAAACTTATTTATAAAAGTCGACTTTATTTCTCAATATCGTTCTTATATATGTGCACAAAATCAACTATATTACTAACTCCTATTGTAACAAATAAATAATGATTGAAAAAGAACACCTCATTCAATCGTATACATTGTTGGAAAATATTATAATCCGAGGAATTCGTGTGTGTTCGAATACACAAATATTCCACCAATTGTTGCAGAATCAAACAATGTCCACCAATTTTGGAAAAAAGTACTAATCAAACAATATTTTTGTTGTGAATATTATGAAACGTAATTTCCCTTATATTTTGTTAAACGACGGATTCCAAAGCATAAATGAAGCTATCGACGTTGGCTTCTCTCATACTCATACATAAGTAACATCAAGCGTTACCACTAAACCTTGGCTTATATAAAATTTATATGGGAATGGCATAAGCAACATAAACACATTAAACATATTAAATTATCGAAAACAAAACATTTGGAATACTTGTCAAGCAAAATATATGATATTAAATGTATTAACAAATGTAAATAGCTCAAGGATATTTTGAAAATAATTTGTACCGAAGATAGGGTTAAAAGAAAATAACGACTGACTTAAATCATAGTGTTGCATTTCAATTGACATTTCTTGAATCTTAGCAACTCTGTTTTTAGCCATTTAATTTAAGCGCAATGATGCTACCGTTTAATGCGTTTTTTCTTTGTGGAGTGCTAAAAAGTTTAATTTAATTAAAAAGTAAAATTGATTTAATTGTGTGTGCATAATAAAAAACAGAATTGATTTAATAAGAACGAAACATTCATATATACCATTGTGTGATTTTTCGTGTATATTAAAATTTTGTTCATATGGCACTGGTCGAGTTTATAAATATAATAAAATGCAAACTAATGTTTTTATATTAATTTTTTAACAATATTATTTCAATCTACCAAAGATTTGGGTTATAAATTATCCTCTTCCAAATAATATTGAGAACGGCCTAGCATTTCCTGGTGGGCATATAAGAAAAACGCAATACAAGTTCTCAAATTCTATAAACCAAAAAGTTTTTGTAATTTAAAAATATTTTAAAATGTTAGCTAAACACATTTACATCCATAAATGGACCTAACGCCAATTCTATATTTGGCCCAGCGGGTACCAGGGGCACCGGGCCGCCTTAACACCTTATGGAAAACATTAACCAATATGGATATAAGGTAAGTAATCTTTGTATTTGTGCATTTGTAAATATTTTAATTAACTTTAGTTTGCATATCATACAAGTCAACTTTGAGTGACAATGAATTTTTAGTAATCAACTCACCAAAACATTCTACTGCTACACCTTGTTCTTGTAGAGATAATTGTCAAGGTTAACATTTTATTTATTCATTATCAATACAAAGAAAGCCTTAATGGTCAATTCTTCCGATTGTAGACATTAGGGAAACTGGTAGACTTTTGTTTTTCTATAGAAATTATACCGTCTAAAATATAAAGACAAACATCATACATAGCTTTAAGCAACAGTATAAATGCCCAACTACAATTGAATTATCAGTGACGTAAGCTAGATGTCGGTATGAAATGAAAATTCAAAATTTGCATTTCTTAAATATATTTTCATACTAAAATAAAGCTTAAATCACTTTAGCCAATTGTAGTTGAGCCTTTAGAGTTTCCAGAAAAGTATGAAAAAAGCATTTTTTTTGACCTCAAGTCAAGTCATCTAATTTTCTTCATATTGTTAAAAGGAAGACACTGTGGAACAGGGATGGAAAATATGTTTTCTGTTATTGTACCAACCAGGCAAACAAATTGTACTTTTTCGATCCTCACGGTACCAAAATTTTTTCCGCTTTTTTTTTAACAATTTTATCGTAGTAAGTCAAATTTAAATTGACCGGGTGAAACAAAATTTATCGTTAATTTAATGTAGTCATAGAATTCCCACAAAACTTTGTAAAATTTTACTCTAATTTCAGGATTTGCTTTTAAAAAATTTAAAGGCATTTAATATTTTTTTAACAATAATATACTTTTTTCTTATTTTTTTTTTGTTTTGAGAGGTAATTTTAAATCAGCTGTTCAATGTTGCCACTTCCAATGTACAATGTGTATGGAAACATTTGGTACATTTGATGTGACACCAATTTAGAGCCGGTTCAACTTAAAACTGACTTTATTTTAATTTAAAGTCGCTTTTAAAAAAAGTTGACTTTTTGTTGTGGTTTTATCAAGTTATAAATTGAAAATTTGAAAAAATTTCAAATTGTACTAAATGAGCCGCGGTGGTACCACGGTACCAACCAAGGTAAAAATGTACCAAAAAAAGTACAATTGTACCATGTTTTCCACCCCTGCTGTGGAACCTTCAAATTTCAAATTTTCAAAAAATTCAAATAAACGCAAAAAATATTTATCATTAACCCCTTTGGTCCCCATCAGAGAACTGCAAAATCAACTTTTTTCTTTATTTAATCATACACAAAAATTCTTGTTCACATTTAATAATTCAACAAAATTCACTGTAGAATAAAATCAGCATCATGTTACTGAACGCGTAATTCGGATCAGTTTGAATCATATGTCGATTATGTTTACTGCAAATTTAATCACTCAACAAAAAGTAAGCGTTAAATAAATCAGAAAAAACAACAAACAACGCGTATGAGTGTATTCATAACTAAAACAAAATGGAAACACATTTCATAAATGATATTGTTTACATTAGGATAGGACTTAAATCAGCTTTTTAAGAATTTTTATTAGTAATAAAAATATTCTTCTTTGTGAAATATAAATATTTTTTTGGAAAAACAAATTTAGGTCGATATCTCAGGCTTGCCTAATCCGGAAAAATTTAAATATTGTCTAAATTTTTTTTCATCTTTTTTGATTGGAAAATTAGGCAATATTTAACTTTAACCGGATTGGGCGAGCCTGAGATGTCGACCTAAATTAAAAAAAAAATTCACTAAGAACAATATATTTGGTATTCCTAATAAAAATTCTAAAAAAACGTATTTTAGACCCACCCTAATATACATATAACATTTATGAAATGTGTTTCTACAAAACCACCCCCTTTTTATAGATAAGAAACTATTTAAATTTAACTATAATTAAAGATTACACTCATACACGTTGTTTGTTGTTTTTTCTGATTTATTACACATCGTAATAATTATTATTGGCTCGTATGAACAGAATAAAATCAATGGTTTAACAACGACCGATGATTATAAATCAGTGACAAAACAATTTGCACGTCGTTTGATTCATTTAAAATCATCAACAAATATGTGTGTTGGAGTATATTCAGCGTTTGAACGCATGTTTATTCTTGTGTTGATTGCGTATGAACGTTTTGCAATCAGCAAATGCAGTTCTCTGGTCCCCATGTGCAGCCTACTGAACATTTTTCAAAATTCCTATATACTATTCTAAATAAATACTGCTAGACTTTGCAATGGACTTCCCATTCACTTAAAAATATTTAATTACTCCAGTCCATTGATTTTTTGTGATTTTTTTTATATATAATGCGGCTTTATAATTTTCTCAATGGATTTAGTTACTTTTACTTTAATTTTAGTGAATTATATTTTTTTCTACTGCTTATTACATTTTTTACTGTATTTTGTATTAATCGTATTTGATCTTATTATTTATTTATTTAAAAAGTCTTATTAGGAGTATTTAGAATATTATATAAAAATGTTAGAAATCACAAAAAATGTGATCATAATGGGGATTTGTTATGCACTTCAAAATAAAAATATTTAAAGTTACTAAATTATTATATCACGTACATTTCTTTAGAGAAAATAACTAATTTTTGTTCTTGCTCGAAAAAATAAAAAATAACTTTTCTTGTTTGAAAAATAAAATAAATAAGAAAAATAAATGTTATTTTTGATTGGCAAAATCAAAAAATGAGTTCTATTTTTGCTCGAAAAAATAAAAATTTAAAAAAAAAAATTTATTTTATCATAGTTCCGACATTTTCTTCTATATGATTATTTTTTGTTTTAACATTTCAAAATAACTGATAATCGTAGGTATTTTGGGTTACTTAAAAGTAATATTGATTCTTTTCTAAATAGGGGCTTACCAGTGGCGTAAGTTCATGGTCGCTGGGTGGTGCACTGCACAAGGGCCCATGACCGATAGGGGCCCTTTGTTGAGAGTAGTAAATATTTTTTTTTTGTTTAATGTATTTGTGTATTTTTTAAATGTATAAAAAATTGAACGTTAAAATAAGAAAATTATTTGATACAATTTTTTTTAAGGATTTCAATATATTAATAATGAAATGAAATGTTAAAGGGGCCTTAGACGATCAACATGTCCAGCATGGAGTCATGAAGCCATGCTGTACAGCATGCTTGATAGTAGACCATAATATGCATCAAGTTTTTCAAAAAGTTATTAAAAATTTTAGCGACATGACGGAAGTCTACACAGCAATGCTATTATTTTATACAATTCTAGTGACTTTAGCAAGTGCTGAAAGATCATTTTGGAAAATTAAAATAAATTATTTGAGAAACAAGATAGGCTAATCCAGATTATCCAATCTGGCAATGATTGCCATAGAAAACGGAATGACATCAAAATTAGATGTATCAAAATTAATAGAAAATTTTGCAAATGTAAAAGCACGTAAAAAATATTAAATAAAATTTTCCAAACTATGTACCACTTAATGATATTTTTTGTACTTGTCAATGTTTTTTTATTAGGGGCCTAATTTGATGTTTTAAACATGGGCCCTTGATGACTTAGCTACGCCACTGGGGCTTACAATGGTCAACTGCTAATTTATTATTTATTAATTTTTCAAAATCTAAAGCAATGCAGTTTTAAATGTTTAAATGTTTTTTTTTGGGGGGGATTGAATTTGTTAATCAACATAGATGTTTCAAAGAGAATATAATTTTCTATAGAGTATGTTTCTCTCTCACGAACTTTTTAGTACTCTCTTAGAACACGAACATAGTTTGGCGGCAACAAAGGTGAGTTTTGATCGGCAACTTTTAGTAGTGTTTAGCGGTGCTGCCATATAACCAATTTTAACTATTTTTTGCCGTTTTTTTGGGATGCTAGAGATTTTTCAGATTATTTCATAAAAAAAATGTTTTTTTATTTTATTCATGTATTTTTTCAGATTTTTCATATAAAAATATAATATTTGTTCAATATACTAATTATTTTTACTAAAATTAGACATGTCTAATAAAGTAAAAAAATACAACCAAAATTTGCAATTGTGTTAAAAAATGGTTACGAATTCAAACATAACATTGTGACATCAAAAGTATTAAAGTGTGTACACACACATTGACCAACTATGTCTAATCATATCCATTATTTCCCATTTCTATATTAAAAATATATAATAAAGAGAATAAATATGCTATAAATTGTTGCAACATATAACTAAATATAAAAAATAGTTTTCATGAAAAAACTGGTTAACAGTTAAGAATCCCAAAAACTGGGATAAAAAATACACTGTTTATGTGGCAGCACTGCATACACCAAATTGAATGTTTTTCAACACTTTAGCAACTTTGAAAATGTTGCCCTCTCATTTAAAAATGTTGCCGCTGAACTCTGTACCATGTTGAATTTCTGGTAGAGCGGGAAAAATACTCTATAGAAAATTATATACTTTTTGGATGTTTGTGTATTGTTCTTGTCAGTATAATTTCATTTAAAGATCATTTACTACGGTTGGCATTCAATACCTTTTCCTAATAATAGTAGTTAGCTACAACAGCCACTTTAAGCTCGATTTTAAAATTTTAAAATTGCTATTGCATTAAAGCAGTGATCGACACTCATAGCACTCAAGGGCCGAACACAATCGGCAATTTATACGTACACAACACCAAAAAGTATATAATTTTCTATAGAGTATGTTTCTCTCTCACAAACTTTTTAGTACTCTCTTAGAACACGAACATAGTTTGGCGGCAACAAAGGTGAGTTTTGGTCGGCAACTTTTAGTAGTGTTTAGCGGTGCTGCCATATAACCAATTTTAACTATTTTTTTTTGCCGTTTTTTGGGATGCTAGAGATATTTTCAGATTATTTCATAAAAAAATATTTATTTTATTTTATTCATGTATTTTTTCAGATTTTTCATATAAAAAAATAATATTTGTTTAATATACTATTTAGTTTTACTAAAATCAGACATGTCTAATAAAGTAAAAAAATACAACAAAAATTTGCAATTGTGTTAAAAAATAGTTACGAATTCAAACATAACATTGCGACATGAAAAGTATTAAAGTGTGTACACACATTGACCAACTATGTCTATTCATATCCATTATTTCCCATTTCTATAGTAAAAATATATAATAAAGAAAATAAATATGCTATTAATTGTTGCAACATATAATTAAAAACCCTATAAAAAATGCAATAATTTGAAAAAAAATTGTTTTCATGAAAAAACTGGTAAACAGTTAAGAATCCCAAAAACTGGGATAAAAAATGACACTGTTTATGTGGCATCACTGCATACACCAAATTTAATGTTTTTCAACACTTTAGCAACTTTGAAAATGTTGCCCTCTCATTTAAAAATGTTGCCGCTGAACTCTGTACCATGTTGAATTTCTGGTAGAGGGGGAAAAATACTCTATAGAAAATTATATACTTTTTGTGCAAGTATATGCCGCTTTGTTGAAGAAATAAAGTACACTCTAAAAATTTGTTTTTTCGTTTATAATAGTTATTTTTTTTTTATTGTAGATATTTTTATTTGTTTTTGGTTTACATTCTAAATTAAAAATGCGGAACGTTGAGTGGGAAGATTGTTTTTGAAATATATTAAATGCAATCAAAAAATTATTATTATCATTATTATGAATTATTTTAATTTTTTATAATAGAGAAAACAAAAACATGAACTATTTTAATTCAATGAATAGGGATATTCTCTTATCGATTAATTCATTTATTAGTTGATTCATTCATTTATTTATCTGTAAAGATAAAATAATTTCTTACGGTGTAAAACACCAATACATTCATATAAGGCATGTTTTCTTTGTACACTTAAGCTAGCAAGTTATTTCATTTATATGGAGAATTAAGCGAGTTAAGAACTAGTCGCTTAGTACTCGCTTAATTCTCCATATAAATGAAATAACTTGCTAGCTTTCTGCCGACCACTGCATTAAAGACATGTGTCTTTTTGTATAAGCGGGTTTATTGCGCTATTTTACGCGGAGGCTTAAATTTTAACCTAGATAATTGGACATCCTACCGAGCAGTTTTAACAAAGTTATGAGTGAAAATGAGTGAAACAATGCCTATTTTATGGACCTCGAAAAATTCTTGCTTTTAAACGCAAAGTAAATGACGGAACTTGCTCAAAATTTGACAGTAGTCTATTAAAAGGTGGTACTTGATGGGAGCAGTGTTGCATTTCATATAACTACAAGGGAAGTTCGAAATGTCAAGGACTCTTTGATCCGCCCACGTAAAACGATACAATTTTGTAAAGAGATGTAGTTCAATGCAGTACATTTAACATGTGCGTGACATTGCGAATTTACACAACTATTGACTAGGTGTTGAAATTGGAACCAGAGATTCAATAGTACATTTTAGTAATTCTAGTCTACACTTTTGGAACTTTTTACTTGATTTCCACACTAGGAAGGAAATAAGATTAAACAGGTGCATTTATTTTGTTAAATTAGATATTTTATTATTAATAAATATAAATATAAATAAAAGAAAATTCGTGCAAATTTAATTTTGGAGTAGACAAATCTTCAAAAGACTACACAAAATCATCCATAGACTCCGTAAAATCTTCATCAGGCTCCACAAAATCTTTAGAGTTGCAATTTTCACTAAAAAATTTTTAATTTTAATTTCTCTTTATATTATTACTAAAAACATTAATTTTGCATGCAGCTATGCACATGTATTTTTAACAAAATAAAAGTATAGACGCTTTGTGGACATGTCACCAAAAAGTCACTCAAAATAGTCGACAAAAGTGATGACTTGTAAACACTTGACCCCAGGCTTCCTACAGAGTAGTTACTCCCTTTTGCAATTTGTTTTTGTACACAAAAAAAAAAAACACGTGTTCAATACAAATATAACTTTTGCAAATAATAAAATTTGCCTGGCAAGGCTGAAAAATATGAATTATTGCATTTTTATTTTTTCGCAATCGTTAAAAAAGGTTCCGCTCCAAATGCAATAAAGTTTGGAATTACGATTTTTTTTTTTCAATTTGGTTTATTTTTATTTCTTGTAACACCAACTTTGTACTTTTCTTTTATTAATATTGTTATGTTGTTTTAAAATTGTTAAAAAAAAAATAAAAGAAGATTTTAGAAATCGCATTCGGTTCGGAAGGTTTTTGTTTGAAATTGAACTAAGATATCGGTTTTTATTATCATCACAATATTCCCCATAGCGTAGTGCCTGGGAAATTTTTAGTCAAAAAGAAGTTACATATTGGATATAGTGTCCAGTCTGAAATTCTACTTTGTGCCGTCTTACTAAATCAGTTTAAAAATTAAAATATTTCAATTTTCCTTAATTTTTTTTTTGTATTTTTTAGTTTTTTTTTATAATTATTTTTGAGCTGTTTTTGGTATTTTTGAAAAATCACTCTTTGATCACAAGCAGCTTAAAATTTTTCGCTAGCGCTACCACAACATATTGACTGACGACATGTTGGATAATCAAATCGTTCACCAGATTGTTGGGTAACAGATAAGAAGCACTTGTCTTGTGTTCAATGCTAATAAAAAAATCTTATGTATATATCCAATAAGATTAAAAATTTATGAAAAAGTCAAATAAATATTCTTCGGACATTTTAAGAAAAGTAATTCTTATCTGAAAATAAACAATTAAAATTAATGAATCTTATTAGAATTTTCTAACATAACATAAATACATCGATCCATAATCTAAATCAAAATAAATACAACGCCATATAGATATTGATTCTTCCGATTAGACGGCAAAGTAAAAATCCAATTTGATTTCCGTTTGGGGGGTAAATTATCTAAAACTAATAAAAACAATTATTTACACTTACCTAAAATGTGGATTGGACATTACTATAAGACTGTTAGAATTAAAATATATTTTTTTTATCTGAGATAAGCATTATTTCTTATTTCCAATTGCAATAAACTGCTCTAACGAATATTTGAATTGTATTTGTTTACTTTTACATAGTTTCAGGTGATAATATTCCATTAATTTTCCAGTTGTTCTTTCACGACTTATAAGAAATGATTAGATATTTTTGAAAAATAAAAGTTGTGTTAATTTTCAATAATCCAACAGTTGACCAAGAACTACGACTAGTGTAAGACGTATTGCATCTAATATTTTAAAAGAAATTTTAATTACAAAAAAAAAAAAAAAAAACAAAAATGCCTTTTCTTAATCAAGAGTGTTCAATATGTAAAGAAAGTTTCGAAAGCTCAGATGATATTTATAGTACCAGTTGTGGTCATATTTTCCATGAAGCCTGTCTGCGTTGTTGGCAAGCACAGTAAGTTTCTTAATTTTAAACAATAAAATTAACTAAAATGATGTCAATTTAAAATATGTACTTATCATTTTATAGATCAACAAATTGTGCTCAATGTCGTCACAATTATCCTACAACTCATAAACTCTATATAACCCTTGACGATTCGAATAGTTTGAATAATTCTAATAATTTGGAAATTTCTACAGATGAATTAATAGAAAAATTAAAATATGCCACTGATGAAATTACTAATCTTAATAAGCAAATACAACAATTTGAGGAACAATATATGATATCACAAGAATTAATAAAGAATCTAGATAGAAAAATTCATCAATCCAGTGATAGTGAAACAACTTGTATGCTCTTACAGGAACAGTATATGGAATCTGAAGATTTGATACGAGAACTTGAGGAAAAAGTTGAATGTTTAACTATACAAAATCTAAGAAAATCAAAAGACTTAACATTGAAATCTTTGGAAATTCAAAAATTAAAAACATCTCTAGAAACAGCTAAATCTCAAGCCCTTGAAACAGAAGAAATGAGCCTTTTGAATTATTTAGATTTTCGCAAAGAACAAGATGACTTGAGAAGTGTAGTCATTAGTGATTTTCCTTTGGATAAAATAATAAATCCTTTGGATAAAACAATTATTAAATTAGCATTAAAAATGGATTTAAACATTAGTCGTGGAGATTTGAATGATGTATTTATAATTCAGTGTTGTCCGAATTCAGTGAAAGTATCTCTATGTGTTCGATTTAAAAGACTCGACTCAAAAATTAAATTTCTTTCGCATAAGAATAGGTTACAAAGAATTAGTTCATATGAATTTATTCAAATAAAAAATTATATGTATTAAACTTACTTAAATCATTTGATTTTAGGGCGTTTATAATCCCGACAAGTTAACAAGTGTGTGGAGGTGATGAGGAGATTAAGATCGATATGGGAATATTATTTAACACTACAATGCATTAGAATAGCAAACAATAAGTCTGTTCCCGTACGTTACCGCGGGTTCCCAAATTTACCCAAAAGCCTTCCCGTACTCGAAAATTGGGTAAATGAGAGCGTTTATGAGAGTGTATTAGTGTTTCTCCCAAACTTTTTCTTTCGGTAAATTGGGTAAATTGTCAAAAGAACAGTTGATAAACAAAAACAGCTGTTTTATAATTGTAAAAAATAAAACCAAGGAACTTCAGCGATGCTAATTTAGCCCTTTTGGTGTTACAATAAGAAGTTTTTTACTTTCTTAAAACTGCAAATTTTTTCTGTTTATAAAAAAGGGACAGATCGGCACCTTTTAATTTTTCTTACCGTTTTTTATGAAAATTGTAACCCCCTCTTTTACATTGGCACGAAATCACGAGATTTTTATATACACCACATTGAAAAAACAATGGAAAAAAAGCTCATAGACATTAAATTATGAGAAAAATATATTTATTAGAAATAACTGTGTGTTTTTTCAAAGAGGAAAATATCAAAATCTCGAAATTTCGTGCCACTGTAAACGGCAGGCAATTTTAATATATTTTTTGAGTCTTTTATTTCAATTTTCGCATTTCTCCATTAGCGCGTTTTCACTTGTCGTGTTACACTTATTGCACCTAAAAATTTGGCATCACTTATACATTTTGACATTTTTTTTTTTTTTGGGCTAGAAAAGTGGTTTTTTGCGTTTCCGTACTTTTGGGTAATTTTGTCATTTTATGAGAGTATTTTGTGCTTACTCTCATTTTACCGAACTTTACCCAGAAAGTAAGGGAACAGAGCTAATGTATACTGCCGATTTCCGATTTTTTTTTTCTCAAAAAATATCAAATTTTGACAGATCATTTTAACAGTTATTTGTTGTATATTTGTATTTTCTTAAACGTAAATAAAAACAAATGTCGTCATTGTAATGCATTTTTCAATAATTTTTATCAGCTTGGGATTATGTATCCCAACAGATTTCATAAAGACGGATGTCATAAGGGAAACAACAATTTAACACGGATCACGGATAATGCAATGCACATGTCAACAAAATATTTGAAAATTTAAAAGATATCGGTAAATTAGACATTGGAGCCAGAAGAAGTCAAAACTAAGCAAAAAACAAGGTACGAAATCCCTTAACTTCACCCATATTGTGTGAAACTACTTTTAAACCCACAAATCCTTAAATATGTTCAATATCTGCCATGTTATAGAAACTAATAACTTTAATATGGTATTAGAAATTGTGTCGCAAAATATACTACAGTATAAATTATGCATATCATCCCCCAACTTTTTTTTTAGCCGTATTTAAAAGAAATATCACAAAAACTTTGTAGTTTAATTGAATGTATAAACATTTTACATTCTCATGTCTCCGTCAAAAGGTGCAAATTTTATGTAGTAAATGAAAAGTGGTTTGATTCACCAGTTATTAAATTTAGGCCCATTATTATAACTTGCCGATAGCTAAAGTTAGGATGTTAACGGACAGATTATTAGTTTTTCGTTATTATAAGTATACTTTAACCTAAAAGTGACCGATAAGCTAAAGGTAAGTTCATCTTACCTTTAACTTTTAACGTAAGGTTTAAGCATTTGAAGTTGCCACATTTTCTGCTCTGCAGTGTAGTTGCCGTGTAGTTTTTTGACCGTATCTTTGCTGCTTAGTTTATTTCTGTGTTCGGCGTCGAAAATGCAAATTTTTTACAACAAACATTTTGATCTTTTACACAATTCGAAGAAATTTTGTTTTTCGTTTGTATTTTTTGTTTGTTGTAAGTAAATAAATAAATGAAAATACGTCGTTGCCACTACGTATTTTAAAAAACCATCTTAATTTGTCAAAAGTAATCGGTTTTTGCTCTGGTAATGCCATATTTTCAAAAAAATTAATTTTATTTTAAAAGAAAGTTGTAATAACCAAAAAAAGTTAAAGGTCACTTTATTCCTCACTTTAGCTAAAGTTACCTTTAACTAACACGCACCTTAAAGGCAAGTTATAATATTGGGCCTTAATCTATCAGTTAGAGATCTAGCTTTTAAGGAATATCTTCGTTTACCTTCTCCGGAGAATTGAAGAATTTATTGTAGGGCGAGAAATAAGGCTAAAGCCGTTATTCGTAAAGCTGAAAGGAATGCTCATTTTAATCAATTTGAAAACCTTGATGCTAAGGGGGGGTATGTGGAAAATTTTGAGATCTAATGGTGGTATAGACACGATTGAATCTGCAAATGGGTTAAATAAAGAATTTGTATCTCATCGAACAGTTGATGCCATTGACCCTTTTAATTCTTATTTAAACTTTATTGATAATGGTATTTCCTTTCGTTCTATTAATTTGGGAAAATTGTGTTGTGCATTTTTTTAATATTAAATCTAATGCTTCGGGCCCTGATGGTTTGCCATTAAGATGTTTAAAAATTATTTTTCCGTATATTCAAAAACTGTTATTACACCTAGTTAATAATATTCTCACTTGTTCTATTTTTCCTACCGATTGGAAAGTTGCTAAGATGGTTCCCATAAGAAAAAATGGATCAGTTAATGAATTACGGCCGATATCTATAGTACCTATATTATCCAAAATTGTCGAACACATTATGAAGGAACAAATGTTACAATATTTGGATGATAATGGCTTAATAAACCCTTATCAATCGGGATTACGACATGGTTATAACACCTCTTTCCTACTATTAGAAGAATTATTGATAAAAGTAATGCAGGCGTTTTGTTATCGCTTGATTTATCCAAAGTTTTTGACCGTATTACACTCAGAAAAAAAAGTTAGTAGAAATATTTGTAAACAGTTTTCAATCGCAATCTACTATTTTTGTACTGATTTTTAGTAAAAAATTATTATTTAGCAAATCTTTTTGCTATTTACATTTTACAAATTTTTACAGAATATTTACAGAATATTTACAAATTTTTGTTGCTAATTTCAGAAATCATTTTACAAATTTTTGAAAACCCATTTGCTAAAATTAGCAAAAAATTGTACTAGTTTTAAAAAAGTGGATATTGAAGGAAATGTTATTTCTAATTAAAACTTACACCTACAAACTTAAATTTCCTTAAAAAAGGAATCGGAAGTGAAGATACCGACTCATGTCTAAAAAGAGGACATCCACTTAAAATAGCACTAAAAAGGTTTTTTAGTTCTAAAAATCCGCCCTAAAAACAATTAAAATTAAACCTTAAAAGTAAAAAAAAAAATTGACAAAAATATTTTTCAAAACAGAAATTACCAAATTAAAACGACATGATTAATTCGTTTTTTAAAAAATATAATCAAAATTTTTGATGCTCGATAAGAAAAATAAATGCAAAGCTTTTTACTAATATTAATAATATTTTGTAATTTTTTTTGCTGAAAAAGTCTACTAAAATTTTGTAGCGGCTACTAATTTTTCTACTAATTTCATTGTACTACACGTCAACAGACATGTGTTGCTAAGATTAGCAAAAAATTCCGCTGGGCTCAAATTAGCAGAATTTCCCGTTATAACAGCAAAATTTTCAGTTGCCATTACAGACTTTTTTTGGTGAGTGTACAACTTTGGAGAGAAAAAACGTTTTATAATAAACTTGTGGCATTTTTTAATTTTTTTTTATTATTAAATTCATCATCACTTTTTAAATTAAAAAAAAAAAATATTAAGCAATGTCACAAGTTTATTATAAAACTTTTGTTGTATCTTCGGTACCACTACAGGTTGGTTGAAAAGTTCCTGCGCTCGAAATAAAATAATACTGTTTTTGTTACGAAATATATTTTTTTATTCAATATAATCTCCTAGAAGCTCAATACACTTGTTCCAATGATCTTCCAATAATTTCATCCCATCCTTATAATGGTTTTCCGGAAGCTCTGCAAAATAACCGTCAACGAAAAATGCTTTCCACGAAGGAATTGTTTGAGATTTCTGAAGAGATAGTAGTCACTGGGAGCCAAATCTGATGAATACGGTGGATGTTCAAGCAATTCGTACTTTAATTCTTTGAATTTAGCCATCGTCAAAACACTTTTGTGAGCAGGTGCATTGTCTTGATGAAAAATGATTTTTTTCTTCTTTAAACCAGGTCTTTTCTCACGAATTTTTTCATCCAGCTGATCCAAAAGGCTGCAATAATGTTCAGAGTTGATTGTTTTACCTTTCTGAAGATAATCAATCAACAAAATTCTTTTTGCATCTCAAAAAACTGATGCCATAACCTTCTTTGCTGATCGTTGTGACTTCACCTGCTTTGGAGCTGAACAACCAGCTTCAGTCCACTGTAAACGTTCTTGTTTCAATTTAGCATCATGGTGGTAGATCCAAGTCTCATCCATTGTTATAAAACGACGCAAGAAGTCGGTTTTATTCGGCTTAAAACGCTCCAAATTACGCTGAGAAATTTGTTTTCGATCCAGTTTTTGTTGAATTGTTAATGTGTGCGGCACTAACTTTCCAAACAGTTTTTTCATACGTAATTCTTCATGTAAAATATGGAGTACTCGTTCGTCTGAGATGCCTATGGCATTAGCAATTTCACGCTTAGCCAAACTTGGATCTTCACTAACCATATTATGTACCTGCTCAATGATTTCTGCTGTGGTTGCAATTTTTGGTCGTCCTTCGCGTGGATCGTCTTCAAGGCTGGTATACGACCACGTTTAAAATCACCAGTCCAAAATTCAACGGTGCGTTTTGAAGGTGAGGACTCCTTATACACTTCTAACAATTGTTCATAAATTTCCTTTGCTTTTAAACCCTTCAAAACAAAGAATCTAATGACTGCACGATATTCAATTTTTTCCATATTAAAAAAAAATCAATGACACGTCAACTTCAAATGGCTTGTAAACAAAGAAAGAATTGACAGAATGACTTGCAACTTTGCATGTGTTCTCAGAACATTTATACCAACTTGAGAAAAAAAAAAAGTTTGGAGCTAGCAGTGCCATCTCTTGGTGAGCGCAGGAACTTTTCAACCAACCTGTATTTATTTTATTAACTACTTATTTTTAATATTTTTGTAATATAGCGGGTAAGCAGGTGCACAAATTTGATGTGTATTTAGCTGCAGGGAATATGTTCAACTACTTACAAAAATGACGTTTTACAAATAAAAACAATGAATTTTTTCCTCGAAATATATGCAGTCGACCCAATCTCTACTGTTTATTATTTAAATATTTAATAATGAGTACTCAGTACATACTGAGATTTTGCTGGTAGCTATTATACACGCATTTAACATTAAGAACTTTTTATTTCTTTAACAATTAGTCCATTTAAGATCTATTTTAGATTACATACCAATGGCCAAATGTAGAAAGGCCCAAACTCGATTTTTTTTATAGTAAAAGGAAAAACCTTAATCAAATCTGAAAACTTTAAGGCCGGGTAACTTATCTAATTACAAACCAGAGTGAAAAGTTGAAACACATATGTATATTTCCATATAAATTTGATATTCCTAACTATTCTTAAGGCATTAAGCTTTGGTTATTTTAAGTAATAAAATAAATCATTGCATTAAAAATAAAATGATGTCAAAAGTTTAGATTTTATTAAGATTTTGAGTTAGCGATTCTCTACATTAAACCATAGATATGTGTGTATTTATATTATTTAATTTTTACTTATAATCAGGACTGCTGCTTTTACATTATAATATCTGGTAAATGTATTTTATTTAATACAATTTCAACTTTAATATTTTATTGTATAATCGATCTATACGTAGTATTTCACAATAAAAAAAATATTTTACATAAAAATTACAATTAATTATTTTTTTTAATTAAAATTAATAAGTAACTATAGTTCTATTTGTTTTTAATTAATCTCAGATTTCTTACAATTACAAATGCTTAATGGCAACCACAACTTTTAACGATCATATTTTTATATTTCTTTAAATTAACATTTTCTTCATTGAGATGATATAGGACGGGTAGGGCACCCAGCCGTGTGGGGGCACAACATGGCTTGGGTACTTTTTTCGGTTCCAATAGATGTACCAAAGTCTGAACTATAGCATGATTTGTTGCATTCATATGAGCATTGAGAGGAAAATTGCATTCACCACTACAATAGTAAGCACCATAACCTTCAGGAGCAATAATCCAATCCTAAAAGAAATTGAAAGAGAATGTAAAACTTTATATTAACCGGTAATATTCGAATTATAAAACTATTTATTAGAAATGTATACACAGATATGTAAAAGTCTGTGAAGATAAATATGTCAGTTAAATATGTAATGACGTAATAGTGTGAAGTTAAATATGTCTTGACGTAGAATTAAATATGTTATGACGTAACGACATAGACCGAGCTCGCTCCGTAGAGCCACATTCTTAAGCATTATTTATGTATACTCATACATGTGTGGTTTTTGAAAATATCTAAAAATCAATTCTGACTAACGATTTACATCCATGTGTAGGACACTTAAATAGCTTCTCACCAATATTAATTTTATAGACCGAGCTCGCTCCATAGGGCCACAGTGGGCAAAATCCTTAAGCATTATTTATACTCACACATGTGTGGTTTTCAAAAATATCTAAAAATCAATTCAGAGGGCATTTTTTTTTGGTATTTAAATTTTTTTTAACATAAAATTGGAAAAAGATTTTCGAACTTTTCTTAGGGAAAGTCAAACTACGGTAAGTTCTACTTATGGGCTTCAGGGTCTTTCGTAGCGCTTTATCCCAGCCGGCGTTCCACATATGGGAGGCCTTTGGGAAGCCGGTGTGAAGAGTTTTAAACTTCACTTTAGAAAAGAGGCACAATCTTTCAAATGTACGTTTGAAGAACTCTCGAGCATTCTTGCGAGAATCAAAGCGTGCCTTAATTCGCGCCCTCTCTGTCCTATGACGGACAATCCTCAGGAACCAGTAGCGCTGACCCCTGGTCACTTTTTAGTTGGTTCTCCAATTGTAGCTCCTCCGGAGCCGGAGTTTAATAAATCGATTCCAAAAAATAAAAGCTCTTTCGCAGCATTTCTGCCGTCGGTGTAAAGAATAATATTTAATGTCGTTGCACAAACGCTATAAATGGAAAAATCCAGAACGTGAACTTCAGGTAGACGATTTGGTTGTTATTCGGCACGAACAACTACCTCCAACTTCGTGGAGATTAGGCCGCGTCGTAAAACTCTATCCTGGTAGTGACAGTCACGTTCGGGTCGTGGACGTAAAAACAGCGAACGGGGTTGTAAGACGACACATCGCAAAACTGGTCATTCTGACCAACTCATAAAAACACAATAGTTTTCGTCGCCGTTAATATTCATTGTTTCTTAGCATTATGGACGCATTACCAACGTTTTTTGATGATGCCATTCTTGAGGATTATGATGAAGCAATGGAAACTACGCAATCTGAAGCTGCAGCACCACCTTTGGTAGCTCTAACAGCTTCGAAAGCTACAACTACCTCATCGCCTGCAATTGCACCCTCGCCTGCAATTACCACACCGCCTCCGTCGGTGAAGCCATCAACTCCTGTTGATGTACGTTCATCGACCGTTACAACATCCATTGCAACTCCAGTCGTCGCCGTGATTTCCGAATCTTTATCGGAGGCCATTAGACTATCTGGCTCGAAATCGCCGACAAGAACTTCAATCGTAGATCGCTCCTTCCGCCAGTGTCGGGTTTGTAACAACAAACATCCTTTGCGTTATTGTCCGCTATTTAAGAAAATGAGTCACGAGCAGAAGCTTCGTATGGTGATCCTTCATAGATACTGCTCTCGCTGCCTGGCTCACTCACACATATCCATAGACTGTGTTAGCACTTTTCGGTGCAGTGTCTGTAAGGGTGACCATAATACTATTTTGCATGCTCGGTCTCCTCCTCCCGGAGTCTCCAGCAAAACCAAAGTTGCTTCCAACAAAGCTCCCACTGCCAAGCTTGCTCAAAAAATAAGCAATCTGTCCGTCCGATTTCTATCACCAATAAAAAAAATAAAACTCTTCACAAAACTTGTCAGTCGTCGTCCGCTCCTTACGCGTGTCCGTTGCCAATAAAACATGTGGTCACCTTTTCCCCCACTCTGGTAGCCAAATTATATCTACCGAAGACCACAGTCACGATACGTGCAGCCTTGGACCATTGTAGCAAGGTTAGCTACAGTTGCCCAACTTACCATCTTTGGTTGGGTCCTTTCTGGACAATCTTCTATCTAGGAGATTTATATCATCCAGCTCGCAGTATTTACACAGATTATAACTAGTAGAACCGGTAACGGTACCTTTTTCATTGCCAGTCATCCTTTTTTATGCTAGTTTTTTACTAGTTCGATTATTATCGTTTCGGCTACTTTTCCTCGCACTACGTGTATCTTCGCTTTTTGTACGAAAGGTAATATAAATTAATAAAAATAAAGTTAAGAGCTGTTATCTCACACCCTTTTAAAATTTTGTCTTTTTATTTTCATGAACCTTTCTTTACGGCAAACACCAGTATTTTAGCAAAAACCAGTAGTTCAGAAAAAACAGTATTTCAGAAAAAAAACAGTATTTCATCAAAAATCAATATTTTAGCAAAACCAGTACTTTAGCAGAACCCAGTATTTTGAAAACCAGGATTTTAGCAAAAAAAAAACAGTACTTTTGCACTGATATTTTGAAAATCAGTATTTTACCAAAAACCAGTATCTTGCAAATACCAGTATTAGCAAAATCCAGTATTTTTAAAATAACAGTATTGAAATACTCTAATTGAATAACTACTGGTATTTTAAAAATAATGATATTTTGAAAATACTGGTATTTCAATAAGACTGATATTTTGAAAATTCTGGTGTTTTGTAAATACTGGTATTTTGATACCAGTATTAAGATACTGGTATTGAAAATACCGATATTGAAATACTGGTATTTTGAAAACACCAGTATTGAAATACTAATGAAATTTTGAAAATACTGGTATTTTAAAAATACCTGTATTAAAATACTGATATTTTAAAAATAGTTGTATTTTGAACATACTGGTATTTTACAAAAACTGGTATTTTGAAAATATCAGTATTTTAGCAAAAAAAACAGTATTTTGACAAAAACCAGAACTAAATTTTTACCAGAAACCAAACGCTTTTTAACAACTGGTGTTCCGAGGAGCCGACGTAAATTTTTGATTATTTTTAATATTATAATTAGTACAACATCTTATTAAAACTACTAGAGACAATTCAGTACTTTCATCAAAAAGTATATAATTTTCTATAGAGTATGTTTCTCTCTCAAGAACTTTTTAGTACTCTCTTAGAACACGAACATAGTTTGGCGGCAACAAAGGTGAGTTTTGGTCGGCAACTTTTAGTAGTGTTTAGCGGTGCTGCCATATAACCAATTTTAAAAATTTTTTTGCCGTTTTTTGGGATGCTAGAGATTTTTCAGATTTTTTCATAAAAAAATGTTTTTTTATTTTATTCACGTATTTTTTCAGATTTTTCATATAAAAATATAATATTTGTTCAATATACTATTTATTTTTACTAAAATTAGACATGTCTAATAAAGTAAAAAAAATACAACAAAATTTTGCAATTGTGTTAAAAAATAGTTACGAATTCAAACATAACATTGTGACATGAAAAGTACTAAAGTGTGTACACACACATTGACCAACTATGTCTATTCATATCCATTATTTCCCATTTCTATGGTAAAAATATATAATAAAGAAAATAAATATGCTATTATTTGTTGCAACATATAACTAAAAACCCATAAAAAATGCAATAATTTGAATAAAAATTGTTTTCATGAAAAAACTGGTAAACAGTTAATAATCCCAAAAACTGGGATAAAAAATTACACTGTTTATGTGGCAGCACTGCATACACAAAATTTAATGTTTTTCAACACTTTAGCAACTTTGAAAATGTTGCCCTCTCATTTAAAAATGTTGCCGCTGAACTCTTCACCATGTTGAATTTCTGGTAGAGCGGGAAAACTACTCTATAGAAAATTATATACTTTTTGCTTTCATGAATATATTCATAATCTGTGAACTTGAAATTATATAAATCCGTTAAGACATCCAGAGCAAAAAAAAAATTTGTTGAGCTGTGTAATCTTTAGAATTGCGGCCTTAAGTTTGATTACAAAATGGTCGTTCATTTTAAATGGACAGACCGACGACCATCGCTAAATTGTCTTATCAAGTGATTGAGCCCATTATTTAAAAAAAATAAATTCATAAACTTTTTCTGGGCGACTTTAGGAACCCGTTTTCCTGCGTCAGGTTTTTGTTGCAGAATGACCTAAAAAAGTTATTTTCAGTAATACAACAATGTTACCTATCACATGGGTATATACTCAAAAATTTATGTAGGGTAAATCCAATTGCAAATAACTGCATTTGCAGTTGAACAGGCATACATTACATTTGCATTTAAATCAAATGAAATATGTAGTTTTTTAAATGTTAAAAATAAACATATGTAGTAAAATCAAAATAAAAATGTGGTAAATATACAGTAAAATTTACGGTAAATTTTTCTAAAACAATTACTACAAAAGCAGTTAAAAGTAACTTCATATCTATGTAAATCCACTACAAATAAAGTTTAAATTTGGTTGCATTTTACTTTTAAATTAAGCATTTTTCATTTTGTCAACTTTAAATTATTATATTTAATACATCTAGCAGAATCTATATAAACTTATTTTGCAAAAAAGGAAACGAGAATTGTAAAGCAATTTAAATGTTAAATAATAAAAAGGAATATTCAAAAACTTTTCTGGGTGTAGGGATGAAATTTGGTTATAGACTTAATGTCTAGTATAAAATGCGTTCAAAATCTAGAAACTCTTTGAGGCAACGGCGTTATTTTGTACACCCTACCGAAGGATAAAATTAAAGATTTTCTATTATCCTAAAATTTAATTATAATAGTGATACTTACACGCCAACCTAGTTCTTTAAAATCAATATACAATGTCTGCATTTGACAACTTCGTGCACCATCATGTGGACCATCTAATAAAGGATTGATAACATCAGATTTCTTGCGGCGACGTGGATGAGTATTACGTTTTTGACGACTATGACGTTTCACAGATTTTATAACCTAAATAATTGTGAAATACATTTAAATGTTATTTTAAATTAAAAGTACTTAATAAAAAAACTCACTTCTGGTCCACGGAAAAATCCAATCATAAATGGTTGATATTCATCATCTCCCTTAGGATGCACTAAACCGATATCATCAAGTTTTACCTCTTTTTCGGGCTTATGGACAGCATGAGCTCCTATATAAATGCCCTTATTTTCTTTAGGTGCATGTAGCCAAGCCTGTAAACCTACGGTAACATTCATTTCTAACCATCCTTGATAGTCGGCCGTCGTATTTACCGTTGATAGAATTTCCAATTCACGTTCATGACCATTCGTTTTGGCAATTGAATATACCGTTATTGTAAACTCTTTGCCACTTGTTGCCCATTTACCCTGTGAAGGATTTTGATAAATGCGTAGTTCGGCCATCATAAGATAATTATCATCGGGCACATCGGAAACATCAAACCACAGTCGACGTCCATGTTCATGTCGTACCTCATCAACATGGTGGTCTATTGAAAGAAAGAATAACAAAATAATGTGAACAAAGGAATACGTATTGCTTATCTGTATTAACCCGTTACCAACTGGTCTTAAACGAAAACTTTGTACAAGAGCTATAAATGTGAAAAAAATATATTTTTAATATTTTTTTATCTCTTCTGGTTTGGTGTTTCCATTTATTCGACCCTGCCGGTAAACCGGTTAGGGTATGATTCGAATAATTGAGAAAATTGATTAATCGGTTATTCGGATCGATTAATCGGCAAAATTGGCGATTAATCGATAAATCGTTGAATGCAAAATAAATGTATATCTTTCATCAATAGGAACACTGTGCTGCTTTTTTTTAGTCTACTGCCGTTGGTGGTATAAAGTGTTTGTTCAGGGAAATTCAAAACAATCTCATACTTTTTAAAGCTTCAGGCCTAAGAATCTTGGGGTTTTTGGGAGGAATCTGAGGACTCTTTTAAAAGAAAGTGTGGTCACACAGTTCGTGAAAGTAAACTCTTAAGCCTAAAACAGATAAACGCAGTGTAGACATTTTGTTGATAAGGCCGGGTTTTTATTTTCTACTTAAGTTATTGTACTTTTCCAGAAGTTTTTGATAAATCAACTTTTTTTTTAGTTTTTAAAAGTTTTTGTATGTAAATAAATAAAAATAATATTTTCGAATTGGAAGCAATTTTACAGGGTGTCCGCTGGGAAGGTATACTACTTTGTTTGTTTATAATTTTTGAATTAATGAAAGAGAATGGATCTTATATTAATAAATGTTTTACTTAATTAATTATGTATGGAATACAATATCAGATAAATGTCCGCCTCTGTTAGCCTCACAAATGCGAGCCCTTTTGAGCACATTTTTCATTACATTCTCACACATTTCACGCGGTATTTCATTAATTTCATCACGAATATTTTGTTTGAGTTGCTCAAGCGTTTTTGGTTTGTTTGCATAAACCTTGCTTTTCAGATATCCCCACAAAAAGAAGTCCACAGCAGTCAAATCAGGCGACCGTGGGGGCCAATCAACATCACCATTTCTTGAAATAACTTGTTGTGGAAAGAGGTCTCGCAGTAATTCCATTGTAATCCTGGCTGTATGCGATGTGGCACCGTCTTGTTGATATCACATGTTAATCAAGCCCAACGCATACAATTGTGACGTTAAAAATTTTTCAATCATACCACGATATCGCTTCCCATTCACAGTTACGGTTACGCCGTTTTTATTTTCAAAGAAGTAAGGTCCAATGATTCCTGCTGACCAAATTGCACACTAGACTGTAATTTTTAATGGATGCAAAGGTGACTGATGAATAATTTGAGGGGTTTTCCATTGCCCAGAACCGACTATTCTGTTTATTCACATATCCATTCAAATGAAAATGTGCCTCGTCACTCATTATGATTGTTTCATGAAAATCGGAGTTTTCATTGGCATATGTACGGCGGCGTAAATGGTCTTGTGGAAGAAATTCTTGTGTCAACTGAATCTTAAATTTAAACAAATGCAAACGCTTGTGCAAAATTGTGGTCAAAGTTGTTATTTAAAGACCAAACTCCTGAGCACGGCGTCGAATTGAGGTTGATTGATTGTTTTGAACACTTTCTTGAGCAGAAGTAATGTCTTAAGCTGATCTTGCAGTACGTTGTGTCCATGCTTGGGCCTATCACCTACAG
Source organism: Eustalomyia histrio (assembly GCA_949748255.1). NCBI lineage: Eukaryota > Metazoa > Arthropoda > Insecta > Diptera > Anthomyiidae > Eustalomyia > Eustalomyia histrio. The sequence goes on along the minus strand of OX456525.1, from coordinate 84,496,109 downwards.
ACCCTCTTTCTTCGAAAGCATTCACTACACGAAAAATAGTGCGTTTTGTTGGCACGTTGTTTCTCCCAAAAATTTCACGTAACTTTCTCTTCGTCACAGTAATCGATGATTAATTTCTATAAAACACGTTGGTTTATCGAATATTTTTCCATAATAAATTTGCCCAATATGCACTGTCAAGACTAATGTTTACCAAAATGGCGGCAAAACAAAGTAGTATACCTTCCCGGCGGACACCCTGTATAACATAAGTAACGTCATAGTTCTTCTTAGAAAAATACTAAACCACGTGTTTGATTGATTGGAAGAAAATATACATTTTAAACGGTTTTTTGTTTAATCTCTACCTATTTTTGACGCTTTAGCTTTTAAAATATATTCTAAGCGTAGGAAAACTTCAGAATATGAGAATTTTTGAGAGCGAATTATTTTTGAGAACCTGGATCAATAATTTAAGAAAAAATTTTTGTTTCTAAGAACGACTAGTTGGAAAACTTGCTTGAGTTGGTTTAAAAATTTATCTGATCCTTCAGAATCTTCTTCACGTAATTTTGAAAAGAATTTAATTTCATTTTAGTTAATGTGTTTTTGTTCAGTTTTTCTTGCTAAATTCTTAGCCAAAGTTAGAAAAAATAACAGAAAAAAACCTTATAAGGAATCGGTTAATCGATTAACCGAATTGGAAACACTACCAGGTAGATTATCGACCACTAGCAGGATATGCATATACGCATAAACTTGGCTTTATTTGTATCGCAAAACTAACCGTGAAGTTGGGATAATCTCCCTTGGGGTTTAAGTTCGATGCAATCAAAATTCGGACAAACTATTTTCGAAATAAAAAAATATTTTAGATAAATTTATATATAGCTTAATACATAAATATTACTTCTGAGTATGCCATACATTGAATGTCAAACTCGTCCCATTTATTTTTGCACGAGATCTTTACTTTTTTCGGGGTTAAATTTCACCAAATACCGGTCATCTTCCGGTCGTCTTCAAATCACCTTTAAAAATTGATCAGTATTCCTCCATTGGTCTTAGCTTAGGACAATTAGATAAATTGTTTTCTTTTTAGACAAAGTTGATGCCGGTAATAGAAATACCCTTTAAGAGTATCTTTTGCGTAGTGGCAACTGGCTCGTTCTGGCCAAAACAGCGGTTTTGTGGACCAGTGGTACCAGTTTTAAAAAAGGGTAAGGATTTTTTACCACAGAAATATATTGCCTGGCAAACCAAGTGTTTTTTTGTGAAATTTGGACTTGTTTTTTTTTGTATTGTATAAAAACTATGTTGAAGTTTGCAAAGCAATATGTTTCATCATCCATGATAAAGCAATTATATATTTTGTTAATTGTTATTCATATAGTCGACGGCTGCTAGTTTTTGCAAATAAATTTTCTTTAAACAGGGCGATTAAATAGATGATAAAGTTGATTGCATTTTGACTGGACACTTTTTTTTATAGCTTTCAACTTTTAAAGCTGTGGACACATTTAATTTTGTAAAATTTCTTATTAGATAGATGAATAACATGAGTATTGTGCCATATTATCTCCTTTAGATTAATATATATTTAATTGCCTGTGACTCATCTTATAGAAAGCAGAATAAGGTTGTATTTTATATGTTTTTGCGAAAACTTTATCGAAGCGAGAAATACAAAAACAAGGTGCAGGACACACTTGGAGTTTAACATTATACACAAATTTTTGTGATGTCTTAATTTTATAAGCGACTGCGCGAATCGAAATTAAGGGATACCTTGAGGACGCCCATAGTACTTTTTGAGCTGCTTTAAGGTTAATTTGGTCATGTTTCCCACCACTTCCACTCTTTCAATTAGGTAGTCGCTCGTTGGTCCAAACATAATGCGCGATGTTTATTGTAAATAAAACAAAAAGTTTTTCAGAGAATTATCTTAATATTTTTTAGGCTAGTTGGTAGCGTGCTAGCTTATCAGTGCGGTGGTCGTGGGTTCGATTCCCATCAGAGGCTCCGGTCTGTTTTCGCTAAAACGAGCCGATGTTGCTAGTGCTCGGTTAGGGTATTAATATATAATTTGTAATTATATGATTATTATAAATATAAATAAATAAAAAAATTTTTTATTATGATAAAAAGATTGATGTGTGAAACAAAATATCGGTCAAATGCTCGCCATGGCTTTGGTGGCACACCTCTGTTCGATGTTCGATATTTTCAATAACTCTGAGACATAATTGAGGTTCAATGTCGTTAATATGCCGAATTATCTCATCATTTAGCTCTTGAATTGTTCTTGGCTTATTGAAATACATTTTTTCTTTTAAATATCCCAAAGAAAGAAGTCCAAGTGTGTCAAATAACATGATCGTGGCGGCCAATTAACATCGCCAAGATGTGAGTTTATACGGCCATTGAATTTCTTGCGCAAAAGAGCCGTTGTTTCGTTGGTTGTGTGGCAAGTGGCACCATCCTGTTGGAACCACATGTCGTCCAGGTCTATATCCTCAATTTCTGGCCACAAAAAGTCCGTTATCATCTCGCGATAGCGAACACCGATGACGAGTCGAGGTTGACGGCTCTTCTACCACACTATCGCGAACAACGCGCGCTGTTCAATTGTGTACCTCTTTATGGTTGAATTTGTCAAACACTGGAACAATGAAATGTCAAATAAAGTTGGACGAAGAATTTGATAGGTTTTAATTTTTGTTGTATTTGTGCGAAATAATTTAACTTCTTTCTAATTTCAAAGTCATTATTATCAAAACTTCTTTAGGCAATAAAAATCTAAAATATGTAGATTGACATAATATCCTACTAATATTAAAATTTTTCATTTAATTGGGAAATTATTCTAGGAGATAATTAAGATCAAATGTTTCCGGATTTTGGTTGCGTCTACCTTTATGTCATGTAACCTCTATTTCTTCCTAAACCATATCAAATTGCTTGGAATTCACTTGAAAAACTGTGTCCCATATACAAAAAAAAAAAAATACTTTTCACAGAGTTTCGCATAAAATATCAGTTTTTTGGTAAAAGAGTCCCATTTTTGATTTATTTTTGTTTTGTCTTTCTTTTTTATAAAAAAAGTTGTTAATTTTCACTTTTGTTAATTAGGATTTAAAATCATTAAATTTTTTCATGGGAATAACAATTTAATAGGCTTTATCTACAACAATCTCGAAAGATACTGGTTGATTTTTCGACTACTGGTTCTAAATGGGTTAAAAAGTATCAGCTAATAAAGAGCATTTTGAAAACAAAAATGTAATAGTAGTAGGCGGTTGCACAAACGCAGATCATCAGTCAGACAAACAACAACACAACATATAAAATGATTCAAGCTGGGTTTAAAATGAGAATGACTTTTTTTCCTGTTGTTTTTATTTATGTTCTTTCGTTCTTTCTTGGAATGTACATTCAGGTAGAAGAATCATAAATTTCGTGACTCAAAAAAAAGAAGGCGCCCTAACCACTTAGTGTGCTTACTCTTTCTTTTCAATCTTATTATTATTTTTTTGCTCTTTTTATGGTTATTAAAGGGTGATTAAATTTTAAGGGCCGATGTTGATTTTGAATAAAACACAATTTAGGAAATTATTGTCATTTCTTTTTATAATGATATATGTATGGAACAAAATATCGGCCAAATGGCCGCCGCGATCTCGGCGGCTCACCTCCATCCGACGGTCTAAATTTTTGATGACGCTGAGGCATAATTGAGGTTATATGCCGTTGATGTACCGAATTATCTCATCCTTAAGCTCTTGAATTGTTGCTGGCTTATCGACGTACACCTTTTCCTTTAAATAACCCCAAAGATACAAGTCCAACGGTGTCAATTCACATGATTTTGGCGGCCAATTGATATCGCTATCACGTGAGATAACACGACCATTGAATTTGTCGCGCAAAATAACCATTGTTTCGTTAGCTGTGTGGCAAGTGGTACCGTCCTGTTGAAACCACATATCGTCCAGTGTCATATCCTCAATTTCTGGCGACAATAAGTTCGTTATCATCTCGTGATAGCGAACACCATTCACGGTAAATGCTTGCCCGACCTAATGGCACACTATCGCGAACAACAGCAATGTTTTCCGCAGAACGAACTGGGCGAGCATGCACAGGTGTTTTCACAGACCCGGTTTGCTGAAATTCGCCCACAATTCTCCCGTTTGTGGACACATTTGGTCGATTATGCTGACCAAAAAAAATCACGAAGTGCACGAAATGCATTTTTATTTGAACGCCCATTTTCATAATAAGCCTGAATAACTTAAACGCGTTGCTCGATTGTGTATCTTTCCATGGTTCAAATTGAGTTAGTCTGAAATTGAGAAATGTCAAATGAAATACAGAAAAAAACTTGACGCTTAAGTGTGGTTCACATTCAACATCGGCCCTTATAATTAAACCACCCTTTATTATTATTTTACTGGTCATAATTAAGTCATTATCAGTAATATTAAATCATTTCTGTGTTACTTTTTAAAATTAGAGTTTTAAAACATTAGTAGTGGGAATTACATATATCTATAAGGATCGAAATATTTGACTATCAATTAATTGTTATATACAACCTAGAGAATAAATCCGGTTGTTGGAACAAAATTTTTTTTATGTAAATTCATCTTTCAGGACTCTATTGTTAATTACCAAAAATATTTTGTTATTTAGGGTGGAATGCATAACGTTTTTAAACAATTCAATAAAAAGTTTATAAAGCAACACTGCTTTCATCAACTACCACCTGTAAATAGACTACTGTCAAATTTTGAGCAAGTTCCGTCATTTACTTTGCGTTTAACAGCAGGATTTTTCGAGGCAATTGTTTGATAAATAATTTCATCGTTGGAGCTGAATCTCTTTCCACAGAGCCATTTCTTAAGGTTTGGAAATAGTCACTGTGGGCTAAATCCGGTGAATAAGGTGAATGAGGGGGCAATTCGTAGTCTACTTCATGGATTTTTGCCATGGGAACTAAGCTGTCACACGATTCCGTTGGCGGTCGATTGTGAGCAAACTCGGCAGCCATCTTGCGGAAAGCTTTCTCATACCCAAGTGATCTTTCAAAATTGAAAACACTGATGACTTTGTCTTCCACAATCTATTGCACATTCAATCTCCGATCGGCCAACACCATATCGTAAATTTTTTCAATTGTTTTGGGTGTAGAGACCTCAACTGGGCGTCCACTTTTTTACCATTGAAATCGATGGTGCAGAGTACCCATAGTATTAATCAAGCTTTTTTTTTTTGGTTTGATTGACGGTTTTTTTCGCAAAAAAAAAATGTTAATGAGCACTCGAAATCCACTTTTATTAATTTTTAAAAAAATGCACGAGGTTGTATGTTTTGAACAGCTGTTAAACGCAAAGTAAATGACGGAACTTGACAGTAGTCTATTAAAAGGTGGTACTTGATGGGAGCAGTGTTGCATTTCATATAACTACGAAGGAAGTTCGAAAAGTCACGAACTTATTGATCTGCCCTCGTACTTCTTAGTTTTGTGTATTGTTTTTTTTTTTTGTTTAGATTTATTCATAAAATCTGTAAACAATTTTATTCTTCTACGATTAACGAGTCAATCGTTTACTAAGTTTATGAATCACTAACAATTTACGAGAGTGAAGAGAAATTAAATGAGAGTGTCCCAGAATAAATCGAAAAATTAACAAACTTTTATTTCACGATTATGCATAACATTTTTTATTAAAGGTTTAATAGCAAAAATGTGTACTTTTAACAAATGTATACCTTATTACCACACCCGGCCAGAAGCCAAGTTCAGTTTGAAAAAAATGACGACAAAAAGTGACTATGCCATCTTTTTGTGTGCGATCTGCCCTTCCAGAAACCGTATCCCATGAAATCCTAGCTGATCCTTTTTCAGAAATATCAACATTTTAATTTAAAAAAAAATATTATTTGATTTGCTTTTAAAAAAAAATATATATAACAAATAAGAATAACAAACATCATCATTATCATCAAAATCATAATTAAAATTTTACAGCTGAAATTTTAAATAATTTTCAGACAACTACTGGCGCTTCAAATACCTATATGAGAAAAATAACTAATTTCATTCGTACTTCTGCTGGAAGGCAATCAGTACCAGCAAATTTCGTCGAACATATGCGCTCCAGATCGAACAAAATGAGCCATATTTACAAAGAGGGCATTTATGAGTTTGAAATTGAATCAAATAAAATAGAAAATATACCAGTTATTTATGCAAACGCCACAGAAATTCTCAACATATCGAAAGAAGTAAGATCAAAATTATGGCTGACGGTGGTCAAACATTCTTCAGAATTTTTATTTCTATTTTAGAAGATGATGAGAATAAAAAAATTCCGTACTCTGACGGAGGAAGTTTTGCAAAAAAGAGGAAATTAAATAGTGTTTATAGATTAATGCTATTATGTACAGTACCAAATATAAAAAAACTTACGAAAATGTAAAAAAAAATAGTGGAGTTAACACAACTCAATGACATACCATTTAAATTTGTTTCGGATTTCAAACTTTTATTAATTGCTATTGGCCAACAGACTGCAACATACCCATGTCCTTATTGCTTTGTAAAGTTAAATGAATTACAGAACCATGATGTCCAAGTATTGAGCTAAAGACCTTTAAACACTTGAAGCAGGATTATACAAAATTTAAGTCTTCTGGTAAGGATAAAAAGAATGCTCCACAGTGTAGTTAATCACCCCCTATTTGTGAAAGAAGATGACGACGAAGACGATAACATCCATGTAATTGAGAAATGTATTTTACCTGAACTCCACCTTTTACAAGGATTTGTCAATCATCTCTTTTGGAATGGCCTAGTTCCGCTTGTAGGACGGGAAAAAGCTCTATTTTGGCCCAAGAAGTTGAAGGAAATTCCGAAAAACTACCACGGCGATATTTTTTAAGGGAACGCTTGCAGAAAACTTCTAAGAGAAGCGGATAAATTAGAGGATCCAGAAATCTATGATGAAGTTGGAATATTTAAAATTCAGCCTTTCATTGCATCATTTAAAGCTATGAATACTATTGTTGACATTTACTTCACAACGAACATAGTCAATATTACAAACATAAATAAGCACTTGACTGCACTCCGTAGAGCTTTTCAAAGTACGAATGTTTCCCAAACTCTTAAAATTCATGTAATTCTTGATCATTTAGAGCAGGGTCTTATACATTTGAATTATGATGGTTTGGGGTTATGGTCCGAGCAAGCTGGCGAATCTATTCATAGAGAATTTCTCAAATTTTGGGATAGATTCAAGATAAATATTATCGATGATCCAACTTTTTCGGCACGATTAAAAAAAGCGGTAGTTACTTTTTCTTCTCAGCATTTATAAAAAACATTGTTTATTAGTGGATTAGGTCTATTTGAGATACCACTTAAAAAAAAGCGCCGAGGTGTATATCCTAACGATGGTGTGTTACAGATATCAACTCTGTTAATTAAACTTGGATATAAATTTTTTTTTTTTTTGAACAAAAATTATTAATTTTTTCGGGAAGTTACCCATACAATATTATATAGCATAAGAAAGCTTGAAGAATTTTCTATCAATGGAATTTCACAGAAACAAATTAGTTTAAGTCTTATTTGTTATATATATATTTTTTTTAAAGCAAATCAAATAATATATTTTTTTTTTTTTTAATTAAAATGATATTTCTGAAAAAGGATCAGCTAGGATTTCATGGGATACGGTTTCTGGAAGGGCAGATCGCACACAAAAAGATGGCAAAGTCACTTTTTGTCGTCATTTTTTTCAAACTGAACTTTGCTTCTGGCCGGGTGTGTTACAAAACTAAGAAATATTTATGCATTTTACACTTACAGTCGAATGCATACACAATTTGTTGATTTTTACAACACACTTATAGACAACAACAAATTTTCATTTTAAGACTGTTATAACTAAGAACCATCTAAATGTTTATAAATACAGCTGTTAATCTTTAACTTACTTTTATTTAAAAATGTCATTATAATATCACTTTGATCAATGGCTCTTTTATCGAGATCGGTTATAAAGTTTTCTTGTTCCTGTAAATCACGCTTGGAACGCACTGATTGTTCAGGTTCGTTATTTGTTTCTTCTTCTTTTAAACGATAATAAACATCCAATAGAAATTGTGGTGCAGATTTTCTAGAAAAAGAAATGAGAAATATGATCATTGTTTATGAATTAATTGTAAAATAAATGGATAGATGGTGTCATTAAGTATTTTTAACACTATCAATAGATACGTCCAGTATAAATTTTACCCAGGGAATACATGTCTTGTAGCGGCAACCGGATTTCATTGATGTCAATTGCTATTTTCCTTGTCAAATCTTTTAAAATAATATGAATTTCAGTTGCAATAATCAGTTTGTCACCTATATCATTATTATTCAATATAAAGTAATGAATAAATGAATACATAATGCATTACTTTGTAATGTATACTTCTTACCTTCATCATTATTATGAAGTATAAGGTAAGGAGTTACCAATAGTTGGTTAAATATTGCATAACTTTGTAATGTATACACCTTACCTTCAGCATTATTTTGAAACATAAAGTAATAAGTTACCGACAGTTGATTACTTAATGCATTACAATTTAACATAAAGTAATGACTCTTAAAACTAACAAGTTAATTGAAATCATACGTAGCATAAAAATCAATATTTGAGAATTAATGCAACATAAGTTACCTGCAATAAATATTTACAAATTATTGTTAACCATTTCGTAATCAGTTAGGTAATAAATTATTTTTTGTTTACCCCCTAACTGCAAAACAGTAACAGCCCGAATATAACTTAAAAAAAAATATTTTTTTCTTCATAAATATTACATTTTTGGTATAATTTAATAATTTTAGTATCAACATTGTGTAGGTTAGGAAAACAACTTAACCACATGTGGAATTGCTAAGAAGACAGAAATGTAGCAAAATATACGTTTTTAAAATGATTTTTGTTCAGGCTTTGCCTTCTTTTAGAGGCTCTAGCTTGTCTAAAACTTTGGGTTGGGTTCTGAAGAGATCTTTTGCCAGATCGAAATACATGTATTAACCTAGCTAAAAATCGTTAATTTTACTTTTTTGCATTTTTGTAAATATACGGAGGTTCAAAGCTCAAATAATTAACGAAAAACCTCGAAGTATATGAAAACTACAAAACAAAAACTAACCCATTCCTTTAATTTTTTAATAAGCATAATTGTAAGAATGAACCCATTACTTAGAGGCTCATTGTCTGTAAAATTCACCAATGAAGTCAGGTGTAAAGTAATCCATCGGCCCCTATGGCTATACAGGTTGGTTGAAAAGTTCCTGCGCTCACCAAGAGATGGCACTGCTAGCTCCAAACTTTTTTTTTCTCAAGTTGGTATAACTGTCCTGAGAGCACATGCAAAGTTGCAAGTCATTCTGTCAATTCTTTCTTTGTTTACAAGCCATTTGAAGTTGACGTGTCATTGGTTTTTTTTAATATGGAAAAAATTGAATATCGTGCAGTCATTAGATTCTTTGTTTTGAAGGGTTTAAAAGCAAACGAAATTTATGACAATTGTTAGAAGTGTATAAGGAGTCCTCACCTTCAAAACGCACCATTGAATTTTGGGCTGGTGAATTTAAACATGGTCGTACCAGCCTTAAAGACGATCCACGCGAAGGACGACCAAAAACTGCAACCACAGCAGAAATCATTGAGCAGGTACATAATATGGGTAGTGAAGATCCAAGTATGACTAAGCGTAAAATTGCTAATGCCATAGGCATCTCAGACGAACGAGTACTCCATATTTTACATGAAGAATTACTTATGAAAAAACTGTTTGGAAAGTTATTGCCGCACACATTAACAATTCAACAAAAACTGGATGGAAACGTTTTATAACTATGGATGAGACTTGGATCTCCCGCCATGATCCTAAATTGAAACAAGAACGTTTACGGTGGACTGAAGCTCGTTGTTCAGCTTCAAAGCAGGTGAAGTCACAACGATCAGCAAAGAAGGTTATGGCGTCAGTTTTTTGGGATGCAAAAGGAATTTTGTTGATTGATTATCTTCAGAAAGGTAAAACAATCAACTCTGAATATTATTGCAGCCTTTTGGATCAGCTGGATAAAAAAATTCGTGAGAAAAGACCGGGTTTAAAGAAGAAAAAAATAATTTTTCATCAAGACAATGCACCTGCTCACAAAAGTGTTTTGACGATGGCTAAATTCAAAGAATTTAAGTACGAATTGCTTGAACATCCACCGATTCACCAGATTTGGCTCCCAGTGACTACTATCTCTTCAGAAATCTCAAACAATTCCTTCGTGGAAAGCATTTTTCGTCGAATGAAGAGGCCATAGCAGCCGTAGACGGTTATTTTGCAGAGCTTCCGGAAAACCATTATAAGGATGGGATAAAATTATTAGAAGATCATTGGAACAAGTGTATTGAGCTTCTAGGAGATTATATTAAATAAAAAAATATATTTCGTAAGAAAACAGTATGTTTTCATTTCGAGCGCAGGAACTTTTCAACCAACCTGTATATATATTTGTGATCCTTATGTAATTTTAAGTCGATTTAGCGATGTCCGTCTGTCTGTCTGTTGAAATGGCTATTACGGCGCGAAGACGCAAGCGGGGGTGCCTTTTTTTACCCAGATTATTGTACATCCTCCCGAGCAGTTCGGTATTGAAAATGAGCAAAATCGGTCCAGCGGTTAAAAAGTTAAATGTGGAGATACCTCTAAGTTTTCCAAACAAATTAGTGTATTTTAGTACAATTTCGTAGTAGCAACTGGTATATAATATATTTTCTCATATTTTTTCACCAATCGCTTAGAAACTAATAATATTTTGCACACCTCAAATATTTTTCACCTTAAAAAAATTTTTTTCACCACAAAAAAATTTATTCACCTAAAAAAAATTTTTTTATCTCAAAATTTTTTTCACGTTAAAAATTCGTTTCCGCATCCAAAAAAGTTTTTCACCTCAAACAATTTTTTTCACCTCCATAATTTTATTTCAAAAGTTTTTTACATTGTTTGTATCAAAAACAATAGAGAACATTGGTGGAGAGTATTAAAAGATTCGGCACAGCCGAATTTAAGCCTTTTGTACTTGTTTTTGCATAGTATTGTTACTGGTGATGTGAAAATGGATACATTACGATAACCCCAAGCGCAAAAAGTCATGTTAAGCCCGGCCAACCAGCCAAATCAACGCAGAAGCCAAATATCCATGGCGCCAAGGTAATGCTCTGTATTTGGTGGGATCAGAAGGGTGTTTTGTATTATGTATTGCAAGACCGGTCAAAAACTATTTGGAAAATAGTGAATGGGAAGTTTTGGTTCACCTGCCTTATATCCCAGACCTTGCCCCTTCTGACTACCATTTGCTTCGATTGATGCAGAACGCCCTTGGCTTAAATCATTCTTTACCTCAAAACCGGAGCAGTTCTTTTGGCGCAGAATCCATATGCTACCAGAAATATGGGAAAAAGTAGTCGCTAACGATGAACAATACTTTGAATAATGTATCAATTTATTTTGTAATTATAATAAATGCATATTTCAAGCAAAAAAATCGACATTATTCACTTGTATACCCAATAAAATTTTACCTTAATCGAGGAAAATTTTTAAACTATTTTAAAGGATATTTTGGATTTAATTTAATTTTTAGTTCGTCTTTTTTTTAGTGTACCCATTTAAAGAATTTTCTCTTTTTGGTCAGCATTGTCTTAGATCCAAAATAATAATATTTTAAAAATCATGGCCGCCCTTTTGTATACGCTATGTTAAGTTTTTGCATGCTACGTGTCGCAAATGTAAAAATATTTCAATGAAATTTCATGCACTGTAGTAATTCAGTAAAATTTCCCATTTAAATTTCGGACCAAAACAGCAGTTGACTTTCTACCAGACTGTTGGAAGAGTATTCTATAGTCGACATGTCCGTCTTAATTTTTATACCCTCCACCATATATGGTGAGGGTATATATCAGTTTGTCATTCCGTTTGTAATATGTCAAAATATAGGTTTGAGACCCCATAAAGTATATATATTCGTGATCCTTATGCAATTTTAAGTCGATTTAGCGATGTCTGTCTGTCTGTCCGTCTGTCTGTCTGTTGAAATGGCGATCACGACACGAAGACGCAAGCGGGGTTGCCTATTTTTACCCAGATTATTAAACATCCTTCCGAGCAGTTTGGTATTTAAAATGAGCAAAATCGGTCAAGCGGTTCAAAAGTTATGAGTGAAAATGTGAAGATACCTCTAAATTTTCCATACAAATTTCTGTATCTAATTTTTTTTCTGTTAAGTAAGTAAAAATGTTAAAGTTGCTAACAGAGCAGACCTCTGTAAATAACATTACTAAAACTAAATAACAAAAGTTCTGTTACATAAATCAAAGACATTAATTTGTTAAAGAAAGAACATTAGTTGAAACTATTTCCCAATAGGTGGCGCATCTGGAAAAAAATTCTCCCTATTAGGCATATTCTGCTACAATATACAACAGGGAATTATTGATTTTCTATTTCGTTCGTAACATAAAAGTTACAGCTTAATGTACTAGAATTTTAAATATGTATTAAATCTCATATCTGTGGTTACTAAGACAATTGAAAGCCAAATCCAGGGCCATGCGACCTAGGCATGGCGCAGGGTATTGTTATCTATTTACTTAAGCGCCATCTACTGCTAAGTATATACACTAAAGCAATTATGCATTTAGCTCTATCTTTATGTATAATTGTCTTGGGCCCCATGGCTAGGTCCAAAGAAATTTATATATAAAGAAAGAGCAAAATGCACAATTGGTTTAGTGCCGCTACTTTTGAATAGCTGGCGCAAAATCACATTAAAACTATATCCTGCCCCATGGCGATATAGCCTTGGATTAGGCTTTCAATCAATTTATTTACCAAAAATATTAAATTAACTACATACTTAAAAATTATAATGCATTCAGATGTTGCTAGTAGACTTATAACATTATTTTAAAGTCAATTTTTCAAATGTTTGACGTAATAAAAGCATTTGTTTCACATTTTTATGTCAAAAAAGAAATTTTCATAGAGGAAAATAGTATTTTTTTAATTCCATTTGTATTTTTGAGAATTGAGGGAATGACAAATATATATTTATGTTAATTTTTTCTGTTATAAAAAAATACAGATGAATAAAGTGCGATATTGTGCTCTTAAACATCTAAATTAATATTGATTTAAAAAATTAAGGTATAATATGCACATAAAACATATATTTTTATAGTTTTTGGCAAATATTCATTTATGTTACAAAGAAAATAGAAAATCAATAATATTCTACTGCATATTGTAGCACAATGTGGCTAATGGAGACTAGCTCTGCAGCAAAATATGCCTAATGGAGAGAATGCACCTTCTGGTGGGCCATCTATTTACAAATAGTTACAACTCATGTTCTTTTTTAACAAATAAATTTCTTTGCTGTATTCTCTCCATTAGACAAACACACTTCTATTTTTTAAAGAAAGAACATTCGTTGCAATTATTTATCAATACGTGGCGCATCAGAAAGTGCATTCTCTCCATTAGGCATATTCAGCTGCAGAGCTAGTTCCCATTAGCCGGAACAAAATCAAGTATTTGACAAAAACTATGCTTTAAAATGTGTTTGTTGTGCAGTCCATGTTTAAAAAAACTAGTGAAAATGTAAAGGTGGCTCTAAATTGCCTATACAAATTTAGTACAATTTCATAGTAGCGACTGGTACTTAACATATTTTCTCATATTTTTTCACCAGTCGCTTAGCAGTTAATATTTTGTATTCACCTCAAACATTTTTCCACCACTAAAATTGTTTTTCACCACAAAAAATTTTTTTCCACCAAAAAAGTTCTTTTCACATCTAAAAAAGTTTTTCACCTCAAAAAATTTTTTCACCTACATAATTTTACTTTTAAAGTTTTTTTATATTATTTGTATCAAAAAAGAAGAGAACATCTTTTTAGGATATTGGTGGAGGGTATTCAAAGATTCGGCACAGCCGAATTTAGCCCTTTTTACTTGTTTTTCTGTTAAGTAAGTAAAAATGTTATTAAGTCTTCTTATTGTTCGATTACATTTATTGTCTTACATACTATGAGAAGAGCTATATGTGTGTTACTCTGATAACTAAGTTAACGTAAAAATCAACAATGTTGAAGTCGCTAACAGAGCAGACCTCTGTAAATAACGTTGCTAAAACTAAATAAATAACATTACTAAAACTAAATAACAAAAGTTCGTTACATAAATTGACAAAACATATTCATATTACAGTTCATGCAAAATTTAGTATATAGTACGTATATCATCTTCAGCCCCTATGGTGGAGGGTATTCAAAGATTCGGCACAGCCGAATTTAGCCCTTTTTTACTTGTTTTTTACTAATTTCTTAATACTTTTATTAAATTTCAATGTGTAATATAGAATTCAAATCATTTTGCGATTATGCAAATGTTTTACAAAATGTATTTTTTTTTTGTTTTTGACATTAATTAATTAAATTTATATTATATAAATGATACTAAAATATTTGAGGCTCCATTTTGTCTACGAATCATATTTTAATATAAAAGTTATATTGAATTTATATATTGTATATCAAATTGCATATACATATGTATTAAATGATGGTAAATAGTACCTAACTTATACAGGGTGTCCGCCGGGAAGGTATACTACTTTGTTTATAATTTTTGATTAAATGAATAAGAGTAGATCTAATATTGATAAATGTTTTATTTAATGTCGGCAATTATGTATGGAATACAATATCAGATAAATGTCCGCCTCTGTTAGCCTCACGAATGCGATTCATTACATTCTCACACATTTTCATTACATTCTCACACATTTCACGCGGTATTTCATTAATTTCATCACGAATAATTTGTTTGAGTTGCTCCAGCGTTTCTGGTTTGTTTGCATAAACCTTGCTTTTCAGATATCCGCACAAAAAGAAGTCAAATCAGGTGACAGTGGAGGCCAATCAACATCACCATTTCTTGAAATAACTTGTTGTGGAAAGAGGTCCCGCAGTAATTCCATTGTAATCCTGGCTGTATGCGATGTGGCACCGTCTTGTTGATACCACATGTTAATCAAGCCAAAAGCATGCAGTTGTGCCGTTAAAAAGTTTTCAATCATATCACGAAATCGCTCCCCATTCACAGTCACCGTTACGCCTTTTTTATTTTCAAAGAAGTAAGGTCCAATGATTTCTCCTGACCAAATTGTACACCAGACTGTCACTTTTAATGGATGCAAGGGTGACTGATGAATAATTTGAGGGTTTTCCATTGCCCAGAACCGACTATTCTGTTTATTCACATATCCATTCAAATGAAAATGTGCCTCGTCACTCAATATGATTTTTTCATGAAAATCGGGGTTGTCATGGGCGAGATGTAACATCCTATTGGGTTATGTACGGCAGGGTAAATGGTCTCGTGGAAGAAGCTCTTGTGTCAACTGAATCTTAAATGGAAACAAATGCAAATCCTTGTGCAAAATTGTGGCCAAAGTTGTTCTTTGAAGACCAAGCTCCTGAGCACGGCGTCGAATTGAGCTTGAGAACGTTGTGGTCCATGCTTGGGCCTATCACCTACAGACCTTCTTTTTTCGAAATCATTCACTACACGTTAAATAGTGCGTTTTGTTGGAACATTGTTTCTCCCAAAAATTTCACGTAACTTTCTCATCGTCACAGTAATCGATAATTGATTTTGATAAAATGTTTTAACGATTACAACACGTTGGTTTATCAAATATTTTTCCATAATAAATTTCACGACTGCAAAATGGCGGCAAAACAAAGTAAAATACCTTCCCGGCTGACACCCTGTATGATTAACCCGTTAACTGGACAAACAGTTTTCTATTTTCATTCAAAATTGTATTCGTTTGTCTTAACATTAAGTGCTTAGCTAAAGTTATAAATGTTAAATTTATGTGATTATTTTCTTAACTCACCTCAATGACAAATGACCATGTTTCCTTCTTGGACGTTCCGGCAAACCTAAAAACTCCAGTATATCATATGATGCAGCAATTTTTTCATCTTCATCCAAAACACGATCCATTATAGTCTGATCTTGACCGTTATCAATATAAATACCCGATTGACTGGCTGCAACCAAAATACTGGACGGATGCAGTGTGGTTATGCACCCCAGGAAAAATGTTAGTACTAATAGTAAAGGCATCACGCTCGAGTTGAAACATTTCGATATTGAAATACAAAAATGCATTAAATTACAATGTGGGGATGAAGGTTTTCGCGCGAAAATTTTTTTATCACGGTGTAACATTTTTTTGTTTTCGTTTACAAAATTTCCAATATATTAAGGTTAAAGTTCACAATATTTTTAAATTTTCAAAATTTAATTCCGATGAAAACACTCTTGTTTATTTAATTTAATTACTTAATAATTTTACAATAATATTGTTGTAAATGTGCCATATGTAAAATATAAATGAACAAGATGTGTATTATTTTTATTTATAAAGTTTTCATTTGATATTCTTTATTTGTTGTCGACGACGGCGACGACGACAATGGGATCAATAATAAATTATTGCACCACTTTTAAATTTTATAGTTCAACTACGATGGTGGGTTTAGAGGTGGATTTTGAAGTGTAAATTGTAGTTGCTCGTACTACTCTTACTGCTGGCTGATGTCTTATTATCTACATATAAATATATTCGATTGATTGTTTACATTTAAATAAATATTTTGAGTTTTGTTTCTTTCCAATTACTTTATTGCTGTTGTTGAGGAAAATTGTACACACAAAAAAATCATTATTTATTGTTTCAATAAACTCTTTTTCAAATTCTGCTCACGTTCATTTGCTGAAAGATGCTTACAATCGAATAGAAAACATCGAATGCATTGTTTTTGATCAAATAAAGGCCGGCTACGAGTAGTAGAACATTAACCCTTCGTTAGTATTTGAAGGTGCTAAATTGATCTAATCATAAAATAAGTGTAAATTAAGTAGTTACAATTAAGTAGTTAGAAAGAGTTTAAACTCTGTGAAGTTGTGTTAAAAGTAATAGTCTGATACGATAAGATTTGAAAAGGATCTCTCTCTTTCAGAGAAACAATATAAATTTGAATGGTTAACCCTTTTCTGCAAGGCTTAACATAAATGTAACAACTGCATGTAACGCCTAAGGTCTAAGACCCCATAAAGTAATAGTGATACTTATGCAATTTAAAGTCGCTTTTGCGATGTCCGTTTGTCTGTCTGTTAAAATGGCGTTCACGACGCGTACACCTTTTCCAGTGTAGATAACAGCTAAGACATGATTTTTGAAAAATCAAACGGGGAGGGCAAAAAAGGGGAGAATCGTCCCCCTTGACAACTTGTCAAAACCGCTGAAGCTAAAAAGTTGAAATTTGATATATAGATTCCCCCTCCGGTGAAGACAGCCACCCAAAAGGCATTTTTGTAAATTCCTACGGGGAGGGGGTAAAAGTGGAAAGGTCTCCACCTGAACGGCTTGCACAAACCGCTAAAACTAGAAAGTTGCAATTTGGTATGCAGGTTTCTTCTCCAGTGACTTGGAAAATTCACAGAGGAGATGCAAAAAAGCGGAAAATTCTCCCCCCTCAACGGACTGTCAAAACCGCTGGAGCTGGGAAGTTAGAAATTTGGTACATTTATTCCTCCTCCAATGTATATGTGCAAATGTGGAAAATGTTAAAAAGTGCAAATTTGCAAATGTGCAAATTTACAAAAGTTCAAATTTGCAAAAGTGCAAATGTGTATATGTGAAAATGTGTATATGTGAAAAGGGCATTAAAATCACACAATGTACTATATCTATGAGGACTATAACCGAAAAGTACTGTATTATACACACATTCGATTTGGTGCACCACGATTTGTGCTTTTAAAAAATATTTTACCTTTTCTTAGTTTTATCAGCCTTTCGCCACTTCTAAATTATATAATTCTTAATTATTTTATTGGCACTCGCATCTGCGGGGACTTATATTTCGAAGAACCTTATGAACCATTTAATCTGGAGATTAAGGGTAAACCCGATCGTTAGCCCAGGCAATCCCGGTTTTAGCCCGGGCCACATTTTTCTACGCTAACAACGTAGCGGGCTTTGTCCGCTAGTGTATAATATAATAAAAATATATCTTAAATTTATTCCCAATTTTCAAATCTAATTATTCTGGTACAACTAGTTCTAATTGTTCAGTTCCGAAGATGCGTTGCAAACATTTGAGAGTTAGCGTTTATAGTTAACCGCACGTTCTTATGACAGATAGTATATTAAGTACTCGTATATTCGTTTACTTTTCTTAGTCAAGTCCAGTAAGAATAAAATAAAAAAAATTACTGAGCGTAAGAGAAATTTACTCTCAAAATGAAAATTTTCTAAAGAACAGTATGCGAATGGAAAATTTGCATTAATTTACAAGTTTGTTAAACAGCTGATTGTAGAACCAAATGCAAAATTATGCAAATTATAACTGGTCGATATGGAAAAAGAGGATTCTTGTTGTAAAATAATAGGCAGAAACATTTTAGAAGGACGTGAAAATTTGCATACTCTCAACATCGAACTGTCATTTTGTTCTCTCTATTTTCTTTCTGTTTACTGAGTAAAAAATTGTACAAATTATTGAGTAAACGAACGGAACTAATAAGATAAAAGGACTAACCTTAATCATAATAGGTTACATGCTTTAGAATAAATTGGCCCAAAGCTGACTACAACTAAGTTTTTATTTGTTAGAAATTATAAATCTACATAAATCTGACCTAGCAGAACTTCACCTTACTACTGACCGAATTTTGTAGTGAAATTGGTGCCCCTCTATAAAAATTTCTTTTAATACAAATTAAAGTCATATTGTCCCAAAAGAAAACATAAGGGTTAACTTGCCACACAGATAATGATTTTAGTCTCTTCACTCACTACAACTTTCTCTCTCTTTCTTTGTACGGTTAGGTTATACGAATAACAAACCCTGCCGGTCACTATAAGACGATTGTGGTGAACTTCGAGTACTGCTGGTACACTCACTCATAAAACACTTGATATTAAGTGTGTGCGCGTTATTAATGTGCAATTAACTATAAATTACTTTATATATATTTTTTGTTGTTTGTATATTTCACACAGTTTGTTATTGTTGATTTTGATCGAGGTGATGATAGAATAGAGGGAGGAGGAGTAGAAGTCGAGGATGTTGTTGAACAGAAATTTGTTGCTTTAATAAACAAAATATCTTGGAGTATTTAGATTTCCTCCAATCTTCTCCACTCTGTTGATGTATCGTACGAATACGCGTGTTAATTGAAATTTATTATTTTCTTTTATATAATTATGTATATTAATTTATTTATAAAATGTATTTTTTTCTATAAACAGTAAAAATGCGTAACTTAAAGTTTAAACTAAATGTTGATTTTTTTTATTTTTCTTATAAATTTTATTTTATTGAAATCTTAAGCCAGGCATGCAAAATATCTAGACATATACGAGTTGTTTTTTTTTTTTAATTCTGCTTAAACAACTTTACGCAGAAACTGGTTTTTGTGAGTGTATTGACAAATTTACTTATTTTTTTTTTAAATTGTTTTAGGTTTATTTATAACCAATGCTTTTTTTTATTACTTAATTACTAGTTCAATTTTGTTTAAAAAAAATATTAATTTTTTTGCGTTTTAATATATTTTCAAAATCTTTACAACAAAAAATGATTTTTGAATATTTTTTTATATATTTTTTTTATCCGTTAAACGATATGCAGTCCGTGCATCACTCACAAAACTCTTGAAGTGACTGAGATTATTCTACTGCTACTAACTACTCATTACTACTCAATAATACATACATTCTCAAATCGATCTGTTGTTGTTGTTTATCCAACTACAGCGTCGACCAGTTTTTTTTATTTGTATCTCAAACGCATTAAAACTCATAAGTACAATAAATCAGAGATGGAAAATTCAATTTTTAAATTAGCATTGATTAGTACCAAGGTAATACTTTCTTAAGAAGAAAACAAGTAAGAGCGGCTAAATTCGGCTATGCCGAATCTTATATACCCTTCACCATGGTTGGAAAAAAAAAAGGAAGTTTATATATGGACATATATGGAATGGACAGATTTATATAAGGACGCCTTTAAGAGGAAATTAACCATTTAGTTTGGTGATAAAACTTGGACTCGGGAAGATTTATGGTTCCAGAAAATAGGTATTTAAAAAACAATTATGTTTTGGGCATAACTTTTTTGTATCTGAACCGATATTTCGAGTTTTTTCAGCAAATATGTTATACTAAAGATTTTCGATTTTTGCTATATAAGACGTAGCCATAGGTCATATTACAGATCTAGAAAATAGTGTTTGTTGTTTGTGTATAAAAGGTGAAGAGGTGAAAGAACAGAATTTCAACAAATCGTTAAAAGAAATCACTAGAACTGCATGTGTTTTATTTCTACAAAATAGTTTGATTTAGCTGGCAAATTTGCATTTGGGATTTTATTTCGCTTTTTTATTAGAAATATTTGTAATTTCTTTAGCTTAATTTTAAAAATTTGAAGGAAAATAGTTTATAATTTTTTTTATAAATTATTATAAGTTATGACCTAAAATAGTTGCACTCAAAGGTAAATTATGTATAAAATTTTCTTAATATGTGAGAAATAAAATGGTTTAAAAATCTTTTTTTATATAAATTCTTTTAAATCGGAGCAAAAAATAGAAATAAAACTGTTTGTATTTTGTTTGTATCAGAGGGTTTTTATACAAATTTTGATGTTTTTAGCCTATTTATGGATTATTTAATTATTAATATAAAATTTTATTTAAATATAAAAAAAATCTTAACGAACCCGCGACCCTTCCACCTGTGGTGAAAGGTATAAAAACGTTTGTATTTTGTTTGTATCAGAGGGTTTTTATAAAAATGTTGATGTTTTTAGCCTATTTATGGATTATTTAATTATTAATATAAAATTTTATATAAATTAATTATTAAATGTTAAAAAAAACCAAAAATAAGCAAAAAAAAAAGTCTTAAGAAAATAATAAAAAAAATGTACAAAAAAAAAGTGAATTGACCTGAACGAGATTTGAACCTCAAACCCCGCGGCCTTAGAGAAAAAAAAGTATTTGTGACACAGCATCTAGACAACTGCGCTATTGAAGCTCACACAAAATCATCGTCAATAGAGGTACATATAAAAAAGTCTTCGTTCATTAGAGATTTGTTTAGTTTTTATTTAAATGACAAATCTTTATATGTGTGTTGTTTGTGTATAAAAGGTGGAGATGAAAGAAAAGAATTTTAATTATTAATATAAAATTTTATATAAATTAATTATTAAATGTTAAAAAAAAACAAAAATAAGCAAAAAAAAAGTCTTAAGAAAATAATAAAAAAAATGTACAAAAAAAAAGTGAATTGACCTGACCGAGATTTGAACCTCGAACCCCGCGGCCTTAGAGAAAAAAAAGTATTTGTGACACAGCGTCTAGACAACTGAGCTATTGAAGCTCACACAAAATCATCGTCAATAGAGGTACATATATAAAAGTCTTCGTTCATTAGAGATTTGTTTAGTTTTTATTTAAATGACAAATCTTTATATGTGTGTTGTTTGTGTATAAAAGGTGGAGATGAAAGAAAAGAATTTTAATTATTAATATAAAATTTTATATAAATTAATTATTAAATGTTAAAAAAAAACAAAAATAAGCAAAAAAAAAGTCTTAAGAAAATAATAAAAAAAAATGTACAAAAAAAAAGTGAA
The DNA here is from genome assembly GCA_949748255.1 of Eustalomyia histrio. Lineage (NCBI taxonomy): Eukaryota > Metazoa > Arthropoda > Insecta > Diptera > Anthomyiidae > Eustalomyia > Eustalomyia histrio. The sequence goes on along the minus strand of OX456525.1, from coordinate 84,474,261 downwards.
TTGACCTGGCCGAGATTTGAACCTCGAACCCCGCGGCCTTAGAGAAAAAAAAAAGTATTTGTGACACAGCGTCTAGACAACTGAGCTATTGAAGCTCACACAAAATCATCGTCAATAGAGGTACATATATAAAAGTCTTCGTTAATTAGAGATTTGTTTGGTTTTTATTTAAATGACAAATCTTTGTATGTGTGTTGTTTGTGTATAAAAGGTGGAGATGAAAGAAAAGAATTTTAACACATGGATGTGTTGTTATGCTCAAAATTCTACATACATATTAAACAAAGGGATTTTACTGGAAAAATTAGAGGTAGTCCTGGTTTTTTGCTAATATCTCAGCCATTTATTAACCGATCTGTCTGATTTTTAATAGCAAACAGAAATGGATCACATGTAACAGAAATAAAAAAGAATCAAGTCCTCATCATGCCTGGGTTCTTCGGAAAACCCATTTCAACACACAGACGGACAGACGGACATCGTTAAATCAACTTCGCTCTTCATAAGGACCCAGAATATATATACTTTATAGGGTCTAAGATCAATATTGTAGAAATTACAAACGGAATGACAAACTTATATATACCCTTCCACCTATGGTGAAGGGTATAAAAAAACACAAAATAAGTTAAAGTGGATTTACACATCGACTACTCATATCTATTATTACCCAAATAGTAGCAAAAAATACTAGTACAGATCCAGTTATATACTAGTTTATTTAAATCAAATAACTATTACGAGTTCTACCTCGACCACCTCTCCATATAAACAACTGTAGAATTTAACATGGATATGTCATTGGCATGGGACAATTGTCCCCATACTCCCACTTTGCAACTAGTTTGAAAATTACAATTTAGTAACGAAAAACGGAGAAAAACTGCTACGAATTTGGTATTCGCAGAACTAGATCTGAAGTGACTCGTCGGTTAAGACCTAAATTATAACTTATATTTTTTTCCCCAAACTCAGACTATATTATTAAAAATAAATATTAACAAAATTTTAATTTCAAAACTCGTATTTAAATTGAATATTTTGAAATTTAAATGGTATTTCCAGATAATTTTTTCCTTCAAAAATAAAATACATGTAAACACTTATTGGTATCGCGACGAACGTCTTAAAGAAACACCCTGCTAATATATAAAAATGTTTGTTCCGTGTACGTGATTCTAAAACTCCAGATGCGCTGGACCGAATGACACTACACTTGGACGGTTTATGTAAAGTTTATTTCCGATAGGTGGCGACGTAGTCTTAATATTTAAATATTTCGTGGTTATATAAATTTCTAAAATAAAAACAAGTAAAAAAATGTCCTAAAAAAATTTCTGATACAAATAATGTAAAAAACATTAGAAGTGAAATTATGGAGGTGAAAAAAAAGTTTTAAGGTAAAAAACTTTTGGGACGTGAAAACAAATTTTTTTGCTCCAAAACTTTTTTGAGGTGAAAAAATTATTTTTTGAGGTTAAAAAAAATTTTGTGGTGAAAAAAAATTTTTATGAAAAAAAAATTTAGTTGTGAAAAAATTTTTTTCGCAAGATTAAATATTTTACTTGCCAGTCGCTACCATGAAATTGCACTAAAAAATACACCATTTATATGGAAAATTTAGAGGTACCTTAACATTTTCACTCATTACTTTTTAACCGCTGGACCGATTTTGCTAATTTTCAATACCAAACTGTTTGTAACGATGTACATTAATCTAGTTAAAAATGAGCACCCCCTTGCCATTTCAACACACATACAAACGGACGTTGCTAGATCGGCTTCAAATTTTATAAGGATCACAAATATATATACTTTATGGGTTCTTAAACCTATATTTCAACATGTTACAAATGGAATGACAAATTTTTACCGCTAAATGACTACAAACTACATGTTTTTATGATTATAAGAAATGTTCGACAGTTTGTTTCTTTAGGTGGCGTATAAGTAATAGCTATTTGAATTAATTAAATAATACTCATACGCAACCAATTCCTAATCATATTAAATCACAGACTACACAGACAGGATACCAATGACATATGTCAAACAAGAATTCTCGAACCGTATGGTTAGTTTGACATTGCAGTGATTTGCAAAATGATGTAGAAAAAATAAACTCCATGTAAATTGTATTGTACATATTTTTTTTGTATATCTATCCCTTTCTGTGTATCACTGCAATTTTGGCATTTTCTTTTACGCATTTTCTAGTTGCCATTTAGATTCAATCAGCTGTTTTCTATCTGGGTAGTCGGTGTATTGAATCATAAAGGCCAATAGAGACGATCAAATAAACCTGTTAATCACTATTTATATATTGATTTCGTAGAGTTCGTAATAAATCATGCCATCGTCGGATGATGATTTATTATTATTGACTATTTGTGCAGTGTTGTAAAAAAACACTGGTATAAAAAAGGGATTAATTTACCCAAGGAAATCTTTTTTCAATTTTTTCATATGTATGTATATTTTTTTCATCCGTGCACTTTTTCATGACGGCAAACACAAAGCAAATTATATATTTTTTTTTTTGTTACAACAGAAGACGATCAAATAATGAGCCGTCAAATAAAAATATCAAAACTTTTTGATTTTCATCATTCATTGCTGACAACGCGTATGTGTAGCCGAAAAAGAATGATTGCACGCACACATTTGATCGTCTCCATGGCACTTTAGAGAAGACAAACAAAAACTCTATAGAAAAAAATTAAAGTCGGGCATATATGATAATTTGGATTAAATTTCGGGAAGCTGAAAGCGGCAAACAAAAAAATATTTTGCAAATATTAAATTAAAGCGAAAATTTAAGTGACATTTATTTTGTGCAATTTTTTAAAAGTTTTGTATAAAATTTGTCAAGAACTTAAGGAAAGGAACGCCTTTTAACGCCTACACGATCGGTCCAATTTTTAAGCACATTATCGATTGTGTGCAGCTGTATTTCACCAATGGCTTCACGAATATTGTCCTTTAAAGCGTCAATTGTCTTTGGCTTGTCGGCGTAACACTTATCTTTGACGGCACCCCACAAATAATAGTCCAACGGTGTCAAATCGCAGCTCCGAGGTGGCCAAACGACATCAGCTCTGCGGCTGATAATGCGATCTTCAAAAACAGGGCGCAAAACATCGAGTGTAGCTTCGGCTGTGTGGCACGTAGCGCCGTCCTGTTGAAACCAAATTGTTGCCAATATCCTGCTCTTCAATTTTTGTGAACAAAAATTCGTTCAACATGGCCCCATAACGATCGCCATTGATCAATGGAAATTATTTTCCATTATTAACCGGAAGGATTGTACTTTCAAATAAAAAACAAATTTGAGAAAATATTCAGTAGTCTTTTTTTATAGCATTTTCAAAAAAAAAGTTATTTGGCGGACACTATATCATATTGCTGGTGATATACATGTGTTTGGAAACGCTGTAAGTTATATTTCCCGCATTTATAATAAAATATGCTTGCTTGCAAATATAATATGTTTGCTTGTAAACATATATATGTTTAGATCCTTTGAAATGCATCCACCGGCAAACATTTTATCATTATTATGTTATCATCCCACAAGTATAATAATGATAAAATTGCAAATTGCAAAAATATATGTTTATTTAGGTGGGAAAATACAAATATTACAATGTTTGCCTGGAAACATATGTATAATAACCATAAATACTTGGAAATCTAATTTTAATTTGCATATAGTAGTTTCTTAACAAATGTAAATTTGCCTATAAACATATTCAAAAATGTCTTTTTTTCCTGCGTGTACTTACTGAAACAATTAAAAAAAAAGTAAACTAAATATAAAAATGTAACTAAAACACTTTAACAAAAAATCAAACTGTTAAAATTGTTAAATTGATTAATAACTAATTTATAAAAATTAATTGTGTTCTTCTTAAATTGATTAAATTTCGTTGAGTTTCTGCATAAAATAAAATAACAAAAGTTGAGCTAAATTGTACTATAAAGTGTGTTTAATTTTCTGCTCAAATAGAAAATTTTACATTTAATAACTATTAGAATTATGCCAAGGTTCAGACGAGGAAACATTGGCAAAAATACTCGACATGCCCGACAAATAAGAGAACAAAGAGCAAATTTTACACCCAGAACAATGTTTGCAACGCAATCACGACCCTGCAACTCGCGTAGATGCAATATGTTTGGTACTCTACGAACAACTGACGAACGATTTCAACATTTTGAAACACAAATAATAAATTTCTGATGCGCGTAGGTTAGCCACTGAAATAATGCGTATTAACCGCGCTGCATCGTTGGCCTCATTCAACCGTGTTTGGCTTTCGCTTACGAACCTGACATAAATTACAGTGCCAATCAGAAAAGTGCTATTGGTGAATTGTCTAATGAATGTAATCACTGCCGCGCGCTCAAGTTCTAAAATTAGTTAGCCGGAATGTACTGCTGGTGCAAGTGTAGAGTTCTTGGAAACATTTCTGGCCGAAAAAAATTACTCGTTCTCCAACAGTTAATGAAGTTGCAGTCGTTATGGTAGGGGTTGCTTTTGAACAAAGCGACATTAGAATTATGCGTAGAAGCAACAATATTCAGGTCATACAGGATTCACATCAGACATTGTCATACATTGACATTACAATAATTATTAAAATATTTCAATTTCAAAACCAATTACATTTTATCAACAAATAATGTTTACCGTGACATTAAAATTAAATTTAATACAAAAAAAAAACATTGAGACTCTCTTTGATCTTCATAAGGCTACAACACCACTTATCGTAGTTAAAATAAATTTTAGCTAAATTGTTTTAAAAAAATAATTAATTAAATTTTCGTGCAAACCAACGTTTGACGGGTCAGCAAGTACCCTGTAGGAAGCCTCGGGTCAAGGGTCTACAAGTCACCACTTTTGTCGACTATTTTTGGAGACATGTCCACAACGCGTCCATATTTTTTACATTCCTTTTTTGCAGCTGCAAAGCTGTGCTTGTTCTTGATTTTTTTAAAGTTTTTAATAAAAATATAAAGAAAAATTTATTTAAAAGTTAAATATACAAATTTGAACAAAATATATAATGAGCAAAAGAAATTACAAAAAACTTGTGAAAAAAACAATAAATTTTTTATAAAAATAAAAATAACAAGAAAGAGGCAACAATTTTTAGTGAAAATTGCAACTCTAGAGATTTTGTGGAACCTGATGAAGATTTTACGGAGCCTATGAATGATTTTGTGTAAATTTGCACAAAATTTTTTTTTACTTTAATGATATTTATATTTATTAATAATAAAATATCTAATTTAACAAAATAAATGCACCTGTTTACTCTTATTTCCTTCCTAGTTTGGAAATCAAGTAAAAAGTTCCAAAAGTGTAGACTAGAATTACTACTAGTGTACTAGTGAATCTCTGGTTCCAATTTCAACACCTAGTCAATAGTTGTGTAGATTCGCAATGTCACGCACATGTTAAATGTCTACAGCAGAAAGCGTTGGCTGGGGCATAATTAGTCAGTAGTACTGATGACAAAGTCAATAGTGAATCAGTACAGTTTCACTATAGACATTTCCTACAGGGCATTTATATAAAATTTGAAAAAAAAAACAATCGTATAACGGGTGTCTCAGTGAGAATGCACTTTTTCATTTAAAAAAAAATGAAAGTATTTTTTGAGATACACAGAGAAACAGATTCATTGTAACAACCGAATTTCTTGCCAACCGATGGTTTGGTTGGAGCCACCGATTTGTTTGTCGCAATAGAAATTCGGTTAATGCAATATAATTTCGGTTGAAACCAAATATTTCCATTGTATCAGGAAAACATTTGGTTGGTACAACTAAATAATTCGATTACTGTAACCAAATATTTAGTTGGCAAGAAAATCGGTTGTTATGATGAATCTGTTTTCTCTGTGTAGTTGTAATTTTTCTTATGAGATTGTTAAGAAGACATGTTCCGACTAAGTATGGAATAAAATAATCGTCAGATGACACCCAAACTCTAATGACAGGCCATTACTCTTTGTGGAGGTCTTTTGTCAAAATTCTCTGCATAGTGCTTCTTGAAATTTTAAGTTGTTGAGAACAAATGCCGAATTGATGTTTTCGGGTTTTCGGCGACACTCTCGTTTACACCAGCCATATTTTCAAGAAACCGACCGGTTCGTTGGCGCACATGAGTATTACTGTCCATAAATTATATAAATTTTGCGTTAAAACAAATTGTACATACACTCAGAAAAAAAAAGTTTGTAGAAAAATTTGTAAACGGGTTTCAATCCCACTTTACAATTTTTGTACTGATTTTTAGTGAAAAAATTATTATTTAGCAAATTGTTTTGCTATTTACATTTTACATATTACAGAATTTTTACAGAATATATACACATTTTTTTGCTAATTTCAGAAATCATTTTACAAATTACAAAAAAATTACTAATTTTAAAAAAGTGAATAATAAGGTAAATGTTGTTTTTAATTAAAACTTGCACCTACAAACATATGATGTTACATAGATTAAAAAAGGGATCGGAAGTTAATATACCGACTCATGTCTGAAAATAGGACATCCACTTAAAATAGGACTAAAAAGTTTTTTTAATTCTAAAAATCAGCCCTAAAAACAATTAAAATTTGACCTCAAAAAGTAAAAAATATTGACTAAAATATTTTTCAAAACAGAAATTGCCAAATAAAAACAATATGATTATTTCGTTAATGTTAACAATTTTTAAGCCCTTGATTTTGTTTTTAATTTTGTATAAAATATTTTTTGAAAAAAATAAATAAAATAAAAAAAATTGATTTTCGATAAAAAAAAAATATAAATTTAAAATTGTGTACTAATATTAATAATATTTAGTTTACTTTTTTTGCTGATTTTAGCAAACAGATTTTAAATTCCACTTTACCAAAATTTAGTAGCGGCTACTAATTTTTTCTCCAAATTTCATTGTACTACACGTCAGCAGACATGTGTTGCTAAGATTAGCAAAAAATACCGCTGGGCTCAAATTAGCAAAATTTCCCGTAATAACAGCAAATTTTTCAGTTGCCATTACAGACTTTTTTTGGTGAGTGTAATTTTCACGTGAAATTTATTATTGTGAAAAATATTTATTAGTATATGGAGTATAACAGTTAATTTACGTGTAGCCCGAATTATTTACTGTGCTTAAATGGAGAGAATATAAGAGTTTTAAGTTGAAAAAAGTAAATGTAAAAATTGAATTAGAAAACTTAAGTTGTTTTTACATTTGTCAGTTGTTCTTGTACAAAGTAAACTAATTTTAAGTTATTTTAATTACATTTTTAATATTTTTGCTGCAATTATCAGTTGCTTCAACTGAAAATGACATTCCATATATCCAATACTGCGTAACAAAACATAGCTGATAAGATTACAAAGATATTTTAGTATAAAAACCGTAAAAAAAAACCCATAACACTTCCAGCTCTGTTTGAGTAAATTTCAATGACCTAAAATTATATTTTTATCCTGTTGTTTTTAAACATCTTTAGTTACCTGTTATTTAAAATAAACACATTGTTTTTCTTATTTCTCAAATAGAAAACGCCAAAGGATATTGTCTAGTATCTTTTCCCAATTTTTTTTTTATTGTCTTCTATTTAATTTCCCGAGTAAAAAAGTTTTGTATCTGTATAAGCGTATGTGGCTTTATCTAATAATATATTATCATATATAGTACATGAAAAATATATGACCATATACGGCTATATACCCTTAAATTTCGGATTCGAAGATATATGGTTATATATGAGATCATGTATGGTCATATATTAAATCATGTATGGACGTATATGACCATATATGCCCATGTATGATCATATACATGAATGATCATATATATATTTCGATTTTTACATGGCTAATTGAAAAATATCGTTTTTGTTAGAGTATTCAAAAAACCGGCCTTTTTGAAAAACCGGTTTCGGTTTTCTTCGAAAAATCCAATTTAAAAAAACCGGTTTCGGTTTTTGCAGAAAAAACCGGTCAACCGGTTTTTTCGGTTTTTTTTAATTTTAATAAAAAGTTTATATAATTTTTTAATTGTTTTAATTACAAACAAAAAAAAAAAGAAATTTAATATATAAAGTAATAAAAATAAAAAAATACATTCTTTGAAAATAATTTTTTTATAATATTTTTTTATTGTATTTCATTTTAACATTTTATTTATTGGTTTTAATATTTTTTAATATAATATCTTAAAAATTAATATTATAAAACTATATGCATATCAAATGAATAGAGGTCATAAAATTTGTAAATTGGTAAAATTAGGTACGTTAGTAATTTGAACGTTTAAAACGTTTTTCATTAAATAATTTTTTTTAATATTACATTTTAAATATGTAAAAAGAAAATCTATTTTTCACTTCTAAAATAATATTTTAGAAATAATATTTAATTACAATGTTTCGTTTTAAGACGATTTTTTTGTTTGCTTTTGATAAAGCTAGAAGTGGAAAATACTCTTTCACCAATAGAAGATGTTGGACAAATAGTCAAAAGACAATTATATAAATTTTCCAACTTTTCAGTTCTTTTGTCGCATTTATCAAGATATATGAAATCATCATATAATGATGAATGATTTTGTACACTCTCTTTTTTAGGATTTTGAATAATGTTTGTTGTGTTATTTAGATCAGAAATTAAACTATTTGAATTTGAAATATCCAAAGTTAGGTCTTCATCGCAATCTATCAGACTTTCATCTAAATCTTCATAACCTAAAAACGATTTTAAAAGTGTTTGGAAAAAATAACAGAGACCAAGTAACCCAGTTGGTGATGTAATTAAAAAAACCGGTCAACCGAACAAAAAAGACCGGTTTTCGGTTTCCTTCGAATTTACAAAATATTCGAAACCGATCGGTTTTAAAAAAAAAAAGAAACCGGTTGACCGGTTTTCGGTTTCGGTTTTTGAATACTCTAGTTTTTGTTTATCGATTTAGCTGTTCTGAGTTGGGGAACATTTTTTTCTGAACTACTTGTATATTTCTGAATCTAATTTGATCTGCCATTTGTCTTATCAATTTGGATCCTACAATATCCCTAAATATACTGCTGAATCTAATTTGATTTGCCATTTTTCGGATCAATTAAGATCTTACTAAATTCCCAAATATATAGCTGGATCTAATTTAATCTGCCATTTTTCGCATTAAATATAATAAAATCAGCTAGATATTACAGCAGATATTAAAGAATATCAAATTGGATATAATTAAATATTGCGTCAGATCATCTTTTTTTTTTCCTCGGGTTATTGTATTGAGTATATTTATGTATGGCTGCATAAAGAGTATATAAAAAGGCGCCTTAGAGTACATTTTCTTGAGATGATGTTAATTGAAATTTTTCAAAGAATAACCACATGATATTTGTGGAGTTTTGAATGTTTATATGTATAAATTAATTTATTACTAGCTGTGTTTTCATCCTGACTATATCTGTTAACTTATAAAAAAAACTCAAAGTACACAATAATGTGTTTAAGGCGAAAATTTACACATTAGTTTTCGTATACAACAAAGAGTTTAGAAATTAAAGAGAATGCAATACTCTCAGTTACTGTGAGAAATATATAAAATGTGGCTGTAAATAGGAAATTGAATTATTTGTCTCGTCTTTAAATTGCTAATGTAAGTTTTTGTTATATTTTAGTGTTGGTAAGCAATACCGTTATCTATTCAATACCTTTTCAACTGACTATCTTTACCCCTAAAATACCGTTACCGAAATTACTTAAGAAATCGTTATCCTTAAAATACCGTTACCGAAATAATATAAAATACCGTTATTGCTAAAGTACCGATACCGAATCAACCAAAATATCGTTATCGTTAAAACACCGTTACCGAAATAACTCAACTATCGTTATCCTTAAAATAACGTTAACGAAATAAAAAAAATAGCGGTACCCTTAAAATACCGTTACCGAAATAACTAAGATATCGTTACCCTTAAAATAAAATTACCGAAAAATAGAAAATAACGTTAAAATTACCGATATCCGCATTCGTTTCGGTTACCATCCGTGTTATATTTATAATAATTTACGCATAAAAGTGATCAATTCACATTTAGTTTTTGTTTAAAATGCCCGTTGCCATTTCCAGGCACAAGGTATTAAGAGATGATGAGATAATAACACAGCCTTTACTTTCAATGTTGAAAACTCATATACACTCAGAGAAAAAAGTTAGTAGAACAATTTGTAAACTGTTTTCAGTCCCACTTTCTATTTTTGTACTGATTTTTAGTAAAAAAATTATTACTTAGCAAATCTTTTTGCTATTTACATTTTACAAATTACAGAATTTTTACAAAATGTATGCAAATTTTTGTGGCAAATTTCAGAAATTATTTTACAAATTTTTTAAAACCGATTTGCTAAAAGTAGCAAAAAAATTTTACTTATTTTAAAAAAGTGGATATTGAAGGAAATGTTATTTCTAATTATAACTTACACCTACAAATTTAAACTGCCGTAAGTGAAGATATCGACTCATGTTTAAAAATAGGACATTCACTTAAAATAGCACTAAAAAGTTTTTTTAGTTCTAAAAATCAGCCCTAAAAGTAATTGTAATTTGACCTTAAAAGTAAAAAAAAATTGACTAAAAATATTTTTCAAAACCGAAATTACCAAATTAAAAAAAATGATAAATTCGTTTATGTTTTTACAATTTTTAAGTCGTTGATTTTTTTTTTAATTTTGTCTAAAATATTTTTTTTAAAAAAATAAATGAAAAAAAAAATTTGATGCTCGATAAAAAAAATAAATTTTAAATTTTGTACTAATACTAATAATATTCAGTACATTTTTTGTTGATTTTAGCAAACAGATTTTAAATTCCACTTTACAAAAAGTTTACTAAAATTTAGTATTGGCTACTAATTTTTTCTACAAATTTCATTGTACTATGCGTCAGCAGACATGTGTTGCTAAGATTAGCAAAAAATACCGCTGGGCTCAAATTAGCAAAATTTCCCGTAATAACAGCAAAATTTTCAGTTGTCATTACACACTTTTTTTGGTGAGTGTATAGTCGTCGTACCATTTTTATGTAAATCAAAAATTTAAAAATACTGCTATGTGAGTTTTAATATTAAGTATCGTATTAAATAAAATTGATTTAGAGGAAGTCAACAAAATTTTTTAAATATCGACAACTTAACTAGGAATGTTGCTACTTGCAACGATAGCTGTGTTTATGCGGCAAGCTATTAAAGTTGGCTTATATCATTCAAATATAAATTCGACATAAGCCAATGTTTAGTGCATGGGAATGACAACAGCTTCTCACATAAACACAACTGATATAATACACACAGTTGAGAGTTGGTAGATATCAACTATTTGCACTTTATAAATGAAAACCCTGGATCAGGATGTATTACCTCTATTTTCAAATTAATAAAAATAAAGATTTATTTTTTAATAGTTTTTCCTAATAATTGGTTCGATTACTCTGTGTCCGATATTGTTCACAAGCTAAACTTTTACTTTAAATAAAAGTTAAAAATTGCATTACATATGTTTATGTGGCAAATTATCAATGTTGGCTTATGTCATTCCCATACAAATTTGACATAAGTAGCGTTAACGCTAAACGTTGACGTATGGCAAATTTATATGGGAATGAACAAATACAACTTCGCCGCACACCCACAGCTATTGTAAAAATGGGGCTTCATCAGATTATAAATAATTCACTTATAAAACAAATAAATTTATATGCGAAAAATAAGAACCAAATAATGTGTAAAGTAATGTGTAGCCGTAGGGGCTCATGGATTACTTTACACTTTACTTCACTAATCAATTTTACAGGCGATGAGCCTCAAAGTAATGAAAAATACCCATTACTTACATTGAAAATGTAAGGAGTTACTTATATGGTAATGTGTCTAAAAATAGATTTTTAAAAAAGAGGAATTTTTATTAAAAAAATTGTTACAAATATTTTAAACGTTATTAAAAATAATGTGGTCATGATGGGAATCGAACCAGGGAACTGAGGTTGCAAGCCAAGAACTCTACCCACTGAGCTATCGACGCATATAGTATTTGATTGCTTTAAACTTAAATGAATTGTTGCGCTTCGTTTTTTCGCTAGTGTTGTCAAAACAAACATACATTACCCTTTTGCTTACAAAAAAAACACAAAGTAATGTATCTAAAAATAGATTTTCAAAAATATTTCAATTATTACTTTACTTTTATAAATCATATATTACGTAATAAATAACCAGTAACTTATTACTTTATGCTTGCAAATAATGAAAAAGGTAGCGAGCTATCATTACAAGGTAACGCATGAGAATGTCGCAGCTATTACCAAAGTTTTGCTAGGAATCTAGGTGGCAGCTTAGATACCTACCGTGTAGAAGAACAACAACCAATAGATATCTAAGCACTGGTAGATATCTTTTGCTTGATATTACGGGCATTAGGTGGCTTATAAAAATTATAGTTAAATAAAATAAAAAATACGCCATAAACTTTCCGTTTATGAAATAGTGTCTGAATGAAACCCATATCTCGGGAGCACGGCTTGAAAAAGGTAATTCCTTTTTGAATTCAATTCGCAACAAATTTTTTCATTTTAAGAATCAGTAAATAATTTGTAATTTAAATCAATGATGAGCTTTGTACAAATAAATCTTTTTTTAATGAATTCTCTATCAATAGGTTCAATTTTTATTTGAGGTAAACGTATTCATTTTTTAAATCAAGTGAATTCATTTATTTGAAAACGTTTAGCAGCAATAATGATTTAAGAATTAATTGAATTGAAACAGTTCTTTGTATCAAATTAAAAGAATTCACTAAGAACTTGTTCAATTTTTATAAATCAAACGAAAAATATTCGTTTAACGTTTTAACCGTTTAATGCGAACGGTTTATTTCACTCAATCATGCCATGTCAGCTACAACATTAAATTGACGTAAAATTACAACAGTAAATATTAACAAATTATAAGGACAATTTTATAACTTTATTCGATCTTATTTACAGAAGAAACTTCTTTCTTGGAATTTTTTAAAATGTGAGTTCTCCAGCCCTAAACACAAGATCTTGTTTGACATATGTCATTGTTAGCTTGTCTGTAACCGACATTTTATTCTTTAGCAGACGCCGCCGATTAATTTGCTCGTCGTATGCCTGTACTGATTGTAATGCATTGATGCAAAATGTGGCTCAATTGGGCCATTTGGTACTTTCTAATCTTTTTTGGACCTTTCAGCTCAAAATTCAACTACTACAAACCGTTTAGTACATTTTTAAATGTATTTTTCTCATTATTTCAGACAATACTTTTATTTACAACAATGTTATGTTTGTCAAAGAAAAACTCTACTATATTATTACTTAAATTGACTTCTTCAGGGAAATTATATAATTTTTTTCCAACAATAAAAACTTATATATATAAAATTTTATATATATACGTTTTTATTGTTGGAAAAAAAATTATATAATTTCCCTGAAGAAGTCACCCAATGTGGTGACGAAATATTGGAGGAAAAGAAATAATAAATAATCATTATTATTATTTTTTATAAAAGGATCTTGAACTCGATTTTAAGTAATAATATATTATAATATTGAAGATCGAATAAAGCAGGATAAATATAGAGAAAAACTCTACTTTTATTTGCAAATCTGTCTTGTTTCAAATAAAAATTCTTGTAAGTATATCAAGTAAATACAAAAAGAAACAAAGTAGACTGTCAAATAACGGTAACGGTAAAAATATATAAAATTCTGTATTGACAAATAAATTTCCTATTGCTTTTGAGTAATGGTAATTGTGAATTTAAATGAAACAAATGGGGACTAGTTTTTAAAAAGGGAAATTTAAATATATACTTTTATATATTAAAGTAATTATAAATACTTTTATATTTTAGCAGGGTTGGCAATAATATAACGTTACCGAAATAACTGAAATATCATTACCGTTATAATACCGTTACCGAAATAATAGTAAAAATCATTACTCTTAAAAACCCGATAAGTAAGTCCTTTTTAAAATATTTCAATAAAATGTTCAATAAACTTCCTAAATTTACTCCTATCGCCAAAAAGTTTCCCTATTGGAATACTTATAAAAATATTTAAAAAAAACTATTGAAATATTTTTGTAATTGTTATACCCTTCACCATACATATATAGTGAGGGTATATATCAGTTTGTCATTCCGTTTGTAACATCTCGAAATATAGGTCTAGGACCCCATAAAGTATATATATTCGTGATCCTTATGCAATTTTAAGTCGATTTAGCGATGTCCGTCTGTTGAAATGGCGATCACGACGCGAAGACGCAAGCGGGGGTACCTATTTGTACCTGGATTGTTGGACATCCTCCCGAGCAGTTTTGTATTGAAAATGAGCAAAATCGGTCGAGCGGTTAACAAGTTATGAGTGAAAATGTGAAGATACCTCTAAATTTTCCATACAAATTGGTGTATTTTTGTACAATTTCATAGAAGCGACAGGTACAAAATATATTTTCTCATATTTTTTCATCAGTCGTTTAGAAATTAATAATATTTTGTATTCACTTCAAATATTTTTCACTTAAATTTTTTTTCACAACAAACAAATTTTTTCACCTCAAAAAATTTTTTTCATCTCCATAATTTTACTCCAAAAGTTTTTTACATTATTTGTATCAAAAACAGTAGAGAACATTTTTTAAGGATATTGGTGAAGGGTATTCAAAGATTCGGCACAGCCGAATTTAAGCCCTTTTTTACTTTTTTTATATTTTTGCGATAAATGAATTAAAAAAATATAATCGTATTTAGAGTTTTAAACTGAAAACATTATATCTTAAAAAATTTTAACAGGTTTCCGTGAAACCATGCTTTGATTAAAAAATTCTCCACCGTAAAACTAAGTATAAACGTGCTATCATACTTAGCCCCACAATACGTATTTTCGTTTTTTCAGGTTTCTTACTATCAAATTGCATGTAAAATTTTAAATCGAAAATGCATATTTTGTGGTTAAATATTAACGTATCATAAGTGTAAAGTTGTAAAAATTCGTTTTTTTTAAGGTTATAATTTTAGACCCAAAAGCAGGGTTGTATTTTTATATTATTTTCGGGGAAAAATTACGTTTATTATAGAAAAATACATCTCTGGTAGTACTGAATTTCCAAATAATTTATACTTATACAACTTTAGCTTATTACTACTTTAAAATAAAACTATTTAAAAAAAATTTTGGGACTATTTTGAGAGTTCTCCATTTCGTTAAACTTCCATATCTCGTAACTATTAGGAAAAATTGTATTATGCATTTAGAAGATATAACAATTTAAAGTTAGTGTGATTTAAAGTGGATTCTGCGCTTTTAAAAAAAATTAAAATGCTTTTTTTAAGTCCAAAATTTTAAATGATTTTCAAAATGGACTTTCTCAAAAAGAAATTTGTCTAAAATATTCAATTCCAAAATCAACGATTTGTTGAATAGTAAATATGTAGTGGCAACATACAATTCATAAAATAGGAATATTCCGTGTAACAGCTACAACAGAAGATCGAAAAATAAAGAAATTTTTTTTTTGATATATCCCAAAGCAGTTCCCAGAGAAGCTAATCCCGAAATTTTGCTGGATGTCAGCATACTCACTATTAAGAGAAGAGCCGGAAAATATGGTCTCAAAAGTTATATTGTAATATTCGTTATATAAAGTAGTTAATGCAAACAATTAGGTCGTACGTTATATCGCGTTTTCTCTATACCGGGCTTCGACTGTTATAGCAATAAATGTAATAACTAAACAACAAAAACTTATGCTGAAAACCTTTTGATAATAAATACTAATTTTTAGTTAATATGAGGTTTCAGTTGCAAACGTTTTGACCACCACTGTATCTATCTTTCCAAAGTCTGATCATGTAAGGGTTAAAGATATCGATGTACATTGAAACTACAGTTATCCTTAAAATACCTAAATAACGTTACCCTTAAAATACCGTTACCGAAATAACAAAAACATCGTTATCGCTAAAATACCTTAACCGGAAAATTTAAAAAACCGTTACCCTTAAAATAACGTTACCGAAATAATAGAAAATAGCGTTACCCTTACCGATAACCGTACTCGTTTAGGTTACCATCCATGATTTTTAGAGACAATTCATGTTCCGATCAATGTGATCCAACGCTATCTTTCAAATGAAATTTTAAAACAGATTCGATCAAATCTTAGCCATTGCTAACACAATTAAATTTATTTTTAAAAAATCTGATAAATATATTCGAAAAAATGTTGGCCCTTTTAATAGTCAATTTGGCCCAAAACAAAAAAAAAACTCAAAATGCATCACTGTTGTATGGTAATAACAGCAAATTCAACATTTAAATGTTGGTTGCACTGATAGGCTTACATTTTTTGGAATATATTACCTTGGCAGCTCTAAAAACTAATTCGCTTGTTTTTTAATAGGAAGAAAGTTTACTCGTTACATTTTCCCCCTTCTTTATGGATGTTCGTCTAAAATATACAATTTTTTCCAATTACTTCTCATTCGTTATAATTTGCTCGACTGCCATGTTTTACAATCGCGATTCAGTGAAATATATCGCGTACAATTAAGGAAATTATTTGAATTTTTTTGTTTAAAAGGTAAATATTGAAATAAAAACATAAATTCTAAATGACAATAAATAAGTATTTATCAAAATGTTATTAATTAAAATATAAATTTGCATGGAAAAATGAAAACAAAAATTGTGTGAAAAATAAATTTCACCTGATATGTACGTTTTGTTAGAGCGTTGTGTGTAAAACTGTGTGTGTAATAAGAATAGGAAAAAAAGTGGAAGAAATGAGAAAAATATTAAATCAAAAATGCATTTTTTTTTGATAAAATATGTTTAAAAGTTACCCTGTTTAAAGTGTTGGTTAATAATTTATTCAAATAATATAAGAATTTGTTGCAATTTTTCATGCATTCAAGTTGTATTTGGAGTTTTTTTTTGTTATAAGTACAAGGTTATTGCACGATGGCCGCTTTTATAGTTTTTTCTCTCTTTTTTTTGTGTTATTTCGTGCTCAGTAAAATACCAATCGTTTTCCAATTGGTGACAAGCGCGCTTATTGGAAATTGTCAGAGTTACCAAAGCCACGAGTAAAATGTGAAGAATGAAAGGACAAAGAAGAATAACAATAAAAAATAAAATATGTAGGAATAGAAATAAGTGAGCAAAATTAAATGAAAACAATTTAAAATTATTTAAATTATGTTGACAATTTGAATAAATCTACAATATAAAAAAAGTCATTTTAATTATTTACAAGGGGAATCTGAAATATACTACAGAAATTAAATTTAAAACAATGTTAATGCCAATAGAGAAATTTTTTAATTAAACCCCCCAAAAATTTTCCATAAACATATAGTATGTACATTATTGCATTATTTTCATATACAAAAGTTTATATTATATATTAAAACTTGTCTTGCCAATAAATTAGGTTTACAAAAGTTTTTTTTTATTTTTTGTCTTGTTCAATATTTTAATGATGGCATGCTTGGAATTTCTTGAAATTCCATTAAAACGTCAGCTGCAGTAGTGTTTCAAGCTTCTCTTTTATTTTTAGTGTCTACCTCCCCTCGATACTTAACCCTCTTCTCCATTAAATTATTTAAGTATTTTTTTTTTGATTTGCTGTCATCTTTCTGTTAAAACTAGTTTTTTTTTTTATAGTAAATCACGCACGTAAAAACCATTAATATTTACAATATCATACAGGGAAACTTTAGAAAATTTGTAAAATCAAAACCAGGTTTATCGGGTATATCTGGTATCTTGCGGAAACGAATCCACATAAAATTATTCATTTTTTGCAACAACACGTAAATTGAGGTAAAAATTATTAAATTTATTTAGAAATTATTAACTTGTGTGAATATTTCGCAAAAAAATCTATAACGGAAGTTAATTTTGATAAAATTTGGAAAATTAACTTTCGAAAACTTATGTACAGTGCCGGACAAAAGTCTTGGGACAATAAGTTTCCCATCAAAACTGGTATCAACTATTTACCAGCCTATTTACTCTCTTAATTACTTTTATTCGCACACTGTTATTCATTTTTATGTAGAGACTAAGTCAATATCGGGCTGGGAAGCCCTTTTCCTTTACCGGGCTAGGCATCGAGTGGACATGTTTTTAGGTGGTTTCTGATCCTATGTTTGCCCATTTAGATAAAATTAGATCTTTAAGTCTTCTCTCCATTTCCTCCCATAAATGTTCGATTGGATTAAGGTAAGGCGATTGCGGAAGGGATCTCTAGAGTGTGCGGGACGTTGTAAATAATCCACATTTTAACGTCATTTGCCGTGTGTTTTATGGATCGTTGTCTTGGTGAAAGTAAAAATAATTTTTAATTCCCAATTTTGATGCACTATTTTTTAAATTTGGTTAAGAATATTTAAATAAACTGTTTTGTCCATAATGCCATAAAAAAAAACAAGATTTCCAACACCGGCAGATGACATGCAACCCCAAACCATTACCCCTCTGCCCCCATGTTTTACTGTACTTACTAAGTTTCTTTTTCCAATTCAATATTGGCCATTTGCCAGACCCTTATTTGACCATTGGGCTGGAAAATGTTGAATTTACTTACATCAGAAAACACCACTTTGTCCCTAAAACTGTTTGGTTTATTCTTGTATTGATTGGTACAGACCGTCCACTTCTATTTGTTGGCATCACTTATAAATGGCTTACGTCTAGTAACTATTGATTTATAACCAGCACTTATAAGGACTCTGCGTATTGTTCTTGGGCTCATGTCCTTCTTAAAATCTTCCAAAGTCTCAGCAGCAATGTCTGAAGATGATCTTTTGTTATTAACTTTAATTTTTTCTCACTATTTCAGCCGATTGTTTTTTTGTTAAGATATGGGGACGACCAATTTGTGGTTTATTTATTAACTCTGTGCAATTTTTAAAACGATTTACAACACTTCCTATTGTGTAGCGACTTTTTTCCATTAGCTGTCCTAGTTCTGCAAACAATTTTCCTTGGGAATGCAAATGTGTGATATGCGATCTGCAGAGATTGTACGTCGTGTTTGCGGTAGACTATTTTTTTTTTTCATAACCTACTGCCTACACATTTTGATGTGAGGACATGAGCCTCATCAATGTTAGATTATTTTTTAGTAAACGATCCAAATATGATTAAGAGATCTGGTCAATTACAATGTTCTGATATTTCACATCATTCACTTCTATATCTTTATATGTATGCGCCTGTTGTAAGAGTAGATAGAATAATTGAATTCTATGATTGTACAGGTTGGTTGAAAAGTTCCTGCGCTCGAAATGAAAGAATACTGTTTTTGTTACGAAATATATTTTTTTATTCAATATAATCTCCTAGAAGCTCAATATACTTGTTCCAATGAACTTCCAATAATTTTATCCATCCTTATAATGGTTTTCCGGAAGCTCTGCAAAATAACCGTCTACGGCTGCTATGGCCTCTTCATTCGACGAAAAATGCTTTCCACAAAGGAATTGTTTAAGATTTCTGAAGAGATAGTAGTCACTGGCAGCCAAATCTGGTGAATACGGTGGATGTTCAAGCAATTCGTACTTTAATCTTTTTGAATTTAGCCATCGTCAAAATACTTTTGTGAGCAGGTGCATTGTCTTGATGAAAAATGATATTTTTTTTCTTCTTTAAACCAGGTCTTTCCTCACGAATTTTTTCCTCCAGCTGATCCAAAAGGCTGCAATAATATTCAGAGTTGATTGTTTTACCTTTCTGAAGATAATCAATCAACAAAATTCCTTTTGCATCCCAAAAAACTGATGCCATAACCTTCTTTGCTGATCGTTGTGACTTCACCTGCTTTGAAGCTGAACAACCAGCATCAGTCCACCGTAAACGTTCTTGTTTCAATTTAGGATCATGGTGGTAGCTCCAAGTCTCATCCATAGTTATAAAACGACGCAAGAAGTCGGTTTTATTCGGCTTAAAACGCTCCAAATTACGCTGAGAAATTTGTTTTCGATCCATGTTAATAATGTAAGATAATGTAAAATATGTAGTACCCGTTCGTCTGAGATGCCTATGGCATTAGCAATTTCACGCTTAGTCAAACTTGGATCTTCACAACCATATTATGTACCTGCTCAATGATTTCTGCTGTGGTTGCAGTTTTTGGTCGTCCTTCGCGTGGATAGTCTTTAAGGCTGGTACGACCACGTTTAAATTCACCAGCCCAAAATTCAACGGTGTGTTTTGAAGGTGAGGACTCCTTATGCACTTCTAACAATTGTTCTTAAATTTCCTTTGCTTTTAAACCCTTCAAAACAAAGAATCTAATGACTGCACGATATTCCATTGTTTCCATATTAAATAAAAATCAATGACACGTCAACTTCAAATGGCTTGTAAACAAAGAAAGAATTGACAGAATGACTTGCAACTTTGCATGTGTTCTTAGGACAGTTATACCAACTTGAGAAAAAAAAAGTTTGGAGATAGCAGTGCCATCTTTTGGTGAAGTTTCGTCTTTGGAGAGTATTCCGTTGTCTGCTGATTTTTCAGCCCTCTGTACTATGACTGATGTAAATGATCTAAACTGAGTGTTTTGTATCAAAATTTAGCTACCACACATTCATTAGTTCCTTTTATCAGACGCAAAATTGAACCTAAACGTGATTCTTGGTTTAAATCGAAAGATATAATATATACAGTTTCAATAAGAGATTTAGCTTATGCAACTTTTAAGGGTAGCAGGACTGGTGATGATTGAAGAAAATATTGTAGATTAAGAAATAAGGCAAAATCGTAAATAAGGAAGGAAAAACGTAAAGCTCATGCCGGGTTATTTATTTTGAGGAGATTATATAATAGAAATCTTATTATTATTCATGTTTATGTCAAGGAAATAATTGTTCACAGTACAATAATGTCTCTTTTTCTATATATTGTTTGGAGGTATTTTCATGTACATGGGGTTATAACATTAGGGACATTTAGTTGCTATTTAACAGAGTAACAGGATATATGTTCAGTACGAATTCGAGAACATATTACAGAACATGTTATTCGTGTTCTTGGAACATCGTTTTGTGATTTTAATAAAATTTATTTATTTATTTATTCAGTTTCGTAATATAAAGCCAATAAGGTCAAAAAAACTATATTGCACAGTTCTTATAATTAAAACTAAGTTATTTAATTTAAAGAGCAATTAAACAAAATGTATTGATAAAGTTCATTCACAATACAAATCTCATTGGCTCCCCAGCCATAAAAAATTTATTATAAAACAAGAGTAGTAAGGTCCAATTAGAGGTAACACAGCCAAAAAATTACTTCATTTAAGAATTTGAACTGGAGAAATATTCCAAAAGTTTTAAACGGAAAACATTATTAGACTGCGAGAAAATTCGCAATGAGTGGGGCAAGCAGTAATTCTAGCAACCAAAGACCTCTCAAATGCAGATATAATTATTCTAGGAGAAACAATGTGAGGATTTATACTAAAAGGAGAGATTAAAAAGATCTACATAAAGCCAAAGGTCTACAATTCTTCATCACCCAATAAAACATAATTAAATTACGAAGAACATCCAAGGAACCGCTAAACATAACTTGAAATATGTTCTCTACGTTTAACTCCAGGAAGTATGCTTGATTCCACACCATTAACTACCACAAATTGAGCTCTACGTTTCAAGTAAGACAATATAAGCTGATTTCGAGAAATTATACATGTTCTTGAGCTTCATAATCATTCCCGTAAAAACAATGGAATTTAAAGCTTTTGAGAGATCCACATAAAACAAAACACTCAACTTATCCTCATTAATATTTTATCTTATGCAGAGATGTAGTATTAAAACCTTTACGAAAAGCATATTGTGACTCATAAATCTTAACCGTAGTTGAGTTGATCATCTGATCCCTTAAAATATGTCCAACAGCTTTAGATAAAGCAGGGAGTACAGAAATTAGTCGTTAGAATACGTCTCTTATTATATTTCTATCGAGTTTTAAGAATAAATTGTCCTTTGTTTATATAATTTTTTTTAATGTACTATACTGGATCTCATAGTCTAATTGCACTCTTCAATACTCCTTGGGCAAGTCTGCGTTTTCATAGCCGTTTGGTTTTATTATTTAATGCGATGCCAGCATCTTAAAGGCAATTCAATTATAGTGATCATGTTTATAAAAGAAAACTTTTAAATAACTTTCAATAATTACAACAATTTTCTTGTCTTTTTCATATTTTTTTTACAACATGGGGTGGATAAATACAATAATTATTTTTCTCGTTTCAATTTGGGATAACAAAATATTAAGGGTTTTCACTCTTGGTAGTATATTTACTACGATTTTATACTACAAAGCGTGAACGACTTTTTAGTGTATTTACTTCCCGCATAAATACAGCTATTGTAAATTAATCAATCAGCTGATTTTTGTTTTGATTTTTATCAATTTGAAAACTTAAAATACCAAAAAGAATTTGAAGTTAACAAAAATGCCTATAATTACGGAAAAATATAAAAGTATAAATTTTTTAGAGCAAAATGCAATTAACCAAATAGAATTTGCAGCGATTCTGGGGTTGAAGATACGGTATTACTTGTAATAATAAAAACCAATAGCTGCTGAATTTCACTATCGGTCCATCTTTTATTACTTATTTTTTCACGCTTTTGTTCAAAGTTGGGTTTTTCATTATTTTGATCCATTATTTAACTTTATTTTAATAGTGACCACAAAATGAAAAATAAAAAGTCAAACAATAGTTTTGGTCGATCAGCTGTTTTAGTCTTGTAAATGTACAACATGTATTTACTATACCTTTTGGTCTTGAATTTTAACCACAACCTAGTAAATTTTAGTTCTATACAGTTTGTTGTTGTGGTGTAGTAAATGGTAGTACTTTTACTATATCTGCAACCTCTACAAGGTCTACAAGGTTAGTTTACTACCAAGAGTGAATACCCTCATTAGTATATTTTATTTATAGAGTATCAAATAAATAGTTATCAGGGGTTTAATTTCTTAATTTTAAGGTAACCTTCAGTGAGTGGAATATTGTCCCACATAAGAAGACATTCATTCAAAAAATAACTGTGCAGGGGCAAATATAAGCAAATTTCTTGATCAAAGTGGAACATCTTAATAAAACTTTTTTTTTTAATTTCTTTGGCAGACCATATTTTTCCATAATTGCATATTTGTAGGGTTGTGCATAGAGTATTCAAAAACCGAAACCGGTCAACCGGTTTCTTTTTAAACCGATCGGTTTCGAATATTTTGTAAATTCGAAGAAAACCGGTATTTTTTGTTCGGTTAACCGGGTTTTTTTTTTAATTACATCACCAACTGGGTTATTTGGTCTCTTTTAATTTCCGAACACTTTTATAATCGTTTGTTTGGTTATGAAGAATTAGATGTAAGTCTGATAGATTCCGATGAAGACTTAACTTTGGATATTCCAAATTCAAATAGTTTAATTTCTGATCTAAATAACACAATAAACAATATTCAAAATCCTAAAAAAGAGACTGTACAAAATCATTCAACATTATATGTGACCTTCTCCGAGAAAATGAAGAAAAACGCATTTAAAGTTTCATAACGCATTATCACTGTGAACACATTTTCAGGTGGGAGATGCGATTTGGTATACTTAGTTATGATTGGATGCCGACTTTGGTGACGTCATGCCTATGTGGTGACGTATTTGTTTACGCTTTTAGAGTGAAAATTTAAAACCAAAAAATCAAAAAAAGTAAAATTTTAATGTTTTTCTTATTTTTATCGATTTTCCCAAGTTTGTTTTGTACGTTTTTATGGGTTATATACATTTTTATCAGAAATCTAACTCATTTCATCTTATTCTACACCCTTTCAGGTACTAGAATCCACTCTTAAGTCCAAACACGTTTTTTGACACACTAGGTCCCTTTTCTCGGAGAGGGTCACATATGATTTCATATATCTTGATAAATGCGACAAAAGAACTGAAAAGTTGGACAATTTATATAATTAACTTTTGACTATATGTCCAACATCTACTATTAGTGAAAGATTATTTTCCACTTCTACCTTTAATTTCTGATCTAAAAGCCAACAAAAAAAAATTGTCTTAAAACGAAACATTTAAATTGCATATTATTTCTAAAATATTATTTTAGAAGTGAAAAATAGATTTTCTTTTTACATATTTAAAATGTAATATTAAAAAAACTTATTTAATGCCAAACGTCATAAACGTTCAAATTACTAACGTACCTAATTTTACCCAATTTAAAAACTTAATTCATTTAATAAATAAAATGTTGAAATGAAATACAATAAAAAAATTAAATTTAAATTTAATATATATATATTCAAAGAATGTATTTTTTATTTTTATTACTTTATATATTTTTTTTTGTTTGTAATAAAAACAATTAACAAATTATACAAGCTTTTTATTCAAATAAAAAAAACGTAAAAACCGGTTGACCGGTTTTTTTTTTAAATTCGATTTTTCGAAGAAAACCGAAACCGGTTTTTTTAAATACTCTAGTTGTACAGCTCGTGAATTCGAACTTTTTTTTATTATTTTGCACAACTTTAATGGTAGGTATTTATTTTCGAAAGTGGACGATAAACGATAATAATCTTTTGGGCAGCACTGACTATAAATAGTGGTAAAAGCACCCAGTTGGCATCACTGTTATTAAAATGGAAAGAAAAGCGTCTTTGCTAATTGATTTTCTTTTACAAAAAACGCATCAGTATTGTAAAAATGGAACAAAAACGTGAAACACAATCATATTTAATGCCCCGTGATCCTAGCATTGATCGAAGATTTCGGCCGAGTCCACAAAAACGCGAGCGATTGTTTTGTGAAATCGAAGAAGAAAACTATGATGGCGATAACAGTGAAAGTGAAGATTATGAGATGCGCTCAATTGCAATAGAAGAATCCACCTCGGTAGAAACGGGAGCTTTGGTATATTTGCGCTTGAAGCCCGTTGAAAATCCTTCGAAAGCCTATACCATAGCAGGTAATGTGTTGATGAATGGACCACCAACAGAATCGGCCAGCAGTAGTAAGAACATAAATTGCATGGAGAAGCACTATACATTCTCCGAAATTTTCGATCATGAGGTGAGTCAAAAGGAGGTGTTTGACAAGTGTATTGGTGAAAAAATCAAGGCGGAGGAAAGCTTTACCATTTTCACCTACGGTACGTCTGGATCGGGGAAAACATATACACTTTTGGGCAATGATCAATATCCGGGTATCATACCAAGATCTTTGGAAAATATTTTCACACTCTATCAGACAAATTTATATCCCACACCCATAATGAAATTGGATAATGCTCGTGTTTCAGTACTTGATGATGCCATGGCGGCTAAGGAACAGATTGCAAGTCGTCATTTAATAGAACAATGTAAAAATTTGAAAACCAATCATATGCTTTTACGCCAATCAATACAAAATGAACATAAATTTGAAACCTTATCATTAAACAATGATGTTTCGGTTTTGATATGGGTAACTTTTGTAGAAATCTACAATGAGTGTGTCTACGATCTCTTGGCTCCCAATAAAACAGGGGCAGGTGCTACTAATGCCCGCAAAAATTTAAAAATTGTTTGTAATGCCGGCAAAGTTTTCATTAAAGGTGTTACCTCCGTTTATGTTAAAAGCAGTTTGGATGCCCTAAAATTATTGCGTTCGGGCTTGCAAAAACTTACATATGCATCTACTGCCATCAATACCAACTCAAGTCGGTCACATTGTGTATTTTCCATAGATGTTCTCAAATATTATCGCTCTGGTGTAATAACAGAAACATCATATAAATTCTGTGATTTGGCAGGTTCGGAGAGATTAGCTAAGACGGGTAATATGGGTTCACGGCTTAAGGAGGCGCAACGTATCAATACCTCTCTAATGGTGTTGGGCCGTTGTTTAGATGCAGCCAATAATATGACGACAGCCAATCCAACATCAGCTGTGGTAAAAGGGAACGTATACCTTTCCGAGAATCAAAATTAACCATGCTACTTCAGGGTGCATTACAAGGTAAAGAAAAATTGGCTATGATTGTTAATGTAACACCCACTGAAAAATATTATGAAGAAAATTTAAATGTTCTTAGTTTTGCTTCGATTGCATCGAATATAGTTTTTAAAGCTCGCGTAATAAAAAAACAACAATCACATTATTCAGCTTTTGGCACCACCTCGGACAATAATTATATACAAGAATTACTGGAAGAAAATTCACGTCTTAAAGCCGACATAGAAACGTTGAAGGAACAACATAATAAACAGTTGGAAGAGCTGATTGAGGAAAATTACGATTTAAAGGAAGAAATTCAACGGCTTACATATCAACATCAAGAAGAATTATTAAAACAAGAACATGATTTGCGCAACAAATTAGTCGATGAATATCGAAAATGTCGTGAAGAATATAAAAAACATTTTAAACTACGTCTAGAGTTGGAAATTGGAAGGCAAAAAAGAAGTCATATGCTTGAGCTGGAACAATTGAAACGTCGACATCAAGAGGAAATGGAAGATTTAAGAGAAGAATACAATAATGATGACGAAAATAATGATGATATTAATAATTCTATTCCAAATATTAATGATAAAGAAAATATGCCACCAAATTATATGTAAGCAGTTGTGTGATTTTTAATAAGTTGCTTTTTAATCATGTAAAGCCTTTTTCAAAGAATCGGGAAGAACATACAATATCCTCGGTATAAGTACCTTTGGGTCACTAGGACTTATTTATATTGGAAACTTTTTAAAATAAGTGATGTTTAATTATTATTATGCTATACATATGTTAAAAAAAAAATAAAATGCATTGGGGTATGTGATGAAATGATCAGCTTTTTAATATAGAATATTTAGTTTAATAAATAAAATTGTCTTCAAATTATTTTATATTGATTTGTAGTAATCAGAATTTTTTAATTTAGAAAATAAAAAATAATTTTTAATATATTAAGCATGGAAAATTCGATCGTTTTCGTTTTTCATCACTTGCCTGATGAAATTGGTTAAGACAAATAGGAATCTGAATTAAAAAAAAAAAACTCTACCAAACCGATCTTCAGAAATGTGGCGGCGTCTCTTTACTTAAAAAAAAATTGTCTTAAATTTTTACCTATGCATTAACATTAAGAGTCAGATGCAGAACTTTGGTTTTGAGGGTGAATCAATTCCCTAAGGTCAAAATTTCGCCCGTTTTGGCCTATCTTGCTTAGTAACTGTAACTGTTTCAATTAAGTATGTGAAAAATAATGCGCTTGCTAAATTAAAGAGTTCTTGAAATTTTTTTTTTTTTTTTTTCAATTTGATGTCTGAATTATTTAGATTATTTTTCCAAAATTTTAACGCATTACTATATAATTTCATATAATTGTATCATAGGCACAAGACTATGAATTCAAAAGCCATTGTCGGAATATTTTTCTTTCACAACTTGCAAAAAAAAGATTACAGTTCCAAATTAAAACTACTTCTAAATTATTTCTGCAAAGTTTTAGTTCATTGTAAGCCAAGTCATAAATACACCGGACATGAGATCGTGTCTATATCATAAAAATGTATGAAAGGTAAATATCTTTCTGTATTTAAGAACCAATTTCGGAATATTTGTCGTCCACAAGTTAAATTTTTTTTTTTAAGTCAGAACTACCTCTAGATTATTTCTGCGAAATTTCAACTCATTATCATCCACGGCATAAAAACGCCATACATGGGACTGAAAAAGATCATATACAAATGTATGAACCCCGTAAGCACAATAAAACTCAACATCTAAAAGGCCTAAGTATAGTAACGTGGTCTCAGTGTATAATGCTTGCACGCCTAAAAGTGGATAAATCCCTTTTTAATTCGAAACAAAAAGATAACCTCCGGCTTGCCCTTTTTCTGAAATAGACGAACCGCTGGAGAGGATTCTTAATTGGGCAGTCGATGACAATTTGCCAAAAATTTAAAGATGTCTACAAAAACATAATATGCGTGATGTTTAGAGCTTTTTTTTAATTCATATTTTAATTTTTGTAAAATTTCTCTATTTAGGATTCCATTTTGTATAAATGTATATATCGTATTTAGGAGTAGTTTTTTGATTTGACTAGACGAGCGCATATGGTCCTAGTTACCCGGCGCTCTTTCACTTATACTTTGTAAATTTATTTCCAAAATATGAGCGCCCCGGTAGGCTAGTTGGTAGCGTGCTAGCTTATCAGTGCGGCAGTCGTGGGTTCAATTCCCACCAGAGGCTCTGGTCTGTTTTCGCTACAACGAGGCGAAGGCCTTTGTTGCTAGTGCTCGGTTAGGGTATTAACATATAATTTGTAATTATATGATTAATAAATAAAATAAATATTTCCAAAATATAGCTCGAATAAATAAATGTAGAAAAGTGTAGAATTTTCTGTATTCAAGAGCCAGTTTCGAAATATTTTTGCTCCACAACTTAACTTAATTTGTTCAATATTAAATTAAAATTATGTGTATATTGTTTCTACAAAATTTTAACCCATTGCGAGACCGTGGCTTTTCATATTACGAAGTCTGCAGGTCTTTTAAAGCTTAAGATACGTCATTATCAATTTCATTATTATAATTTTTTAAAAACAAAAAAATTTGGTGATTTTAAATAAATTTTCCATTTTTCAAAAACAAATAAAAAAATTTTAAATTTTCAGTTTATTTTTCAAAATTTTTTGATTTTTAAAGAATTTTATGATTACCGATTTTTAAAAAAAAAATCTATTATTTAAAAAAAAACGTGTCGATTTTTATAATTTTTTTCCAAATTTGTATAAATTGGTGCCAATGATTCTATTATTTTATAATAGGTACTACAACCCGGTTAACCGGTCTAGACCGTAAAGACCAGGTAGACCGTAAAAACCGGTTAACCCATTATGTCTGTAGCTTCTAGTTTTTTCTTGTCATCGTTACCAGATATTAAAAAAGATAATTCTTTGTATATCTATTCGCACAAAAGTTTGTTCATTTCATGAATCACATGATCAAAAGTTTCCGCAAGACGTTCGTCGTGAGACAACTGAGTGACTAAATGTATTTTGTTTTTGCATTTAATTTTTTTAGTGTATTTCTGGTCGTCTCAAGCAAAAGGTGATCTGGAAACACTACCTTATAGCCTTTTTCCACTGAACTACATCTTTCATCAATTTGCAAAGATGTTAACATCTTCCCATAAGAATTATACAGGCCAAAAATTCTACATTTTTCTACATCTACAAAAGATGATCCTTTCTCATTTTGTTCCATCTTACATCTTTTAGGCCCAATATTATAACTTGCCTTTAAGGTGCGTGTTAGTTAAAGGTAACTTTAGCTAATGTGAGGAATAAAGTGACCTTTAATTTTTTTTGGTTATTACAACTTCCTTATAAAATAAAATTAAGTTTTTTGAAAATATGGCATTACCAGAGCAAACACCGATTACTTTTGACAAATTAAAATGGTTCTTTAAAATACGAAGTGGCAACGACGTACGTTTTTTTATTTATTTACTTACAACAAACAAAAAATACAAACGAAACACAAAATTTCTTCGAATTGTGTGAAAGATAAAAATGTTTGTTGTAAAAAATTTACATTGTCGACGCCGAACACAGAAATAAACCAAACATCAAAGATACGGTTAAAAAACTACACGGCAACTACACTGCAGAGTATAAAATGTGGCAGCTTCAAATGCTTAAACCTTACGTTAAAAGTTAAAGGTAAGATGAACTTACCTTTAGCTTATCGGTCACTTTTAGGTTAAAGTATACTTATAATAACGAAAAACTAATAATCTGTCCGTTAACATCCTAACTTTAGCTATCGGCAAGTTATAATAATGGGCCTTAAAGTGTCATCCCTAAAAAAATTACAAAAAAAAAAAATAGATTTTCTTTGTGCCATCACTAGCAAACTGACATTGCAGAAAATAAACAAAAAATGAAATTATTCAACAAAGGAAATGAGCGGCACACGTAAGAATTTCGTAATTTTATGTCTACCAAAAATTCTTCATCATCATCTTCTTCCAGAATAATATTTCAATGTATTGCATACAAAATTCGGGTATGTTCTTGCAAAGCAACAACTACTCCAATGATTAATGCTTTATCTAAATCTATTTTTTGTTTTTAACAAAAATTATGCGTCTTTTTCTTTTATTTTTTTGACAGCTGAATAAATAACAGATGAAAGATGTTGCCAATGTAAACACATGTTTCACGTTTTTAACATCTTCCATGCGTTTCACAAAGATGTTGTTCAGTATAAAAAGCCTATTAGTCTTATTCATTTTGAATCAATTTTGATTGGATTGAATAATCAAATTAACTACTACTAATTATAACTTCGTTTGATGCTATGAAAAGAATCAACAAAAATCCAATTGATTTATTGAATTTAATATTAATTAAATAAAGTAGAAAAATATTTAATAAATAAAGTCATATATATAAATTAAAAAAAAAAATTATGTTTTGAAAGCTCTGCTTTACATTATACGATTTTCGCAAAGATTTTAAAAACCATCATATTCATTTTGCAAATGCAAGCATGTATAATTATAATGTACAACAGTTTAAAAACTACATACTTTCTTTCATAAATTCATTTCAACCCAATTTTTGTTTTTTAATTCATGTAACTTATGTTTTCCTGCTTCTTTTGGGTGCGATTTTTTTTATGCATGTGTGTGAGTGAGAGTGTGTGTGTTTGTCTTTTGATTTGATTAAAATATTTTAAATTCCTTTCAAGGTCTTTTACCTTTTACTTTTCTAGAATTTTCTTGTGGCTGCATCTGTTTTTTTGTTTTGTTTGTTGTCTGCAACAAATCAAAAATTATTTTCTGTTTTCCCTTGTTTCGGTAAGTAGTTGTAGTGATCTGAAATCTGGTTTCCCTTTTTATTTCGTATTTATTCTTGTTTTTCTTTTTGGCACACGTCATAATGCAATTAAGAACGAAATTTATTTTAAAACAGATGCCATCATCATCCTCCTCTACGTCTTAGGTTTTTGATTTTTTTTTGTTTTTTTTTTTTCTGGTAACTCGTGTTTTATGTTTTTTTTTCTTATAGTCTACATAGTTTTAAATAATGTTACGCTTGTGGGCTCTAATTTCATGACGCAATATTTACAAGAATTGAATTTCATATGCTCCACATAAATAAAAAGGCTGGTATTCACTTATTTAATTCGGTGAAATATAAAAATTCTATTATCCCCTTTTAAAATATAAGTGGAGGAAATTTTGTAAAAAAAATTATAAAGTCGGAGTAAAATCAAACTATATTTAAGTAAAATCAAATGTATTTAAGTTTGTTTTTATTTGTTTCTCTTTTTTTAATTATAATTGTTCCTTTTTATAAATAAGAATACGTTTTTTTATCATAGAAATGTCCACAATACATAGTTTAAAAATTGCTTTAAAATTCAATATTTATGCGTTGGTAATTTTAGTACTTTTTAAGGGCATAGAAACCCTTAGCATTAGCACTATTCAAAGTTACACTATTCCACTTTTGAAAAACCAAATTTTTATTGTTAGTGTTGTAGGTCTCCACCATATATGGGGAGGGTGTAGATCAGTTTGTCATTCCGTTTGTAACATGTCAAAATATAGGTTTAAGACAACATAAAATATAAATATTCGTGATCCTTATGCAATTTTAAGTCGATTTAGCAATGTTCGTCTGTTGAAATAGCGATCACGGTGCGAATGGACATCCTCCCGAGCAGTTTGCTTTTAAAAACAAGCAAAATCGGTCCAGCGGTTAAAAAGTTATGAGTGAAAATGTGAAGGTACCTCTAAATTTCCCCATACAAATTCGTGTACGTACTTTAGTACAATTTAATAGTACCGACTGGGACATAATATATTTTTTCACCAGTCGCTTAGAAGTGAATAATATTTTGTATTCAATTGATAAATTTTTTTCACCTCTAAAAATTTTTTTACTCAAAATTTTTTTCTACCAAAAAATGAGTTCAAATCCAAAAAAAAATTTTTCACCTCCATAATTTTACTTTAAAAGTTTTTACATTATTTGTATCAAACCCAGTAGAGAACATTTTTTTCGGATAATAGTGGAGGGTATTTAAAGAATTTAAGCCTTTTTTTTTACTTGTTTTGCATTGCATTGTGACTGGCGATGGGAAGTGAGTGGATTCATTACCACAACCCCAAGTACAAAAAGTCGTGGGTTTTGTCCGGACAGCCACATTGTAATTATCACTATAATTTTATTGATTATATTAAGAATATTAAAAAAATCAATAAGAAATTTAAATTCTTAAATGCATATTTTCATATTTATTTTATGTAAATAAAACATCATTATAAATGCATGAACTTTGTAGCCCTACTAACTATTACACATTTTACATCAATATTTTGATTTGAAATTGTAAACAGTAAATAATTTTATCATTATTCAAATTACCATAACATAAGCAAACAATACAGGTGTAGTGTTTCTTTTTTTATGTAATTTCACAATACAATTTAAACTTAAATTATAAAAACTAAAAATATTTACTAAAAAAAGAGTTGCAAAAATTTTCAACAAAAAATCGTATCTGTAGTTTAACTTTTCACCAGGGATAATAAAGTTGCTACTGTAGGAATTTTAATGGTACGAGAAGAACTTTGGTACCTATTATTTTAAAGTGTAGGTAACTCTTTAAAAAAAAGTTTGACATTTGATTGGAAAATGCACAACCTATTTTTGGTACAATTTGGTTTGTATTGTTGTTGTATTTTCATCATTGCATGTTTCTCTCTATCCAAAAAAAAGGAAAACGAAAATACAACGATGATTATGAGAGTACGTACTTCCTATTCAGAGACCCTTGTTCACGATATGATGATATTGTGGCGGTCTTTTGTTTCATCATATTTCTGTTTTAGGCTTTTTTTTTTCTTCGTTTATTCGTTCGTTTTTTTTCATGTTAGTACAAGATGTGCAATATTGCGCGCGCAATTTTTTTTGTTGTTCACTTTTGTGATAGTGGGTACAGACCAAAATATACTATGTAGTTACTTGAATGCATAAAAGTGTTCTGCACTGGCTCGCAACTGTGATGCCAACTTGGGTTTTTTTTGGCACTATTTATGGTGATTTTCAAAAATCCAAAACTCTTAAAGTTAACTCTTGGTGCTAAATCGTATAAAAACACAACAAACAAGGAAAGTATCGCAATGGGCACCCTGCAAACTTAATGAAATTCCGATTTGTGATGGGAAAAGAAAAATAAAAAGCAGAAACACTTTTTTTAGCGGCCCAATCTTAAGTTTTGGGGTTAAGAAGTTGGGTCAACAAATTCCCATTTTTGTTTTTTGGTGTATTTCTTATGATTTCAAAAAACTGTAGACAAATTGGTTATCAAATGAAACGTTTTTTAAAACTCATCTGGCGTTACAAAATTTTTTTTAGGGCTCTTAACCGACAGATCACTGTTATATACATACTTTTTTCAGAGTCTGCCCCAACCATCCACATCACCTGTGATTTGATAATTCATAAATTCAAGAACCAAGCCCTCTGGGCCGAAATGGTTTGCATACTGGTAAAAACCAATTTACAATAAAAAAATAAATCTATTAAAAATTTCTAAAAATAAATTGTAACTTAAATGTAAAATGTTAGGTCCATAATGTAGCAATTAAAATCAAAGAAGAGATAATTACACTACCTCGGTGAGAGTAAATTTATTGCAACAGATACTTGCAAGTCGTGTGTGTGCCATTGTTTGTAAACAAGTTTAATTTGGAGAGAGTGAATATTGTTCTCGATTTATATTGAGCTGCTTTAAGCTTAAGAATTGAAATCGATGGGGTGTCATCTTAAGACTATGTTATGTATTGAATGCAGGGATGGCAGAGAGCTCGTGTTTTTTGCCCTTTCTCCTTTGATAATCTTTAGGAACGACTTGCTTGGTGTATATTTAAATTGTAAAATTTTGTCATTTACATTAATTTGACAATAAACCAAGCCTTCTTCAGGTTAGTGATATGTGACGTAATGTAAATATGTGACGCTCAATCAGGAACTATATCAGGTATTACTTAGGGTATTCTTTATTTACTTATTTATTTGCAATACACAAGAAGCCTTCAGTGCCGAAAACGCATTGCTAGTATACTTAAACAGAATAAAAATATAATTAGAATTATATACACAGTAGAGTATTCAAAAACCGTAACCGAAAACCGGTCAACCGGTTTCTTTTTTTTTTTTAAACCGATCGGTTTCGAATATTTTGTAAATTCAAAGAAAACCGAAAACCGGTCTTTTTTGTTCGGTTAACCGGTTTTTTTAATTACATCACCAACTGGGTTACTTGAACACTTTTATAATCGTTTGGTTATGAAGATTTAGATGTAAGTCCAATATATTCCGATGAAGACTTAACTTTGGATATTCCAAATTCAAATAGTTTAATTTCTGATCTAAATAACACAATAAACAGTTTTCAAAATCCTAAAAAAGAGACTGTACAAAATCATTCATCATTTTATGATGATTTCATATCTTGATAAATGCGACAAAAGAACTGAAAAGTTAGAAAATTTATATAATTGTCTTTTGGCTATTTGTCCAACATCTACTATTAGTAAAAGAGTATTTTTACATATTTAAAATGCAATATTAAAAACCGGTTGACCGGTTTTTTCTTCAAAAACCGAAACCGGTTTTTTTAAAATTCGATTTTTCGAAGAAAACCGAAACCGGTTTTTCCACAAGGCCGGTTTTTTGAATACTCTAATACACAGAAAATAATAAATCTAGTTAAGTTCCTTCGTGTATGGGCAGCATTAGGGTGGTTTACAAATTAGAAATTCAAAGAATTTAGGTACCGTTATATTACAATAGCAATGTAATGTAGGCAATTGTCAATGAACATTTTTGGAAACGGTTTAAATAAAGCTGCGTAGAATTATTTTTTTGTAGTGAGTATGGACAGAGGCTGAGTATACCCTAGTAAAAATAAGTATGTAGTTACAAAGTTCGTATTAAAAATTATATGAAAATTTACTTTTTGGACAGTCAAAAAAGTTCGTTTAAATCGAGGCTGTGTCTTAAGCGAGTTCGAATAAACAGATGTTCGTTACATGAAAATTGTTGGCAAAACCTCGGAACTTTAAAACTATGTAGTTCGAATTAACCGAAATCGCCTTAGTATTATCAGGTTCATTAAAGCATATACGCTAGTGAAGGCAATAAAACAAATATGTTTGTGCAGCCCTTTATTATATAAGAATAAACAAAGGGCATAGAACTGATTGGTTGATACTTTAAACTTTAGTTTATGGCACAATATAGCTTCATATCTTTCCAAGAAAAAAAAAACATATTTGCGATGAAGTTATACGATGTGATATTTTAAAAACTAAAACTAACTTCATAATTCCAGGTAATAAGTATTCAAGCTCAAGGTCTTCATAATTTTTATATTATAACCACACCATGTCGATGTCTCTCACGTATAAATAACGTTCTCTTGGTTTTATATGGGCAAATTACAAAGGTTCAGAATTTCTTTGGAAATCCAATTAGTTTTTAGCAGATTTCCCAATTGGATTTGAAAAAAGGTTTAAAAACGGAACTTTACTCAAATTTTTGAAGAAATAAGGGAAATTTGCTCAATTTTTCCCTGTTTGCTCTCAGTTTCCGAACCTTTGTATTCTGTATAAAATTTTATTTGGCCGCTGCCGGCGTTACATCCTCTATACTTATTCTTCCTCTATGTTATAACTGTGACCTTTGTCTTAAACGGTATAAGAAGTGCTTAGCGTCTTTCATCTAAACCAAGGGTGTCCAAGCCCTATGCTCTTGATGCTCATTTGTTTTTATAAATGCTCTTAGCTATAGGCTGTGTGTTTTAATACACATAGAGCACTCAGCAATAGCAATACGAAATACACAAACAACTTTGCCTTATTAGTTTTGTTTTTTGTCGTTCTTCACTGTATACACTGTATATTTTATGTAGTAAACAGATGGAGGTTTTTTTTATTAATGTGTATTGTTTTATCCTTTAGATCTTTTGACAAACTGCTTAAGGCCGGCATTTTTAATGTACATACATATCTCTTTAGTTAGTTTCAAGATTTCTGATTACAGAATTTTAATTTTACACAATGGGCAGACCACGTTTCAAATGAATTTAATATTACGCCCATACCTTGTATATTTATCTAGGAAAATACTATATATATATTTTTTTTTAATAAAGTAAACTTTTTCGAGACACCAAAGGGGGCCATAAATGGATCTGGAGGGAGCCACATACCATGTATCGTGAAACAAAATGTATATTTAAGATCTTGAGAAAATTTCCTTTCATTTTATTACTCACACTTATATGTTACTACGCATACCAGTTTTTGGGCTCTGGGGGCCTCAGGCCCCGGTCCGAAGAATGGAAGATCGAAAAAAGTTTCTTTTTTATTATAGAGGGAGTCATATATTTTTTTTTTTAGCAACGCCCGAGAAAGTGCATTTTTGCGTTTTGACCAAACAGCGCCATTTCCGTATGCCGCGGTAAAATATATTTTTTATGAAAAAAAAAAAATCGGATTTCACCGAATTTGTAAAGTTTTTAAAATCAAAAAACAAACAAAACAAACTTAATCCCTTATATTGAGAAGAACTTTGTCCGATACGCTTAATCTTATTTTTTATATCCAACACAATTCAATGTATTTATTTATAGGGACATCCCCAGAATTTTGATCTAAAATATCATAACATATCACAACATAGATATTAGGGTTACAACTTATTTCTTTGCAATAAATTTAACAATCACCATGTGATGGGCAATAATGCATTAATAAAAAAAATCGTTTTTCAGGTAATTTTGGAACAAAAAACCTTCCGTATAAAATTCAATTTTTAAAAGTACTCTGATATTTTTTTTTTAATAAAATATCTTATTAATAAATTAATATGTGCATAGTTAAGGAAATAATTGATATGACTTATATTTAATTATTGCATGATATGAATTTTTAATTTAATGTTTGTGTTGATTTGCATAAAGAATAAATATTAAGAATCACTTTAATGGCACATATTGCACAAATATTACTACGCTTCTGCTTTGGTATAACCGATTCTGCCACTACCCAATATCTGATAAAAAACCCTTATGAGCTTTTTAAAACGGCGTCGAAGATAAATTTAGATGCAAAATTATCTTCGCGGAAACGATCTGAGAACCACATATCGAAACATGGGCCGCTTATAAACTGACATAAGAATGAATGCTAAAATGGCAAGAATTGCTCTAGAATTCCACTGAGCGTTGCTTATTGGGGTTATGGCTTTGAAATTGATAAAAGGAGATTTATTATTTATTTCCTGAAAGTCATTCCGAGCACATGCAAAAGTTGCATATCATCGTCAGAGAATTAAATTTATGTAATCATTGCTCGTCATTCTGCAGATTTTGATACCCATATCTTAAAAAAATTCAATAATATATTTTTTTTTAACAAAAAACGCGAAACCTTTAAAAATTTAAAATCTTGTGGCTAAAATTTACCTTGAGGTCAATATGTATCATTTGATTCAAATTATTTGAATTTTTTGCTGAAATATTAATTTTTAGTTCGAATAAATAAAAAATATATAGTAAAACTTCAAGAAGGTTTATGCGCAAACTTTTTCGAAGATCGCGAAAAATTAATATCGCAATTCTTTATGATTTCTTATGTAGTTTACGGTTTGGATAGGTAAAATTTAAAATTTGAAAAAAAAAAAATTAAAGTAATAACCTAATGGATATTAATCTACAATACATGTATAATTGGCCTTATGTATTGAAATAATAAATAAAAAAAGTAGATTTTTATTGTGGGAAGCTGACACCAATATTGGTTTATTTAAAGAAAGTTTCTCTAAATTAAATTAGAAACTCTGGAAGTTTTCTTAAAATATTGTGAAATTTAAAAATAGTTTGTATTGGCAACTCTTGAACAAAAATACTGCTTTTATTTTCAAATTTTTTTTTCTTTGTATTTTGTGATTTTCGCTTTTGACATGTTGATGCAACATGCAAAAAAATATATATATAAATGATTACTACGTAGCAGTTGGCAGTCAAACGAACTGACAAGGCAAGTGAGTCTTAAACTACTCTCAATTATAATAGAGACCGTTTGCAATACATGTATAGGAGAATGTGCTTACTCAAAACCATGGTTGGTAAACGAAACGATACAGTTATCGGTATTTATGGTAACGGTATTTCAGATATTTTGGTAACTGTATTTTAAGGTTAAAGATATTTCAGTTAATTCTGTAACAGTATTTTAAGGTTGAAGGTATTAATGTTTTTCGTAATGGCATTTACGGGAAACGGTAGTCTGATTTTTAGACTTCCATTTTATCACCAAATTTATCAACTTGATGTACACATCGCACCGGTTCCTCTAAAGGGGGTCAACTCAAAACTTACAAATTTGCAGTAAAGACAAAAAACTGTGTTTTTTTTTAATATTTACTATAAAATTTAAAAACAATTATGTCATGGTAAATAATTGCAAGCAGTATACAACGGTAGTTGTTTTTGCAATTTTTTAGGTGATTATCAAACAATAAGTTTTTTGTGTTGTTACTCTTCTATCTGAAATTTGTTAATTTATTTATTGTAAACCGTTATGACATAAACACAGGCACAACTTAAATTTTATTTCCTTTAGTTGAAACAAAACTGATATGAATTAAGCTTACATTT
This sequence comes from Eustalomyia histrio, assembly GCA_949748255.1. Taxonomy (NCBI): domain Eukaryota; kingdom Metazoa; phylum Arthropoda; class Insecta; order Diptera; family Anthomyiidae; genus Eustalomyia; species Eustalomyia histrio. Next base: position 84,435,391 of record OX456525.1, on the reverse strand, counting down.
GAGGACAACACAAAATATTTATCTTAAGTTGATTCTAAAGAAGTTACTTTTGTATCACAAAAAGGGATACAACTGTATTTTTTTTCTGGCGAAAATGTAGGGAAAATTATGTAAGATTATGTATTTTTGTAAAAAAGGGAAAATTGCAAAATTTAGACTTGACTCCCTTTAGAGGAACCAATCAATAATTAAGTGAAGTTAAACGCAGAAAATTAATAATAAAAATACTGTTATCGGTTATTTAGTTGTTTCGGTAGCGGTATTTTAGGGATAACGGAAATGGTAATTTAAAGGTAACATCTGTTGAAAGAGCTTTGAATTGAGAACGGTATTCCAATGTTACTGCCAAACTTGTTCAAAAGTAAAATTTTATTATTTTTTTTAAATTTGTGTAGACTCATAGGTATTGTTATTTACTCTTCCTAGTCTCGTTACTCGCAAACAAAATACTCTCAAATCTAACTGGCCTTATTGGAGGAGAAACACACCACCCTGTAAATAAAACGAAAACAACTGACCGAGCAACCAACCAACCCAGGGATGGAAAAGTTGATACGATCTTTTGTATTACATCAGCATAACATTTGATAATTTTCCACAATTTGTCCGGATTTTAACAAATATTTATTTTCTAAGATTTTATCTTTTTCAAGGAAAATTTCTCATAAAATTTATTGATTCAAAAATAAAAGGTTATAAACTACAAATGATATGGCGTCGTATCAAATTAAATTGGGTGCAATAGGTTAATTTTATATATTATGATTACAATTTTATATATTTACGTAGATCAAATTAGCTTAAATTATATAAAATTTATAACGAATTTTGACCAGACATTATTGTACTTAATATCTTAATATTTAAAAATTAATATAATTAGGTATAATTTGATCTAAATGATCCAACATATGTATATTGTGTTTGAATTATTTCAAAATCAATTCAAATGAAATGGAAATGAATTACAATTCATTTGAATTGAAAATTAATTGCAATTCATTCTGTCAAATTCATATGAATTAATACAAATTTCATTAAATTTGTTTTGTTTTTTTGTTGAAAATAATTAATTCAAAATTTTGCTAATGCATGCAAAAGAATGATTCATTATCAGCTCTGATAGAAATAAGGCAAATAACCCCATTACATTTTATTTAACATTTTCGAATTAAAAACAATATCTAATTGATAGCCAGTATCAAATAGATAGTAATTACAAAACTACTTCTTAAAATAATTATTTTGAGCCATTGTGTACTTCTTTGATAGTGTTCATATTGAGACTGTTTAAAAAATTGCCTATATTTAAATACAAGTTTTAAAATTTTTGTGATTTTGTTCATATTTGTTCTTATAACATAGTATGAATTTGCAAATATGTAACACTAAAATGTTTTATTGTCTCTAGAAAGTACCAGTTTTGCTCCCTATTTTTCGTTCTTAAATTTTTGATCTACTTCCAAGGTGGAAGTTTGGTGATAATTGCCCCCATCCCTATGACATATCCATGTTGAATTTCCTCAAACATATCCATGTTCCATACTGCAAGGAACCTGTTTTACTAGCTCCTTAAAAAAATTAACCCAACAAATATAAAAAAAATCGCCTTGACTCAAGAATTCCAAAATTTATTAATTTTGTTACTTTAATTAACAAGTTAAAGAAATACTTTAGGAACCTCAGGGCGAAAAATCTTAATTTTTTTTTAGATACCAAAATGAAATGCCATTTACCATCCCTGAGCTAACCCACTGTACTCGTTGTTTGCTGGCCTTTGTGTTTTGTTGTCTATGTATTTCCTTCCTTTCTTCCACTCGTGACAACACCAACCAACGTCTTTCCAGTTTCGATCTAAAGTTGTTTCGTAGATTTTTCCCAACATACCAAATGACTTGAGAAAAATATTATTATAAGCTTACAAACACAAGCCTTAAGCTTTAAAAAGACTTGAGAATATATTGAAAAAGGCTATCGCAACAATTGTAGAAAAATCAAAACGGAACCCTCGTGAAAATATTATGTCTGTATGATTACTATAAGCTTATTCTTGCAATTGTAGAATAAACTTACAAAAAAAATATTGTATTAACATGCGCATAGAAAAGCTTATTTAACTCAATATTTTTATAAGCTTGTTTACATAATTGTAGAATAAGCTTGAAAAAGAAAAATCATAATTATTTCTAATTTCATTTATTTTTTATTTTAATTTTAAATAATAATAATTAATTTTAAATATAAAAAAATTATTATTCAATTATAAATAATAATAATTAGTTTTAATCAAAAATAAAAATTATTATAAAAATAATTAAATTTAATATGCAATTACACGTTCACTTTATAAAATTAACAACCAAATGTACACGCAAACACGTTTGACAAATTAAAAAAGAAAAATAACGGCACATGTTGTATGCATAGAACAAGACAACAAGACCAGTATGTATTGAAAAACACTTATATTTCAATCATCATATTGCGTTCTTTAATATGTGTATGTTATTTATAAGCATACTTTAGAAACAGTTATGTATAATAATCTTTTCTCAAGCATTGTTAAATACTGCTTGTGAATTCACATTTTAAAAACATTATAATAAACGAAATTAAGAAAAGCTTAAAACACACTATTTATATAAGCATATTCTCAAATTGTATTGCAGTTTGATTGCTATATGGTATATTGGGTTATTTAATTTTTTTGTATTGTATCTTTATTATTTTTATATATGTATGTATATTATTTTTTTATTTTGTTAATTTTTGAGTGTGTGCTGTATTGTATTGTATATTTTGTTGTAGTTGTTGTTACTTATTTTTACGAGGGATTTTGAGTTTCTCTCTCTTGTTGTCTTTAAATTTCATTATGTCGCTATTGTGTGAAGACGTTTTAGATGCAAAATAGGAAAATATTGCAAAAAATTGCAAAAAATTGCAAAAAAATTGCAATAATAATTAAAACTATAAAGTGATTAAATTGCCAAAAATTACATTACATTGCAAACAATAAAAATTAAAAAGTTTTAAAAAATATAAAAAGATTTTTAAAAAGTTAAAGAAAAAGTTTAAAAAATTTCTGCAGTTATAAAAAAGGTGAATGAATACAGTTTTACTGTAAATTAAATATATGTATTGTGTATTTAAATCTGATATTTACTTTTTTTTTTATATATTTTGAAAAATTTTCTATAAATTGTGAAATTCATTTCATTCATGGTCAGTTAAAATTTTAGAAAATTGTATGTATTTCTTTGTTTTCATTTTTTGTTTATCTACTGTATTGAAATTTTTGCGTTGTTTATATTTTTAAATGTTTTTTTTTTCTTATTTAAATACGAAATTGCGATTTGTTGCAACCAAATACGCAACAAAAATATATACAGTTGCCAGACAAATTTATTCTTTTAACTCCTTGCTGGGATACCAGAAATACCTAAAAGAAAAAAACCTAATAGTGTTTATAAAATAAAAAAAAGACTAATACAAATTAGAATAAGCTTTACGTATAGAAAATTTGTATGAAAAAATGTTTTAAATCAATGATACTGACCGCTATACTATCGAGGAAATAAAAGTAAAATATATTTTCACTATGTCGAAAAGTATTCAACGAAAGTACCCAAAAATATTTGGGCAAATTATTTCATTTTTTTTTTTTTTTGTATCAAAAATAATCAAAATCGGTGTGTGCCACAGTTGAAAAAAAAAGCAGAAAAGTGTTTATAAATCAGGGATACAAATAAAAAAGTTTCCAAACTTTCGCACAAATCTTTAAGGACCGATTTTTGAATTTTATTAAATTTAATTTTGTTTTTGAAAGTGACAAAAAGTTAGTTTTTTTTTTAATTTCTGTCTTTTTGGTTATATATTGCAATATTATAGATAAAGTTTACTCCTTTTACACAGAAAATCGTGGCGACATCATCAAGTTAGAAAAATAATATGTATGATTTTTTATCTCTCATACATATCGCAACGTCTGTTCTAAGACTTATCATCTTGCGCTTATTTGAAGAAGCCCTTCATCTTTTGCCACCTTTCATCTCTCCACTATCCCCTTTCTAAAAAAAAGCAACACATTTATTACATCCTTTAAAAAAAGGTATTTTATTAATCCACTATCCATCGCTTTATCTAAAATTATTATGATTTTTCTTTATTTACAGTAGCCGACAAAAGTTTACGTACTACCCTTATTTTCGCAACTTGGGAACTTTAAAACCATAATGATCAAAAGTAATGATACATTTTTGTCTCAAATGCCTTTTTATGAATATAACACCAAAAAATAATTAAATTTAATTAATTTAAACTTAAACTTTTTTTCACAAAAATCTAAAAGAAAAGATTGACAAAAGTCTACATACAATCTGTACATTAACACAAAACATTGTTCAGGTATTTAAAGTTATTACTTTTTAATGAAATCGATACTTTGTTGCCTGCAGTCGTCTGGGCATTGAAGCAAGCAAATTTTCGAGCTCTGCAGACGTAATATTTTGCCATTTTTCTTGAAGTTTCTCTTTTAGTATTGGGGCACTAGTAATAAAATTTTTTCATATTTTCCGTTGTATAATCTCTCACACGTGCTTAATAATTTTTAAATCCGGGCTTTCAGGCGGTGTGTACAGCTGTCGTGGGGCATGGTATAGCAGCCAATCTCGTGACAATTTGAGCCGTGTGCTTCGGATCGTTGTCTTTTTGGAAAATCCAACTCTGGCCAAGCTTTAAAGCATCAACTGATAGTTTCAAATTTTGTTGCAAAATATATTTGTACTGGTAACGATCCATATTACCCTCAATAAACACGTAACTTTCCTACTCCAGAAGTAGCGACAGCACCCCGAACCATCACGCTGCCTCCACCATGCTTAACAGTAGCAACTAAGTTCTTCAGATCCATTGCTGTATTTGTTTTGCGTCATACTGTATCTCTTTCATCACCTCCAAATATGTTATACTTCGATTCGTCAGTCAAAAAATTTATTTCCAGAAGTCAATGTCCTTTTCAATATGCTTTTGAGCGAATTCTAAACGAAGTTTGTGATTTTTTTTTTTCGCTAATTAGGGGTTAGAAGTTCTACTATGGAAACCATTATTATTTTAGGCTATTCGTATAGTTCGTGAATGTACAATAATTTCCGATCTTCTTGCAAGTTCTTCCGCCAATTTTGTGGCATTTACTTTTGGATTTTTGTCTACTTTTTATACCCTCCACCATATATGGTGGAGGGTATATATCAGTTTGTCATTCCGTTTGTAATATGTCGAAATATAGGTTTAAGACCCCATAAAGTATATATATTCGTGATCCTTATGCAATTTTAAGACGATTTAGCGATGTCCGTCTGTCTGTTGAAATGGTGATCACGACGCGAAGACGCAAGTGGGGCTGCCTATTTTTACCCAGATTATTTAACATCCTCCCGAGCAGTTTGGTATTTAAAATGAGCAAAATCGGTCAAGCGGTTCAAAAGTTATGAGTGAAAATGTGAAGGTACCTCTAAATTTTCCATACAAATTTGTACAATTTTTCTGTATCTAGTTTTTTTTTCTGTTAAGTAAGTAAAAATGTTATTGTTCGATTACATTTATTGTCTTACATACTATGAGAAGAGCTATATGTGTGTTACTCTGATAACTAAGTTAACGTGAAAATCAAGAATGTTAAAGTCGCTAACAGAGCAGACCTCTGTAAATAACATTGCTAAAACTAAATAAATAACATTACTAAAACTAAATAACAAAAGTTCGTTACATAAATTGACAAAACATATTCATATTACAGTTCATGCAAAATTTAGTATATACGTATATCATCTCGAGCCCCTATGGTGGAGGGTATTCAAAGATTCGGCACAGCCGAATTTAGCCCTTTTTTACTTGTTTCAAAATGAAGCTAACATCTCTATGATTTAATTTCTTTGGACGAACAGTACGCAGCTTGTTTTCAATTGTTCCAGTATTTTTAAAGTTACTTAATATTGCACTGTAAACTAACATAAATTCAAAAGCTTTAATATTTCACCAAAAGTTTTTTGTATTTCGGACATCAATTGACGAAGTCATTATTACAATTAAATATTTATTAAAACTGTCTAAATGTCAACGGAATACTATTTTAAGCAACATAGCATTTTTCTGCGAGTGTTTATTTTATTTTGTCAATGCTTTTTAATTGTTTTTCATTAATATATTTTAAAGGTGATATCGTATTTTTTTTTTGGCGTATAGCAATAAAAAGTAGATTTCAAACAAAACTACATCATTATTTTTTTTATTTAACGTCTGGTCTTATAAAATGGCGAAAATTGTGGTCGTACGTAAACTTTTGTCGGCCACTGTATGTAAATCCTATATTCAATTGTTTAATTAATTATTTATATTCAACATAAATATTACTACGTTCCACAAGATTTTATTTGAAGAAAAAATTAATTTTTTGATTTTTCCGGTATCGAACCAGAGCATTCAGTTCACACACCGCACCACAACTACTATTAATTTTGTTTGCTTTATGTTATTTGCTATTTAAACATTTGAATATTTTTTTTTAATTTAAAAAATTATTTTTTTTTAATGTTTTTCTTGCCCGGGAATTGAACTCGGAAATTCGGAAATCTTATAAATTTTGTTACCAATCATTAGTTGCATACATAATAAATACATTCCGAAATTCGGTTGGTTCTACTGAAACCCTAATTAAATTATATTTTTGATCAGCATAAGCGTATATGTAGTTACAACTTTTGAATATCGACAATATTTTAAAAAAGTTGATACAATTCACTAAATTAATTTGTTAATTCTACTGTAGAAAATTATTAAACGAATTTTATTTTTAGAGTTGATTGGAAATACCACTAATTGAACAGTTGTTTTTTAGTTCCTTTTCCCTCTTTTTTAATTTCCAATACAACAGTTTTGCTTTATAAATTTATTATAGGTAATTCCAAATGGAATAATATCATTACAAATAAATTTTAATGATTTTTAGAGAATCGCAACCAGTCATTTCGCTGTGTGTGTAAATTTACTAAAACAATCTATATCATTAGAAAAAATGTTTATTTATTTTTATTTATTAATATTTATATTAATCATATAATTATAAATTATATCCTAATACCTTAACCGAGCACTAGCAACAAAAGCCATCGGCTCGTTGTAACGAAAACAGACCGGAACCTCTGGTGGGAATCGAACCCACGACCCCCGCACTGATAAGCTAGCACGTTACCAACTTGCCTACCGGGGCTCTCGGAGAAAAAATGTTGTAAATAAATATTAAAGAAAATGATGATATAAGATTCTTTAAGAATGAGAATATTTTATCGGATCAATTAATCTTACCGAAAACAAATTTGGTAAACAAAATTTGGATTATTTTAATTTGTTTGAAATGCACTTCCGGATAAGGGATAAAAACTAGAGGGTAATGTCTTCTAACAAAGGAAATTTATAGAGATTTAAAAGTAATAGGGTCTTTAAAATCACTGCAGTTTCTGCTAATAATTCGCAAGAAACAATATGCCTTCGAAATTAAATAATCAATGTGGATAACAAATTGTTATTTAGCATCAAATATAACACCTTAATATTTATCTTCAAATACAGTCTTTTAAGAATAATTCCATCAACAGAATAGTTTCCTTTAAGAGCGATACAATCACTTCAACGCCTTTCTACCATTTCGATACATTTTTTCTATAAAATGTTTTATCTAAGATAGGCCTCTGTTTCGACAATTCTCTAACAGGTAAATATCTCTGAAAACAGGTAAATATCTCTGGGAGCAAAATCTGTCGAATAAGGTGCCTGCGGAAGCAATTGGGAGTGTAATTCGTGCAATTTGATATCATCGACACGTTGTTGGTTTTGGTGCACTGTGAGCAAACGCGGCACTTATTTCGAAAACAGCTTTCTCATGGACAAATGTTCATGCAAAATTAAGCACGTTCCTTCGACTTCACTTTACGGATTTTTCATTAGTGGCGCCACCTATGTGTCATCCTACGAATTTTTCAGCCGATATGTTAGATACCTACCAGTGCTTAGATATCTATTGGTTTTTGTTTGTCTACACGGCAGGTATCTAAGCACTGTTATTGCTTGAAATTACGGGCATTAGTCGTGTTTATCACAAGCTTAATAAACTGACATTACCAGAACTTCGTAATCCAATTGAATCAGGGACTGAAACCCTGAAAAAATGGGTTCGGGTTAATCAAAATAAAAAATTCAGGTTCGGTTCAGGTTCAACATTTAAAAAAGTACAAATGTTTTATCAATAGGAAATTTATGTATTTTTCAAAGAAATTTTCATTTTATTTTATAATTAATATATTCTTTAAATTTTCTTCTTTTAATTTGTTCTTTGTGGCGACAAAATGAATTTCAAGGCGAGAAGGCCCTCTCATTTGAAGAATTTGATTAAGAAAATCGTTTCTTCTTTTTTAAAACTTGTTCGAGCATATCTTCATCATCTTCTGAAGAACAAGATATTGATTCTCTCATAAAATTATTTTCTTTTCTTCCCAATTTGCAAATTTTTGAAAATTTTAATTTTTTGAATTTTCACCATCTTTGGGACTTAGCATTAACTTAAATCTTGTATCTAGATATAATGTCGCAATTAAAAGTAGATTAATAATAAAGTGGTTATCTCTTTTTATAATATTTAAAACTAAGTCAGATTCTATAAAAATCCCTTAAAGTCATCTGTTCTTATTGTAGTTTCAGCGGTAATTTTTTAATAAGTTCAAAAACTTTTACGAATTCTTCACAAATATTCCAAATATCATTCAAAGCATCCAGTAATTCCGAACAAAAACTTCTGTATTCCAATAAGGCTTGTCATAACTGGAATTCCATCTAGTTTGACAGTCTAGTACGGTTACAGAAGAATTTTTTTGTTTTCGCAATTTTTTGCAAATAGCTCTCTCTCAAGTAGGAGTATTTGCTTAAAAGGTCTAGATATAGTGTCGAGCACTACAAACTGGAATGCAAGAAATGTAATATTTTTTGTGATTTTTCTCTCAAACATTTTTCACGCTATGAACAGCAAGAATATTGTTTTTATATTTTTGAACCCCAACCTGGTTAAACTTTAGGGTTCAAAGTTCTTATAAACTACGTACCTGAACCCGTTTGGGTTCGGTTTCAGTACCTGCATTGAATCATTAAGAATTAAATTAATAATCTTAGTAATTTAATAAGATGAACCAATCTTCTCCTCTATTGCAACAACAATATTTCAAATTCCCCCAAAAAAAATATTCTAAAATAAGACAAAAGGTAAGGACGCCTCATTACATTGCAATATATACGGTAATAACCTGTCATTAGCTTGTTTTGGCTGGAAGTCTATCAATCTGGCAACCACTTTGAGTGAATCGTTTTTCTTTATTTTTTTTTATATCTTGACTTTTTCGTTTTAGGTTTTAACATCTAGCCGATCAACCAACCAACCAACCAATATTATTATCTGTATTATTTGTGCTGTCGTTGTTGTTGTTAAATAGCGTGCGCTGTTGAATGTTCATTTCAACAATTTCGCGGTCATTGTCCTGTACCGATAGTTGATTGGTTGCTGTTGTTTGAATATCATCTACACTATGTTACTCTGTATAAGAGGCTCGGGCTTCAAATTTTTGTGTTTTTCAAAAAGATCTTCTAGTTAAGTTTTGGATAGTACCTATGAACGTGTATTAGTAAATACTCGTACATTAATTTCAATAGCGTCTGGTTTTCTGTGTTTATTTTATGTCTACTGGTCTGGTCTATCCATGACTCTTAACTCTGGTTAAACATTTTTAGATTTTTGCGCTATTTTAAAGAGATTTATTTTTAGGTTTCTACATAATATAGCAGCAGGTGAGGTCTTTTTTTTTTCTTTTCTTTGTTTTGTTGCAATCAACTCTCTTTTTCTTAGCATTTCACCATTATTTTTGTATGTTTTACTGCAAATTTCCTCCAAATGTCTATTAAGTCTGTGTGTGTGTGTGTGTGTGTGTGTGTGTGTGTGTGTGCGTATTGTATTGTTCCTGCATTCGTTATGCATACGACCTTGTCGGGGGTTAAAAACCTTTAATAAATACATTTGTAAAGGGTGATTTTTTTACTATTTGGGTTTTTAATTTAAAAATGCTCAGTAAGGCAAGGTTTTTCATTTCACCATGAATTGACTAACAAACGAATCTCTTGCAAATCATTGAATTTTGTTATCAAAATTCGTGTTATATGAGAAATGTGTTTCGTAAATTACGTCGCACCAGTTTCACTTTATTGGTCATTAATCCACCAGCCCGTATGCGAAGACTGCGTACCGAGAAGAATATTGCTGCTGCATCTACCAGTGTCAATAAAGTTCGCGATATGTCAATTCGTCGCCGTTGTCAACAATTGGATATGAAAATATACAAAATACAGCTGCTGCAAGAACAGAAGCCAGGTGACGTACCACAACGTCGTTTGTTTGGGCCTTAGGAAAGTTGGATGACGATCAATTTTTCTATCTGAAAGCGACGAAGCTCATTTTTGGCTCAATGGGTACTTCAACAAACAGAATTGTCGAATTTGTTGTAAAAAGCCAATACATCCTGAAAGATGAACTGTTTGGTGCCGGCGACATTATTGGACCATTCTTCTTCAAAAACAATGAAAATCCCAACGTTACAGTCAATGGAGCAAGAAGGTTCCGTGCGATGATTACCGATTTTATTTTTGTTTTGCCCAAAATGGAAGAATTGGACTTGGTTGATATGTGGTTTCAACAAGACGGTGCCGGTACGGCAAGCGATACCATGAACCTATTGAGAAACGAGTTTGGTGAGCAATTAATCTCATGTTTTGGAGCAGTCCAATGGCTGCCAAGATCACGCAATTTGACCCCACTAGACTAGTTTTTGTGGGAAAACGTGAAGTGTCTCGTGTACAGGGACAAGCCAGCCGCAAGACAAGAAGACAACATTACAATTTTTCCTTTTTTTTTCAGTTTTAAAAACTCAAACGGTTAAAAAATCACCCTTTACATGTATAAAACAGTCAAGTCAATATTTTTTGTTAAATATTCAAAATTCTTGGAAAATAAAAAAACAAAACACTTAAATGATTTATAATTTATTTTGATAATTATGAAGCATATTAAAAGTTTAATTTTAATTTATATATATTTTTTTTTATTTATTATTGTGGAATGTTTACGATGACTGCATGTTTTACGAAATCTTAATGCAAAAGCTGAGTAATAAAGCTAACATGTTTAATCATTTATAATTTTGTTAAAACAAATTCAAAAACTTCAAAATCCTAATGGAATTTCTCGTTCAAACTTGCAATTCTATCTAGATAATAGCAAGTTTTGTCATTCATAATCCTTTAATCATCATAGGACAAGTCATGTGTTGATTGGGGACAAAAGGCAGATTATCAATGACGCACACAATCAGGACAATCAATGGTTGGGATAAATTTGAATGCACGCAAAATCTAATGTTGTTTGTTAACCCATAGAATCGTGCATCCAGAGAAAAGCTTTATCAAAATTGTGAAATATTTTTAGTGTTTTTTGAAATGTTTCATAAATACTATGAAATGTTACATTGGATGAAACCTACAAAACATTTGATATATATGATGAAGCTTTTTCTTTGAGTCATCAATGTTAATCTGGCACAATATTTAATCATATCCAATATTATATTTCTTAATATCTTTTTTGATCCGAAAAATGGCAGATCAAATTAGATCCAACAATATATTTACGGATAAGGTAATATCCAAATTTATCCGAAGAAAGTCAGATCCAATTGTATCAGAGTAGATCCAACAATATAATAGTTCAACAATAAACTAATTAAAAAAAATTTAAATTTAAAAAGTATTAAAATGTATGTATCTTCGTGGCTTATACAGGGTGATTTAGTCACGACCCGCCGAATTTCACCAGCGTATTTCTTGGCTGATTTCATGAAAATATGTCCATTACGACTATCCCCGAAAATGCAAGTGCGCGAAATGGCAGCGGTTTGAAAATTTTCGAATTGGTGGTCGGAGGGTATTAGGGTAAAATTGCGAACTTCCGAACCAGTGGTCGGATTTTAAGGGCCGATGTTGATTTTGAATAAAACAAAAATTATTTAGGAAATTATTGTCATTTCTTTTTATTATGATAATATGATATGGTTCAATTATGTATGGAACAAAATATCGGCCAAATGGCCGCCGCGACCTCGGCGGCACACCTCCATCCGATGGTCCAAATTTTCAATGACGCTGAGGCATAATTGAGGTTCTATGCCGTAAATGTGCCAAATTATCTCATCCTTATCCGTACACCTTTTCTTTCAAATAACCCCAAAGAAAGAAGTCCAACGGTGTCAAATTACATGATCTTGGTGGCGAATTGACATCGCCACCACGTGAGATAACACGGCCATTGAATTTGTCGCGCAAAAGAGCAATTGTTCCGTTAGCAGTGTGGCAAGCGGCACCGTCCTGTTGAAACCACATATCGTTCAGGGTCATATCCTCAATTCCTGGCCACAATAAGTTCATTATCATCACGCGATAGCGAACATCATTCACGGTAAATGCTTGACCGACCTCATGACACACTTTCGCGAACAACAGCAATGTTTTCCGCAGAACGAACTAGGCGAGCATGCACAGGTTCTTTCACAGACCCGGTTTGCTGAAATTTGGTCGATTATGCTGACCAAAAAAAATCATGAAGTGCACGAAATGCATTTTGACTTGAACGCCCATTTTCATAATAAGCCTGAATAACTTGAACGCGTTGCTCGATTGTGTATCTTTCCATGGTTTAAATTGAGTAGTTTAGGTGTGGTTCACATGCAACATCGGCCCTTAAAATTTAACCACCCTTTATAAGTATACATAGTTCTCTATAAGTCATACAAATATACAGGTTGGTTGAAAAGTTCCTGCGCTCGAAATGAAAGAATACTGTTTTTGTTACGAAATATATTTTTTTATTCAATATAATCTCCTAGAAGCTCAATACACTTGTTCCAATGATCTTCCAATAATTTTATCCCATCCTTATAATGGTTTTCCGGAAGCTCTGCAAAATAACCGTCTACGGCTGCTATGGCCTCTTCATTTGACGAAAAATGCTTTCCACGAAGGAATTGTTTGAGATTTCTGAAGAGATAGTAGTCACTGGGAGCCAAATCTGGTGAATACGGTGGATGTTCAAGCAATTCGTACTTTAATTCTTTGAATTTAGCCATCGTCAAAACACTTTTGTGAGCAGGTGCATTGTCTTGATGAACCAGGTCTTTTCTCACGAATTTTTTCATCCAGTTGATCCAAAAGGCTGCAATAATATTCAGAGTTGATTGTTTTACCTTTCTGAAGATAATCAATCAACAAAATTCCTTTGGCATCCCAAAAAACTGATGCAATAACCTTCTTTGCTGATCGTTGTGACTTCACCTGCTTTGGAGCTGAACAACCACCTTCAGTCAACTGTAAACGTTCTTGTTTCAATTTAGGATCATGTTTGTAGGTCCAAGTCTCATCCATAGTTATAAAACGACCCAAGAAGTCGGTTTTGTTCGGCTTAAAACGCTCCAAATTACGCTGAGAAATTTGTTTTCGATCCAAACAGTTTTTTCATAAGTAATTCTTCATGTAAAATATGGAGTACTCGTTCGTCTGAGATGCCTATGGCATTAGCAATTTCACGCTTAGTCAAACTTGGATCTTCACTAACCATATTATGTACCTGCTCAATGATTTCTGCTGTGGTTGCAGTTTTTGGTCGTCCTTCGCGTGGATAGTCTTTAAGGCTGGTACGACCACGTTTAAATTCACCAGCCCAAAATTCAACGGTGCGTTTTGGAGGTGAGGACTCCTTATACACTTCTAACAATTGTTCATAAATTTACTTTGCTTTTAAACCCTTCAAAACAAAGAATCTAATGACTGCACGAAATTAAATTTTTTCCATATTAAAAAAAAATCAATGACACGTCAACTTCAAATGGCTTGTAAACAAAGAAAGAATTGGCAGAATGACTTGCAACTTTTCATGTGTTCTCAGGACAGTTATACCAACTTGAGAATAAAAAAGTTTGGAGCTAGCAGTGCCATCTCTTGGTAAGCGCAGGAACTTTTCAACCAACCTGTATACAGTCCCGTGTAACCCATATATACTTATATATAGTGTTATATACAATTTTATATGATATAATATAGTATACCAAATCTTATCTTATAATATATATGATAATATATTATTAAATAAGGCCACATATGATTCATCGGTATACATGGGTGATATCAATATTGGACCTATTTCAGGCATTATCTAGTAAATTATATCTTTTACCCTTTGCTTTGATATACATATCTCCATATATTTGATATCTATATATATTTATTTGAAGGTATTGTAATTGTATTGATGCATTTTACTTAATGTCCTGTGGAAAAATTTTACGTTATTCCAATGCCAGAAACTAAAAATAAGTAAAAAAAAATTAAAATGAAAAAACTTTTTCGAAGTGTTTGTACTAAAAAAAATTTTAGATATGAAAAAAAAATCGTAGTAAAAAATTGTTGATATAAAAAAATTTGAAGTGAATATAAAATATTATTTCCCCCGATTATTTGTAAAATCGGGAACCTTTTTCCTACACACATCTTTTAATTGTAATTAATAAAATTTAGAACAACATACTTTTACTTTTTTGTTCTCTTTTTCACATCATAATATTAAATATAACCTGCCACAATTTTCCCACGCAACACAAAGAAACTCATTTAACCACATTAAATACTAAAAAAAATTAGTTCATGCATAAGAAAGAGTAAAGCCAGACAGACAGATAGACATACATCCAAAAAAGGTCATTGGCTATGGACAAAAATTAAATTGAAATAAAAAAAAATTAATTTTGGAAATGGAGAATTTTTTTTTATCGAAAGTCTGTCGGGTTTTTTCGCACTTGTTACTTTCAGCATATTGTTAGTAAAAGTGTAATTTCAACTAAAATAAATGAATGAAAATATATGTATGTATATACACGAGGGCGGATTAATAAGTCTGTGACTTTTTGAATGAAACACACTTATTTTTGCAAAAAAAAAAAAAATATATATTTTTCAACATAATCTCAATACACTTAGTCCAACGTTTCTCCATTTTTTTGTATCTCTTCAAAAAAAAAAGACTTCAATCCTAATAATAATTTCATCGTTGGAGCTAAATTTCTTTCCACCGAGCCATTTCTTTAGGTTTGGAAATAGTCACTGGGGGCTAAATCCGAAGAATATGGCGGATGAGGTTCCAATTCGTAGTCCAATTTATGGAATTTTGCCTTACAGACTACACACGTCAAACGATTACGTTTATGATCAAATGAGAGCAAACGCGGCACCCACCTTGCAGACAGCTTTCTAAAATCCAACTGATAATTTAAAATCGAAACCACACTGCCATGTGAAGTGCCTATGACATCAACAATCTCACGCATTTTTACTCTTCGATCGGCCTATACCATATCGTGGATTTTTCGACATTTTCGGGTGTATTGACCTCAATTGGCCGTCTAGAACATTCAGCGTCATTTGTACTTGTGCGACCACAACGAAAGTCAATAAACCATTTTTTTACCATTAAAATCGATGGTGCAGAGTCCTCATAGTATTTATCAAGATTTTCCTTGGTTTGATTGACGTTTTTTTTCGCAAAAAATAATGTTTAATGAGAACTCGAAATTCACTTTATTCCATTTTTAAAAAAATTAACGGTATTGTATGTTTTGAACAGCTGTTAAACGCAAAGTAAATGATGGAACTTGCTTGACAGTAGTCTATTAACAGGTGGTCTTTGATGGGAGCAGTGTAGCATTTCATATAACTACGGGGGAAGTTCGAAAGGTCACGGACTTATTGATCCGCCCACGTATATATATATATATATATATATATATATATATATGGAAAACACAACCAAATATAATAGGTTCATTGACTTATTTCAGTTAAGTTCAGTAAACTCATTTGTTTTTGTGGAAGTAATAAAAAGGAAAAGTTATAAGGATTGAGGATTAGATTTTTACTAATGGAATAATTTTTGAAAAAAAAAAATAAAACAAAGACCTTATGAATTTATTATTCAAGTTATAAACTTTGTATTTAAAAAGGTCGATAGACTCTTCTTTTTGTAGGAAATACAAACAAAAAGAAGATGTCTCCAGTCGAGACATCTATTTAGTTGGGGTTTTTAGTAGTTTTTTTGTAAAATTCTGACATTTTAAATATTTTTTGGAACATATGTACAATCAAAGCGGGGCTTACAATGGGCTAATATGGCAATACTATAAATATCTGAAACATCCACTACCAAAATGTACTTAAAGGCGGTATTGTATATTGTTGTTTCAACAGTCTCTTCTCTTTCAGTTGTTGTAGCTAACGACGATATCAGCATCAACAGGGTGATAAATTGAACAAAACTACAATGTAACAAACATCGGTAGTTCGCTCGATTCGCCAGGTTTGCCAGATTCTTTTAATTGTTGTTAAAAATAAAAATATCTCCAAAAATACCCAATTATGATTGATTTGATTTATTTGTCCAAATTACCGCGCAATATAATTCGAAATATTTTTTGGTATAAATTTTAGGATTTTTTTTTTGTATTTTTTAAAGAATCACTTAGGGTATTCACGTCAGAAATTTTATTCTTTCAAATAGGCACATTTGGAAAATTGTGCTTTTTTAAAATTAAAATAAAGCAATATTTGAAAAAATTTATATTATTGAGTTATATTCTATTTGTATTTCCCTTTTTGTATTATATAACTTTAGAACTTTAGAAAAATACTACGCAATACATGCTTACAAAAGTGCTGCCAAGTGAAATGTTTATAAATTATTAGTATTTTGAGTACTTTTTGCATATTTTTCTATAATTTTTTGAAGTCTTTGTAATTTGGTCAATGGTGGCAACACCATTAAAAGTTACACTTTTACGCTCTTCCAAGACCATATTTTTATGCCCTCCACCATATATGGTGAGGGATTTATCAGTTTGTAACATGTCAAAATATAGGTCTAAGCTCCATTAAGTCGCAATTTTAAGTCGATTTTGCGATGTGCTCTAAATTTAGCAAAGGTACCTGTAAATTTAGGGAAGGTATCTCTAAATTTTCCATACAAATTGGTGTATTTTATACGAGTACAATTTCATAGTAGCGACTGCTACATAATATATTTTCTCATATTTTTTCACCAGTCGCTTAGAAATGTATATTTTGTATTCACCTCAAAAAATATATTTCACCACATAAAATTTTTTCACCTCAAATTTTTTTTCTACCAAAAAATTTATTTCGCATCCAAAAAAGTTTTTCACCTCAAATTCTTTTCTAGCAAAAAATTGGTTTCGCATCCAAAATAGTTTTTCACAAAAACTTTTTTCACCTCAAAAATTTTTTTTCACCTCCATAATTTTACTTCAAAAGTTTTTTACATTATTGGTACCAAAAACAGTAGAAAACATTCTTTTTAGGATATTGGAACAGCCGAATTTAAGCCTTTTTTAATCAATTGTAACAGATTGCGGGTAGTACGAAAATGTCAGGTTTGTGGAAAATTACTCCCATGACAAACACAGGAAAACTACATTTTCGCAATTTTACAAGATTTAAATTTTTGACATGAATACCATAACTGTATTTTGTTTTTTTTTTTTTGTTAATTATAAAAAAAATTCATTGGATTAGGATTTATGTCCCATTTAGACTGCATAACAGAGTATGTCCGTATTATCGGATAATTTTAGAAAACATACTATTTTTGTTACTACACGGAGCAACACGTATAGAACTTTAAACTTAACTAAAACAAATGATGAATTGTATTAATTGCAACAAAATTGATTATTTTAATATTAATTCCGACATGGTCGCAGCAATGGAGAGGTCTTATATCTGCAATAACGCGACTAAGTCAATAAGCTAAACTGCCTCATTTGAAGTGAAGACAATTCTTAAGCCGTTTTTCCTGAAAAAATTAATAAATTCTGAGTAAAAAATCGTACTAAGTGTGACAATAAAACTGGCCTTAAAAATCCTCCTAGATTGGAGTACTAAATAATTTTTTTTCGAATTTTCTGAATCTCAAGTCATTTATGATGAATTCTTGAATAATTTAAGATATTCAAGCAATTTTTATTAAAGTGTAAATAAGAGCGACTGCAAATTTTTTATCACTTTAAAAAATGAGACGTGTATTTGCTTTTAGAACAGTTAGTGTGAGTTATCCTATTGAATAAGAGGAAAATTGAATATGTAATAACATAATAACATTCCATTGAGGCATTAAAAATTGTAATGAAATTATAAATAATTACCATTGATACTCGTAATGAAACAGCTTCTCTAAAAAGCATTGTCAGTGCCAATAAAATCGTCAATTGACAATAAAACTTTACTATAAGTTCAAAGTTGTTCTTAAATTCATCTATGATTTAAAAGTTTAAGGCTCTGAAAACTTAGGTCGGCTAACTTATACAAAAGAAATCTTATTTGAACACTAGCCGAAGTTAGGGTTGACCATGAGTAAAATTTTCGCGAAAATATCTATGATAGGTTTAAATTTAGCCTACTTTTAGATAAGTTAGCTGACCTTAGATTTTATTTTTACAATTTTTTAATTTTTTTTTACAAATTTTAATAAATTTTTTTTTATTTCAATATATTTTGTAAATTTATTTAATCTTAAAATCTCTAACAATATCTCCTGTCCCCAAATTAAAATTATTGTCCCAAAAAAAATCCACAAATTTAGAGACAAAACTCCAAGTCTGGCAAGTCTGTGCTACACCAGCGGCAACAAAACAACAAAAACACATTTGCCGCCACCATGGTGTCGGTAATATTACAAATTTTGAGTTACAGTCTCCTTAATTTTGATAACACGTGGCTGACAACATTTGTTATGTACTTTTGTTTTTCATTAACAATAGAATTTCAACATGTAGAAAATTATTTGTAAAGAAAACAATCATTGAGGGAGGTACTAATTTTCAAAGGCAGGCATGACACTTTCTTTTTACAAAATTTCCTTACCTTCCTTACGAATATTGAAAAGAAAATACGACAATTATGACTTGAGCTCACACTACATTGTTTTTTTTTTTTTTGGAAGCGGTTTGTTTAACCTTGAATTTGTTGAGAATTTCAAAGAAATCTTAATTTGAAAATCCAAAATCTGAGGTTTATCACAACTGCACACAGAATAATAAATTGTCAAACATATTGAAAGAATATTTTGTTGTGGAAACCAATATATTTGGTAAGCAGAACCATATTCAGTTGTATCAACTGATTTAAGTCGTAGAAACCGAATTTCTGTAATAATAAATGTCGTCGCTATTAATTTAACAGTCGACCGACGATATTTTTGATGTTTAGAAAAAGAAGAGCACACTCAGAAAAATATTTAGCAAATATTAAGTAATTTAAGTAAATTTTAAGAAATTTGGCTCCCAAAGAAATTTTTACTTAAATCAAGTTTACCAATTTCTTAAAAATAAATACAAACAATTTACTCAAATTAAGTAAATTTTTTTTTTAAGTAAGTAAATTTCGTCTTAAATATTTTAGAACCTTACTAAAATTTTGTATATTTTTTATTTAAATGTATACACTTAAAATAGTTTGCAAGCTAAAATAACAGAAAATACATTTTTTTTTATTTTTCATTTAAAAACCGGACTACTTTGCATTTAAGTCAAATAGTTTTTGTTATTTATTTTTAAATGCTATTTTGACACATCAGTAAAAACAAATAATTATTCAGTTAAAAATAAATGTTAATATTTTATCTACCAATTTCGTAAAAATAAATGATTATTCATTTATTTCAAATTGTTTAGATTTTTTTTGTTTGTTTTTAATCTGTCTATAAACAAATTTTTTTAAGAATGAAGTTATTATAATTCTAATTGAAATAATTTTGTATATAAACAAACAATATAAATAAAAAACAAAATTGGAATATTTAAAATTTTTTTTTTGCAAAACAAACAAGAGCAAACAAAACTAAAATTTGTAATAACTGTTGCGGAAACAAATAAATTACAAATTTCCGTTTTGAGGGTAAATTTTTATAAAATTTAACCCAAATGAAAAAAATAAATGAAACTGAAAAATCGGTAAATGACAGTAAATTATTTTGAACAAATGTATAAAAAGTTAAAATAAATATTTCATTGAAAAATAAATGTATGTTCTTTTATTTTTAACTGAACTGAAAACTTTTTTTATTAAACTACAAACCGTAAATTACATAATACGCTTTTAGTGTATTATAAACAAGTAAATTCTTTTTTAAATTTTAAGACGCTTGAACTTGTGCTAACGCAGAATATATTTAATTTTAAATTTATAAATTGTTTTCATGCTTTGTACAATCAAAATACACACACAAATTTCTGTTATTAATATTTATTTATTTGTAATTCTCATTAAGTGCCGAAAATAATTATTACACTATTTTTGTTAAGACATAAAACTATTTTCAATTTGAAATTTATTATCTAAAATTATTATACAATATAAACCATAAACTAAATGAGAATTGTATAGGTTAAAATAGTATAAAGCTTTTTTGGAATGCTAATGAAAATATTTTTTAAATGAGTTGAAACTAAATTTAAAGAAGTTTCATATTTAAATTTTGTCTTTTCATACAATTTTAAATTTTCTTATTATTTTTAGCTTATAAATTATCATTTAAGAATTTTTACTAACAAAACAATGAAGTATTTAAGGTAATCCAAATCAGAAAATATCTCACTATTTTAAGGTTAATGAAAATTTTTTTGTAAATTAAAATCAAATAAATTGGTATTATTTGATTAATTTTAAGGAAAAACTCGTAGATTGTATTTATTAATTTTTGTTCATGCATTTTTCTGAGTGCAAAACAGAAAATTTGGTTGTATTTGCTAAGTCAAATGTTTTGCACTAATTCAATTTAGCATTATTTTTGTTGTTTCTTAATTTGTACTTAATTTTGCTTTCTGGGGGTAAATTCCGTATTTTTATTTGACAAACAATTTGAGTAAAAAAAGCCTCTATAGTTGTAATTTTTCTCTTTGATTGCAAATGGTAATTTTTTAGGTCTACAAGCATTTATATTAGTCGTTGTCAATGTTTTCAACATTAAAGTTTTCATAGCAACTGACAATTAGCTTAACTATTTATGTGCCTGCTTACGTCGCATTTATACAACCCGGTAACCCTGGGTACACAACCAACAAACCATCTATTATTTATATTACAAAATGACGATGACTGATAATCTGTAAGCGCGACGTAAATATTTTTGATAAACAACTGAATCGGAAATGGCTAGACGTTGCATTTTGTGATTAGATGATCACAATTGGATGTTGAAAAATCCAATGTAAACATAAAACTGTACTTTTGGATACTCAAGCCAAAGATGGATGTAACAATATTGTGTTTTTGTTTTTTTTTCCACTACATAATTAGTTTATTTAAGGATTTCACAGCATTTCTATTTATAAAGAAGGGGGAAGAGTTCAATGTACTTGAAAAAAATCTATTTACACACGTGTTAAAAAAATTTAACTTATTTAGATATTGTGGAGTTAGATCGACTGCTTCAAATTTGATTGTTTTATTTTTCATGGTTGGCAGACACAAACACTAAAATACCGTTGCCTAGTTAAAACCCTATCAAAGGACTATCGTTAACCCTAAAATGCCACTAACAAAAACTAAAAAATGCAGTACAACAAACTGACAAATTTCTACTACAAACATTTTGAAGCAACAGAAAGAAACGCTATGACTAAAGTTTTGATATCCTCATGCCATTCTGGTATTGACAATATGCAAATGATCTTGTCATATCAATCGTCGGATGGGATAAGAGGACGATCTCGGAGCGTATGCAGCAGGCTCTGAACTTTAATCTTTCGTGGTGTTAGGAAAAGGGCTTATCCATCAAAAACCATACTGATTTGACTTGCCCACGCTTGTTGTAGGAGAAACTATAACAGACTACAAGGACAGGGTGAAGTACCTAGGGGTTATTCTTGACAAATCCTTCACCTGGAATGATCATGTTGACTCGGATGTCCAAAAAGGCCACCAGGGAGTTTTATGCCTGCCAGAGGCTCTTTGGTAGGACATGGGGTCTGGCCAGCGGGACGTGTCCTACGGATGCCATCGGCGCTATGCTATGTATCCCACCGTTGCATATTTCCGTAATGGGAGACTTAGGGAATTCGGTAGCTTGAAATATATGAAGGGTCACATTTTTAGAGGACGCATCGCCAAGAACTTTATGGACGAGCCGATTTCAAGGGACGCTGACAGGATGTTACCAGAAGAAGTTCACGTCAGATGTTTTCACATAATGTCGTTTGACAGCAGCATGTGGACCAACCGATCTATGGAGTATGATCGGGGAGCCCAGGTATGGTACACGGCGTTTTCGGATCCGGGTTTCAGGGTGCTCTTCCCATTTTTCAGGCTGAAATCTTCGCCATATGTGTTTGTGCGAAGAAGTGGATGCGGAGGCGTACAGTTAGATCTCGTATCTACATTCTATCTGAGTCAAACGGTACTTAGGGCTCTTATGGTCTTCTGGATTTGGGATGAAGTGCATTCAGTCTCTCGATGGACTTGGTCGAAACAACTCCCTTATTCTGGGGTGGATTTCTGGCCATGAAGGGCACAAGGGCAACGAAAGGGCGGACAGTTTGGCCAACTGTGGGGCCCGTCGGCCCTTCATCAGTCCTGAACCTTTTTGTGGGGTGGCTACATTGTGGGTAAGATTAGGTTGTGGAGGGAGTCGGAATTTTCTGGCTATTGGAGAAATTTTCGTGGCCAACACAAGATCAAGAGATTTATTTCTCTTTCCAGTGGAGGATCGGGGCGGCTATTGGCCCTTGGTAGAAAGGACTTACGGACCTTACTGGGCACTGTGACCTCCGTTACCAACGATACAAAAATGGTCAATCGCACACTGATGTTTGTAAATTTTGCGAGTTGGAATCGGAGACATCGGAACATGTTCTATGCGAGTGTTCCAGGTTTTGTGGTAGAAGACATAGGTTTTTGGGTGAACGTCTCGTGTCGCCTTCGGACGTTTGAAATATTTCACCTGGTAGGATTCTTAGCTTTATCGGTAGCTTGGACCTTTAGGGGAGCTCTAGGCAGCATAAGAGACCTATGCTGGTTGCGGTGCATAGTGCCATTTGAATCTAATCTAATCTAACATCACAAAAGTGTGGTTATTTTAACAACAAATACTTAACTGACTTTCAAAACAGACAGCCAAAAATTAAACCCATTAAAAAGCACATACAATTCTAGATGGACCTTAATGAAAAACATATATAAGTCTATTTTACAAACCTATTTAGAGGTTAACTATTCAGTTTTTATTTTCTCAACCACATAAATGTCACTGGAGAATGAAACTATTATTTCCATTTTAACGGGAAATATCAATAAAATGAATAATACTTAATGAATGTAATAATGACTAGGGTTAGGAATGTTTGTTGTCGTCGTTAGCATTATTATGATATAAACTGCATATCTTTACGAATCAAGAAATTTTCAATAATATGTCATCAATATTTTTGCTTATAAAAATCCATGTTTTCATGTACATATATATTTTTTTATGGGAAAACTTAAAAAAAATACAATTTGATAATATTAAAAACTTTGAAATAAATCAATAGCAAATGCATATTTTTCTAATTTTTCTTGCATAATTATCATTTTTTAATGCAGAATGCAAATCTTTCTAAAGCATATTTTAAGAAGATAAAACACTTTGGATAATATTTATTTGAACTTCCTAACTCTAGTATATGACAATGTGTGTAGATGTTGTTGTTGTTGATGGCGGTAGACTGGTGCGGACTGTCACAAAAAGTTAACAATGAACGAAAAAGAATAATATCAACTTATAACACAATACAATGGTTGTTTACTTGATGGAGAAACAAAAATACCAACTATTTATTGTGTAGAAAAATTATAATATTTCTTATCAAAGAACGTGATTTATATAATTTATTTCAATTTTGAATAGTATAACAAACTTCAAATGCAAGTCAAATATCGAAATAAATAAAGAACAAAACATATAAAAACTTCATAAAACAATCTACAAACTTTATCTGAATCTCAACCTCTACAAATTTAAAAAAATATATATATTTAATAAATTACCATAAATTTGATTGAATGCATGTTTTTTATAAATTTGCATATTTTTAAGAAATTTTTAAAACATTTTAGCTTTAAGTTTTACAAATCTGCAAAGAAAATATTTATTTATTTATTAATTTTTTTTATAAAATTTACTTTTCTTTCAGAAAACTTGCATCAATTACAGAAAATTATCGTAAGTTTTTTTTTTGTTCTTTATATAATTAAAACAAGTATTTTATATTATATTACACTGTTCAACAACACTGTTCTTGTTAAGGAGACCAAAAAAAATATACGTTTGTCGGCGTTTTGATGGTTTACATCGGAATTTCATTTTAGAGGCGGTTTAAGTTTCCCAGCTCTGGCCTGTTCTTTGTTTTCTTTACATCTGAGGTGTAGGGTATATATATTTGTAGATAACGGTATGACAAATATTTTTGTAGAACATACATATTAACGCTCTAACTCCCCCTCATAACTGTATTTTTGGCTATATTCTAACAAATTGTAAAAAACATCCCGAAAAAGGGGAAGGGCGGGGATGAAATGTTCTACAAAAATGTTGGCCATAAAATTCTACTATATATGTCAGAACACACCAATCAAATTCAAGATTGCTCATCAGATTTCTATTCAAATTTTGGGATGACCAACATATTATAAGTCAGACTTTGGGATTACCTACATAATATTTAGGTCATCCCAAAATCTGACTAGAAATTTGATGAGCAATCTTGAATTTGTCTGGTTTTTTGGTATTCGTGTTAAGTTTTGGGCTTAAGTGTGTTCTGACATATATAAGAGGGTTAATATGTTCTACAAAAATATTTGTCATATCATTATCTACAAAGTTGCTGAACATACCCTGCACCTCAGAAACATAGTATTATATACTGATATGCTGCAAAAACAGGCCAGGGCTGGGAAACTTAAACAGCCTCTAAAATGAAATTCCGATGTTAAATATCAAAACGCGGACACACGTATATTTTTTTTTTTTTTGATCTCCTTAACAAGAATCAATCGTCGGAACCCCGTAATTTTGGAAAAAGTTTGAAATTGTTGTGCAGTGTTATTAGCCTGTGCCAATTTTTTAATTTCCACATCAATAATAGAAAATATAAACTACTACACAACAAAAATATGGTAAATGAATACTTTGCCATCAAAACCTTGGTTATATGTTGGTATTACCATACCCAAAAAAAAAAAATTACCTACAATTTAGAAAAATTTGCAGGCAAAATTGAAATGAAAACTGCGCCAAAGACAATTTTTATCAATAAAACTTTCCTTGACTATAAGAAACAAAATTTACTTAAAACTTTGTCTAAATTTCTAAATTATAGACAAATTTTACTATTGAGATCTAAATTTTTAACAATAAAATTTCTTTCTAATTAGTTCATATATCATTTTAAATTTTACTTTTAGTTAGGAAATGTTTCCTTGATTTTAAGAAAAATTTTATTTAAGTAAATTAGATATTTTTTTTTACTGAAAACTAGGACTTAACTTCCTAAAAATATGAAAATGTTTTCTAACATCAAGTTAAATAGCACTTGTTTTAAGTGAAAATTATCCTTAAATTTGTTAAAAAGTTTCTAATAAATATGAAACTGTTTCTATGGTAAATATAATATATTTTAAAGTACTTTATACTTGTATACACTCACCAAAAATTGTCTATAATTGCAACTAAAAATTTTGCTGTTATTACGGAAAATTTTGCTAATTTGAGCCCAGCGGTATTTTTTGCTAATCTTAGTAACACAAGTCTGCTGATGTGTAGTACAATGAAATTAGTAGACAAATTAGTAGCCGCTACTAAATTTTGGTATACTTTTTGTAAAGTTTTAAATCTGTTTTAAAATCTGTTTGCGAAAATCAGCAAAAAAAATTTACTAATAAATATTTTTAATATTAGTACAAAATTTCAAATTTATTTTTTTTATCGAGCATCAAAACTTTTTTATTTATTTTTTGGACAAAATTAAAAAAAAAAAATCATCAAATGCTTAAAAATTTTAAAAACAGAAACGAATTTATCATTTTGTTTAAATTTGGTAATTTCTGTTTTAAAAAATATTTTAGTAAATTTTTTACTTTTAAGGTCAAATTTTCGGTATCTTCACTTTCGATCCTTTTTTTAATCTAATTTTTTAATTTTAAGGCAATTTAAGGTTGTAGGGAATGTTTTAATTAGAAAATACATTTCCTTTATTATCCACTTTTTAAAATTAGTAGTTTTTTTTTTGCTAATTTTAGCAAATCGGTTTTCAAAAACTTGTAAAATGATTTCCGAAATTAGGAACAAAAATTTGTAAATATTCTGCAAAAATTCTGTAATGTAAATAGCAAAAAGATTTGCTAAATAATAATTTTGTTACTAAAAATCAGTACAAAAATTGTAAAGTGGGATTAAAAACCATTTACAAATTTTTTTACAAACTTTTTTTTCTGAGTGTAAGTATTTTCCCTATACATTTTTGTCTTTAAATTAAATTGAATTATACTAAACTATGTATTTAAAATATTAATTAAATTTTAGTAGCAAATTAAAAAAAATTAACTGCAGGATATCCTGAAACGTAATAAATAGTGACAAAGTAAGATCCTTTTCGTAGAAAATTAACGGTTCTTCTTGAGAGAACTACAAAAAGGGACGCCCTAAGTGACACACGGCATCTATGGTTAAGGGTCATGGGGATCCTTTGTCTTCTTAAATTAACTAATTTAAGGAAATTGTTGTAAAAAAAAATATATCACAGTTACATTTCTTGTAATTATTGGAAAATGGAAAAATGGCATAAGTTTATTTTATGGCATTTTTAGTATAAACTTTAATTGACATATACAAATTTTAACTTTTTTTTATTATTAAGTGAAAAAAAAAGTTTTAGTGCCTTCGATAAATATAAAGTTTAATAGGTGGAACGTCAATTATAGGAAAGCCATTATGCCGTAATGTATAAAATGTGCCTGCGATATTTTGTATTGTAGTCAGCAAACAAAATTATTACATAAAAGCACAAATTCGAAATTTTTTACCTTTTGCTACAAAATTTTAAAATATATTTTAAGCTTTGAGCGCCCCGGTAGGCTAGTTGGTAACGTACTAGCTTATCAGTGCGGGGGTCGTGGGTTCAATTCCCAACACAGGCTCTGGTCTGTTTTCGCTATAACGATGCTAGTGCTCGGTTAGGGTATTAAGATATCTGTAATTATATGATTAATATAAATAAAGTAAATATTTTAAGTTCAATATTTAGAAGTGTTAGATTAGAAATGGGCACGTGACTCACGCACGATTACGAACCAAAAATTACAATCATGCACGATCATTTTTTTTTAATGGATACTTTAATTTGTTTCCTGAAACAAAAATTGAAAATAGACGTTTTCTCACAAAAACTAAATTTTGTCCTCGATTTAAGAAAAATTTACTCTAGTTTTTTTTTAATTTATCTGAAAAATCCTTTAACTAAGTTTATTACTTCCCAAAAACTAGAAAACTTACTTGAAAAATTAATTAAATTTATTAAAATTTTTATTATTACATAGGAAATTTTTTTTTTTACTTTTTTGAAAAACAAATTTTTATTTAATATACTTGTTTTTTTTTTCTTAAATCAAGAAATATTACTTAGGAAAGATATGAACTATTTCTGAGTAAATAAACTATTTCGGTTTTACCCAAAGATAGGAATTTTTATTAATTTTATGAAAAATTTTCGAAGTTTTAATAAAATTTTACTTAAATTGAGAAAAAATTTTAAACTATTTTTTAAAGGAAGTTTTGGATTAATTTTTAGTGTATGTTATGAGTAGACAAAAAAAGCTAATTCAATGTATGTAAAGCAAAAAGATACTGCAAAAAAAACAAAAAACCAAGCAAATGTAAAATTTGGGGACACTTTTTTTTTTTAAAAGAACAAATTTGCAGAAAATATTTTTTTAACAAGCAAAAAGTTTGGGCAAAACACCTTTTTTTAAAGAACAAAGTTAGCAAAAAAAATATTTTTATTTGAAAAAAGCAGAGGCAAAAAAAAGAAATATGTAAAAAGCAATTTAAAGCTCAAAAATCTTAAGAAAAAGCTACTTTAAAGAAAAAAGCTAATATTTGTAAAAAAAAAAGCAAAACACCAAAAGCAAATTTGTCTTTTTTCAAATTTTCAATTTACTTTTTAATTTGAATAAAACATAAATTTTCGTTTATTTTCAAGACAAAAATTGTTGAAAGCAAAATCAAATTCTTTTTTAAACTACATATGACTAAAATTACACTACTCAACAAAAATCGACTTATTATTACGAGATATTTTGCAAAGCTTGAAAATTTTTCATTTTATGTATGAAAAAATTAAGGCTAAAATTTTATTTCGTCAGAAAGTATATTAAACTTTATTGTATAGTGTTTTTACGAAATTAAAAAAAAAAAAAAAAACTAAAATTGTTATTTTAATTTAAGTCTCATCGCTAAAATTCATTATCTTGTATTTTCTTTATGATCAAAAGTGGAAAACATTTTTATGTTTTTGTTTTACTGTCAATGGCGTAATTTTTTCTACTGTTCTATGTTTGCAAAAACGAATAAAATAAACTTGCAAATGAAAGTAATTTTTTATGTTCATTTTTATTTGAATAATCATCAGGAAAATGTTATTTTATTATGATAGAAAAAAATAAATTTTTGACTGTCTCAGCCGAATAAAAAATTTAAAATGGAACCTTCCCTAAAGTGGTTGCATTACACATGTGCCCAAAATTGTTTTTAATTGCTAAATTAAAAATAATAATTGATAGCTTATAAAAAAAATATTCGTAAGTCTTTAATGTTTTATTTTAGTCGTTTTTAAGATAACACAATGATATGTTTAACAAAAAAATCTATTGTCAATATTTTTGTAGTAATTTTTTTAGTAATTTTTTTTTATCTATTTTTCGTTAACTGATTAACACTCTGAAAGCATTTGTTGTTTTAAAAATGTTGTTGCTTATTTCTATTATTTAAAACAATCAAAAATAAAATCCATGTTGATATTTTTTTAAATGAATTATTAATTTACTAAAAAATAACAATATTTGTTTATTTTGCTTACACTCTTTTCCATCAAACTCTTTAAAAATATATTCTCTCTCATACATAAATTATAGAAAATCAAAATTTTAGCTGTTTCTCTCAGTTAAACGTAAAATTTTGAAGAAAAAAAAATCAAATGAAATGAAATATTTCTGTAAACAAAAGAATCGCTAAATTTCCAAATAAAATGGTTGTTTCAATATTTTTAAATTCAAAATTCGTAGTATTTTAAATCCAAATTGGTTTAAGAATAAATCCTGTTATAATACTCATACATGTCATCTATCTATATACATACATACATACATACATATGTTTCAAAACAGAGTATATTAAATATCCATTTTGCATTTACAAGTATTTTTTTTTATATTATATTATATGTATGGGTGATTCATGTAATATTGTTTTTATTGTTATTGTAATTATTTGTGTTATACTCAAAAGTCAAGGACCTTTTTGTATGTAAAACTTTGTTTATTTTTTTTTTTTTTTATTATTGTAGTATGTAGAGAAAAGATGACGATAAAAAGAAGAATGTTCAAATATCGTCAGGGAAAATGCAAAACAACTTAACTAACAAAATTTATTGGATGCCCCAGGTATTTTCTAATAATATATAAACATATAAAAATACTGCAGGTATGCAAAACCATATATACAGGTTGGTTGAAAAGTTCCTGCGCTCGAAATGAAAGAATACTGTTTTTGCTACGAAATATATTTTTTTTTTTTCAATATAATCTCCTAGAAGCTCAATACACTTGTTCCAATGATCTTCCAATAATTTTATCCCATCCTTATAATGGTTTTCCTGAAGCTCTGCAAAATAACCGTCTACGGCTGCTATGGCCTCTTCATTCGACGAAAAATGCTTTCCACGAAGGAATTGTTTGAGATTTCTGAAGAGATAGTAGTCACTGCGAGCCAAATCTGGTGAATACGGTGGATGTTCAAGCAATTCGTACTTTAATTCTTTTGTGAGCAGGTGCATTGTCCTGATGAAAAATGATTTTTTTCTTCTTCAAACCAGGTCTTTTCTCACGAATTTTTTCATCCAGCTGATCCAAAAGGCTGCAATAATATTCAGAGTTGATTGTTTTACCTTTCTGAAGATAATCAGTCAACAAAATTCCTTTTGCATCCCAAAAAACTGATGCCATAACCTTCTTTGCTGATCGCTGGGACTTCACCTGCTTTGGAGCTGAACAACCAGCTTCAGTCCACTGTAAACGTTTTTGTTTCAATTTAGGATCATAGTGGTAGATCCAAGTCTCATCCATAGTTATAAAACTACGCAAGAAGTCGGTTTTATACGGCTTAAAACGCTCCAAATTACGCTGAGAAATTTGTTTTCAATCCAGTTTTTGTTGAATTTTTTGTTGAATAAGCGGCACTAACTTTCCAAACAGTTTTTTCATATGTAATTCTTCACGTAAAATATGGAGTACTCGTTCGTCTAAGATGCCTATGGCATTAGCAATTTCACGCTTAGTCAAACTTGGATCTTCACTAACCATATTATGTACCTGCGCAATGATTTCTGCTGTGGTTGCAGTTTTTGGTCGTCCTTCGCGTGGATCGTCTTCAAGGCTGGTAGAACACGTTTAAATTCACCAGCCCAAAATTTAACGGTGCGTTTTGAAGGTAAGGACTCCTTATACACTTCCAACAATTGTTCATAAATTTAATTTGCTTTTAAACCCTTCAAAGAAGAATCTAATGACTGCACGATATTCAATTTTTTCCATATTAAAAAAAATCAATGACACGTCAACTTCAAATGGCTTGTAAACAAAGAAAGAATTGACAGAATGACTTGCAACTTTGCATGTGTTCTCAGGATAGTTATACCAACTAGAGAAAAATAGTTCGGAGCTAGCAGTGCCATTTCTTGGTGAGCGCAGGAACTTTTCAACCAACCTGTAATAAAATATTACATGAATTTTCTTTAAAATTATCTTTGACTTGGAAAAAAATAGTAAAAAATTTTGTCAACGGTTTTTAATTCCACTTTCCTATTTTTGTGCTGATTTTTAGTAAAAAAAATGTTTATTAAATTTTTTTGCTATTTAAATGTCTTTTCTAATAACACTGTAAAACAATTTCAAACTTTTTTTAAAATAACGGCGTTCCGACGATTGATACCTGTTAAGGAGGCAAAAAAAAAAATGTACGTGTGTCGGCGTTTTGATAGTTTACATCGGAATTTCAATTTAGATGCGGTTTAAGTTTCCCAGCTCTGGCCTGTTCTTGCAGCATATCGGTATATAAAACTATGTTTTCTTTACATCTGAGGTGTATGGTATGTTCAACAACTTTATAGATAATGGTATGACAAATATTTTTGTAGAACATATTAACCCTCTAACTCCCTCTCATAACGGCATTTTTTGGATTTGTTCCAACAAATTGTAAAAAACACCCCGAAAAAAGGGGAAGGGCGGGAATGAAATGTTCTTCAAAAATGTAGCGCTTACTAAATTTTAATACTAATTTATAATATTTTTTGCTGATTATAGAAAACCCGATTTAAGATTCTACTTCAAAAAATTATACTGATTTCATTGTGCTACACATCAGCAAAATCTCCCGTAATAACAGCAAAATTTTTAGTTGTCATTACAGACTTTTTTGGTGAGTGTATGTTGTGACATATATAATCACATCTTGTTATATATAATTACAAATAATATTTTCTTCAATATCCACTTTTTCAAAATTAGTATTTTTTTTTTGCTAATTTTAGCAAATCGGGTTTTAAAAATTTCTAATATGGTTTCTGAAATTAGCAACAGAAATTTTTAAATATTCTGTAAAAACTCTGTAATTTGTTAAATGTAAATAGCAAAAAAAAAAATTGCTAAATAAATTTTTTTTTCTTACTAACAATCAGTACAAAAATAGTGAAGCGGTATTGAAAACCATTTACAAATTTTTGTACTAACTGTTTTTCTGAATGTAAAAGCGAGACAAAAAAAAGCTAAATTTAAAGCATAGTTTAGCTTTGACAAAAAAGCAAAAGTAAAAGTAAAAAGTTGTAAAAAATACAAACCTAGCAGAAAAAATATTTTTAATAAAAATTGGGACTTAGAGGAAAAATATATGGAAAAAGCAATTTAAAGCTCGAAATCTTAAGAAAAAGCCCCTTTAAAGCTAAGTACTGGAAAAATCCAAAAAAGCAAAAAAAAAAACAAATATGAGTTAAAAAAAAAAACAAAAGATGCAAATTTGTCTTCTCTGATATAATGTTATACATTATTTTTAAGGGCTACAAGGGGCGCACTTATTTTTATTAGAGATCTGATTCAGATACTTGTAGGACACTGAGACAGCGGAGCATATACTTTGCATGAGTCCAAGGCTTCGCGACAGGAGATTACAATTTCTTAGGGGATATGCACTTTACCCCTTGGAAATGTGTACCTAGTGAGGTGATTGGTTTCATTGGAAGCCTCAATATTTAGGGGGAAAAAATAGGCTGCACAAAATATCAACTTCTTTTGGTTGCGGTGCATTGGGCCTTTGTTATCTAATCTATACATTATTTGACATAATAAAAATTTTTTTCGTTTTCAATTTTTCATTAGAAAAATAGAGTTATTCTTTTTAATTAAGGTTTAGTTTATTTTTTTTTTAATTCAATTTTTTTTTATGTATTTACTAACAGTAACAAGAACAGTGAACAAAATTAAAAACAAGTATAAATAAGTCAGAACAAAAACAAAGAAATTCCAGAATATTATGGTCAAGAAAGTCTTTTTACTTGGTATGTTTAACATATGTGACCTTCTCCGAGAAAAGGCACCTAGTGTGTCAAAAAACGGGTTTGGACTTAAGAGTGGGTTCTGGTACCTAAAAGGGTGTAGAATAAGATGAAATAAGTTAGATTTCACCCAATCATAACTAACCATACCAAATCGTATCTCCCACCTGAAGGTGTGTTCACAGTGATAATGCGTTATGAAACTTTAAATGCGTTTTTCTTCAAACTTCATTTTCACACACAAGATCTCTTTTCTCGGAGAAGGTCACATATGAAAAAGTGAAATAAATAAATTGCTCAAAATTATTAATATTTCATACAGCCATCTTTGGCATCAATTACGGCTTGCAATCGTCTTTTCATGCACCACTATTCCGTTGGTATTTTATTTTACTGTTCTAAAATTACTGTTTTTAATTCTACCTGGTTTTTAAGATGCCACTTTGCGGCTGTATTCATTTAGCTTTTTTGAGTTCACCTGCAAGTTCTCTAATAGCAACTAGCGATTTTTCTTCCACCTTCGAAAAATGAATTTTACTCTGAAATCTAAAGCCTTTATGACACTAGCTTTTTCTTGACTTTTTTAAGGCTTTTATTTAAGATTTTTAATATTCATGAAAATGTTAATATGGAATAGAAAAAAATCAAATAAAAACCCTAAAAAATCAAGAAAATTTAAATATTTAATATTAATATTTAATAAATTTAAAAATTTAATCTAATGTTATGCTGGTTTTACGTGGTCGTCCATTTAAAGCTTATTGTTCGAGTCTGCATAGTTTAAAATGTTGTAAACCATCTGTCTTGTTAAAGAAAACATTTGGGATAATTCCTGTACTGTTTTCCCGAAAATGTGGTTATAATAAACCAACTGAATCACATTAGTTGACCTTCTTTGTTCAAGAACTCTATATTTTATGATCAAAGTACAATCAATCAATTTTGATTGATGTTCGAATAGAATATAACAAGTGACTATGATCAAAGTTAAACAAACATTGGCGATGAAAGAAAATTTATTTTCAAAAGAAAGTTGCAAAAACACTTTCTTGGGAATAATATATCGGGGTATCTCCCGATATTTATTTATTTATATTAATCATATAATTACAAATTATATCCTAATACCCTAGCCGAGCACTAGCAAGAAAGGCCATCGGCTCGTTGTAGCGAAAACAAACCAGAGCCTCTGGTGGGAATCGAACCCACGACCCCCGCACTGATAAGCTAGCACGCTACCAACTAGACTACCGGGGCGCTCCCGATATATTATAAAGTTGCCTGTAAACTTATCCAACAATGTATTTTATATGTGCTGTAAAAAAATTAAAATGTTAGTTACGTTGTTTTGCATTTAACTTGACGATGATATACACATAACTTATCTGTCCATTTATTCAGAGAGTCTGTATGTGAATTGCATTCTTTACAAATTTATTTTACAAAGAAAAAATGTTTAATTGTTTATTTCTTTTATTAATTTAATAATACATATATACATATGTATGTATATACCTACACACAAAGCAATAATTTATAAAAATACTCGTTTACTTATCGACTTGTAGATATTTGTAATCTACATTATATGAAGCAACGCTTCTCAAATGGGCGTCCGCGAATTCCCTGAGTTCCAAAACAGGTGCACAAACTAAACAGACTTAATGCGAAATTTTAAAGTCTGGCAACTGTGAAAATGTTTGCTCAGAAAATACTATCGTTGGTTATTAACTCTTTCTTCTTTGGTTGTGGAATGAAACAAATATAGTACATATGTGACCTTGTCCGAGAAAAGGGACCTAGTGTGTGAAAATGAAGTTTTGAGAAAAACGCATTTAAAGTTTCTTAACGCATTATCACTGTGAACACACCTTCAGTTGGGAGATGCGATTTGGTATGGTTAGTGTTGATTGGATGCCGACTTTGGTGACGTCATGCCTATGTGGTGACGTATTTTTTTTTCGCTTTTAGTGTGACAATACCTTTGCTATTGTTGCTGCTCTGTTCGTTCTCAGCTATCTGTTCGCTCTCAGCAAAGTTTTGATGTGCGTATACATTGTAAAAATTACTATAAGAAAGTAAAAGAATCAAAAATCTAACTCATTTCATTTTATTCTACACCCTTTTAGGTACCAGAATCCACTCTTAAGTCCAAACCTGTTTTTGGATACACTAGGTCCCTTTTCTCGGAGAAGGTCACATATTCACAATACAGTTTAACGTTCTTGCTCGTTCTTACACTTCATTACAGAAACAAACTAAAAAATTTAAATTTCTTTTTTTTTTGGCATCGTGTCTGTGTTCAGATCTTGAAAAAGGAAAATCTTTATTGAATTTAGTCGCGAAAAAAAATTATTTTTTAAATCAATATTTTGTAAATCAGATTTAAAATCATAGTTAATTAATCAATTTCATTTGAATCTTTTTTAATTCAATTAAATCAAATCATTTCAAACAAAATTCTCTTTTTAATTCGCGAATTAAAAGATTGATTTGATTTGCGAATTAAAACGAGCAAATTTGTTGCTCTAATAGAGAATTTATATACAACGATAATAAAAATAGGCCAAGTCCGGAAGGCATCCCGAGGAGGCTGTTTTATAAAAATTACAGTAAACCCTTCGGGTTTAAAATTAAATTAATCGTGATTTAAAAAAAATATATTTTAATTTGCGAATCAGAATCAAATCAAAATTGATTTGATTCTTTGATTTAAAAAATAATTATTTAAATTAACTTGAGTCTTCTAATAAGATAAAGATTGAATTATGGTAGTAAATAAAAAGCTATCCGTTGGATAGGTGCCGCATTTGCTCACAATCGACCGCAATCGTGCGTCAACGAATTGCTCCCACATCCGCTCTATTCTCCGGATTTAGCTCCCAGTGACTTTTCCTATTTCCAAACCTAAAGAAATGGCTCGGTGGAAAGAGATTTAGCTCCAACGATGAAATTATTGATCAAACAAATGCCTATTTTATGGACCTCGAAAATCCTATTTTTTGGAAGGGATACAAAAATTGGAGAAACTTTGGACTAAGTGTATTGAGCTAAAAGGAGATTATGTTGAAAAGTAATTTTTTTATTATTTTTTTTTTTTTTTTGCAAAAAAAAACTCATAAAAAGTCACGGACTTGTTAATCCGCCCTCATATCACATTTACGAATTTTATTTAAAAAAATTCCAAAAAATTTCTTGCATGGCTTTTCTATGAATTATAAAAAAATCCATTGAAATAATTCATTACAACAATGATTTTTTTTACAGTTATCCCAATCTTATTTCAATTGATCCAGGAATACCTACCAAACAATTTAGTTGGCAAGAAATTCGGTTGCCACAATAAATCAGTCCTCTGTGTAAATTACTAAAATATATTTATGCCGGTAATATATAACACGCGTAGGCAATTTCTAGTTTTATTGAAAAAAGGATATTTTTAAAACATAAAAAAAATCTTAACTATTTATTATTGTAAATGCATACAATAAAATACAACAACCCTGTAGGAAATGTCGATAGTGAAACTGTATTCATTCACTATTAACTTTGTCACCAGTACTACTGACTAATTATGCCCCAACCAACGCTTTCTGCTGTAGACATTTAACATGTGCGTGTCATTGCGAATCTACACAACTATTGGCTAGGTGTTGACATTGGAACCAGAGATTCACTAGTACATTTTAGTAATTCTAAACTTTTGGAACTTTTTACTTGATTTCCACACTAGGAAGGAAATAAGATTAAACAGGTGCATTTATTTTGTTAAATCAGATATTTTATTAATAAATTTTTTTTTATAAATTTTATTAAAGTAAAAAAAATTTTTCGTGCAAATTTAATTTTAGAGTTGACAAAGCTTCAAAAGACTGCACAAAATCATCCATAGGCTCCGTAAAATCTTCATCAGGCTCCACAAAATCTCTAGAGTTGCAATTTTAACTAAAAATTGTTGCCTCTTGTTATTTTTATACAAAATTGATTGTTTTTTTCACAAGTTTTTTGTAATTTCTTTTGCTCATTATATAGTTTGTATATTTAACTTTAATTTTGAATGCAACTATGCACATGTATTTTCAACAAAATAAAACAATAAAAAAATCAAGAACAAGCACAGCTTTGCAGCTGCAAAAAAGGAATGTACACTCAGAAAAAAAAGTTAGTAGAAAAATTTGTAAACGGTTTTCAATCCCACTTTACTATTGTTGTACTGATTTTTAATAAAAAAATTATTATTTAGCAAATATTTTTGCTATTTACATTTTACAAATTACAGAATTTTTACAGAATATTTACAAATTTTTGTTGCTAATTTCAGAAATCATTCTACAAATTTTTGAAAACCGATTTGCTAAAATTAGCAAAAAAAAAAAAAATACTAATTTTGAAAAGTGGATATTGAAGGAAATGTTATTTCTAATAATTAAAACTTATACATACAAACTTAAATTGTCCTATAATATTACTTAGGTTTAAAAAAATTATCGGAAGTGAAGATACCGACTGATGTCTAAAAAGAGGACATCCACTTAAAATAGCACTAAAAAGGTTTTTTAGTTCTAAAAATCCGCCCTAAAAACAATTAAAATTAAACCTTAAAAGTAAAAAAAAAACTGACCAAAATATTTTTCAAAACGGAAATTAGCAAATTAAAACAAAATGATTAATTCGTTATTTAAAAAATATAATCAAAATTTTTGATGCTCGATAAAAAAAAATTAATTCAAAGCTTTTTACTAATATTAATAATATTAGTAATTTTTTTTTGCTGATTTTAGCAAACAGATTTTAAATTCCTCTTTACAAAAAGTCTACTAAAATTTAGTAGCGACTACTAATTTTTCTACTAATTTCATTGTACTACGCGTCAGCAGACATGTGTTGCTAAGATTAGCAAAAAATACCGCTGGGCTCAAATTAGCAGAATTTCCCGTAATAACAGCAAAATTTTCAGTACCATTACAGACTTTTTTTGGTGAGTGTAAAAAGTATAGACGCTTTGTGGACATGTCACCAAAAAGTCACCCAAAATAGTCGACAAAAGTGATGACTTGTAAACACTTGACCCCATGCTTCCTACAGGGAAGTTTGTATCGTATCGTGCAATTTTGTTTTGTCATTTAGAATATACTCATATGACTAAATCTTTGATTGTGGTTATGTGAATATGAATATGAGAAAAAAAAAGTCAAGCCACAAATAACCTTGAATTATTTTATATAGGAGTACGTTACTAATTTGTTTAGCAAAATAATGATACTTTTTATATGTTCTTTATAATTTCTATTTACTGGATGCTTTTGTCTTGCTATTCTAGCACATTTCTGTTGCTTTAGATAAGAGTTGTACAATCTATTTATAATTGTGCAAGGGCCAATCATCAATCAATGGAATAAATTTGAAAATAATGTGTTATTTTTTTTTATTTTTTTGTTTTAGATACAGCATTCTAAACTTAAACTGAGTTTATTTAAGCATAATGTCAGTTCTAGTTTACTCGATGTTGTTCCAAAAAGATGTTTTGCAGAAAGAAGAAAATATATTTTTTGTTGAAGAATTTAACAGACAAAAGAATTAACACTAGGTCGTCGCAGTTTCATTCCATTAAAAGACTCTTTAGATAGTTAGTTTATGTATCAATTAATCAAAGTATTATTTGTCTATTTAGAAAAAATACATCTTACCTAAAATAGGGTATGATTGAGTAGTAAACTGCTTCCAGATAACATGATTTTTATTTGCGATGTACCACTTTGTTGATATCTTTTCTAAAAAGCAATTTAATCAGGCCTCTGTATGGGAACGAAAGCCGCCTTCATTCTAAGTTCCGCTATAAAATAAAATATTAAAAGGCGTTGCTTTCAGTATTTGCCAAAAAGCTTAAATCTGAAGCAGGGATGAGAAAGTTGGTACAATTGTACCATTTTTGGTACAATTTGTGTCTTAAAAGTTTGATGGTACTCCCAAGGTTTATTTGGTACTATTTACATATTTTTCCAGTTTATCGTTATTTTTTTCTTGGCAACTCATTTTTGCTGGCACATCTTTGTGAATATCTTTTATATTAAAGCCAATTTAGACGCCGACTTTGTTGCATATAATTATTGCGTGCAATTTTTGATTGTTGTCGAACGGGGTAACAATAAAGGCACATTTTTCGATTTTCGTGCATGTTTCTGTTATCTCTCTTTTACACATATGTATTATTTTGTTGCTTCATTCACATTCAGTTTTCGTGCAATTAAAGTCACCGTATAAATAGACATAACTTTGGAAGCAACTTTGAAAAGGGAATTAATTACATCGTATAAATTTTCAACAGTTTCTAGTCTAGTCCAAAAGAAAGATTTGTTATCTTTATCGAATTCTTGAAGCTATAATTTTAAAATTACAAATAGTTTTTTATCTACTTAAATATGATATTGATCTAATGGATTTTTGTACCTTATTTTACATATTTTTATTATATTCTTTTAATGTACAACTGAATTTTCTGTACAGATTTTTTGTTATGGTTATTAAAAATAAAAATATTAAAAAAAAAATTATAATTGTAGCTTTATTTTTTTTTAATACTAAAAAAAATGGTACAATTGAGATCGAAAAAGTACAATTTGGTAATCACTTTTGTACGAAATTGAAATTTTCATTTCGCATCCCTGATCTGAAGTCTATTCATTCTCAATTTCTCTCGCACTTTAAATGCTTCAATTCATAATTTAAATTATTATTTTATAAGAAATAAAAAGGCACAAAATGTTACTTTTTCACCGGAAAATTAATAATCATGTAAAGGGTGATTTGTTTGATAGTTGATTATTCAGTGTAAAAAAAAACATGCGGCAATGCCAAAAATGCTGAGTAAGGTTTGCCATTTCACCATGAATAGACTGACAAACCAAAAACGCTTGCAAATCATTGAATTTTATTATCAAAGTTCGTGCTGTGTCTCGTAAATTACGTCCATTTTATGGTCGTCATAATCGACCCAAAGAACAGGCTATTTAAACTTGTTGTGACCAAATTTCGCACGAGTTTCACTTTATTAGTCATTAATCCACCAACTCTTATGCCAAGAGTGCGTACCGAGAAGAATATTGCTGCTGTATCTACCAGTGCCCATAAAGATCGGGATATGTTGCCGTTGTCAACAATTGGATATGAAAATAGACAAAATACAGCTGCTGCAAGAACTGAAGCCAGGTGACGTACCTCAATGTCGTTTGTTTGGTGAATGGGCCTTAGGAAAGTTGGATGAAGATCCATTTTTCTATCGAAAAATTGTCTTCAGCGACTAAGCTCACTTTTGGCTCAATGGATAGTCTCTCGTGTAGAGATTTGGGCAAGCCGTCAAGGGGGAGACCTTTTGCCCCTTCCTTTAGAAATTTAGTTGATATTCTTGCCGGAGGAAGAACTTTTATACCAAAATTTAACTTCTTAAGTCCAGAGGTTTGTGATGGCCATTAAGGAGGATACTTCCTTTTTATGCCCCTTCCAGTGACAGTTTTAAAAAATTGCATCTGGGTAAATGTCTGCGCCAGTGAGGGGACCTACTACAAGCTTATGCGGTTTTGTCAGGACGTCAAGTGGGAAAGTTATCCCCCACCACGCATGCTGTACGCAAGTTTGCGCAAAAAGTTCGTGAGACTTGTCCATGAGTGTTGTAGACTTGCAAGCCAGTCTCTCTCGTTTCGGCACGCGTGGTGGTAGCTTCGTTTTCAATATTTCCCAACGTTGTATAAGCGTAAATTGCCTCATTTTGGTCCGCGGAGGTATGATACTGACTGATAGAATAAATCTGTCATTGTCAAAATAACATGATTAAAAAAAATACATGTACCACCATTTACATTATCTCAGATTAATTTTAAAAAAAATCAAAAGCTTGCTTTTGCAAAATGTGCACGCCCCAAAAGTTTTCTTTTACACGAGGTAGTCAACTTTAACACCCTAAAGAGGTTGACCCTTTTAGGCAGAGTTTTTGGGATGTGAGTTAAACTTGGTTTATTTAAACGGAAAACAAATTTTGTGTGCCATTTCCATGCTTATTAACATAAATTTTGTCGCAACAACTTTTCCATACATAAAATTTTGTTCTTCATTGAAATAAAATAAATTAAAACAAATTTCAAATCTGATAAACTAATTTTAAAGATAATCTACATCGTAAAAACTCGGCATTAGTCTGTAACATAATTGGCGTATGCGACTAAAACTTTATTTTGGTATGGACAGAACTTTAAAATTTTTATTTTTCGTTTCATACCTTAACACCTTTATAATTTCCAATTAAATTTATACGCTAAAAGAACTAGCGTCATCATATCTACGAAATGTTTCACAGATTTTCGTCCAATGTAATGTTTCATATTATTACAAAAAATATTTCATATTTTTAAAATTTTTATAATGCTAATGAAGCTAATATTTAAAAAGTGAGGATTTCAAACTTGCCCTGGAGAATGAAATTGTTGCATTAGACGAAAATTAAAAAGATTTTTTTTCTCGGTGTACTGATCGGACCGGTAATTTAAAAGTTCTATATTAATTACCATTTTTGTCAAAAGTTCACAGACACAATCAGCCTGATTGCGGTTGGCGTTGTCGATATCACGACAGTTAGGCGTTTTTACTAAAAATTCGTTATAAAAACAGTTCCTGCAAAATTTTACACTCGAGTTCACCTTATATTTTACAATAGATTTGTCGGCAGAGTTGTATTTATTTGTAAATATCAAAACAAAAAATAACCTTTTATATGCAGACGTATTTTTTTGACATCGACAACGCCAACCGCAATCATGCTGGATATATTATCCAAATTAGTTTTTCGTTATGAATAAATTCAAGATTTTTTATTAGTGTATTTTTAAAAAAGTGCATAAAATTTAATAGTTGAGACTTTAAGCTTTAATTTAATGTGAATACAACATAGCATCCTTGCTCTTCAAGTAAATAATATATTAACTCTAACGTAAAAAAAAAAAACTGAACCAAACTCTGAAGTTTTGGTTTTACGTCCCAATGCATTTACGTCCTAATGCATCAACAAATCAGTTTATTTTACTCTGCTATTAAAGTTCAAACTAAAATATTAAAAAAAAAATATTTTATTATTTTGCTTTTAAGATGGAATTTCAATTTTCAACAAGGACCGGAAAAAATATTGTTTCTGGTTAAAAAAAAAATCCAAGTTCAAATATTATTTTATTTTTTACGATAAATATTATAAACGATAAAAAAACTCTTTAAAAATTAAAAGTTTTTAAAAATACTTTTTCGATCTTTAAAATTAACTAAAACTTTATTACTTAATTAACTTGAGTTTAAATTTAACCTGCAGTTAAATTCACATTTTATTTGGAAACAACAATAAATATGTCAGTTAAAGTCCGAGGTAGCTAACGGGACATTATAAAATTTGAAGCTAATAATAAGGATAACTCTGATCTTTCCAAAAATTTTATCATGATTACTAGAATGGGTTCTTCCACACCTTTGGTGGGACCAGAACCGTGAATTGATCCACCATAGCAGCCCAGGTTAAGGAGGGCGAACTACCATTGACAAAGGACCTTTGGAACAATTATTTTAAGATGAGACAGCCAAAACTATTGGTCAACCCCTTTGGGACCTTGCTAGGAACGACATTAGGTTTCTAACAGGGTTTCTTACCGGACACTTCGGATTGAAGTACAAAAGATCTATATGTATCGCTTTGCCGACCGTGGGACCAGATCTTGACTTAATAATAATCATGAATAAATATTTTTCTTCCGGTTGGGCAGGTCACCTAAATTGACATTATTTCCGCGAATATTTTAAGTACAGCTCAACTGATTAGGATTTATGCCGATCAAAAGACCTCGTACCGTTTACGTATGCTGAATGGTAGTGTACCTTGTACGCTTCGGGGGTTTAAAGTCAATCATTTGTAAAACACTACAAAAACAAAACAAGGAAGCTTTGCCAGCGGTTTGCAAAAAACATTTTTCCAGTATTTGTTTTAAAAAAATATCAGTAGTTTATAAAAAATATTCGAAGGTTTCAAGTCCAGTTAGAGGTATAATTTCAATTTTTTATAAAATTGATATTTTGTTTGTGAAAA
Source organism: Eustalomyia histrio (assembly GCA_949748255.1). Lineage (NCBI taxonomy): Eukaryota > Metazoa > Arthropoda > Insecta > Diptera > Anthomyiidae > Eustalomyia > Eustalomyia histrio. Next base: position 84,392,173 of record OX456525.1, on the reverse strand, counting down.
AGCTTTTTTTTTATTTTTGTTTCTCAATGTTGGCAAGTTGTTTCCAACATACAGTCAAGGAAAAAAGTCTACATACACCCTACAGTTTTAAAGTTTTAGAGAATTAGTAGCGATAATTTTAAAAGATTTTATAGCAATGTTTAAGGCATGTATAGTATAGATTATTTAAAGAAAAAAAAAGATATTAAAATAATATAAGATAGAAATTATTAGAGAAAAACATAATAATTAGCGGGGAAAAAGTTTACATACAGCGTGGCAGCTCGTAATATCAAATTGAAAATTAAAAACAAAGAAAAAGGAATAACCGTTAACTTTGTTAATTTATTAAATTTACAAGCTTTACAATCGTTTACGTTGACAAAGTGATAACTAAAGAAGATATTATTTTAATTTTTATCCTTGAAAATGGAAAATCGGAAAGAGATTCATATTTCAGTTAGAAATATGGTAGTAAATCTACGAAAGGAAAATAAATCTTATCGAGAAATTGCTAAGATCGATAAATTAAGTTGTGCTACTGTGCAGACGTATATTAGAAATTGTGATAGTACCAATAGTACCGAAAAAAAGCCACGATCTGGTAGACCGAAAAAGCTTTCGAGACTCGATGTAAGCTCTACTATTAAAGAAGTCACCCAGGATCCGAAAATAAAACCACTAATTTCAGCAATGTATCGTAAACTCCGCCTTGAGTTTGCTGAGGCACATCTGGACAAAGGTATGGACTTTTGGAAGCGTGTTATATTTACCGACGAAAGTAGGTACAACATATTCGAAAGTGATGGTCGATCCAAAGTTTGGGGAAAACTAAACACTGTACTTGACCCAAAGAATATAATACCTTCAGTTAAAAATGGTGGGGACGACGTTATGGTTTGGGGCGCCATTGCGTCAATATAAAAACATATTAGAACAAAATCTAATGGCATCTGTTGATAGCTTGGATCTAGGAAATCAATGGATTTTCCAACAAGATAACGACCCTAAGCATACTGCACACGTAGTTCGAGACTGGCTTCTTTACTATGTCCCAAGACAGCTGAATTCACCACCCCAGTCACCGGACTTAAACCCAATAGAGCACATATGGGACGTTTTGAAAAAATTGCTACGAAAATTCGACATTAGTAGCCGTGAATCATTAAAAACGGCCTTCTTCGTGCATGGGCCGAAATAACACCCGATATTACGGAGAGTTTGGTGACATCAATGCCCCGTCGTCTTTATGCAGTATTTGATGCCCAAGGTGGGCCGACCAAATACTAGAAGTTAAAATCTTTTCTTTTTATTTGCAAATTTTCGAATAATAATGTACACTTTTTTCCTATGAATTTTTCATGTTTTTGTTATTATTGTTTTTATTATAAAAATTAATTACTTTTTTCCTTTATAAATAAATTTATTTATTAATGCCTTAAATTTGTGTATACAAATTTTTTTTATTTTCTTCGCAAACTGTAAAACCAATAAATCAAAGGGTGTATGTAGACTTTTTTCCTTGACTGTATTTTATGCTAGTGTCATCACATTAGAGCAACCAGCAGTTATTATTGATTTAGGTTTTTAGCTTTCAAGTATTAAATGTATATCTTCTAACAATCTGACGTTCTATTCTCGAATCCCGCTTTGACCAAAATAAAAAAAAAAATACAAAATTAAAAAAATTACAAGTTTTTATAAAATTTGTTTACTATTTTTAGATCACCTGATTATTGGTTAAGCCATCTCTTTCTGAACACTAAAAACTTTGTTTCCCAAGGGCTTTTTCGGCCCGTTTGTCAAATGATGCTATCATTTTGGGAAAGCACCTTTTTTGCCAGCACTTGAACAGTGCAAGTCTCTGTGCTTGCACTCATCATTTATTGATAAGTTTTAATGAAATTTTTCAGTAAACTAATAAAGTTTTCTTCACAAAATTAAAAAAAGCAAGATTTTAATGAAGTTTTTTTATTGGATGTATGCAATTTGTAATAAACAATATTATTTTTTTTATTTTAAGAAAAACTGCATTAATTTAATGAAAAAAATGCATTAATATCATGCAGATAATTCTCTCTTTCCTGTTTCAGTATTTTTTTGACTGGGCCTATCACATGCATAATTTTTATATTGCAGAATATACACTAGAAGAAGTGTAGACGTCCTTGAAGAGTCTAGTTTTAATCGTTTGTTTGTTAGTTGAATACATAGCGTTGCTTTTTGGTTAGTTATTTCATTAGTTAGTACATACATAGTTTAATATTGTATGCCTGTAGTAGGTAACATAATGATAACATTAAATATGTAGTCGGTTGTTTTGTCCCTTTTCGTTCTATTTTTTTTTTTTTGTTGTTGCTTGTTTTATTTTTCTATGGAAATGATTATATTTAGGTGTAGAGCAGATACAACCGTACTGTTTTTAATTTTCTTTTTTCTACTCATTTGCCATAACATTAATTTTGAAAATGATTTAATGCAATTTGTTGTTTTTTTTTTGCATTTTCTTATCACAATTCTTTCAAAAGAGGAGAGTATGAGTTCAGAGAATAAAGAGTATGAGTAGCAGTGTTGCCACGCACAAAACTTTTTTTAAAAAAAAGTTACCAAATAACGAAAATAAAAAATAACTTAATTTTTTTGTTTTTATTTAAATACATTAAAATATTTATTATTTCAATTTGTAATGGAAATACTTTTTTAAAGCAAACATTTTTGAAGAATTAAATTATTTAGTTTTTCCAGCTTTCATTTTCGCTTTCATATGATAAATCTTTGGATTCATGATTTGCATGGATTGCAGTATTTTTCAATAATGGTACATATACGGACCAGAAACCGATGCGTTGTGTCGTGTAAAAAACGTTGAAAGTCAGTCATTGAAGGGCCGTTTACTGACCGTTGTGTCGTGTAAAAAACCGAAAACGGACTTGAATATTTACCTAAATTTAACCTATTTTTTTTTATTTATTTTGAATATATAGATTATACGGTCCGTTAACGTACAAGCTTTGGCGGATACGTGTTTTACGGAAGTAAACGTACCGTATAATCTTGATTCATGATTCCGTATGTGTCAGTGAGTCCGTAAAAAGGTTTCTTGGAAAAAAATATTCTTGAATTCACATACATTCAAACATGTAAAATACAAATACTTATCCATTGCGAATTTAACCCTTTATGGGCAAGGGTTAACCCCTTAGGGTCCGAAAACTAATTTCGACTCAGAACGGTTTTTTTGTACGGGAGGAAACACCATGTTATTAGTCTAGACATTATACAAGTTTTTCATTTATTACAAATTTATATGAGATTTTTTTAATTTTTATGTACAAGAAATGTTATTAATTCTACTAATTCTATTAACTCTACAAAGTTTAGTGATCTGTTATTACAAATTTATGAGATTTTTTTAATTTTTATGTACAAAAAATTTTGTTATCAATTCTACTAATTCTATTAACTCTCCAAAGTTTAGTGATCTGTTACTTCCCAAAAGCTGTTGACAACTGAAATGACATATTGGTTGTGGGCTTTTATCGTTACCCTTCTTATATTGGGACCGAAGTAATTGAAATACCGTTCCCCTAGAAAAAAAATGATTACAGTAATTTTGTGACTTAGGAAGGTCTGTTTAAAATTTCTCAATGTTCTTAATAAACCTGTGAAAGAAAATCATCAATTGCAGGTCTAAATTAACCCTTTTTTATCTATTTCCAAAGATTGTTTTATTTGTCCTCGGCTTTGGAGGTATTGAGGCTTTTTTGGCCACAATTCGAAATGGCGGTTCAAATATAACTGGTGTTTTAAAGGTAATAAAAATAGACAGAAAATGGTGGCAAATTCTAAACAACATCTGGCAACACTGTTGTCGTCGTACATTATTTGAGTACAGTATGAGTACGAGAAAAACACATTTCTAAATTACGAAACAAAATAGAAAATATAAAAATACTATATAAAACAACACACATATATCATACACAACCATCTAGTCATCATAACAACAAAAACGACAATTACATACATATGTGAGTACAGAAGATACATACATAGATTTCGGTATTTCACGAATACTAAAACGAAAATGAGAATAATTTCAAATTTGTTTAGTACCACTTGATTTATCAAATATTAATTCAGTTTAGTTGTGCCGTATTGCATTCACACGCAGGGCTGCGCTCGCTCACTTAATACTGCTCTAAACACAATACACGCACCAATATCGCGGGTTTTTTTTTTTAGTAATGAAATACTACATTCACATTATGAGGCAAAAAACGATTTTGATTTTTTGTTGCTCTATTGTTTTCGTTTTTTTGTGTTAATAAACGAATTTTAAAATTAAACTAAAACGAGGTTTGAACAAAAAAGTTTTTTTTTTATTTTAAATGTAACAAAATATAATTAGAAAAAAATTAAGTTAAAATATATAAAAAAAGAAAATAAAATTGCTGGTTTTAAAAACAATATAAAAAAATTGTGACCGTGAAATTAAAAATGTGATTTTTATATACATACATTAGTATAATGATATAAAAATACCAATACATTGTGTTTTTAATGTGATATTTTTCTTGATATTTTTTTTTAGGCTCATCACAAAAAATCCATAAATCTACTTAAAAATCAAAAAAGAAAAACTTTTCTTTTTTAAAATATGAGAAATGTATTATTAAACGAATTTTAAAACGAATACGAAATTGAAAATTAATCGACTTTTTACGACAAACAAAAAAAAAAAAAAAAATATATTAATCCACTTGTAGTTTTTGTATACAAAACGATAAGATTTATTTTTGGAATGTATGTTGAACAAATTTCTATTATCTAAATATCATTATTATTATAAGTTTATTCAATTTTCTCTGTTTTCAAATCATTCATTTTTGCTTTTTTTTTGTTCGTTTTGTTTTATTCTAATTTAATTTTACAAATTATGTAATTATTTTCCTGTGCTACATAGATATTTTATTTTATTTTTTCTATGGTTGTCTAAAATAAATAGAATGATTGTATTTTTTGTGTGCTCTTTTTTGATCCGAAGTGTTTTTTTTTATTCTTCCTCATCCTCCTCTTTCGATTTATTTTACCATCTCTTTATTGTGGTTTTACTCTCATTCTCTTTTTTTAAATAAAGATCTTTTCTCTTCTTCGCCGTTATCATTTTCGCATGTCTGTTTTTTTTTTCTCTTTATGCATTTTCATTCATTTTTTTTCTTATTAATTTCGTATTTTTGGTCTATATAATTTGTTAAATTATTTGATTTTTAGAAAAAAAAATAAATTAAACTACTTGAAGTTTTGTATCCTACGTCATTTTTGGCTTTAATATAATTTCATGTTTGTGCTAAAAACCTAGTATGCTAAATCATTGACATCACTTTGACATTAAACGTAGCAAATTGATTTGAATAATCTGCCATAGACTTTTTTTATTAGTATGGGTAACAAGTTTTCGAACATGATTCAAAGTTTACATACAGTCGTCGTCACACAATTAAGTCATTGGAACTCATGAAATTCCTATCAAGAATAAATATTATTAATATTTTTTAGCCATAAACAACATAAAGTTTTATTCATTTGTCTAAAATCTTATAAACTAAATTAAACATAAACAATTCACGATTACTTAACTGCTTTTTTCAACTTGTTTAAATAATCTTTAACTATTTTGTGGACAAATAATTTAGTTATTTAATGAATATTATTTTAATTAATTAAAATTCAAATCATTTTGATTAATGGTATATTGTATTTTATAATACTTGGTGTGGGATATCCTTTTTGACGTATTAATTCGACACATCTCTTGTCATTATTTTGACAATTTCACAACAGTGATCAAGAGTGATATAACATCACTTTTCTTAAATAATCTCTAAACAGATCTTTTACAATTGTAGGTTTTCTTGCTGAAAGAGCCCGTTTTATGATTTCCCATATGTTCTCTATTGGATTCATATATGGGCTTTGTGCTGGCGACTCGATAACCTTAATGTGATTCCTCTCCAGCTAAGACTTGACGACCCGAGACTTATGCTTCAGGTCGTTATGTTGTTGGAATATCCATGCTAGTGACAAATCGTCAGCACAATCACTAACCACATTATTATCTAATATACTACTATGCATTTCACCTGTCATTTTGCCTTCAATTTTCAATATCTTACCAACCCCTGACGAAGTACAGCATCCTGATACCACTACCGACGATCCACCGTGCTTCACTAGTTTTTTTTTTTTTGTATATTTGGGATATAATTAAGCGTTTTGTAAACAATTAACATGCGGTCTGACATCATTACTAAGAACTTGATTCATCGCTCCAGTGAACCAATTTCAAAATATTTTGGTCACAGTGGAGATTTTCTTTTGCAAACTCTAGACCCTGCTTAATATTTTTTTGACACATTCTGCTTTCGTCTTGAACAAACGTCTTCTTATAGTTCTTATCGATATTTTAACATTGTATTCTGATTCCATGCTAGAACTTATTTGGGTAGATGTAAAGAAAGTATAATTTTTACTCATTCTGGTCATTTACCTTTCTGCTGAAAAAGATGTTTTTCAGGGATTTTTTTTCTTGGTAAAATATTGAAAGTTTTTTATAATGTTTAGTTGCATTGACTATATTTCCACGCCATAATAAAATTAATTTTACCACATTAGCACCATAAGCATTTTCAAATGAGTTACCTCCTTTTCCATTTCTAAACATTTATCAAATTGATTAAATTTTTCTTGAGTCTACGCAATTCTAGTTACACTGGAGAGCTAGCTTTCTCGTCTATAACTGTTACAAGAGCATGTTATTATCGCTTTTCATAAACTACTTATCATTAGGTCTGTACGAGGTAATTTTGGGTAAAGTCTGGTAAAATGAGGCTAAGCAAAACATTCTCTCACAAAACCATAAAAATGCCGAAAATACTGCGAACGCACATAACCACATTTCATACCCAAAATTAAACGTCAATTTTATTCATATTAAAAAACAGCTTAATTAATAAATATATTAGAAATGTGAAATATCAATTTACATTTTCAAATGTATTTATCATTATTAAGAAGGAAAAGTTCTTTATAATAAGTTTTTATTTAACTTTAATTATTTTTCAAAAATGCAAAACAGCAAATGTAATAGCAACAGCTGATGATTTGACAATTTTACCATTTTACCCAAACAAAAAGAACGGGTAAGTTCTGGTAAAATGAGAAACACAATTACTCTCTCATGAATGCTCTCATTTACCCAGTTTAAGATTGGGTTCCCGCGAGAATCCGCGGTAACGTACGTCGAACACACCTATTATTTGCTATCAGAGTTGCTACAGAATTAATTCAATTTCAACTTAAATACACATTTTCTTTTTTAAAAACGAAACATTTGGAACTGTTTAAAATTTGTATTGAAAAAATTTTTTACTTTGAAAAATCGCTATGTTTTTAACGAAAATTTGAAATATGTATAACGTTTTGTAAAATCTTGTTCTTATCAGGCAGTATTCATCGTATATATTTTAAATTGCTTAAATTTTCAAGCAAAACTTTACACGCGAATGAAAGAAAAACGCGGAATGGAAAAAACTTAACAGCAAATAATAATAATTATTAGTAAAAAAAAAACGTGTTTAAAAGAAAAAAAAAATAAAAAAGTTTAAAAATATTATAGTATTTTACTTTTAAACTTGCTTTTGTTACTGTTTTAAACAATAATCATACGAAACAAAAGAAGTGAAACGCACTGTTTACTTTTTTATTTTCCTTTTCGTTTTTTAATTCTTGAAGCAAGTTAACAGACTTCGCCATCCATACACGATTTAATACAAATTCTTGAATTGAAAGTTCCTTCCCTTCGATCCTCTTTGGTCTGATTTCGCCTAAAAGTTAATTTCACCTTCAAGATTTTTTTTTTATCATTTCCATTTCCTAAAAATTTATTTACAGGATTATGTGTACATACATACATGTATGTATGTATAGGCAATTATTAAATTTCAAGGTTATTATTTAATCGGATTAAAATTTTCAATCAATATGTTTGTATTGCTTAATGATTATCTGTTGATCGAAGTCGAAGCCCGGTATAACGAATGATACGAGTATGTATATTGTCAGGCTCATTCGTTATATCGCGCTACATTTTTGTATTTTAAAAATTTTTCAGATTACTTAAAATTTAAAAAAGAACTGCGATAATGACTTCAAAGGTTCAGAAACAAAAAAATTTCCAAAAATTTCTTATTTAAATTTTTTATTTATTTAACAATAATTTGTTCGTTAGATTGAAAATAAATTTTTAGAAATATTTATTATATAAGGTAATTAATGCAAACAATTAGGTTCTACGTTATTCCGAGTATTTGTTATACCGAGTTTCGACTGCACTCTTTTATTAATCAAGACTTTAAAATATAACTTCTTGTATGCAAATTAAAACAGAATTAAAAAAAAAACTTAGTTTGGAATATTTTCTGTATTTAATCGATTTTATCGGTAGAAATTAATGAAAAATTGGACATAAAAACATTAAACTTTAAAGAAAACAAAAAGCTTCAAGGAAAAAATATTTATTTTAAAGGGTACAAAATTAATCACTTTACAGTTTTTTGCGATATAGTCGAAATGACTTTAAATTGTTGTAGTAGTTTTTAACAGTTAATAACATCTGTAATTTCAGTAGTAAATTGCTAAGATTATTCTTTATTAATTGCAATTTATGTTGTTTTAACTTTTATATTCAGTATAGTATAACTGACAAATCTTTTAAAATGTTCAAAATAAGTGTGGGAATTAAAAATGGAATCACAACCTTTTTTCTTTTTATTAGAAAATTTTACCATTTGAAATTATCAATATTTGCTGTCCAACAAATAAAACAATTCTTCGTTGGTTGTAAGTTTTCCATGTATTTTTTGTTTTACTATAAAAATAAGTTTCACTCGTAACTTACACACCGTAAAGCTACCGTTTTTTCTTTTTTTTCAATTTTCTTGTTTTATATTTTAGTGTAAGTTATTCTTATGTATGTTTTAGTTTTTTTTGTTATTAAAGCAACAATCCTCTATATACTTATTACATTGGGAAATTGCAAATTATATTACACTAGCTGACCCGGCAAACGTTGTTCTGCCTAGGAATAGGATTACATTATTATCTAGGTAGCTCGCACAAAGTTTGAATATTCTCACAATAATAGTACCCCAGATATGCAATAATAAATTTGTACTTCGTATGGGAGGTGCCACGCCCATTGCTTGGATCCCCCATATTTTTTGGAAGATTATGAATATTATTATCAAAGAAGCTCACACAAAGTTTGAAGACTCCCACTTTAATAGTACCCCAGATATGCAATAATGAATGTTTTCTTCGTATGGGAGGTGCCACGCCCATTGCTTGGATGGCACTCATTTTTTTGGGAGATTATGAGTATTATTATAAAAAAAGCTCACACAAAGTTTGAAGACTCCCACTGTAACAGTACTCCAGATATACAAAAATACATTTTTACTTCGTATGGGAGGTGCCACGCCCATTGTACCCATATAGGTCAATTGTGAATCTAAACCATTCAGGGATCAAATAAAACAGACACAACAAATTTCATCGAAATCGGCCCAGCCGTTAAGGAGGAGTGCAGTCACTAACACACGTACAGGAGAATTATATATATAAAGATATAGAAATAAAAAGAATAACAACAACAACAAAAAACTTATAAAAAAAATATATATCAGCGATGGTAAAGTCAGTACTTTTTTATTCTTAACGTTTAGCAGGTATTACATGTCAGTTATTTGTGTAGTAAACGTTAGAAGTAATCTTTAACAGTAAATATAGTTGTTTTACTGTGAAGTCATTAAAAACGGACAACAACACTGCTCTTTTTTTTCAACATTTTGTAATTTGAAAGCCTAGCAACTGTTGATTAAAGTAGTTATTTTTCTTTTATAACAAATAGCCAACAAATAATTTTATTATGTAATATTTGATGTATCTCTAATATGGCTCTAAAAAATGTTTACATTAATAAATTTCGGTGCCTTTAAAAATATAAATTTCCATCTCTGAGATATATACATTTTGTTATTTTATTTAACTGCACATGTGCTACTGCAACTGTTGTGGTCTAATAGGAAATTGTTTAAGCCCCGTTTACATTATCCAACAAATGTCAACACATGTCAGATATTATATATTTATGTATACGGTATACATATAGTGTGAAAACAAATAGTTACACAAATATCAAAATAACTGCATATATAATATTTGACAAGTTTTATTTAATGAAATTTGCTTGATATTTGCTGTGTTTGTGCGGCAAGGTGTTAACAGGAACATTCACTATAAACTTATAGCATCCGTGTAAAGAGGTTAAAAATAGCTGTGTTTCATCGGTAATTTATGCTCAAAAATCCTATACAAATTTAACATTAGTTTACATTAAAAAAATGTATACATGGAATTATTGACGTTATTTTGAAGATATTTTGCATGGGTGCTATCAGTTTATAGTAAAAGCTCCTGTTAACAAGGACCATATAAACAAGGATGAACGAACAAACTACCAAATTTTTAGCCCATGATGCCAAATGGTGCGACTACAAAAAAATTATTAGTCGAGACCACGAAATTTTTAGCCGATTTACAGAAAAAAAATGAGCCTCTAGGAAGGGTTGTAGCGCAAGTACTTTGATTGTGATGTTAATGTATACATGTTTAAATTAATACAACCCTTGCTAGAGGTTAAGTTTTTCTGTAAATCGGCTAAGAATTACGTGGTTTCGACTAAGAATTTTTTTGTAGTCGCACCATTTGGCATCATGGGTGGCTAAAAATTTGTTACATCCTGGTTTATAGGGTCATTGCTGGTAACAACACCTTGCCGCACAATCACAGCAAATAACGTTAATAATTCTACACGTTAATTCTTGCTGTGAACTAATGTAAATTTATATGGGATTTTCGTTAACCAAACGTCTCAACACAACGTTGAATTATAAATAAATGTGCATTGAAAAATCTGTTTCCTTTCAATTTCAACAGTATTAAAACATGTGAGATAATGTAAACGGGACTTTAACAATTAAAATACAACCATATACATATACTAAATTTTACTTTTATTTTGTTTCTCTATTTCTCTTCTTGTACCACCTACCTGCTGATTATTCTCTTTGACTCTTCCTCTTACAAAATTATTACACTTTGATTTTTTATTTTTAAATGAAAATCATTAGTCCCATTTCACACAGAGCGGCAATTCTTGTCAATTCTTTTTCAGCAATTTTTTTTCAGCAATTTTCGTCTAAAATTAATGAAAAATAATAACGAATTGCCGAAAACAAGCAACTCCATAGCAGTTATCACTCTTCTTTTCCCTCTCTCCAACAAACTCAAGAGTTGAGCAACAAATGTTGCTCTGTGCTATAAGTTACATTTTGTTGTTATTATTCACTGCTATAATGCTAATTTCTACATTAGACTTTGTTGTTATTATTTTTGCAAATCTAACATTTTTGTTACACTCTAAAAAGTTTGTCGGTTAAATTTACTGAAAATGAGAGTTGAAGCAGTGATAAATGCAATTAAAAAGACAACAAAGGTATTTTGTTAAAAAAAAAACTAAAAATTCAGTAGATTTTTACTGTTAAAAACAACTAACAAATGCATTAAAAATAACTAATAATGTCTTCAAAATAAATGGCAATGAACTGAATACTGAAAAAATTAACAGTAAAACAACTGTTTCTATCAATTTTTGTCAGTTGTTTCAAAATTGCTGTAGTAAAAATATTGATACAACTGACAAAAATTGTTGTAGTTTTACAGTTAATTTTTTCAGTATTTTAATAAAGTTATTACAGTTGTTATGCATTGGAGATACAATATTTTTTTTTATTTGCAAACTATTAATTTTTAATGAATATGTAATAAAAATAAACTTAACAGAATTTTTGAATAACTGATATTATAATAACTGATGAAAGTTCTTTTGTATTTTTCTGTAGAAAAACAACTACCAAATAGTAACTGCCAAACTTTGTTGAGTGTACTATATTCTACCCTTATTCATATTTAAAATATTGTCATATTCATTGTTTGGTGTTCTGTTTTTATTTTAGTAGGTACAACGATGACCTAAATGGTAAAAACGACCCACTATTATGGATATGATAAGAATAATAACAATTCCGACAACTGTTGTTGTAAAATTGCTTCTCTTCTATATAATTGTAAGTGACCTAATTGAAGAATATGGCTTCTTTAAAAATAAAACATAATATTTATTCCAAAAAACAATTAGCACATAGTTGTATTCAAGAGTACTCAATTAGTTCTTACCCTGTAGGAAGCCTAGGGTGGGGTCAAGTGTCTACAAGTCACCACTTTTGTCGACTATTTTGGGTGACATGTCCACAAAGCGTCTATACTTTTTACATTCCTTTTTTGCAGCTGCAAAGCTGTGCTTGTTCTTAATTTTTTTATTGTTTTATTTTGTTTAAAACACATGTGCATAGTTGCATGCAAAATTAAAGTTTTTAATAAAAATATAAAGAAAAATAAATTTAAAAGTTGTATATTAACAAATTTGAACAAAATATATAATGAGCAAAAGAAATTAGAAAAAACTTGAGAAAAACAATTCATTTTGTAAAAAAATAACAAGAAAGAGGCAACAATTTTTAGTAAAAATTGCAACTCTAGAGATTTTGTGGAGCCTGATGAAGATTTTACGGAGCCTGTGGGTGAATTTGCGCAGTCTTTTTAAGATTTGTCTACTCCAAAATTAAATTTGCACGAAAATTTTTTTTACTTTAAAAAAATTAATAAAAAAAATTTTATTAATAAAATATCTAATTTAACAAAATAAATGCACCTGTTTAATCTTATTTCCTTATTAGTGTGGAAATCAAGTAAAAAGTTCCAAAAGTGTAGACTAGAATTACTAAAATGTACTAGTGAATCTCTGGTTCCATTGTCAACACCTAGTCAATAGTTGTATAGATTCGCAATTAAACACACATGTTAAATGTCTACAGCAGAAAGCGTTTACTAGGGCATAATTAGTCAGTAGTACGGGTGACAAATTTAATAGTGAATCAGTACAGTTTCACTATCGACATTTCCTACAGGGTATAAAGAAAGGGGGCCTTTAGACGATGCAACATGCTGTACAACATGTCTAGCATTTGATGGTCATTGCAAAAACAAATACACGGAGTCATCAAGCCATGCTGTACAGCATGCTTGATCGTCTATTGGCCGCTTAAAGCTGTATAAGAACTAATTAAAAAATCCTCGAGTTTTCATAAAAATTTATATCGATGGTCATAATTTGATACTCGTAATGTTATCTTTATGTTTTAAATCTTCTAAATTTAATCGTTTATTAGAGATAATTCTTAAAACTGCTACATCATTACAAACCCAAAGGTATTCTGTTTAAATATGAACTTGTTAAATTATCCTTTAAGCCAGTATTTTTTTTTTATCAAATAAATATTTTTAAATTCACCATTTTTTTAAATTTGGAGTTTGCGAACTCAAAATTCGTACACATTTGTAAATTTTTTTTTACTCAAATACTCAGTAAGGAGAGAGTAAAGTGGCAATTTGATGCAAATACTAAGTAAGGAGAGAGTAAAGTGGCAATTTGATGCAAGAGAACTTACTGGTTTTTACTGGATAAATTTCTGACAGTAAGAATTTGTAGGATAAAAAACAGCTGATATAAAAAATACAGTTGAAAAACTAGGAATTTGTCCAAACACATTTATTTTTTTTTTTTTATAAAAGTAAAAAAAAAATTATTATTACTAACGATGGAAGAAGTAAGAATGTTCCTGGAGAACACTTCAAAAGGAATAAAATATCCATTAAAATATGCATTTATATAATCGATACTATTGTCTGGCAAATTTCTCGATTTGCAAAAAAATTTGTTCAACGTCATAGTGATGTGTCTCTGCCCTTTAAACAAAAATATATTTATTGCTTTAAATATTCCATTTATTTAAAAAAATTAATTTCTTGTGGTTTTATTTGCTATAGAAAATGAATCATATAGAAATTATCAATTGAGTGAGTGTCCCCAATGACGAGTATTGTAGAGGTGATTATGGCAAAAATAACGAAAAAAATCAGAGTTAGCTTAGAAATTGTGTAAAATTTTATTTTTGATCCGATTATATCCTTAACTGCCCAAAATCGGCAAAATGCATGATTTTTTAGAAAATTTTTAAAAATATATATTTAGCTTGCTCTCTTTTAGATAATCTTTCTTGTTAAAATTTAGCATTTTAACAAATAATTTTCAATGTATACAATATAATGACCATCATCGATATCAGTTATGTTTTTATTAATACAATCAATACATATTATTATATATTATCTCCTTTTATTTTTACAATATAGTATGACCTCCATATTTTAAACATTAGAAAAAAGTCTTTGTTTAATTGTTATGATAATTTAATTATGATAATTTGATATGTATAAATAAACATCTGAATGGAAGAATAGAAACGACAAACCACAAACGTCAGTAAGAGTTTGAGTGTAATTTAATTTTTGCCTACAACTATTGTATAAATATATTATTTCCTTCTTTTCTGCTCCCTGTGCTAAAGTTAACGCCCTTCTTTTTTCTCTCCAATTTTACTGATAAGGTTGTTATTTTATATATAATTAATAATACGGTTTGTTTGATAATAGAAATTTTGTGTAAAGGCTGTCTCAAGGAAGATAAGAATGAAAAAAAAATCTAATAATAATTGCATTTTATTTCGATGATAGTAAAAAAATAGAACATTGAATTAGAGCTACCAGAATTTTTTATTTTATACCCTCCACCATATATGGGTAACTTCCTCGACTGTAGACTGTCTTGGAGGAGAAACACCCAGGAGTGGATGAAAAGGGGACTCAATACCTACTACACACGCAAAAACTCCATCGGTAAGAATTGGGGGATCGGTAGTACGGCCTGTTCTTACTTATAGATGCTCTGTTTGGTGGAATGCGTTGAGAGTGGATAGCTATAGGAAGATTTTCAACAGGGCTCAGAGGAGTGCATCACAGGAGCAGGGAGAAGCACGCCACAGGCAGCGTCCCTCATTGAACATTATGTGAGGAGTGTGGCTGCTAGGAACTTATTTATACTCTACGAGTCTACGTTGATTATAACTAAGCGGGATGATGACACAATCATTCTATACGAAGTGGTTCCGCTTGATAAGGGTAGCACTACGGCGGGAATTTCGGATCATAGGATTATGACCTTGGACTTCGGTGTAACACTACCAGTGGAGTTCCCAGATAGGGAAGTTTGCGTAGATCCAAAGGACTGTTTGAAGGGTGAGCGGTATTTACGGACAGGTCCAAGATGGACACTGGCACTGGTGCCGGTGTTTTTATTGCTGACACTTACGTGAAAAGTTCATTCAAACTCCCGGATGAGTGCAGTGTCTTCCAGGCTGAGACCCTAGCGATTTGGAGGGCGACAGAGTGATACTGGGTCACATCGTAGGTGGGTATGTGGTGACAATTTACGTCAGTAGTCAGGCTGCGCTAAGAGCATTGACAAATTATGCGGTGCTATCCAGCCTGGTCGCAGGGTGTAGGAATGCTCTATGGGAGCTCATGGTGACATTCACATTAAGGCTGCGCTGGGTACCCGAACTTCCCAGGGAGGGTTCGAATCTGGACTTAGGAGAAGGGACAGGGAGGTAAACCTCCCTTATGTCACTACTATGGGGTTATACGGGAAAGGTTCCGTGATGCCGTTAACCGGTCCTAGAGGGATAGATCGGATTGCAGGGTGTCGAGGGCGTTATGGCCCGGATTGGACGCAGGGTTCTTTTAGGATTGGATAGGGGTGTTCACAGAACCCTTATAGGGTTCTTGACAGGGCATTGTCTTGTTATGGCTTTTACGAGTAAATGGGATAATGCCATACCGGACTTCTGCAGACTGTGCGGAGATGCCAAGGAGCTAGAGATGATTGAGCATGTACTGTGCCACTGTCCTAGGGGATAGGGATGTATCGCTGGATATAATCTAGTCTATCTACTAGGGTTTCTTTGATTGGGGGGACTGTGGGGGAGTCTTGTCCTACGCACTATCTTCATTTTTCTTTACTGTCTTGAACCTGTCAACTATTCTCTCTTTCTTCTTCCTCTGTACTGAAGGGATTCACAATGGACCGCATTGGTCTCGGGGTGGAGTTGCGCCCTTGGGCGCATAACACTTCTTAACCTTACCTTGTCATTCCTTTTGTAACATGTCGAAATATTGGTCTAAGACCCCATAAAGTATATATATTTAGCGATGTCCGCCTGTCTAGCAATTAAAATATTTCGTCTTGTTTTATATTATTCCCAAATATTTTTCACCTCAATTTTTTTCCACCACAAAATTTGTTTTCACAGCTAAAAAAAGTTGTTCACCTTAAAAAATTTTGTTCACCTCCATAATTTTACTTCTAAAGTTTTTTACATTATTTGTATCAAAAACAGAAGAACATTTTTTTTGGATATTGGTGGATTGTATTCAAAAATTCAGCACAGCCGAATTTAAATTTTATTATGACAACAACAATAACAAATTTTGTAATTTGCTCGAGTTAAATGTAAAATTCTTTCTATTGGTCAATTCACAACCGGTTTTGCATTTTGTATTGAAATTAGTGTTTCCAATTATTCGATCCTGCCGGTTAATCAATTAGGTCATTATTCGAAAAATTAACAAAATTGATTAATCGGTTATTCGGGTCGATTAATCGGTTTCCAAAGTGTTA
This sequence comes from Eustalomyia histrio, assembly GCA_949748255.1. NCBI lineage: Eukaryota > Metazoa > Arthropoda > Insecta > Diptera > Anthomyiidae > Eustalomyia > Eustalomyia histrio. The sequence continues at coordinate 84,375,378 of OX456525.1, read as the reverse complement.
GTTAAGGACATTTTCTTTTAATGGCAAAAATAAATGCTTAAATAAACAAGAGCTGCCTTCAAAAAAATGTAATAACAAATTCTTTAAAATATGGTATGAATAGTTTTTGCGAAATTCACCATGTTTGATAGAACTGCAACTGTTCCCTGACCCTTTCACTACCTGGTTTAAGATTTTGAGTTGAAGTGGTTATCTATTAGAAAAAAATATAAAAATCACGCATATTCCTGACAAGTCCTCACCAATTTTGCGTGTGTGTAATTAAAAATTCAATTAAGCGAGTTCTTAAATATTTTTGACTAAACAACTTAATTCTACTGAAGTTTCTACTTCATCAAAATTTGTTGTTTAATCAAATTAGAAACAAAATTCCATGTTATTTTTTAGTTTTTATAAATTTTTTCTCATAGAATTTTAAATGAAACTGTTTTTTAGAAAATACAGTTTTCGAACTTAAAGCAATTTTTTACTTTTATTTTGTACCATAAGTAACGTCATAGTGCTTGTTAGGAATATACCTAGTCACGTGTTGCTAAGAAGAAAAATATATATTTTAATATTTAAAGCTCTTCCTAAAAGTTCTAGCTTTTCTAAAACTTCGCGTTCTGATGAGATCTTTTGTCAGCTCTATTTAAATTTTTTTGACATGAAAATATAATTTTAAATTATTATATGTAACATTTGCTTTGATTCAGTCGATTTTAGTTGATGTTTTTTCTACGATTTTCTTGCCAATGTTAAGAAAATTAGGAAGTTTTTTAAGAAAAATTACAGAATAATTCATATTAAAAAATTTAACCGGTTAATCGACCTGTTTTAATCGATTATTCGGGTCGAATAATTATTTAAGTTTAAAATTGTATCAACATTAACCGAAATAGAGGCGATTAATTGAGAAATCGGATAATCGATTAACCGAATTGGAAGCCCTTATTGAAATACACTTCTCCAATATTTTGTTGTGAACAGTCAGTTGTATTTTCATGTGGTAAAACGTCAAATAGTAAAGAAGAAGAATAAAAATATTGATAAATTTATATAAACAAGATGAAAGAAATAAAAATACAATGAAAAAAAAAAGCTGAAAGTGAAAAACTGGTATTCACTTGAGACTGATATGTTATGATGATACACGATACAACATTTAATAAACACAGCAAATGAAGTTGTATGAAATGTTTAAGTGTAAATTACAATAATTTTACACTATTGGATATTAATACATGATACAATAGCCGTTGTGAATTGAACATGTATATTTAATTTAGCGATTAACCAGATGAACAAACTTTCCAAAAAAAAATATTGTCCCAATTTTTTTAACACCCAAAAAACAATACGTTCTATTTACGTCCTGTTTTCGGTCTGTCATAAAGGGAATCCAACTCCGTTTACGATTTTTTGAAACATCAAGACTTATTCGAATCCGTTTAAATACCATCAATGATGGACCATTTAAGGACCGATATATGGGATGAAAAACTGAGTTGTCCGCTCAAAGTCCGTCAATGACGGACCGTTTACGGATCCGTATTCGTACCATTTTTTCAACAAAAAATGGATTTGTGTAAATGCCTAAATTTTTTAATTTTGAATAACAAATTATAGTTTTTTTTCTTCAAATATATTTATAAAGATATTAAATAACAAATTTAATTTAGTGATATATTCATCTCCAGCACAACTAGCATCTCTATTCATCACGGCGGTTATGGCCCATTAAATAATAACCTAAGTTCCTATTGTAAGAAAAAAAATTAATAAAACAATCATCAAAACCTTCCACAAATTCTGATTTTTTACAATCACCTATTTTAAAGTTACAAAATTTTAAAAATATAATTATATATGGTCGCCATCTCTACGTAAACTTCCTTCATTATTTAAATTATTCCCCCTATTTTAGAGATTTTTTTTATATTTTTTGTTAATTATAATTGTGTATGGTCGCTTGAAAACGTCATATTTGTGTATTATAAATAATAAATAATTCACTATTAGATTGTGTATAGCAAAATATATTAGAGATTATAATTCATAATGAAATATTAAATTGAAAATAATGGCCCGTAATCATAGTCTCGCACTAAAGTCGGCAACTTTAAATTAAAAACTTGTTATTATCTATTTTGCTATTATAGTCAGAATTAAAGCCAGTTTTAAGTTGAACCGGCTCTAAATGGGTATCACATCAAATGTATCAAATGCCCGCACACATTTTGTACTAAAAAAGAAGCAGGTGGCAACATTGATCAGCTGATTTTATATTTGCCGAAAAAAATGAAAAGTGTGTAAATAAAAGATTTGTAATTGCAAAATTTAAGAAGGAAAAAGCTTTATAAAAAAGGATTGAAAAGTGTATTTTTATAAATACAAATTTATTAACTTAATAAATGTTATGCAAAATATCGTATTTATTGATATAATTTTCCTTTTAATAATTTGCAATTCAAACATTTTTTTTCACAAACATTTTCTTGGCGGAAAACAGCTGTTGTGTGTTTTTAAATTCGATAGAGTCAACTTTGAGCTAGTTTTAATTTTAAAGCAGATTTTAGCGATTAAAGTATACTTTTACTTGTCTATAGTATGCCTAAAGTGTACTTTTAAGAAAAATCGACTTTAGAACTCTTAAAGTATACTTTATTTTAACTATGATTATGCGCCAATGTTTTTTGAAACAACTTTAATAACATGATATACTTTCTTTTTTTTTTTTTTTTTGCAGAAATCTAAAAGAATTATAACTCAAAACGAGTGGAATTATACCTGGGAAACTTTAGTTTTCTAACATTGAATAAAAATCAAGTAAGCAGGCAACACTAGGCAACCACCCGTTATTATAACGAATATAAAACTCCTATAAACAAAAATACGGGCAAACATAAAAATCTAAGGCAAATCAAGGAGCATTAATTTATAATATACATCTATAACAACATCAAAAACAACTAACAGAAAAAAATAATATATAAAAGTTTGCTGCTAAATCAAGAAGAAGAAAAACACTGTTTTTTTTCGAAAAATTATTATTGAAAAACTTATTTAAAAAAATTTGAATATATTCAAGTTAAAGAATTTAGAAAAAAAAACACCTAAAAACGAAAGGAGAATTAGAAAATTGCATTAAAAATACTTTATTAAAAAGTCAAGCAATGCTAAATATTACATATATCAAATCCACGATTACATAACGTTAGATGTTTTCTTAATTTTTTTTGATTTTCATTTAAAAACTTTTATCATTTGCCATCGTATTGAAAGAAAACAAAAATCTACAAAATAACACTCGTCCTCACTATTTGGTATTATTTTGTAAATGTTTTAATAGAAAACAGGCAAAAGAAAAATAAAAAACCACACAGGAGAGTTTAGTTTTCAATTTAATGCTAATTTAAAGAAATATTTTGTTTTTAATTTAAAACATCAAACTTGGCAGTTTAACTTTGAAAAGGAGTGGATAAAACCAAAGAATGATACTCGCAATTTTGACAAATTTTACATGAATATATAATAAAACAATGTTGGCTATACATTTAGAAAAATTTGTGGAAAATGATATGCTAAACATGGAATCCTTAATTCAAGCTTTCAACGGTACAACTCTCTTCACTCCCACTGAGGCTGCTGGAAACAACGTTCATTTGCCACCAACACCCAATGAAGGTGTAGCTCATTATTTGGCTTACACTGCTCCAATTGAACAATAAATCCATATAACCATTACGAAAAAGTAAAATAAATTATTGAAAAGCACACACATACTACAATTTAAATCTAACAACAACAACAACAACAAATAAGCTGAAACAAAAAACAAAATAATTGTAAAACTAACATTATTTTACACCAAATAGAAAAACAAGAAGTATAAATGTCTTAAGCAACATTTAAAAAAAGAAACAAAACACCTTAATTATAAAGAAGAAGAACTTTAAAACAACAAACAAATCAATTTTCAACTGAAATTTCAAATATTCTTAAAAGTTTCCCCACACCCACCCCCCCAGCCATAAAGGAAAACATCTATAAAAAATTATATGATTTTGTTTATCATCTAAACATACTTTCTTTTTTTTAAAGAAACGGTAAGTTTATTTTATTTCAATTTATTATTTGTAACTATATTTTCTTTTTCAAATTAACAAAAACAAAAACACTTAAGGTCCTATTTGCCATTTGTTGTTTTCAAAATTCTTTTTAAAAATCTAACTACAATTTCCAAAAATATAATTTTCAAACAATTTGAATTTTGCTTTTTTATGCTGTTCTACATGGGTAATACTAAAGCTTAAATTCATTTCTAAATTGTTACATTTGTAAACAAACTTAAATTAAAACTTTTCCTTGTAATATTAAGTTTTGTTATTAATTATAGTATGTATGTATATATTTTTGATCCTGTTCTTTTATATGTTTTGGTTCGTTTTTGTTTGATTTGACTTTTGGCTATTGTAAGTTGAGTAGTTTTTTTTTAATTATAATTTGTATTGACTGTAGTTATATGTTTTAATTATGATTAATTTTAAATTATAAAATTGTTTAAAAATATATATAAAATTGCAATGGACCTCAATGTTTTCACTCAAATTTGTTTATTGTAATTGTAGTAGTTTTCTCAATTTTATTTGCTTGTATTTCTTTGTAAACAACGTTAAAAAAAGAGACTGTTTTAAATCATAATATGAAACTATGGAAATTACACACATTATGTGTCATTTTAACCAGTATTTTGGTAAAATCTCTATGGCGAAAAACTGTGAAGTTTCTTTATAAATTTCATTAGTTTTGTTTTTTTAATGTTAACACTAAACGTACCGGAAAAATGTCCTACCTATTTTTATCATATGATGTAAAATTATATGTTATAATAGTTTCGCTCCGAAACTACAATACTGGTTGATATAAATATGTAACATGGGTTGATGATAGGGCAGAAATCGGACATTATTTGGGGTATAATATATACAAGCAAGGCGTCAGTCAAAGTTAACCATCTTGTGCATAAAATCCATTCTAGAGATTATAATTTTTACAATAAATGATCGATTTTAAAATATCTCGCGTCTGGTTTTAGATGAGATGTTGGGCTTTCAAAGTAGTGTATCCAGATTAACGCTGTTTTTATACAGAACGCGTCACAGTTTGTCACAGTCAAAGCTTTTTACATTACAAATGTTAGTGACCAATTTCAGTAGATGTGAATATTTTCAGGCAGGCAATATCGCTAAAACTAAAATTATACAGTCAACCAAAAAAAAAAGTTGTACACTTATATTAACAAATTTTTAATCACATTATTTCTGTAACTTGTTAAGCTAGCACAGCCAAACAAAAAGTAAGTAAAAGTTTATTTAATTGATGAATTTTGTTTTCAAACTCCTAAAATCACCCGTTAGGGAAATGTTAACATAACCTTAAAAATACTACAATTATTCAGGCAAAAAAAAATACTTGTACACATTGCAGAATTTCAAAAATAAAAACCAAACGAAGACTACCAATTAAATTAAAGGCTGATAACGTTAGTCTCAATCACGTTTTTTTTTGTTTTATATCTTTTTTGAGTTCAATAAATATTTTTTTTTTGTATTTATTTTATGTGAAAATTTCCATGGGAATGAATCTAAGCCGTTTTTATAAAAATTTAAAAAAAATTCTGTTTCAAACTAGAATTTTTTATTCGAACTCCTCTTTGATTGAATATAATACTTTTAGCAAAATAGATACAAATTTGTAAACCATTTTTTTTGGAGATTTTAGAGGTTGTTAAACCCCATCCAAACTGAACACCAAAATATGTATTTTCGTTATTTTATTTTTAAAATTTTTATGAAATTTGAAAGTTTAAAACTTGAAAAAAAAAACGATTTTGTGGATCATATTTGTGGGATGAATTTGAACATTTTTATCTTAAAATGTGTTTTCGATAACGTTTGGACCCAATGGTACCCCAAATGACTTCAATATATTCAAATATTTTTCTTTTAGCTGCTGTGTTTTTACAAAACACAAAATCTGTTAAATTTATTAAAAAAAATATATTATATAAAATCTAATAACAGGTTTGAAATAAAAAGCCAAAATAAGACAATTGAATAAGCTTATATTTCATTTTTTTTTATTTGGCTTAACAAGTTACAGAAATAATGTGGTTCAAAATTTGTTAATATAAGTGTTCAATTTTATTTTTATTTTTTTGGTTGACTGTATATTCAAAACACTTACAAATGACTATCGTTACCCTTATAGCATGTTCATACGTTAATATGAACTACATGATACGCTCTCTGAATCAATATTAGGAACCCTGGGCATCATCAATTTTGTAATTTTGAAAATAATGATCGTCCAAACGATTCAATTGATCGATATCGTTTTTTGTTTGCTTCCTTTGAGCTCGTATCGTTTCGAATATTCGAATGTACGAAAAATATTTTTTGATACTACAAGATCTATAAAAATCTTTAATAGACTTAATAAAAAAACCCATTTTTTTAATATAAAAGTTGAAATGTTTTGAAAAATTCGAGTCCGATCGTTCATTCATTTATTCCTATCGAATGTATTCGTTTTTCTTCCAAAAATTGCATTTTTTTTAACAGAATATCATAATAAATCCATACATATTACAGATATTTTATTAATATGAAAATATAATGAAATCTTTAATATTGATCAAAAAAATCTTCAATTTTTTGTTTTTTATACAATAAAAAAAGACACCCTAATGTATATATGTATTTCGTTTTTTCCTTTTAAAAATTGAATTTTTGTTTAATTTGTATTTCTTTAAAACAGTTTTACACAAAACATTAACAGTTTCATATTTTCAATAAATTCATTCAGATACTAGCACTGCTATTAACCCATTGAACATTTCTTACAGTGCAATTCTCATTTTCTCACAAACACAACTACATTTTTATTTTTGAACAGCATTGGACTAGATCCATTTGATTCACACTCATTATTTTGTCATAAGAAAACTCAGCAAGTTTTCGTCCATACGAAATGAATAAAAAATCTAGCAAGGCTTTACTAATTCTTTACTGTATTTTTACTAGTTTTTTTTCTGTGCGTTTTCTTTTATAATTTTCTATCAAAATTGGAGATGATAGTAAATTTTTCGTGATTCGCAGTAAGATTCAAAATGAAGCAAGATGGTTCGCTCTCAAAGTTTTATATGGCGAGACATGTTGGTTTAATCATGAATGAGAGAGCAAACCTCGAACTTTGCTGTTCGTTTGAGCATACTATTAGAATAGTTACCGAAATGCCGTTATCCGTAAAATACCATTACCGCAACAACTAAAAATACCAATACCGAAATAAATTAAATATCGATACCCTCAAAACAGTGTTACCCTAAAAATACCGTTACCGAAATAATTAAAAATAACGTTACCCTTGCCGATCGATACCCAAGTTGTCTCACTTACCAACAATTAGGAGGCAATCCACAATAAGTCATTTAACTTCAAACGATAAAAATTGTGAATTAAAAATAAATAAGAGTGAATTTATTTATAAATTAAGCTCAAGAGAAAAAAAATATGTGGAAAAACGCAAAATAGTAAATAAATGTGATTGTAAGTGTCGGCCCAGAATAAAAACGCGACGTAAAGCGATTGTGGCTGTGAGAGAAAACGCACCCAAAATAATGACGTACGACGGTAACTGCAACAACTATCATATTTATTTTAGTGTAAAGGGTACCGTAGAGATTCTTTCCTCTTCAGTGTCTCCTTCCCTTACTAACCTCCCAATTTTTTATTTTTTTTTTTTGTTTTATACAAAACAATAAAAAGATATAATTATTTTAATAAAAATTTAAAAACGAAGATACTAAGTTGGCTTATAGTACGTTGTTCATTCGCTAGTACACAAAGAGAACATGAAACATAATTCCTTAAATTAATTTTCAAATCTGATTTAAATTTTTGACGAATTAATTCGCATATTAATTTTTCTGATTGAATTATTTACTACCTTAATTTAATCTTTATCTTGTTAGAAGAATCAATTTAATTTTAATAATTCCTTTTATAAATCAAACGCAATATTTCAATTTTTAATCAAAGAATAAAAAATAATTTAATTCGCGAATTAAAATAATTTTTTTTTTTTAAATCACGATTAATTTAATTTCAAACGCGAAGGGTTTCATGGAATTTTTATAAAACAGTCTCCTCGGGATTGCTTTCCGGACCTGCAATACTCTACTGGCGAATATCTCGGAAACAAAGCGGACAAAATTTTTGAAAAGCTCAACAAAGGTAATCGCTTGATAGAATAGTCTTGATAGGTTGCCAAAGAGTTTCATGGTGACTATTTTTTTATCATTTTATATGATAATATAAATTAACAAACTCCGATAAAACTAATTTCGTTTCCCGTTTTATTGTGTTCGTATAAAAATTGGTCACCCTATGGCTGTTTTATAAAAATAGATGTCTTCCGGGCCTGTCCTATTTTTATTATCGCAGTATATTAATACTCTATTAGAGCAAAAATTTTGTCCGACTTGCCCTATATCGCTTAATTTTCGAGGCACCGGCCATTTTAGAAATTGGCGAATATCTCGGAAACTAAGCGAGATTTGCAAGTCAATTTTAATGTTTTTTTTTTTAATTCGCAAACCAAATCAATCTTTTTTTTTAATTCGCGTATCAAAAAAAGAGAGTTATATTTTAAATGATTTCATTCTATTGAATCAAAAAAGATTCAAATGCAATTGATTAATCTACTATGATTTTAAATCCGATTTAATAAACTGATTTATAAAATATTGAATTACAAAAAGAATTATTTTTTTCGCGAATTAATTCAGTAAAGATTTATATTTTTCAAGGTCTGCATTAGAGACATAAAATATCGTATATTAATTTTACTCATCAGAAGTATTTTTTTTACAAAAATTTTCAAAATACGGGAACACTGTTAAAAGAATTTAAAACAACAAATAAAATAGATTCCATTTCACAACTGCAACGATCGGCGTATGGAAAAATACGGTACGTTGTAATTCTGGGCCGTCACTAACTTTTATAAATGATTTTAAAACTTTATGAATTTGCACTTAGTATGTTACTGGACAACGGATCAAAAGTGTCCTATTTCGAAATTCATTTGTCAGTGTTTTGAAATTCGGAAGGAAGGAAACTTCGTCTCTATAATATAATTTTATAGAATTTTATTAGAATTTCATAGGAATTTTTATAGAAAAAGTTTTCTTCTTCTGTAGTTTTCATTGAACTAAGTTCTTGGATGAATAGAGCAGTCAAATAATATATATCGACCTTACCTGTAGTATAGGGATCTTGTATACAAAGAAATAAACATGTAAGAATAGCACAAAAAAGTAATAAAACTTGGTTAAAAATGACCATGCAGATTTAACTGCTGGAATTAGAAACTTTTTTAGTAAGGAAAAAGTTTAGAAAGATTTTAGTTATATTTCGGTTAGGTTAGGTAGAAGTGGTAGCCCGCCAATCAGACTCACTTAGACTATAAAGTCCCTTGTGATACCACGGAAGCTAGTAAAAATTATATCACTAGCTTCCTTCGTCGAACCATCCCGATTGCCTCAAAAAGCCCCTAAGTCGGCCGATATCGATATTAGCCAAATCACCCAGGTCCTCAAAGAAACATGAGCCTAAATGCAGTCCCCTCCAGCGAGCCAGGGCAGGTCAAGTGCAGAGAAGGTGCTCCACAGACTCCTCCTCCTCATCGTCACCACAGCTTCTGCAAAAGTCACTAGCCGCAACTCTTAACCTAACTGAGTGCCTTCCAATCAATCAGTGTCCCGTCATGACGGTCACAAGTAGGGATATATCGGGCCTTGACAGTGACAGCAACCTGTGCGTGCGCTTCCTATCCAGACGGGGCCACATCTGTCTGGAACAAATACAACCACGGACAGAGGCCCAACTATATCTTACCAACCCATAAGCGCTCTCCCGGTTAATTGAAATGACAAATTAACCTTGCTAAAATCAACAAAAAATTTACCAAATATTATTAAAACAAAAAACCGTTATACATATAAAATTTGAGTTATATTTAAAATAAATTTGGATGAATGCAAATAACAATCTATCCCGCTAAAATCAACATAAATATTTCCTAAAAAAAATAGACTAAATGAATATTTTTCTAAACTATTTTTTTTTATTCAACATTTTGTAATTTCAAAGCCTAGAGGCCAGTTAATAAATAAATTAATTAAGAAAAACTTTACAGTTTTCAAAAACTTTTTGAATGGTAAATTCCCATTTTCTTTATTCTTTAAACAACTATTTTTTATTTTTCTTAATCTTAAGCTTTAAATTTCAAAACAAATCATACAAAATTATGATTTAAAATAGCTCTCTTAGTTCTAACGTTGTTTTTTCCTTTTTCCAACTATACTAGAATACTCTGTTGTTCAAAATTTTTATAAAAATTTTGTTATATTTTTTTTTTTTCATATTATTCTTTCATTTATATGTAAAAACAAACAAAAATAATACCAACAACAATCGTAAAAATAAGGTATGAAGTATCCTCAACTAGTATCGCCTAGGGCCGTGAACGCCATCTCTGATTGGTTAGTATCACGTTTGGAGCAATTAGGCGTTGAATCACCACAGATCTATACAAGACTTCTACTATCTCTCTTACAATCGTCAGTTCAAGTAAACGATCCAATTGAATACAGCAACTTGGAAGTAAATCAAAATTAATGTTCCATAAAAGTTTTAGTATATAAAAAAAAAAAAAAAATAAAATTTAGTTAGTATCAACTAAAATGGCACTAATTAAATTTTTATATATAAAATGCTTTTTTTTTTTAACTATTAAGCTTAATGTGAAATCAGTTACTAATATTGAATTTTTATTTAAAAAAAAACTATTAGGCATTTTTCGCTAATCGCAAAGGAGGAGGGCATAAACGTTTTCATTTACCTTCTGATTCTGAGACTTTGAAAAAATTAAATGCTGTGCAATGTTTAAGAGAAATTGTATCAAATGAACAAGAGGTATGTATTGGGGTAAAAAAACTAAAAATAAAATGGATCTTCTGAAAAAAATTATTCAATTATTTAGACAGCTACCATTGAACAACTTGTTGATGAATTGTGTGAAAAATTAAAGGATATTGAGAAACAAACACAAGATTTTAATAATGAAGAACGTTTTCTAATTGGAATCAATACAAATACAAATTCTCTACCACAAACTAGCAATAATTCACAACAACAACAACAATATCTGCAACAAGATTTAAATTCAAGTAGCAATAATCCACATCATACACTACGTCATCAGCCTCAGCATCAAATTTATAATAATTCTCAAATTACTACTAATGATTTTAGACGTCATGTGGTTGTTCCCTCGGATTGTGTAAATGATTTTGAAAACGATCCGAAAAAACGTTATTTTAGAGCCTTTCCGGCATTGTCCAAAGAAATGGAAGACTCTTTTCGCATCTGGCGTCGTAATGCAAAATCTTTAACTTGGCCAGTGGTCGGACGTTCAATTGCAGTTGATAATTGCAATAATAACAATAATACTTCTTCGATAACATCTAGTTCAGCTAGTTCAACACATTCTAGTGTTTCAGATAAAATTGTAGAAAAGAAATTAAAGAGTGAAAATAATCCAGTAGATATTTCTAATAGTTGTGGTGATGGTGCAATTGGTAGTAGCGACGTACAGCAACAACAACAACAACAAGGAACAGTAGGAGCTGCAGCAAGTGTGAAAAAGAAATCTAAACGTCGCCGTAACCAGGGTATGTTATTATTTAAAGTTTATTTACGAATTATATTATTGTAAGAGTCAGTTTTAAAAAACGAAATACAAAAAAAAAAAAAAAAAACAAATAAAAAAAATGCTTAAATTCGGCTGTGCCGAATCTTTGAATAGCCTCCATAAATATTGTAAAAAATGTTCTCTACTGTTTTTGATACAAATAATGTAAAAAACTTTAAAAGTAAAATTATGAAGGTGAAAATAGATTTTTGAGGTGAAAAACTTTTTTGTATGCGAAAACAAATTTTGAGGTAAAAAAAAAAAATTTTGTGGTGTAAAACATTTTTAGTGGTGAAATAAATTTTTTGAGGTGAATATGAAAAATATGTTACTTACCTGTCGCTACTATGAAATTGCACTAAAATACATGTATTTAATTGGAATTTGTATGCAAAATTTAGAGGTATCTTCACATATTCACTCATAACTTTTTAACCGATGGAGAACCGATTTGGCTCATTTTCAATACCAAACTGCTCTGGAGGACGTCCAATAAATCTTTCGTCTTCGCGTCGTGATCGCCATTTCAACAGACAGATAGACGAACATCGCTAGATCGACATAATAATCACGAATATGTAGACCTTATGGGGTCTTATACCAGTGGTCGGCAGAAAGAGAAAATATGTTTGTTTTGGTGTTTTACACCGTAAGAAATTATTTTATCTTTCTAGATAAATAAATGAATGAATAAATTAATGAATGAATTAACCGATAAGAGAATATCCGTATTCATTGAATTAAAATAATTCATGTTTTTGTTTCCTCTATTATAAAAAATTAAAATAATTCATAATAATGATAATAATAATTTTTTGATTGCATACAAGGCACTTTGCCTCATTTAATATATTTCAAAAATAAAAAAAATAATCTTCCCACTCAACGTTCCACATTTTTAATTTAAAATGTAAACGAAAAAGAAAAAAAATATCTACAATAAGAAAGAAAACTTTAATAAAAAAAAACAAATTTTTAGAGTGTACTTTATTTCTTCAAACAAAGCGGCATATACTTGCTCTGTTGAAAGTAAGCGTACTACTGAATGAAATAATTGTATTTTTTGTGCTCTTAGCTGTAAGATTTGTAGACATTCGTGTTGTGTACGTGTAAATTGCCGATTGTGTTCGGCCCCTGAGTGCTATGAGTGCCGATCACTGTCCTAGACCTATATTTCGACCCTCATCATATATGGTGGAGGGTAAAAAAAAAACAAAACTATAGAGATGGTGTTGTCATATCATGTTTTGCTTCAGACGAACAAGAATATATGCAATACAAAAACAAAATACATGTATTCACTCATTACTCTCGCATCAATAGTGGAATCACCATGAGAGTCTATATAATTTTTACAGCGTTTATAATTTGAGAGATAAGAAAATATCGAATGTTTTTTAACAGAAAATATTTGAAATATTAAAAAAACAAATCATATTTGAATATTTGATTCCGAAAATAATCTTATACTGGAGTCATTAAAATGTCATACATTTTGTAGGCTTCGAAATTTGCTAACTGGAATTTTAAATTCTTAAAAGCCAGTATATTTGTACATTCCTTAGATTTGATGCTAAAATTAATTATCTAAATATAAAATTTGAATCGGCTATTAAAAGAAAAAGTACTGATTATTTTTTCAAATTTCTGGTTTTATTGGAAAGGTTGAACTTTGTCATTTAAGAATGGAACACAATATCATTCATATGACTACAACGACTGGCTTGGCAGTACCTTATACGATCAACCCAACTTTTCAGTACATTTTTTTTATTGTTTCGGCTCAACTCCCTTCAATGGCAACTTCAATTTAATGTTTCAACGCTTCAATTGTCTCTGAATGATTTGCGTAACATTTATCCTTAATGGATCCCCACAGAAAATAATCTAAAAAGCTCAAATTACAGCTCCAAGGCGGTCGATTGACATCACAATTTATTCTGATTATTCGATTTTCAAAAACAATGAGTAAAATATCGGTGGTTGCGTTGGCTGTGTGACATGTGCCCGCGTCTTGTTGAAACCAAATGTCGTTCATGTCATTCTCTTGAATTTTTAGAAACAAAAATTAGTTAAGTATGGCACGGTAACGCTCACCGTTGACGGTAACGGCGGCTATTTGCTCATTTTCCAAAAAAAAATTGCCCAATGATGCCGCCAGCACAAAATCTACAAGTGACTCAATAGTCACGTGTGGATTCTCTGAACCCCATATGCGGCAATTATGCTTATTGACATAGCCACCAAGATGAAAATGAGCTTCATCTGAAAACACGATTTTACGGTAAAATTCTTCATCCCCTGCCAATCTTCAGCCCATTGGGCGAAGGCATTAAGGATAAATGTTACATCGGATGGTCATGTGGCTTCAGTTGTTGGACCCATTGAACTTTGTAAGCCTTTATACCGAGGTCTATAAAAAACTCTTCTCAAAGAAGTGCGAGAAATGTTCAGTTCCTGAGAACGATGACGAGTTGATGTTGATTGATGGATGTTTTTGGACATTCTCAGGCACAGCAACAATGTTTTCGATTGAACGAAAACGTACACGGGTTGGTTTGTCCAACAACGATCCATTTTCATGAACTCGCCTCACAAATTGACGCAAAAACTGAACTCAAGGACGATCTCTTTTCGAGAATTTTCCACGTAAATTTCTTACAGTTTGCGTTAAAGACTCACTACTTTAAAAGTAAGTTTTTAATATTTCCCAATTTTGTTCGAGCGTATAGCGTCCTATTTTGCAATTGTCAAATATAAACCTGAAAATAAAAATGAATGTTATTCTACCTTTCATAGTCTTAAGTTATCGGTAGTTAAAATTTTAAATTGCTCACCCAGTAAAGTGAAGTTCTCGTCAATTTTGTGCAATCTTTCTCAAAAACTTTCATATGGATTTCAGTTTTTTTTTTTTATAATAGTATGTTTATGTAGTAACCTTTAATAAATAAATAATAAATTTCAAATTTATTATAAAAAAAATTTTATAAAATTTCTTTAGCAATTAAAAAAAAACAAATTCTTTCACATTTCAGCTTTGTGTAAAGGTAAAACGATTCAAAATATACGTAAATTATCAGTTGGCACTTTTTCGAATTCTGTTGGTGGTAATAAATATCATCATTATACCCATCATCGTAATTCCTCACCAGCTTGGGATACAGATTTTAAAGGTTGCTGGGAAATGGGTCCCGATTTAATAAAAGAGTTTTTATCTCGTCAAAAAGGCAATACTAAAAAACATAATCGCATTAACATGGACAATATGAATCATGAAGATCATGAAATTTTAAATGAAACACCTTTGAGCGATACCCGTTGTCTTGATATGTCAATCTCTTGCGATGATGATGAGGATGAGGATGGCGATAATCAACATTATCCCTTGACCGATGATGGTGTAGATTATGTAGATGAAGATTACGATGATGACAATACATTGACTTCAGTATCCGAATTGGATGCTGATAATGCTAATCCAAAACGTTTATATCAACGTGAAGGTCATTTACAAAGATCATTGGTTTATAATGTTTTAGTTGAAAATGTTGATGGTGGTGAAAATACTTTAAATGGGAACACCAATTCGTTAAATCAATTTGATTTTCAACAGTTTAAAGCTAAATTCAATAGTGGTGTTGAAGCATTATGGAAAGATCAACAAACGTCATTGACACAAGTCACAACAGTTGGAGGAGGAGGAGCAGGAGGTGGAGATACTTTGAAAGTTAATTCTGTTGGTAGTGGTGGTATTTCATCGGCATTTTATGCTACAACTTCACTCAATTTTTTGACACCCTTCAAACAAGATTTAAGAAATTATTGGTCTAACTATAATCAACAAAATTACGAACAATCGGCAAAATTATCATCAACGGCTTCAACTTCATCCATGATTACCACACGTTTAGATGATAGTAGCGCTAGTTCTGGCGCTGGCGCCGATAATGCAAATTCAAGTGATTATTTTTCAATGCCTAGCAATTTGGATGATTTCGATAAGTCCGTGGGTGGTATACGTCGTACAAATGAAGCTGGCGTTTCTCTGGGTGCACACACTCCGTTGATTAATGTATTTTTACAAAATTCCATATGGTCCACATCGGGTGATGGTGCTGATGCTATTGGATCTTCGACAGCAACTGCCGCAGCCGATTCAGATGAAAGTTTTCTTTTTAAAGTATGGCATTCAAATAAAAAGCTAAGTCAACTTGATGTGGGAAATAATAATGGTGAAAAGGTAAGATTTTTTCTGAAATTGTCTTTTGAAAACCAATGTTTTTTTGATACATGATAAAAATCCAAGAATTTTAAACATTATACCAGTTTTTTTTAGAAATTAAAAAATCGGAAACTGATTTGGTTTCTCTTCTAATGGTATAAAATAAAACCAATGGTATAAAATGAAGCCACAAAAAAACACTATATTTAGTTCCGAAAATGTCAATTATTTGTTGCTCAATTGAAAACCAAAAACCATCTAAACTTATACTACTTGTATTTAAAACCATTATTATTATTTATTTTGCTACCAGCCATAAATACAATTTTAAATGTTGTCAAACATAAAAAATCATAAAAACCAATATTACTTGGTTAACGCCTTTAGTTCCATAAAACAATTGACTATTTGTGAAATACAGTTGACTATTTCTGAAACACAATTGACAATTTCTGAAATACAATTGACAATTTCTGAAACACAATTGACTATTTCTGAAATACAATTGACTATTTCTGAAATACAATTGACTATTTCTGAAATACACTTGACTATTTCTGAAATACAATTGACTATTTCTGAAATACAATTGACTATTTCTAAAATACAATTGACTATTTCTGAAATACAATTGACTATTTCCGAAATACAATTGACAATTTCTGAAATACAATTGACTATTTCTGAAATACAATTGACTATTTTTGAAATACAATTTACAATTTCTGAAATACAATTGACTATTTCTGAAATACAATTGACTATTTCTATTTCAATTGACAATTTCTTAAATACAATTGACTATTTGTGAAATTCAATTGACTATTTCTGAAGTACAATTGAATATTTCTGAAATATAATTGACTATTCTGAAATACAATTGACTATTTCTGAAATACAATTGACAATTTCTGAAATACAATTGACAATTTCTGAAACACAATTGACTATTTTTGAAATACAATTGACTATTTCTGAAATACAATTGACTATTTCTGAAACACAATTGACTATTTCTGAAATACAATTGACTATTTCTGAAATACAATTGACTATTTCTGAAATACAATTGACTATTTCTGAAATACAATTGACTATTTCTAAAATACAATTGACTATTTCTGAAATACAATTGACTATTTCTATTTCAATTGACAATTTCTTAAATACAATTGACTATTTGTGAAATTCAATTGACTATTTCTGAAGTACAATTGAATATTTCTGAAATATAATTGACTATTCTGAAATACAATTGACTATTTCTGAAATATAATTGACTATTTCTGAAATACAATTGACTATTTCTGAAATACAATTGACAATTTCTGAAATACAATTGACTATTTGTGAAATACAATTGACTATTTCTGAAATACAATTGACTATTTCTGAAATACAATTGACAATTTCTGAAATGCAATTGACTATTTCTGAAATACAATTGACTATTTCTGAAATACAATTGACTATTTCTGAAATACAATTGACAATTTCTGAAATACACTTGACTATTTCTGAAATACAATTGACTATTTCTGAAATACAATTGACTATTTCTGATATACAATTGACTATTTCTGAAATACAATTGACTATTTCTAAAATACAATTGACTATTTCTGAAATACAATTGACTATTTCTGAAATACAATTGACAATTTCTGAAATACAATTGACTATTTCTGAAATACAATTGACTATTTCTGAAATACAATTAACTATTTCTGAAATACAATTGACTATTTCTGAAATACAATTGACTATTTCTGAAATACAATTGACTATTTCTGAAATACAATTGACAATTTCTGAAATACACTTGACTATTTCTGAAATACAATTGACTATTTCTGAAATACAATTGACAATTTCTGAAATACACTTGACTATTTCTGAAATACAATTAACTATTTGTGAAATTCAATTGACTATTTCTGAAGTACAATTGAATATTTCTGAAATACAATTGACAATTTCTGAAGCACAATTGACTATTTGTGAAATTCAATTGACAATTTCTGAAATACAATTGACAATTTCTGAAACACAATTGACTATTTGTGAAATTCAATTGACTATTTCTGAAGTACAATTGAATATTTCTGAAATATAATTGACTATTCTGAAATACAATTGACTATTTCTGAAATACAATTGACTATTTCTGAAATACAATTGACTATTTCTGAAATACAATTGACTATTTCTGAAATACAATTAACTATTTCTGAAATACAATTGACTATTTCTGAAATACAATTAACTATTTCTGAAATACAATTGACTATTTCTGAAATACAATTGACTATTTCTGAAATACAATTGACTATTTCTGAAATACAATTGACAATTTCTGAAATACACTTGACTATTTCTGAAATACAATTGACTATTTCTGAAATACAAATGACAATTTCTTAAATAGAATTGACTATTTCTGAAATACAATTGACTATTTCTGAAATAGAATTGACTATTTCTGAAATAGAATTGACTATTTCTGAAATACAATTGACTATTTCTGAAATAGAATTGACTATTTCTGAAATAGAATTGACTATTTCTGAAATACAATTGACTATTTCTGAAATACAATTGACTATTTCTGAAATAGAATTGACTATTTTTGAAATACAATTGACTATTTCTGAAATACAATTGACTATTTCTGAAATACAATTGACAATTTCTGAAATACAATTGACTATTTCTGAAATATAATCATCTATTCTGAAATACAATTGACTATTTCTGAAATACAATTGAATATTTCTGAAATACAATTGACTATTTGGGAAATACAATTGACTATTTCTGAAATACAATTGAATATTTCTGAAATATAATTGACTATTTGGGAAATACAATTGACTATTTCTGAAATACAATTGAATATTTCTGAAATACAATTGACTATTTCTGAAATACAATTGAATATTTCTGAAATATAATTGACTATTCTGAAATACAATTGACTATTTCTGAAATACAATTGACAATTTCTGAAATACAATTGACTATTTCTGAAATACAATTGACTATTTCTGAAATACAATTGACAATTTCTGAAATACAATTGACTATTTCTGAAATATAATCATCTATTCTGAAATACAATTGACTATTTCTGAAATACAATTGAATATTTCTGAAATACAATTGACTATTTGGGAAATACAATTGACTATTTCTGAAATACAATTGAATATTTCTGAAATACAATTGACTATTTGGGAAATACAATTGACTATTTCTGAAATACAATTGAATATTTCTGAAATACAATTGACTATTTCTGAAATACAATTGAATATTTCTGAAATATAATTGACTATTCTGAAATACAATTGACTATTTCTGAAATACAATTGACAATTTCTGAAATACAATTGACTATTTCTGAAATACAATTGACTATTTCTGAAATACAATTGACAATTTCTGAAATACAATTGACTATTTCTGAAATATAATCGACTATTCTGAAATACAATTGACTATTTCTGAAATACAATTGACCATTTCTGAAATACAATTGACTATTTCTGAAATACAATTAACTATTTCTGAAATACAATTGACAATTTCTGAAATACACTTGACTATTTCTGAAATACAATTGACTATTTCTGAAATACAATTGACAATTTCTGAAGTACACTTTACTATTTCTGAAATACAATTAACTATTTGTGAAATTCAATTGACTATTTCTGAAGTAAAATTGAATATTTCTGAAATACAATTGACAATTTCTGAAGCACAATTGACTATTTGTGAAATTCAATTGACAATTTCTGAAATACAATTGACAATTTCTGAAACACAATTGACTATTTGTGAAATTCAATTGACTATTTCTGAAGTACAATTGAATATTTCTGAAATATAATTGACTATTCTGAAATACAATTGACTATTTCTGAAATACAATTGACTATTTCTGAAATACAATTAACTATTCCTGAAATACAATTGACTATTTCTGAAATATAATTGACAATTTCTGAAATACAATTGACTATTTCTGAAATATAATCGACTATTCGGAAATACAATTGACTATTTCTGAAATACAATTGACTATTTCTGAAATACAATTGACTATTTCTATTTCAATTGACAATTTCCTAAATACAATTGACTATTTGTGAAATTCAATTGATTATTTCTGAAGTACAATTGAATATTTCTGAAATACAATTGACTATTTCTGAAATACAATTGACTATTTCTGAAATACAATTGACTATTTCTGAAATACAATTGACAATTTCTGAAATACACTTGACTATTTCTGAAATACAATTGACTATTTCTGAAATACAAATGACAATTTCTTAAATAGAATTGACTATTTCTGAAATACAATTGACTATTTCTGAAATAGAATTGACTATTTCTGAAATACAATTGACTATTTCTGAAATACAATTAACAATTTCTGAAATACAATTGACTATTTTTGAAATACAATTGACTATTTCTGAAATAGAATTGACTATTTCTGAAATACAATTGACTATTTCTGAAATACAATTAACAATTTCTGAAATACAATCGACTATTTCTGAAATACAATTGACTATTTCTGACTATTTGTGAAATACAATTGAATATTTCTGAAATACAATTGACTATTTCTGAAATACAATTGAATATTTATGAAATACAATTGACTATTTCTGAAATACAATTGACTATTTGGGAAATACAATTGACTATTTCTGAAATACAATTGAATATTTCTGAAATACAATTGACTATTTCTGAAATACAATTGAATATTTCTGAAATATAATTGACTATTCTGAAATACAATTGACTATTTCTGAAATACGATTGACAATTTCTGAAATACAGTTGACTATTTCTGAAATACAATTGACTATTTCTGAAATACAATTGACAATTTCTGAAATACAATTGACTATTTCTGAAATATAATCGACTATTCTGAAATACAATTGACTATTTCTGAAATACAATTGACTATTTCTGAAATACAATTGACTATTTCTGAAATACAATTAACTATTTCTGAAATACAATTGACAATTTCTGAAATACACTTGACTATTTCTGAAATACAATTGACTATTTCTGAAATACAATTGACAATTTCTGAAATACAATTGACAATTTCTGAAATACACTTGACTATTTCTGAAATACAATTAACTATTTGTGAAATTCAATTGACTATTTCTGAAGTACAATTGAATATTTCTGAAATACAATTGACAATTTCTGAAGCACAATTGACTATTTGTGAAATTCAATTGACAATTTCTGAAATACAATTGACAATTTCTGAAACACAATTGACTATTTGTGAAATTCAATTGACTATTTCTGAAGTACAATTGAATATTTCTGAAATATAATTGACTATTCTGAAATACAATTGACTATTTCTGAAATACAATTGACTATTTCTGAAATACAATTAACTATTCCTGAAATACAATTGACTATTTCTGAAATACAATTAACTATTTCTGAAATACAATTGACTATTTCTTAAATACAATTGACTATTTCTGAAATACAATTGACTATTTCTGAAATACAATTGACAATTTCTGAAATACACTTGACTATTTCTGAAATACAATTGACTATTTCTGAAATACAAATGACAATTTCTTAAATAGAATTGACTATTTCTGAAATACAATTGACTATTTCTGAAATAGAATTGACTATTTCTGAAATACAATTGACTATTTTTGAAATACAATTAACAATTTCTGAAATACAATTGACTATTTTTGAAATACAATTGACTATTTCTGAAATAGAATTGACTATTTCTGAAATACAATTGACTATTTCTGAAATACAATTAACAATTTCTGAAATACAATCGACTATTTCGGAAATACAATTGACTATTTCTGACTGTGAAATACAATTGAATATTTCTGAAATACAATTGACTATTTCTGAAATACAATTGAATATTTCTGAAATACAATTGACTATTTCTGAAATACAATTAACAATTTCTAAAATACAATCGACTATTTCTGAAATACAATTGACTATTTCTGAAACACAATTGACTATTTCTGAAATACAATTGACTATTTCTGAAATACAATTGACTATTTTTAAAATACAATTGAATATTTCTGAAATACAATTGACTATTTCTGAAATACAATTGAATATTTCTAAAATATAATTGACTATTCTGAAATACAATTGACTACTTCTGAAATACAATTGCCTATTTCGGAAATACTATTGACTATTTCTGAAATACAATTGACTATTTCTGAAATACAATTGACTATTTCAAAAGAACTTGTGGTGTCACTATTTCAAGTTTTGCTGGGTACTTATATGATCTAATTGTGAATAATAACTGTTTAAATTTAAGACAAATACCGTGTGATCGAATTAGTAAATTTTAGACAATTACTGAACAGTGTCCATTTAAGCGGACGGTGGTAAGTTGTTTTAATCATCGCACGATTATTTTATGAGGTTACGATTGCGGTTGAATGGTGCGGTTATGATTAAAACCGAAATGCGCTCTAAAATTACGTGAGTAATTCAAATGTTAGATCACGCGTGATGCACGTGAATCACGAAATTTCGTGTCATGTTGCCACCTCTAGTTTTTATCACATAAGAGATAGTGCATTTTAAAGAAAATTAAATACACTATTAGTAATTCGTTTAACTTCTATTAGTGACCAAATTTAAACATTTTCTTAAAATCACTAATGGCTAACTTAATTTTTTTTTAAATTTGCTAAATTGGCAACACTGTTATGCCAGTTACGGGGCCACTACAAATTTGGGGAAAATTTTCTGTATTTCTCAACATAATCATTTTGTTTTTACCTTGATACACTTTTCCCAGCGATATTGAATAGCTTCGATACCCTGTTTATAGTAAGAACCCTTTATTGACCAAAACAGCTTTTAATGTAAATTCGCACTCAACAAGAATCTGCAAAGCCCTCCCACTGTTGGAAAGAAACTAATCTTATAAGCGCTAGTAAAAGCATGAATTTATTTTTTTTATTAGAAATAGAAGATGGTACTTTAAAGAACCAGTTCTCATACATTGCAAAAATATTTTTGTATAATGCGAAGCATATAAAAATATGATGTGGTACTGTTGAGTACTGCCCATCGACAAAGGGTTAAAATAGCCATGAACAGCAAATTTTGTACCACCAAGCCATTTTGTCCAGTTTGAAGATAGTCAGAAGGAGCTTAATCTGGCGAATAAGAAGCAATTCGAACTTTAATTCAAAATCAGGGTTGGCAGGCAATACCTCTAAAATACCCTTTCAACTCACTATCGTTATCCTTAAAATAACTGAAAAAATCGTTATCCCGAAATAACTGAAAAACAATGTGGTTACTTTAAACGTATGTTTTATAAGGTTGCCACTTTTCACCAAAGTAATTTTTTTCAAACTACCCAGGAAAAAAAGACCATACCAAATAATGGGTTTTAGAACGAGCGGTAAGTAACTGGTTAAAGTTTGTTTGATAGCCTCATTATTTTAACGCAGGTAACGCTACCTTTTAACTAGGAGGTTCATGCTTAGAAAATACGCTGGGCTTCGATACATACGCATTTTTCTAACTGAGATATTGTGATTACCAGTTTACAACAGGTTTTATTAATTTACATATATTCCTAGTAAATTTTAAGATTTCCTTCTTATATTGTACAAAAGCTATATTTTCATATTCATTAAATCAGTCTTTAACAAATACTCGATTGTACATTCACTCAACCTATCGTGTAATAATCTCTCAAATATTAAACAATGTTTAAAAACGGCCTTCTTCATTTCCAGATGCCAAATTTAGTGGCCAATATTGTTGGTGTTAATGATTTTTACAATCCAAAGGAATCATCAGTTGTCGATAATATAAATAGTGGTGCTAATTTACAATTTCCTCCTTATCAAAATCTAAAATGGTCGGAAGGTATTAATGCTGGTCCCCAATACAATAGCTTACGCTCCAATGCTAATCCTCCCACTGAAATGGGTGATACAAATTTTGTAGCTTTTAATACGACAGCCAACATAACAGGAGCCACTTGGGAAGCTCCAGCATATGGACAAAATACGCAGCCTGATTTAAAATCCTGGTGTGCTTCCAATCCTATATCTTTAACGGAAATGTATGGTAACGATGTATGCGATAGTATTGTTAATCAACCGACCCTAGGAGAACAAGGACAAAATTCAGCTGATATGGCCACTGAACCGGTCATTACCTTGTCCAATCATTGTGCTAAGACTAGTGGTTTTGTGTCATATGCACGCATTAAACAATGTGGCCTAATACAACCCCAAACGAAACCCTTGCAAAGTACTGCAAATGCTTCACGTTTACCAAAGGATATTTTTAAAGCTTCCGAAGAAGAAAATCTTCTTACTTCGGAACGTACACACTTTCATCCCATAGACAATTATGTGGACGGACATACATTTGATATAAGCAGTGATTTAGATTCAGTAGATTTTGAACGTTCAGAAAGTGGATTAATGCGTTATGATTCTGAAGAATTTTTAGAATATACACGTAGTGATATTTATATGGCCGATGAAGAAGTAGCATCATCTACAAATCTCTTTAAATTTGGTAAACCATGCAAGGATGACCCGTTTGTTATTAAATTTCGTGTTAAGCGTTCCGGTGAAGTAGCCTGTCAGACCGAGGAACAAGATTTTCAATTAGCGGCTGCAAAAATGACTGTATTTCCAACTACTACTATAAGATCTAGGGTAGCATCAACTAAATTAACACGTAGGGAAATACCTAATATCTTTTCGGATACTTATCCTATGGTCCCTGAGGCTAATAGTGAAGCCTTTATTGCTGCTGTTAGTAAAGCTGTAGCTGCAGCTGCTGAGGCAGCAGCTACCTGGCCATCAAGTTCTTCGAATACTACAAATTTAAATGGTAATGATGTGTGGATACAAGATATTTCTATAGGTGATGAAGTAGATTTTTGTAGAAATGATCCTTTATGGTCTACCCCAGCAACCACAATCACATGTACAGCTGCTGGAGAAGGCGATGATCATCAATTAATAGAAAATTGGTCTATGCAGGAGGTAGAAAAACAATGTCATCAAAGACCACCACCACAACAGCAACAACAAGATATTAAAAAAAAATTTCCCTGCTCGGTTAATGTAGAAACAAATGATATAAATTCAGCGGATTACTCGCTACACACTCTTTGGGGTATGTGTGCTATTTGTAATAGTTGTGAATATGGCAAGTCAATGCCACCAAATCGTTTATTAAGAGATGAATTAGAATTGGAAGCCGATGAAATTATGAATGATTTAAAACATATGCAAGATTTATATATAAGCGAAACGAATATATCAACAGATGCGCATGATAATAATGAAAATGAAATTAAAGAAAGGTGTGAAAATTTTATAAAATATCCTTTGGGTGAGGTTATGGTAAATATGGAGGAACAACAAAAACATCCACAACCCGAACCTACTATGCAAGTTACAATGTTAAAAAAATTTAATCAATTAATTGAAAATTTATTAAAACCAGAAAACTCGGTTAAGTGGTCAGAAGAAGGGAAGGGGCAGGAGAAGGCTGAGGGAAAACAAGAAGAATATGTTACAACAGGCGGTAGTAAACAGCAAAATGTATGGAATACTGTGGGAAAGGCTAAAAATGTATGGCAATGCCAAGAGGATGATAAACAAGATAATTTTAATAGATGGCGGCATACTTCTGTTAAGGATGCATTTGTTAAACCACATGAAGAAAAACCCAGGAAACAAGTGGATAGTTCATTTCAAGGGGACGACTCACAATATGTGGGAAATTTTAATTGGCAACAGGAAAATTTAGCTAAAATATGGGCACAACAATTAAACATTACACCACAGGAAGAATGTTTAGTAGATGCAACAAAACAAAATGAAAGTACTATGTTTAATTTACGAAAGGTGCAATGCACCAAAGAGGTGGAAGGCGAAAAACTGGTGCTTGAAAAGAATTTGAAAAATGTTCAGTCCTCCAACTCCTCAACCCCTATAACACCATCTTCCTCCACGACGGCGGCAGCCACATTTAAAAGAGTCCAACAATTGTTAAATATTTCAGCAGGTAAAATGAAAGCGGCCAATCGTAAGAGACGTCATTCAGCTTCACAAAACTTTTATCAAAATCAGCAAAGTTTACGCAATAACTACAACAACAATAATAATCATGATTATATAAACGATTTGAATGCATATAAACAAAATTTCCAAAATACCATAAAAGCCTCTAAGAAACAAACAGCCGCCGCCAATACAGCCAGTAATTCCTTGAATTTAGAAGAGCAGCCTACTAAACAAACTATAATAACATGCAAATATTGGACTACTCCCACAAATGGTACACAAACTTCATTAGATTCGGCTGCAATGATGCTTTTAGCGGCTGCCACAAATGACAATGATGATACGGCCGAACAACATCATCATCACCATCATCCTTCGTATGATGCAGTTGAGGAAGATGCTACACTTGATGAGAATACATTTGGTAACACGTTTTCTTGTCTTATCGATAAAAATGCATCTATATTAAAACATGTAACCATGATGGCACGACCTCTAACACGTTGAAAGATAAAATAAATAAACAAACAAACAAAAAAATCATTCAACTACCATAAAGAAAAGAAAGAAAAATGCAAAAAAAATAATAATCCCTACAAGATAACTAAAATGGTGAGAATATTTTTTCAAAATTTTTTAAGATACCTTTTTTGATTTATTACACTTTCAGCAGATTATAGTTTTAAAAAGAATTTTTGAATAGATTTTGTTAAAATGTTTATGAAAATGGGTTTCAAATAAGAAATTTAAGATGGTTGTAAATTTAAAAACAACTTGAATTCTATACAAAATTGGTACAAAACTTGGGTTGTAGTAAATTTGTGGTTACTAAAAATTTACAATTTCATGAGCGAAAAGTATAATAACATAAAATCGGGGATTATATTTAATTTAAAGCAGGGGTGCCCAAAAGTTCCTTTTGGAAGAGCAAGAGCTTTGCACTTGCGTGTATACAGTGAAGAAGGAAAAAAAAAAAAAACTAATAAGACAAAGTTGTTTGTGTATTTCGTATTGCTAGTGCTGAGTGCTCTATGTTTGTATTAAAACCCACAGCTTATAGCTAGTGCTTTTACAAAAACAAACGAGCACCAAGAGCATAGGGCTTGGGTACCCTTGTTTTAAAGAATGCAATTTAAAACTTTTTCTTTTTTTTTTTTAATAAACCGTCGTTTTCAAAATTAAAAACTAAATTCCTAACTTCTGTACAAATTTTTACAATTGTATAAGAAAAAGTTAGTTAATTTATCAGTTATAGTCGGGCATGCTCTGAAATTTAAAACGAATTTAAGCGAATTTAAATCTGTGTTTATTTCAAAGTTTTGAGTCGATTTCAACTTTACTGCATTATATGACCACTGTACATTCATAAAGCCCGTATGACATGTGCTTTTTAATAGAATATAGAGTTGATGGAATGAAACAGCAAATGTTTAGAGAGAATAAACAATACAATTTGTAAACAAACTATTTTTTTCCTAAATAAAAAGTAAACATATAAACAGTGGTGCATACTTTAGTTCCACAAAAAACTGCTGAACAATTATTAAAAATCGCTGCAAGTAAGAAAAAGCGCTACAATCAAAGGAAAACTGTAGAAATTGACATCAGTATCAATAAATGAAGCAGTAAAACGCCATTTTAAAGTTGAAAATTTTAACATTTTACTTTTTGACAGTTTCTCATTGAGCTATCCCACAATTTAGAACAATTTTGCTGTCATAACATGCCAACTTGTAGCCAAGCGGGACAAAGAGAATGGTATTTTAATAGCGTAAAGTTTCAACCAGCTTCTACTCCGTATAAGCTAGAAAAGCACGCGAACAATTATGCTGGCATTACATGCCAGCTTGTAGGCAAGCGGGGTGAAGAGAATGGTTTTTTTGTTGGCTTAAAGTTTTAACCAGCTTCTACCCCGCATTAGCAGCACAAAACCAATACATGCACATTTTTAAAAAACGCTAAATGCATACAAAAAACTAACACACACAAAGCTATTGTATACATTTTATGCCAGATGAATGTCATTCCCGTGTGTTTTGAAAAGAACAAAAATTGTAAGCTTAAATATTTAGCTCTATGAGCTAGAAATAGAAAACACGAGAACAATTATGCTGGCATAACATACCTGCTTGTTAGGCAAGCGGGGCGAAGAGAATGTTTTTTTGGTGGCGTAAAGTTTCAACCAGCTTCTGCCCCGCATTAGCAGCACAAAACCAATTCATGCACACAAAGCTATGTATATGTATACATTTTATGCCAGATGAATATCACAAAAATTGTGCGCTTAAATATTAGTCTCGTGTGCTTTGGCTCATTTAAAAATGAAATCTAGAACAAGCTGTGTATTATTTTTTTTTATAAAGAATTCACTTTAAAACATTTTTTCCGTATTTATATTAAAAAATACTAAACTCTGGCGAACAGTTAACTAATTTTACAAAAAGTTAGGTTATTGTTAATATTTTATTACAATTTTTGTAAAAAGTTTGAGTTTTGTAAGAAAAATAACTAAAATGATGCAAATATTTTTGAAAATTTATTTTCGTATTCATTACAACAAAATCTATTTTAAATCTTTAATAAAATTAAAATTTGAAAAATGTTTGTTATATTACCTTCAAAGATAATATTAATTTAGAACTTTACATATTTCTCCAACAAAAAAGAAAAAAAAAATTAGGAAAAAAATTAAAAACAAGATATCTAAGTAAAATGAATAACAAAAAAATAGCCCCACAAAGAAAGAAAACGTCAGAAATCATAAATGCCGTTAAAATAACAAAGTCCATTATTAAAACTCCTTTTCTTGAAATAATTAGCCAAAAGCCTTGTTAAATAAATAGTCTACACTTTAACACCACCAAAAAAAATATATATTTATGCAAACTAAAGTTCTTTTTTATATGTTTTGTTAAAATATGTTATTAAAATAATTTTTAATTTCTTTACATACATTTTAATTTTCACATTATCTCTGATTTTTGATATTATAACACTATTAACAAATTCTTAAAATTTGTTAATTTTCTTTTAAAGTTCATAAAAACATTAATAATTAAATACATAGATTTTTTTTACAGCTTTATACATCAAATTTGTTATTATTTTACATATTAATTTGATTTATAAGTCTGTTATTAAAATCAAGAAAATGCGTTTAAAAAAAAAATTAAAAAAAAAAAATATATACATATAGTTTACCATAAAAAAATACAATTACTTGTTTTTAAACAAAATTCTATACAAAAACAATCTTGTTTATATTTTCATTAAACAAACATTAACTTAAAAAAAAAGTGTAAAGTTTATTACCTTACAAGAAAAGAAAAACTTAACAACAAAAATTATTCTTCAGAACAAAATTATACAAATATTACAGAAGTAAATGATTTATTAAAAAAAAAACAATCTATATTTCTATATTATTCTTTTTTTATTAGGTATTTTTTTTGTTGGGCTTTGTCGAGAACTAAAGAATTTATATACATACTCTGGAATTTGTTTGGGTTTGTTTAGAAATCTAAAGTGTTTAAGTTTAAGGAAGGTTGGTCACCGCTTAAGGTATAAAATAAACTTTATATTTACCACATACTTCGATATTATTATTAGTCCGTCAAAATTTGAAATTTATGGGGTTATTCTGTAACTACGTGAAATATGTAACTAATATATTTAGCACAGGTTGAGTCATTAATATAAAAGTTATATTTGGGTAAATATTTGCTACCTTTAAGAAAATATAAAATTATATGGCAGAGTTGCATATTTCAATGTGACAACTTTTTATATAGTTACAGAATAACCCCATTATTTTTTTGTTTTATTTTTATTAACCAATTACAATTTATCTTTGTTAAACAAATTTTTAATGTATTTAGTATTGTAATTAAACGGTCTATTTTGTTATTTGTTCGTTTTTTATTTTTTTTTTTTATTAAAAACCTAAAAATTCTGATGCCAAAAGTAGGTTAATTTTGTTTAAAATTTGTGTCTACAAAAAATTCGGAATAAAATAATTAAATTATGGGTTTTATTTTGGAATATAAATTGCGATATATTTACCCGTTTAGTATAAGCCGCCACACGTAAAACACGTGTCACCTTTAGTCCAAGTAACAAGAAATTTTACGAAATGGTTAATTAAAAGTATCACACAAAAAAAGAAAAAAGAGTTCTAAAACATAATTGTTTTATGAAATCAAAATGCATATAAAACTTTTCTCGAACTGTAAAAATTTAATAGCATAAAAATTATCAAATTTAGAAATCGTTTTCGTTTTTAAATTAAATTAAACTAAATTTTTAAATCTCGTTCATGTGGATAATTAAAAATGTAAACGGTTAAAACGAAAATAAAGTCTTTAATAAAATGTGAAGATTATTTCTTCTAATGATGAGGATTTAAATTTTTGAAATCGTCTTTGGTAACTCTTTGTTTTAAAATTATAACTGTACCCAACCTTGGTGCGATATTGTGACTAAGATTTAATTGAAACAAAATGCCTTCATCAACTGTCATTAAGGCATAAAGTTTAAGAGTCCTTTTTATAATAATAAAAAAAAATTATTTATTAAATCAAAATTTTTGAAAATTCTAGTATTCCAAATAAGATGTATGCCTTTATTCTATAACTTTAACACTGACGATAACAGTTCAATAACATGATTTTTTTTTTCTGTGTTAGATATTCTGTAACATATTATTTTACAGAAAGAAACCCTGTTGTTGTTTAAAACTGTTAAAGTGATAGAAATCTTAATTCTATAAAACTTAGTCACACGAAATTACGCAACAAGAACCAAAAACGCGAATTTTGATATTTTTATATACACTTATATGTTTGTAACTACATATTAGTTTTCCGGCACTGTATTCCTTTGGTGGTTTTCTTTGTTTGTGTTCATTAATTAAAAAAAACAGAATCTTCTTTTATAAAAATATTAAAAAACAATGGCGCATAACATAGTTAAAATAAAGTATACTTTAAGAGTTCTAAAGTCGACTTTTCTTAAAAGTATACTTAAGGCATACTATAGACAAGTAAAAGTATACTTTAATCGCTAAAGTCTGCTTTAAAATTGAAACTAGCTGAAGTTGACTATCCAATTTAACAACACACAACAGCTGTTTTCCGCCAAGAAAATTTTTGTGAAAAAAAAATGTTTGAATTGCAAATTATTAAAAGAAAAATTATATCAATAAATACGATATTTTGCATAACATTTATTAAGTTAATGAATTTTTATTAATAAAAATACACTTTTCAATCCTTTTTTTTTATAAAGTTTTTTCCTTTTTCCATTTTGCAATTGCAAATCTTTTATTTACACACTTTTCATTTTTTTCGGCAAATATAAAATCAGCTGATCAATGTTGCCACCTGCTTCTTTTTTAGTACAAAATGTTTGCGGGCATTTGATACATTTGATGTGATACCCATTTAAAGCCTGTTCAACTTAAAACTGGCTTTAATTCTGACTATAATAGCAAAATAGATAATAACAAGTTTTTAATTTAAAGTTGTTTTTAAAAAAAGCCGACTTTAGTGCGGGACTATGACTACGGGCCAATATTTTTAAAACCAATAAATTTATTCAAAAGTCATTTTGAAGTATTTCAAAATACAAATGAAATGCCATATTTGAAAGAAAAACAGAAAAGAGCTTAAAGCAGCTTCCATATAATAATTTTTATATTTTTTAAATATGGAAGCTAAGAAATTTGATTATCTTAACATGACACAAAAATACATGTTATAGATTCACGAGAGTTACAGAATTAAACATATTCAATTATTAAAAAAGTACAGAATAAGAGCATTAAGTTTAATACGGTTCTGTAGTTTGTGGTGACTGATCTCTAAAAAGTTTTTGTTAAATATCTTCGGTATTGGAAAAATTTAATTGGAATTTCTATATTTGTACAACCAAATTTTTAAACTCCATGATTTTAAAATATTTTTCTAAACATTAAAATATAACATATAAAAAAAACATGGAAAACTGTTATAAATCCATGGCTATGTTATTATTTTAACCTCTGTTAAATACCTTGTGAACATTTTTAAAAGGTAAATTGATAAATGTTGTACTTAAATTATAATAAATCAAAACAAATAATATCAATTTATCAAATTAAAGGAGATCAAAAAAAAGTTGTCATTTCCTATTAACAGCCACATTTTATAACTGAGAGTATTATATACTCTTTATTTTCTAAACTCTTTGAATAAATTCATATTTTTTATGACTTTCCGAAAATTTTGTACTTGAAAGTGGAATATAAATTTTACTGAACAAAGTTGATAATGAACACTTGATTATCTTAAAACAATTTTTTGAAAATCTTAATTATTCTCTAGAATATATTTTTCTTTTTATGCCATGAAATTTCTAGACTTTATTTTCTAAGTGTTTTCTTCTGGATCCGTGACCTTTATTGTTAAAAGTTAATTTACGAATAAAAATATAAAAGTCAATATTGAAAAAAGAAAATATAAAATTGAAACTAGATTAAAGGTGGTGGTAACTTATCCTAACATAAAAACCTCATCATAAACATCAATAGAAAAGACTCACCGGATACCGGCAGTGTGCACTTTAAGCAACGGGTCTGGCAATTTTGTGGAAATTCCGCAAATTGCATTGTATTTTATCTTATTAGTTAAATTTTTAAATCTGGACAAGGAGCTTTTTCACCAAATTTCACAATTTTTTTATAATCTTGGTGAAAGGTATGCTGTTAAGCATTGATTTATTACATTTATTGTCGAGGGCTCTCAGAACTTACTCTGTAAGTCATACGTATTAAAAACATATTCACTTAATCATTTTTTATAAGGACTTGGAATTCAAAACAGGCACTTAAGACAAAATGTATGTATAAAATTTTTAGTTCTCCAAAGGCAAAGTAAAAAATCTCAATATTGCATGTAAAAAAACTATCATTCTCATTCAAAATAATAATAAAAAAAAAAAAAAACAAGGCAAATTTTCTGATTTATTTTTCTTTTGGACTTGTCATTCACGGAAAGTAATTTCAATCCATCATATAGGAGATGTTACATAATAACATAAGTTATTAATAAATTAACTTGCATTACGCAATAATAATGTATTTTTTAATCCTTCTAACCTATACTAAAAAAAACGTTTGATTAATGACATTTTTATTACAAAATAATTGGAAAATTCATTGTAGTTTGTAATGAAAGTTTCTGCTGGGTATATAAGTAAAAAAATTCTATCCTCCTAATGTTGTAAATCTAAAACCTTTAACAATATTGTGTTTATTAAATGATGTCCCTTATCATATTTTGCTTCCTGGAGGTTACATTTATTATGCCTTTTTTATTTTTATGCAAATTACATTATTTGTTTAAAATTATTCAAATAATTAATATAAAACTAAATATTACTAAAATAACATCTTTTAGCAATAAAAAATAAATATTCAAGCTTTTTTTACTTTTTTGTGATTTTTCCATTTAATTTTTCAATTTGTTAAATTTTTTTCTTGTTTGTTTTCAAATTAATGTTTTGTTTTATGGTTTAATTCTTGTTATGTGTATATTAAATGTACATAATTAAAATTGATTTGTTTTATATCATAATTTTTACAACTTTTCGTTTTTCAATATTTTTTTTTTAATACTATAATAGTTATTATTTTAACAAACTAGTAAACACATAGTTAAAAAAAAAGAAATTTTAAACATCTTTAAAAATAAAAAACTAAAAATAATTTAAAGAAAAAAAAAAACAAACAAAAAAAAAATACACAAAATTATAGTAGTAAAAATATTTATGTAAGTAACTACTATAATTTAAACAAGAAAATACTTTAACAGTTACATATTTTTTTTTTTTTTTTTTGTAAAAAGAAGTTTCAGAAAATATTTTTTTTTTGTTTTTTAAAAAAAAATATATATATGTATATATATATTTGCTGAACAAGAACCAAATTACAAAAGCATAATATAAAAAATATTATAAATAATTAAAAAAAAAAAAAAAAAAATAATTTGATATAAAAAATTATATAATTTGGTTTATTACTTTTTTTGTTTAAAAATTATATATATAAAAATTCGAAATTTAAAACTTTTTATATAAAAAAAAATAATTAAGATTAAATTACTCTTGAAATTTAATAAATTTTATTAACAAATATAAATATAATTTTTAATCTTTTAATTTAAACAAAAAAAAAATTATATACTTTTACATAATTTGTTAATAAAATTTATTAAAACATTTATTAAGTAGCCCACATAGTATTCAATATTACTGATAATATTTTTTTTTTTTTAAACAGTCAGCCAATTTTACTTTTAAATATTTTGTTCTGTTTGGAAGATTTTCAAGAATATTTTCAATTATATTGATGTTGTGTGGAGCCCTGTAGGAATGTTTAAATTTATAGAAAAATTTATTTAAAGTATAATTTTCCTTTTATTAATATTATGAATAAAAGAAAAACAAATTAAATTAAATCAAGTAAAATAACTTGAAAAATTTAGGTTATAATAACAAAAAAAGAAAATTAAACTAAAAAATATATATTTCGATATAATTTTTTAGTTTAAAATAGCTCTTAAGCTAAAAACAATACAATAAAGCTAAGTTGGACTATATAAATGAAAGAGAAAATCCTAAATATCCAAAAATTTCTATTACAAATTTGACTTTATTGTATTATTTAGCATGAATTTAATAGAAACATTTTAAATTGCAGCTTAAACCTATTTTTTTTTTTTCTTTAAAAAACTATTTATTATTTTCAGACAAAATAATTGGCTTTTATTTATATGATACTTGATCGCTTTATGCAAGTCTTTATTATTATAATATGTAATATGGCATTATTATAATAGACATGCATAAAGCTTTTGTTCAAAGCTTGCACTCAAAAGCTTTAATGCGAAGCTCATAATTAAAAGCAATTTTTCTTAATTGAAAAGCTATTTGTATAAACGTTTTTTTTATAAAAGTATACCACTTATTTTGCATGAGAAACTTTGAACTTATTTAGTTTTTTTTTTTTTTTTTCAATAAATGTTAAGCTTAATTAAATTTGAAATAAGCACTATAAATATAAAGCCTATTGCCATCCAAAATTTAATTTTAATTTTATTTATTATTATTATTTGTATGCATAAACCTCCCAGAACTTTAAAAAGAGAGTTTATAAACAAGGCGTGAGCTTTTAATTTTCATATAAATTATTAAGCTTTTAATTTGCATACAAAATAAAAAGCTAAATTAAAAGCTTCATAAATTTTAAGCTTATCCTCAAATTAACAGTTTTATTAAAAAATATCGATCAAAGATTCTATTCAAAATGTAACAATAGGCTTCTGTTCAAAGCCACTTAATATAATTGAATTGTTAAAGTTTTGGTTTTCAAATAAGCTTTCATGCTACTACTATTTAAATGTATATAAAAAAAAATATTGAGTGTTTCTAAAAAATATTTTTTTTTTTTGAAATTCAGATTAAAAATTCAATTTTTTTTTTTAAACATTCAATATTTTTTATATTAATTTCTATCGTTCCATTTTGTTTAGTTTTATAAATTTTGTATTGCAGTTTTTAGATTCAAATTTATTTTTCAAATTTTAAATATTTTTCAGTCAAGACATATTTAAAATATTTCTATTAAAAAAGAGAGCTTTTCATAATAAAAAAAAACTATTTATGGGGTTTGTACTCAAAACAATAATAGCAAAGATAATAATTTTTACAATTTTTAATTAAACAAAAGGCTTTCGAGTTAACTCTTAAAATATGCAATTTAAACGAAAAACTTAATAAAAATTTAAATATAGAGGGTGGTACAATATATAAAAGTATAACAGAGAGGCGCAGTGTATATTTTAAGCTGATTAAATATTCTATAAAACTGTAAAGATATTTAATGTTACTTTGTGTATTTATACAATCTAATTCAGTCACTTTAAAGAATTCTTTAACAAAACTAGATTGAAAAAATGAAAAATAATTTTTGACCCGACTATTTAAAAAAAGAGCTTTATTAAAAATTCATGTCTTTTTAAATAATTTCCAAAGCCTTTTAGTTTAATATTTTTTTTTTTATAATTTGTATAAAAATTATAAATGTCTCACCCTGAAAAAAAAACAAGTTTTTACCAACACAAAAAACCTGAGTAAATATATCTCATAAAAGATGTGTATTTTTCAATTTTTTTTAGAGAAAAGTTACCAAAAACACAATTTTGTCAAATTTTTTTTTTGTATTGGTATCTTCTAGAAAAATACACAAATAAAATCCTTTATTTTTTATTTAAATAAATTATTATTTTTTTTTTAATTTTTCCATATTATACCATTATTCCCCATAGAGAAAAGAACCGTTATCCCTCCTTAAATCTTAAATATAAAAAAAAAAAATCTTAATTTAAATAACGATAAAATAATCTAAATAATACCATACCATAGCAAAGTTTAAATAATAAATTTAATGAAATATATTTAAAAGTAAAAATTATTCATGTAATTCTAAATCAAATATGTTAAATTCAATAATTTTTTTTAAATAATTCTTTAAGTTGTATTAAACAAGAGAGTAGATAAAGGAAATAGTGTGTATCCGTGAAAAATGTTTTTCAATCGAAATTTTTGAGGGGCGGGGATACAATTTTAAGTATATTTATTATTGGTAGAAACTTTGTTAGGGCGTAATCGCTATTTTTAACGGGCATACAATGAAACTTAAAAGCTTGGAGTAGTTGCTTATCAAAATATTAAAGGTCTCTTAAAATTTTCGCTCTCAACTCTTAAACTGCGGTTATGATTTTGATTATTTTTAATACAAAACTGCTGGTAATAAATAAAAAAAAAGATGTAGATGAGATTACACAAAATATAAAAAATTATCTGGAAATATGTAAGTAAAAATCTAACTTACTAACAAACGACCTATGTGAACAAGTCTCTCAAATCTGATCTAAATTTTTATGAATAGTACGCTTTTCTTTCTAGATTACACATTTTTTTTTTTAAGATTACACATTTTTCTGTCTCAAATTCCGTGGGCAAATAATCACGCAATAAAGAGTTTTGCGCAGTAGTAAATAATAGAAATTTATTTTGATTAAATGAAATTTTCGATTTCGGTAAATTTGCGACTCATTTCACATTAGTAATGTAGACCCAAAAATACATAAGATTTGATGCGAAGCAATCATAATAATTATATATAATTTTTTCACATTTTTAATTAATTTAAAATAATAGAACAAATACAACTTTGAAACTTCAATGGCGATGTGCTACCTCTAAATAAAACTTTTATTTGAAACGGACATCACTAGATCGGCACAGGGATCAAGAATATATTTTGACATGAATATATAACCGACATGATCAATCGATTTTTAAAATTTTCTGATTTATTAATCAATTAATAAAGTGATGAAAAAAATTAACCAGAACTATGATTAATAAATG
This sequence comes from Eustalomyia histrio, assembly GCA_949748255.1. Lineage (NCBI taxonomy): Eukaryota > Metazoa > Arthropoda > Insecta > Diptera > Anthomyiidae > Eustalomyia > Eustalomyia histrio. The sequence goes on along the minus strand of OX456525.1, from coordinate 84,337,746 downwards.
AATGTGAATTTTGAATGATAAAATTTAAATAATTTTTGATCTATAAAGCTCAAAGCAGATAGTGAAAGTGTCAGGGACAGTCTTGCCAAACTTTGTTCTTGGATTTAAAAAAAAACTGTACAATATTTTTTTTAAACATTTTTTATATTTTGTTTGAATGCAGTTCTTGTTTGTGTTCTAATTTCTCCACAGCAACAATTGAGTTGTGTTTAAGCTGCAAGGTGTGAGCAAAAACATTCACTGTAAACTAATAGCACCCATGCAAAAGAGATTGAAAATAACATCAATAATTCTATGCGCTAACTCTTAAAGTGAACAAATGCCAAACTTTAAAGGGATCTTGGAACATATTTTACCGCATAAATACAGCTAAAGAAAGAAAAAAATGTTTTATCGACAAACTGTCGCACTGTCAACAGTGTGTTTATCTGGTGTAGGCTTAAAAATGAAATTTGTGTAAAAAGCCGATACTAAAGTATATTCCTGAAATTTATAATAAATTTGCCTCTTTTTACAACTATTTCCTTCTTACGCTACTGTTTTTTTGTTTTTTACAATTAATTATTTATTTGAGAAAAATAAAAATATATTTCAAAACAAAAAAAAAAAAAAAAAAACCACACAAAAACTTGTTCATATTTAATTCAAACATAAAATAGTATAATAGTTTTATGATTTTTAAAATAAAATGTGTATAAATAATAAAAAATTAAATATACAAACTTTCTTATAAATTTAGTCATAAAACAACTTTTTGTTTGTCAATGAAAGAAAAAAAAATATGTTGATTAAAAACAAAAAAACATTATTTTCAACGATAATTTATATACTTTTTTTTTGTAACTACAAAATGATCAAGGATATGAAAATTTGTTTAAAGAATATCCTTGACAATAAGAAAAAAAAACAAAACAAGAAAAAAACAATTGCACCTTTGAAAATTTATAAAACGAAACAATTGAATATTTAAAACAATTCTAAGAAAAAGTATAACAAAATATTAAAAAATTTTGTTAAATAAAACACAAAAACATTTTGAAATATATACAAAACTCTTATAACAAAACAAATAAAATTTCATATTATTTAAAGATCAAAAGAAAAAAAATAAAAACGATAAAAAACATTAACAAAAATCATAAAAATCTTAAAAAAAAAATAAATAGTATTTAAGAAAAGTAAAAACAACTGATCGACAAAAGCTAAGAAAAAAACAACAAAAATAAAATAAAAAAAATAGAAAAAAATGAATTACAAAACTTTAAATTTTTCCAAAAATAATTTACAAATGCTTCAAAATTTTATATGAAAATTATGTTAAAATATTTTGAAAAAAAGTCAAATCTCTATTGAATTAAGAAGAAGAGGTAATTTGTGCCTTGTTTAAGAAAGTATTTTTTGTTTTTTAAATTGAGGAAGAAAAAAGTAAATTATACTCTAAACAAAAGGAAAAATTAAAAAAAAAAATACATAGAAAAGTAAAAAAGAAAAATCACAATTAAACTTGCAATACAAAATTTCAAATTAAAGTCATCTTGTCCCACTAAATTAACAAAAAAAAAAAAAAATAAAACCATTGCAAGTTAAATTTCCTAAAATCTTTATATTTCATTAAAATTTTTATTTGTAATTTCCAGTTTTCAAATTTGTAGTAAGTTTTGTTTACAATTCTGAAATAAATAAAAATATTATCTTCTGTCATAATTAAGTTTTTTTTCTTTTTTATTGTACTTTTCAATTGTTAATCTTAGTTTTGAAATAGTAAAACAAAACCATGTTTAAATATTGTAAATTGGTATTTTTAAAGATGCCAACATTTATGTAAAACAAAAAAAAAACTAAAATGAATTGTAAAAAACCCATATTCTATAAACATCTCCAACAAGAAAATTTAACAAAACAAAAAAAAACTCACGCAAAACAAAAAATACCCCCGGTATCAGACATTGGAAATTGGAAATAAAGTTAATAAACCACCACATTCTTAAGTGCAAAAATAAAAATGCATAAAAAGAATGTCGAGAAAAGCAAACAAAAAAATATCTTGTGTTTTATTTTCATGTAAATTTTTAGGTTTACATCGATATTTTATTGAGGTAAATTGAAAAACTATTTGTTAGCGCCGCACCTGTCTATTGCCGTTATTTTTTTAAGTTTTATATTTAAGAATTTAATTAGCGTTCGCTAAAAACTGTATATATAAATCCTTAAAATTGCTATTTTTTATTTACGTTTATTTTTCATATTGTGTGCACTTTGATCAATAAAAGCTACAACAATTTTGCTATATTTCAGTTTCGAATCAATTGAACATCTGATCTAAATTTTTGAATATCGTTATAATTCGTGAGACTGACTAATTAGTGCACAACACTCATGGTCCAGTCTCATGGGTGGGTTTTTTACATCTGTGAAGACTTCAACAAACGCTAAATTTGGGCAACACAGCACTCATTTTGGTCTGCGGATGTATGTAACTGACTGATAGTCAATATTTCGAACAGAAAAACGAAACGGCGTAGAGGTGAATATTGAACTACAGTGGTTCACAGCTTATTTCAACCAGCAAATATTTAGAACTTAAAGTGGCTATAATTTTTAAACGAAACGAGATATCAAAAAAATTTATATGCAGGCTTGCAAAATATTTTCATAGCTTAAAAAAAGCAACTTTATTCAGTCTTCAAGATTCATTCTATAAAACTTACAAACTAAAATAAAAAAATAAAGGAACATAAATAGTCACAGCTTATTTCAACCAGCTAACATAAACAACAAAAAAAACTAAAAAATACTATAATTTTTAAACATTTTAAAACTTAGTATGGCCTCCTTTTTGGTCTATAACAGCTTTAAGCCTTTTCGGCATCGATTCCACTAACTTTCGAGTAGTTTGAGGAGTTATTTTTGCCCATTCTTCCATTAACGCAGCTTTAAGGTCATTTTTGTTGGAAATTTGGTGTTGGCGGACGTTTTGATCTAAAATTGCCCATAAATTCTCAATGCAATTAAGATCAGGTGATTGTGCAGGCGGTTGCATCAAGTGCGGGCAATTCCAAATAAGCCATGTTTGGACAATTCCCGACTTGTGTTTCGGGTCATTGTCCTGATAGAACCGAAATGACTTATTTATACCCAGATTTTGGGCACTTTGCAACAAATTTGATTTCAATAAATTGAGGTAAACATTTTTGTCCATCGTACTCTCAATAAACTCCAAGTTTCCGACCCCAGCTGCTGACATACAGGCCCAAACCATGACGCTGCCCCCACCGTGTTTTACTGTAGCCTTTAAGTTTTTGTTTTGGAGCTCTGTATTGGGCTTACGCCATACATATGTTTGGCCATCCGAGCCAAAAATGTTAAACTTAGACTCATCGGCATATATTACTTCCTCCCAAAAGCTTGAATCTTTCGTAATATGATCTTTGGCGAATTTAAGCCGCGCTTGTTGATTCTTGTTATTTATAAACGGTTTTTTGCGTGCTACTCTACCATTAAAACCATTGCTGCGAAGCACACGACGGATAGTTTCTGCACTACACGTGTAATTCGTTTTTAACTTGAACAGCTAGTTTTGGAGCAGATAATTTGGGGTTTTGTCTTATTTTTCGAACGATATAGCGCTCGTCAGTTTCATTAAAAATTTTGTTGGGTGCTTTTCTTTCCTTATTATGAATTCTATTTTCACGCACAAAGCGAGATATTATGCTCTGTACTGTAGAATCACTTAGACAAACCATTTAGGCTATTTTTCGCCGCGAGTGGCCACTTTTAAAATGTCTGATGACCAACTCACGCTGTTCTATGGTAGTACGTCGACCCATTGTAAAAAATGCACCTGTTAACCACTTGACTGCCGAAAGCATACTAAAAACTGATCTTAATCATTGCAAACATGACAACAAAGAATACACATAAAAATTTACCGCTATTCCTAGAAATAGAATATGTATATAAATGTAAATAACTAGCTGGTTGAAATAAGCTGTGACGTGAAATTGTGTTTCATAACTACGTTTCATATTCTAGCTAATTTGGAGAACCACTTTTTTAGTTTTTTATTTTACATATTCTCTCAAAATTTTAATATTTATAAAACTGCATTTAAATGGTTTTGATATTTTGCTTTGCATAGAAGTTATACACAGTTAAATAATTTAATTTTAAGTGGTTGAAATAAGCTGTGAACCACTGTATCTGTGTCGCCAGTCGTTCGTGGAATAAGAAGTCGAAACCACGTATAATTAAACAGGGAGATCCACAGAGTGGGGTTCTCTCACCGATGTTTAATTTCTATATTTCGAAGCTCCCGGCGACACCGATGTTTAATTCCTATATTTCGAAGCTTCCGGCGACACCGAAAGGGGTGGAACCAATATCTTACGCGGACGACTGCACAATACTGGCAACGGGTCAAAATGTTGACAGCGGTTATCTCTAAAATCTTACCAATTTTATAACTGCCAAATCCTCGGCGACACTGCACCACTTGGGCGAAAGTAGTAACGCTGGAACTGAATGTAGCGGTCGATTGTTTACAAATTTCGAAGCCGAATCACCTCAAGGCTCTCTGCGTACGCACTGCAATCTGCAACAAAATGCAAAGTAGGAACAAGACCCTCAAATCGCCGCCAGCAGCTCTTGGGGCACGGACAAAAAGCTTTGTTGGTAAGCTACGAAACGATGCAGTCAGTCGCATTTTATTTATTAATCCATATTGTAATACAGCGCCCCGGTAGGCTAGTTGGTAGTGTGCTAGCTTATCAGTGCGGTGATCGTGGGTTCGATTTCCACCAGAGGCTCTGGTCTGTGTTCGCTACAACGAGCCGATGGCCTTTGTTGCTAGTGCTCGGTTAGGGTATTAGTATATAATTTGGAATTATATGATTAATATAAATAAAAAAATACAAAAGCCATTCAGGCCAAAAAAAAACGCATAACAAAGTAATTATAATCCTGATTAAAAACTTGCAACTAAAAAAGTAAAATCGCTAAAAAAAATACAATCAACTTTATCATCTATTAAGTCACCTTTGATAAAGTAGGGTGACCATGCGTTTCTCGTGGCGAAAACTTTCGCATCAGATATAAGAACGGGGTGGTGAATTCCAAATTAACCACTTATCCTATACCTTGTCATCTCGAACCATGACCATACTTTCTCTTTTAGTTGGATATTTTCATTTTTAAAAATTTTATTTAGTGGCTGAATTTTTCATTTATTAGACCACGCTTACTACATCAATTATCTTAATGTTTCTTCTTTGTTGGGTTGTGTCATTTTGGGTGTGTGTCAAACGGTAGCAAAGTGGCATGGTAAAAAATATTTTTTCTATGGTGAAAAAGTTTTAAATTTTTATGTGTGAAAAAGAATTGAATTTATTTATTTGTTTCGTTTTAATTTTGATTTAATAAGCTTTCAAATTTTAAAACTTCAAAAATTGCTATTATGTCAAAAATTTTATTCACCTCAAAACTCAAAAATTTACCAAAAAGCATACTTTGCGCTACCTTTAACACACACCCTTTGTTGATTTTGCATTTTTAAAGGCGCAGAATAAAACCAAGTAACACTGAACTCTTAAAAAATCAACGTTACTATTAGAAATCAGCTGTTGATGTTTTGGTGTTTGTGTTGCTAGTAATTGAGTGCTTTTAATATTTTTTTCCAACAAAAATAATATTTGTACAATTTTTCACACGAAATGAAAAGTACTTTGCCAGAACTTCAATTTACACACAATTTAAATGCCTTCAAGACAAAGAACGACCTCAACCACTCATCAGATCCACCTGTTATAACAATTTTACTTGGAGCTCTTAATCAAGTCTGCTTTGCGTAAGTAATTGTGACTTGTTAAATCAAATTTAATTTTAAAATAGAATCTGGTGATGTGTATCCGAAACATTTAAAAATTTACATTTTTACTCTTAGATCCTTTTACTGATAGAACTCTGGACATACTTAAAAGATTTGACTCAAATACCAACAAGTCTTATCAAATTTAATAAAGATTTCAGAAAGCGCATAAAAATCCAAATTAATTGTAAAATTTGCAGACAACTTGGTTCAGTAGATTCCAAGTACTAGCAATTCTTGAATGCAAGAAATCAAGACGATGTTTTTTTCATATTACGTATACGGGTTGTCGAAAATTTGGTACCATATTAAATTTTTTTTAAAAATCATCTTGCTTGAATTGCTCGTATGCGAAAAGTACTGGACCGATTCGGCTGAAAGATATACCATTGTTTTGAATTTGGCTTCAAATTTTTTCGATTTAGATATTTTGTTAGCCACAAGGCTTTCAAATAATAAAATTTTGAATACAAAAAAAAAATAAATATATAAGTTAAATATACTGGTAGAACCCAAACCAAAAGTAATTCTTGAATCGACTCTCCAGCATTTCCAGAGTTATAACGATAGAAGAATCCGAAAGAAATACTGTAATCACATACTATTTTACTAAAAATTTAAGAATTAGAGGATGGCGCTGTATGCATATGGTAACATATCTCTGTATAGCAAATTTAATGTTAAATAAAAGTGCTAGATGTGTTGTGTTTTTTGTGTAATTCTTATGCATTTCACAAATACACAACGAAAATTAGTTTTCAGTAGATTTTCATTTGTATAGGTATTGTCTATGCTCAATGCATAAAAGTAAAACAAATATTCTATTCTTATTTAACTTATTAAATTTTGCTATACAGAGATACGTCTGGACCGATTCGCCTTAAAAAATATTTAAAAATTGTAATCTGGGGTCATCGAAGACTGGATCGATTTGATTAAAAAAGTAGTATTATTTTGGATTTTTATGCTTTTAATTAAAAATATTTCGTATTTTCAAATTTTTAGTAAAATAAGTGTAAATGATGCTTAATTATTTTGGATTCTTCTATCGCTACAACCCTAGAAATACTGCACCGATTTAACTCAAAAAATTTAAAAAAATCATTACCATTCAATGCCAATTGTACTTTTTTTAATTGGCCTTGTTCAAATAAGTAGTTACAATTGAGTAAAAAATATTTTTTTTACAAAACACACTTTATTGGTGAACATAGTATTCATTTTTTTTTGTTTTGCGAAAACGTTTTAATCTTATTTTTTTTTTTAATTTTAGTAAAAAAATTTTAATTAAAAACGCATGAGTACATATGCATATTTTTTGTTTTTATTTCTTTTCATAATAAAGGAACATTTGCATCCGCTTTTTTGTGCGTGTAAATTTACCTTAGAAAATGTTGCCAGATCAAAATTTTGAAAATAAAAAAGACTTCAAATTGTGGTAACATACTTTTAGTATTAATTTTAAATTATTAAAATCAATAGATGGCGCTATATTTAAAGCACTTTAAATCATACTTTTAGCCCGTCTAAGTAGCCATCAAAAACTACTCAGAATCAAGGATCAGCGCCCGGATGGCATTGAAATTTCATTGGCATTAATTCAGTAATGCTAATACAAGAAAAAAATGCATTACCATTAGCATTTATCCTATTAATGCTAATAAAATCACACTAATGCCTCAAAAACTAATTATAATTGATCAAAACTTTTCATTTCATACCTATACCTAGCTAAAGTCACTTAAGCTAACTACAAATAAAATGTATATTTCTCTTAAAATCATACTTGGGACTAATTAATTGAATAATCTGATTAACATTGTATATTTTAAAAGGAAAAAAATTCTGAGAGCCAATTTAGACGGTGACTTTGTTGCATGCAATTTTTGTATGTTAGCCAACGGGGTAGAGAAGCAAGCGGGGTAACGAAAAAGGCATGGTTTCGTTTTTCGTGCATGTTTCTATTATCTCTCTTTTACACTCATATGTATTCTTCTTTTGTTGCTTCATTCACATCCAGTTTTCGTGCAATTAAAGTCACTGTATAAATAGACATAACTTTGAAAGCAACTTTGAAAAGGGAATTAAGAAAATTTCACGCAATCAATTGCATCGTATAAATTGGCTCATAGACAATTAGGAAACTTATTTAAAAGTTTTGATAAAAAGTAAGAGCAATTTAAACCTTAAAACAAATTTTATGAAAGTATTCATTAATAAATGAATAATATTTAGTAGGATTATGGATCATAAAATCATCTTTTTTAAATTGTTTAAATGCAAAGAAACATGAAAATTTTATTAGTAAATTATAGAAGATAAAAATTTAAAAAATTTCATCATAGCCAGCAGGATAGAATACAAGTATTTTCGGTCATCGCATTCATTATCATAACCTTTTCACTTACAAAAAAACACAAATTAATGGGTGGTCATTACCCTCTAACTTACAATCATCCCAAAAATAAATGCCCATTACTTTTTGGGTGAGTAAATAGACTGCTAAGTAGTTGATACCATGTTTTTGCTGGGATAATTATAATGCGACATATGAACGTTTCTTTGTTCCTTTCTAATTATAAAGATTTTTATAAAACTATATATTTTAAAAGAATATGTCACATATTCTTGGCTTGATGACCAGAAGAAATTATATACCATTATATCAAAAAATATGGCATCAACTTTCTGCATACGTAAATTCTGAAATACCGTTACCGGTATTTAACCGATTCCGAAATATAAAATTAAATAAAATAACGTTTTCCCTAAATATATATTATAGTTTTGAAATATCAGTTTTTCTTAATTGAACGTAATGTGTAGATTAAAAATTGCTTAAATTTTAATCAAAACTACTTGCTGAATATTGGAAGAAATTTAGCAGCGAATGGAAGACAATAAAATAAATTTAAAAAAGTTAAAAACGATTTTCCAAAAAAAAAAAACAAAATTTTAAAAAAAGTATGTAAAATAGTTTATGTTACTTTTAATTTATTATTATTTCACTTCTCCTTTTAATTTTCTAACTCCGTCGTCACCTCTTAAAACATTTGATGTTTTAGTTTTTAATAAAAAATTTGCTTTATATACCAAAAACTTTCGTATGCAGCTGACGTTAGAGAAAATTGGTTATGTGAAGTTAAATATCTACTTATTTATATGAGATATCTGAAAACGGATTACGAATTTAAAAAAAATAGCACCTTAATAATAAATAATCAATTCCTAACTCAATTTAGTCAGTTTTTCCACGTTGTTACCGCGGTACCCCAAATTACTCAAGACAACAATAATTTACACACATTTTTACTTATTTGTTTATTAAAATTAGGTTCCCGCTGTAACGCACGTGGATAAAAGGTTTTATAAACTTGCTATAAGACTTACAAATTATTATGCATAAGCACTTGAAATAAAAGTAACAAATACTGGTCAAATGCTGACCAGTATATGAGATGACCCAGCCGAAAAGATTAGCATTTTGGACAACTCAAACTCATTACTTCTTGCCATATGCCACAACAACACCACCGACCAAGGCAACCAGTGTAAAACCTTGTGCCAAAATACGAGCTCTCATCATCATTTGTGACATTTCACGGTTCCCAGTACGAAAATTATTCAAACCAAAACCTAATGCACTAACAGTGGCAAGACAGCCTAGAAAATATTACAACGCAATAAATTTAAGTTAATTATTATTGTTAATTGCATTATATAGATGTTTTCCTTATATAATTGCGAAATAGCTACATAGTACTCACCAATGGGAACAAAGGGATTTTCCTTAATTTTGCGTATCATTTTTTCCTTGGATGTTTCTGGCAACACCGAATCATTTTCGTGGCGGATTTGAATCCAATCAAGGTCCTCATTTGGTAAGTTGATTTGTTGGGAAACCTTGGAAGTCATGATACAGTCCTTATTATTGTTGTTGAGTCAAAACAATATTTTTGCGGTGATGTCAAGTTGGTGCTTTTGGCACTAATTAACCCTGCTTAGATAACGTTTTTTTACCTTTCATAACATTGGCTAATTCTAGCTTCATACGTACGTTATCTATAGCGAATTTGTATTATGCTCGAATCAAACTCAAAGTGGATTTCGACGAAACCCTGATAAAAATTTTGAATTTCATACAGATTTCCTTACAAAATGGAATCCAATTTAAAAATAGATTTCATTGATATCAAAAACTTTTTAAAATATAAGTGTAAAATTAACGTGGAATACAACTCTAAACTCTGTAGAGAAATCGTAATTGTGGTTGGCAACGCTAGAATTTTGACAATTGACGTTTGATAATAGCGCAAAAACACGTGGTCACGAACATACACGAACATTTTGACAGTCTGTTTTACATATGGTACGAAAATTTGACAAGTCAGATGACAAAAACGTCGTGTATTGGGGCCATAACAAAATTTATTTTTTAACACCCGGTGCATAATAGGCCAAAAAGATTTTTTTGTTTAAATTTATATTATTGTTTTAATTATTAATTTTTTTGTGTTGTCAAATCGAAATCTAGAAAAATATAATGCAAACGATATAGATTTCGAAAAATAATTCAAATTGAAATATACTTAAACAAGTTTTAATGTAATTTCGCTATAAGGTGCTTTTTGATGAGCTAAAACGCACACGTTACTTATGGGGGAAAATACAACTTTACGTCAACGCGATGCATAAAATCTTAAAAAAAAAATTATACGCTTTTAACGATTTTAATTCCTTTTTTACACTCTTAAAAGTTGCCATCACTATATTTTTTGCAAATACACTGTTGCCGATTAGACAATTTTTCCGCTAATATAGCGCTTTTTATTGCTTGGAGGAAAAATTTACAACACGTAGTATTCCGCGGTGTAGCTGACGATAAATATAAGAATTGCAGAACATGTGAAAACTACGTTATATTCTGTGTGGCCGACTCTATTTCCCAAAAGTTATTCGGCAATATGCATTATCAATTATTGCTAAGATAAAACGTCAAAATCATCTGCCATTCTCTAGATCGGGCGTTATGTTTCAAAATAACTTAGTTCAAAAACATGTACTCTAAAGTATTTCGGTTGGATTTTCTTTTTTTGTTTTTTAAAAATGTTCATTTGAAACAAATTGAAATTTAAATACTTCACTGAGTTACTTAAATTTATTTTTACGAAATGTTTATTGCTAATGAGTATACCACCTAATTTGAAAACAACTGAGAATTTCGTCAATTGGGCTATTAAGAAAGAAAATATTCTTAATATTACGTTCATACTGAAAGCCAAAATGCTTTCAAAATATAAAATTTTTAAATTAAAACTTGAAACCCCATAAATACGTGTTTTGCATTAAGCTTATATGTCACCTGCTTTCAAACAACTTTACCAGTGTTTTTTATGAAAACTTAAATGTAAAACAATTAAATAAAATAAGCAAGTTTGTGTCATTATATTGCCAACGTATTTTACTGTTAAGATATTTATATTTTATCTAGACGGGGGTAGTTCGATTCATGTTAAGCATTATTGTCGTCCACCCATATCTACTATTACATAGTATTGGTGCTAGAAAATATGTTTTTCAAAAGTAAATTGATAAATATTGTGGTGGACGGGGATGGTACTAATTTCTAAAAAGTACCGATAAAATTCCTATACATCAATCTGGTAGCACATATATGCGAATCACCAACTTAATTTTATTAATATTGTATCAACTCTGTTGTAGATAAAAATACAATACTGTGTTATCTAAAAATGCGATTGGCAACAAAAATCATTCGTGTTCGTTTGCTTTCGGATTCGTGTGAAAAATTTCGTTTTCACGTCTCGTTGAAGAAAAAAATTAAATTTATTGCATTAAATTTATTGTAAACTCAAAAAAAGTACACTAAAAAGTTAATTAAGCCTTAAACTCTCGCAATATAATAAAATGTATTAAAATAAAAGTGTTTAATTGCATTAAAATCTAAGTAAATAATTCGAGGAAAACATTTTTCCCCAACGATGCCGCAGTAGTTATGTACATATTTATATGCGTGTGTGAATAGTTATATATGTGTGTTAAGAAAAAGAAGAGAAACGAGAAAAGGCAAATAATGAAGAACAACGTAATAATCAAGCATTATTAAGGCAAAAAGACGTGAACTAGCAAACGAAAATACAAAGTGATGTGTGGATGTAATGCCAGAGTATTTATACAATAAAGGAAAAAAAAACAGTAAAATATAATCTAAACTATAATTAAAAAACCGGTAAACTACAAAATTGATACAAATCAAAAGAACTTGTGAGTGGACAACTAAGCAAACACCAAAAGAAATGTAAGTTTTTTTTTGTTCTAATTTTAACATTTGTGAAACAGCTACAACAAAAATTATGAGTCGTTAAAAAAATGCGCGCGACCACTTTAGCCACATTGACGCAGGCCAAAATTGAACGCGTTTCTTTGGTTTTCAACCTCTTCTTTTTATATATTTTGTTTTCTTTGTGTTTTAAGTGATCCACATTGACGCTTACTTTTCAGTTTGATATTTTTTTTGGGGGGTTTTGGCTGCTGCTTCCGCGTATTAATCGTCTTTTATTGCTTTCTAAATGTGAGTGGCTGTATTTGTGATTGGGTGCTTGAGTTTTTTTTTCTTGCGAAAGTATTTACTTTACAGAACACATGGATAGCTAACTCCTTCGAATTTTATATATTTTTTCCAATATGGCGATCTCCGTTAGCTTTTTAGTTTTGACCCATACGCAAAAAAATAGGTATCCACATTTTTCTTAAAGTTCTATTCACAACAGATTTTCGTTGTTTATATTGTATATATGTTTTGTGCAAACGTGTGAAACAAAATATTACAACATACAATTTTGTATTCTTAGAACCAATTTACACGATGAAATTGATTGCATACGGAAAATTTTTGCTACACATTTTTTATTTCACTTTCTAAAAGGGACAAAACAAGAATACAAATGTGTGGAAGGAGAAATATCACAAACATGCAAATCGTGCATGAAAAAGAAAACAAGCAATAATTTTATGCAAAAAAGCATCGTGTAAATTGGCTCTTATTTAACTCATGTTTATATCTGGCTCATACATGCTTTTGCCTGAAGGCTATCATAAAATGAAACACATTCTGTATTGAGGTTTTGATGAACTAGTAACAGATTTTAATAAAATTTGAAAATATGAATATATATGATTTCAAAAATATCACTTTATGAACATATTTTTCAAATCATAGTTCAATATTTTGAGTTATTGTACAAGCAGCTACTTTTGGCAAAGGTTTTGGTACCATATTTTATATTGTGTTAATTCATCTAAGAAAAAAGTTGAAATATAAGATAATGGCTTTGAATAAAATTTCATCTGATTCCAATCTTTCGAATATAAATGCATATACATATTTATTTTTCAATAATTCAAAAATTTACTTTTTTGGGGGTAAAGAAACAGAAATACAACTGAAATGTGTGTAATTTGTTTTAAGATATAAGAAATAGATTTTGCGTTACATCCTTTTTAGTAAATTTTAGTGGGTAAAAAGGGAAAATGTTAGTTTTTTCCGGCACCGATTAAAAAAAAATTCATGTGGAATGAAAAAGAACACCAAATTTTTTAAATTAAAAATTTTCAGGATTGCAGATATGCATTTTAAAAATAAAATTTGCCCTACATCTATTTTGGATAATTTTAAGGCGGCAATTTTTATTTTTTGTTTTACAATAATTTCTTTTAATCCGAACAATAAATTCAAGTTCATATATGAACTCATAAAAAAGTTTTCGTTTCTTTGAATGCCATTCTTTATGAATATTCTCTCGTGGGCGTCTTTTGATGTTATTGGACCAATCGTAACATTTTTTCATTATGGTTGCCTTATTTCCACGATTTTTCGGTTTATTCTGTCTTTTGAAGACCATTCAGTTTTGTATGAACCGATTTTTATTTTTATTTCGCGATCTACAATAAACCATAGTTCCGGTACACTAATACTAAAATTTAAAAAATAATAAGTTTTCACATAAGGATATAAAATAAATAATTTCGTATTTATGTGTTTTATTTTAAATAAAAGTTCTCAACTTCTAAAAAACAACCTTTACAGCCCACTACACTTTTGTTGCCCAAGCTCTTCTTTACAAATCACTTTTGAACACATTTTCTCTATCTTTTGCCTTGACAAATAAGTGCAGAATGCCCTTGGACAGCCATACTTGTGGTCGCTTATTTGTGGTAATGAATAAAAAAATTTTGAAAAGCTGTAAAGACTTCAACTAAAGTTTAAAAAAAAAATCTTAAGATTTTTATTGGAAAATATCAGTTTGTATTTTTATTCTATTGTAGGATTTTTATAACAATTGTGGCAAAAATGTCTTACGATTCCAGCACCCTCCTGTGGAAAAATCTACAATGATTTTTTAGAAACTTTTTAAAGGAAACCCAATTAGTATTTTTGCTGAAATTAAAGCTAAAATCAAGTTTTATTCAAGTCATGCTTTCCAATTTCAAGCCTTGATTTATATTTTAATTACACTTTAATTCAGAGCATATTGCAGCAAAATGGACACTTGGATTCAAGTTGAATATTATAGAAGGAATATACCTTAATAGCATTTTTCCACTGAGCTACATCTTAAATCTTTCATCAATTTGCAAAGATGTTAACATCTTCCCATTAGGATTATACAGGCTACATCTTTCTACATTTACAAAAAATGATCCTTTCTCATATTGTTCCATATTACATCTTTTTCACTAAAAAAATTACAGAAAAATCGATTTTCATATCTTGCAAACTGACATTGCAGGAAATAAACAAAAAAAAATTTATTCAACAAAGGAAAATGAGCGGCACATGTAAGAATTTCAAACTTATGTCTACCAAAAATTCTTCTTCATCATCATCGTCTTCCAGAATGGCCTTTAATATTTCAATGTACTGCAATAAAATTTGGGTTTGTTCTCACAGAGCAAAAACTACTCCAATGATTAATGCCTTCTCTAAATCCATTTTTTATTTTTAAAAAAAATTATGTATTTTTTTCTTTCATTTCATCACAAAGATGTTGTTCAGTGCAAAAAGCCTATAATTTAAGCCTTGGATCACACAGATCAATTTAAGTTCGAACAACATAATAAAAACACTTATTTTCAAGCCTAAATGTACGGTAATGATTGGGTTTGGTACAATTTATTAACATACACGAATTTTTAAAATATTAGTTTTGTATATTTAATCTTGAATTTTTGACTTTCCATGGGTTTTCCACTGATACTTTTTTTATTTTGAAGCGTAGAAATTTGTAAAATCTTCCTGAAAAAAAAAAATATAACGTAAAGCCGGCCACTCACATACAGTTTTAACTGTCAGTTTCAACTGTTATGTTAAAACTGTACGTATGTGGGTAATAACTGACAGTTCAACTCAACTATTCAGTTTAACTGAGAAATTTAAAATTTTTGTATTTTTAACTGACAGATTCAACTGAAGTGAACGTGTGTGGCCAACTAAATTCTGAAGCATATTTTGTATGCTGCAACAAATAATTCTGTTAATACAACTATTCGAATGTCATTCCTTATAATTATGGGTGTTGCAGCTAAAAGTCAGTTATATTAACGGAATTTTGTTGTAAAAATTAATATTCAGTTGTAGTAACCAAATGAAAAAAAATGTTCACAAAGTTTTTAAAAAAAATTAATAAAAATAGTCAGCTTTCATTCTAGCATCAATGACGATATTTATTTTGACTATTATAAATATGTTGTGGCCCTGTTTGATTAATAAAAAAATCTCAATATGGCCCTTGGTGTTAAATACGTGCTCACTCCTGCTACATACAGTACCTGACAATATAAAGTACTCGCGTATTGCTTTTTTATATTTTTTCGCATAACTTTTAATATATTTGACAAATATTGTTGCGACCTTCGGGTACATCCCCCCACATTGTTTTACTTTTTTAATATAACCTCTACCCAATTTTTAATATAACCTCTACCCAATTTGGAATTTATGTATTTTTACAAAAAGAAATGAATTTTGGAACAAAATCTGATCAACTTTTAGATTTTTATATATTTTTCTAATAAATTTATTAGATTTTGTTCTAAAATAATAATAACGTTTTGTAAAAAATACATAAACCCCAAATTGGGTAACAGTTATATGAAAAATGTTTGAAAAGACATATGAAAGTACAACTGTGTGGGGTACTGGAATGAATTGGAATTTTATTTAGTTTTGATAGAGTTGTTAACTAGACACCTGAAAACACATTTTAAGATACAAATTTTTAAGTTCATACAACAACGACATCTAAAAACACCAATCAAGTGGTTTACAATTTTGGATCTATTTTACTAACACTATTGCTATGAATCATTAGAAACATATGCATTTGAACCTAAATAGACATATTAAACCTAGTTTGGAATAAACAATTCCAGTTTGAAATAAATTTTTTTTAAAAATGTAATAAAACGACTTAAATTCACATCCATGGAAATTTTCACGTAAAATAAGAACAAAAAAATATTTATTCAACTCAATATAAATATAAAATAGTAAAAGTAATAGAGATTAACGTTATAAGCAATCAATTTAATTGGTAGCCGTCGTTTGGTTTTTATTTTAGAAATTTTGCAGTGTACAGTTTTTTTTTTTTTTTTTTTTTTTTTTTTTTTTTTTTTTTTACGGAACTATTGTAGTATTTTTGAGTTTATGTTAACAATTTCCTTACGGTTAACTTTACGAGTTTGAAAAAGAAACAAAATTCGCCAGTTAAATAAGCTTTTATTTACTTTTTGTTTGATTGTGTTAGCTTAACGGGTCTAGAAATAATATGGTTCAAAACTTGGTAATATAAGTGTACAACAATTTTTTTTTGAACGGGGCCAGATGTGAATTAAATTCATTTAATGATTGGTGATTTTTTATTTAATTTATTATATTTCAATTCAGAAAAATTGATTGGATGGTTCAATTAAAAACAGAGTTGTTAAAATTAAATTTTTAAAAGTACAATAATACTCGTAGATAATAGGACGATAAAACATTTGTTCTTATGTTTACTATGCATAAGAAAACACACACGTTCTTCGTGTATTTTGTTTTTGCAGTGCATGTATTTTGTTATTGCATATTCGTTCGTCAAAAGCAAAACATCATATGGAAATTTTATCTAAGCGTGATTACAAAATGAAACCTCACAGAAAATCGTCGATAAAGTGAAATAAAAATTTTAACAGCACTGTATATCAACATAACTATAGTTCCGTTCGTTTACTCAATAATTTGTATAAATTTGTAAAAATTTTTACTTAATGTCGTTCGAGAGTTCTTCTTCTGTCTGCAAATTTTTATTGGACAAATTATTGCCAGCAAAAATTTACAAGCAAAAAAAAAAAAACAAATGATTGAAAAAATGTGTTAAAACTTTTGTAAATACAAATAAAAATGTTTTACACCACGTTGTTTTATGCAAATGCAAAGCAACAAATTTTGTTAAATGAATTAAAGAAAAGATAACAAAACCTTCTAAAAAGTTTCTGCTTAAGATTTTGCAACAATAATCCTCTTTTTTTATATAATTTATAATTTATTTTTGCATTTGGTTTTACAATCAGCTGTTTAACAAACTTGTAAATTATTGCAATTTTTCAGAAAATTTTCATTTTAAGGGTAAATTTGTCTTACTCTTTGTAAGTTTGTTACTAAGTAAATGTTACTGGACTTGACTGAGAAAAGTAAACGAATGGACTTTATATAACACTTATGACGTTTTCTTTTCTGACCAAAAATTTTGCCCTTTTTCTACCTTTTTTTTACAAAATATATTTTTGTGCATAGTAATTAAAAGTAAAAGCGTACAATGAATGAAATAATTCTTAGAAGTTCGGTTAAATTTGCACGTTTTTATAGTCAAATTTGTTGCTTGAGATTAGTTTACAAAATGAGTGTTTTTGTTGCTGTTTTCTTCTGTCACAAATACATATGCATGATGAATGCAACCATGTTATGTTACTATATCTATACTGTGGTTTAGTTTGCTACAGCTCTTTCTCCTTCAAATGCTGCACACCACATAATAGACATCAATACGTACATTGTTTTAGTTGTGTTTTTTTTTTCTACCTAAAACTCACTTTGTGACCAAATGATTTATTGTTTTATTGTTTGTTGGCTGGTTTTTTTTAAATGTTCCCGTTTTTTTTTCTTTCTTATATGGTTTACTTTTTAATTTGGACAGTTTTTAAATTCTTCAAAAACGCTTGTCTAGTAGATAAATTAATAAAAGTTTTATCCAATAGTAACATTTTTGTTAAACTAAATATAACCCTTTATATAGAATTTCAAAAGATTGCGATACCCAACCCCTGCTACAAGTTCTCTTGTTGTTGGCTCTATCGGAGATTTGAAAAAATTTAACATTAGTTATTTTGATAAATGAAAGTCATTTGAAAAGTCATTTGTAATACGGGTTGAAAGGATTTGGAATAAATTTCCTATTTTGCTAAAACATTTTTCATACTTTGACGTTAAATTCAAAAAACTTTTACCACAGCGGATTTCGGTTGGTTCTAGAAAATATAACATATAATTTTTGCTTTCTGTTACGATAAGTATCTTCCCTTTTCTAAAATTTTATTTTTTTCTTCCTCTCATATCTTATCCTTCCTTTCCTTTTACTTTCATTATTTATATTATTTTTAATTACAAACATATATGTTTTTATCGTAGACAACTTACATGAATCAATGCCAAATGTTATAGGCTCGATTGTTTTATGAAATAAATAAATGAATAAATAAATAAATGCTCAAGAGCGAAGTAAAGGGTGATTAATACATTTAGATCTTTTTTTAATTTTGAATAATATTGGATTTCGGAATCTTTATTATGACCCGAAATAATAATCTCTAAGATTTTCTTTTTAAATATAATATAATTTAAACTAAGCTGTAGGAGATCCATTCGCAAGGTCGAATTTTCGGTCACTATTTCCATCATTGCTATGGGTATCCCGTAAATTTCGCGAGCAATGTTGACTTCCAGCTCTTCAATCACAGCTGGCTTATCGATAAATACTTTTGGCAGAAATGCACTTTGTCGGGCGTTGTTCAATAAAAAAAATTAAATATATGACCTCTTCTGGAATAAAAAAAGAAATTTTTGGACCGGGGCCTGTGGGGC
Source organism: Eustalomyia histrio (assembly GCA_949748255.1). NCBI lineage: Eukaryota > Metazoa > Arthropoda > Insecta > Diptera > Anthomyiidae > Eustalomyia > Eustalomyia histrio. Next base: position 84,318,685 of record OX456525.1, on the reverse strand, counting down.
TTCCAGAGCCTAAAAACTAATACGCGTATTAACATATAAGCGTGGGTACTCAACTGAAAGAAAATTTCTTCAGGATCTCAAATATGCATATAGTTTCACGATCCATGCTATGTGGCTCCCTCTAGGTCCATTTAAGACTTTCCTTTGGGTCTCCAAAAAAGTTCACTTTATTAAAAAAAATATATGACCCCCTCTGAAATAAAAAAAAGAAAAAAAATTTATCTTCCATTTTTGGGGACGAGGCCTGTGAGGCCTTTCAGGACTCAAAAACTGGCACGCGTAGTAACATATAAGTGTGGAAACTCAAATAAAAGGAAATTTTCGCAGATTCTCAAATATGCATTTTGTTTTACGATCCATGGTATGTGGCTGCCTCAAGATCCATTTAAGACCCCTTTGGGACAATTGCTTCAAAAATAAAAATTTTTTGCTGCGGCGCTTTTACATTTGAAAATGTTTTTTCCATAATATATGGTTTGTGGCTCCATATAAAAAATTTTAAATCTGCGGCACTTTTAGATCAAAAATTTATCTCGTTTCATGATCCATGGTATGTTGCTCCCTCTCGATCCCATTTACGGTCCCGAAAAAATGTACTTTATTAAAAAAAAAATATATATATGACCCCCTCTGGATTAAAAAATAAATATTTTTTATCTTCCATTTCTGAGACCGGGGCCTGTGAGACACCACACTTATATGTTACTACGCGTACCACTTTTTTGGACCCTGGGTGACCCCACATGCCCCGTCGTGATGTGTGTCCCTGTGAAGAGCTAAATAATTTAGAAACGTTGCGGTATGAGTCTTTCCATGATCAATTTTGAAACAATACTTAATAAAATAGTTGAATTAAAAATAAGTAAATACTAGTCACGCGTTAGCTGTGAAAAAAAAAACAAATTAAAAAACTCTTAATAAATAACACTACAATTTTCTAGTATGCAAATAACACAGAGTGTTTTTTATGTTCCAGGCCCGCGTGTTTTTTTTAATAATATTTTATTGCATGATAGTTTGGCTTATAATTGTTATGTATGAAATATAATATCAGCTAAATAGCCTCTCTTTGGCCGCTGCGCAAATGTGTGCTCTTTTAAGCACAATTTTTTTTATTAATGTTCCTTATCATCTGGCTTGTTGCCGTAGACCTTTCACTTCAAGTACTCTAAAAGCAAGTAGTCGGGGCGGTCAAATCAGAAGATCGAAATATCCTCTTTTTTTCATCTCAATAATTTTTTAAAGTTATTTATTATTTATTTATTTATTTTATTTATTTATTTATTTATTTATTTATTTATTTTATTAATTAATCATATAATTACAAATTATATGTTAATACCCTAACCGAGCACTAGCAACAAAGGCCTTCGGCTCGTTGTAGCGAAAACAGACCAGAGCCTCTGGTGGGAATTGAACCCACGACCCCCGCACTGATAAGCTAGCACGCTACCAACTAGCCTACCGGGGCGCTCCTCTTTTTAACATGATCCGGCCGGGAAAAAGTTCTCGCAAAATACGAGTGTGTAAAGGCCGTTAGTATATATCAGTGGAGTATTTTCAGTTCCCCAGTAGCGGCTATTCTGTTTATTTACAAAGCCAGCCAGTCAAAATGTGCTACCTCGTTGATCATAAAGATTTTTCGCCAAATCTGGGGTTTTTCACATTTTTTTATTTGTTAATAAGTTTAAAACATTGTTGGTACCATATGTTAAATACAAACTGACAAATGTCAACCAAACAGAAATTGCGGATGAAAAATATTGACCTGGAATGTAAAAAAACACCACTGTACTTACGTTTTTTAGACACACATTTTGTAAGTAACCTATTTTGTGGTCCCTTTGCTAATTTTAACTGATATTTAATATCTAGTAAATATCATTTATTGATATCTAGCGGCTGTCCTAAAAATATCCAACACTGATAATAAACAGCCAACCCGGACAGGCTACCAATGACATAGTCAAAAAAAGTTTAGACTTTTTTTTACATTGTAGTGATTTGCAGATTTGGGTAGCAAAATTAAACTCTTTAAATTATTTGGTATGTACATATTTTTTTATATATCTTTCCCTGTCTGTATTGACAATCCTTTTGCTCATTTTCTTGCCGCCATATTGTTTTAATCAGCTGTTTCCTATCTTGGTTATCCGTGGTACTAGATAAAAATAGCGATATTGCTTATACAGTTTGGTGCAAAAGTGAGCCAATGTGTGAAATAAAACGAGCAACTATGTTTTTATGATGTTTATTTAATAAATTAAAAAATATTTACTTAAACGAAAATATACATTCCTAAAAAAATAAAACAACAAAAACATAAACATGTATTTCAAACTTAAGTATCTAAAAACATAATATTTTTAAATTTAGGTCATTGTCTCACTTTTGCATCAAGGGTTTTCTAATCTAAATTTAGTGCTTTATCCAGTATCCCTTTACTTTTTCCAACTGCTCTATTCTCCTTGGCCTGGATTCACACAGTTTCGATATATAATCCACAGAAATTTTTTCCATTTAGCCTGTACCCTCTCCCACAGCTCACTTATACTCTTCGTAATCTTCTCTTCTCATGTTGAAAGATAACATTTTCAAGAAAGCCTTTGGAACTGTCCATTTGCTGACATTGACCAAACATTCAGAAACTGCCTCTTTTGTGCTCTTGATTATGCCCGAAGTGAAAAGACGTCCAAAGGCCCTAGCTTTAGTGTCACTGATTTTTTTTTGGTCTTCCAATTTTTGGTGTCGAATACTAATCTGGATTCATTTTTTTTATAACTTCCAATAATTCTTGCCACTGGTCTAACCTATTATAAAGAAATTGGCGATTTTATGGGTGGGATCACCTTTTTTTAGCTTTTTTCAGCACCTCTTTTTTCACGTTATCGGCTGTTGGTTGAGCGAGTTAGTTAAAAAGATCGATTTTTCAAAAGAAGAGAACGGATTTTGGGTAAAATTATTTAAATTTTAAGAGAACTATAAGTATGAAATCTAAGTAAGAAAAAAGTTTTGTTTTTGTAAAGCAAACAGAAAAATGGCAGATAGTTTACAAATATTTTACTAGCATTGACTCACTTTTGCACAAAACTGTACGCATGAAAAAAAATATATTTCTGTTGTGATGTCTTTCTTAAGCAGCTCTCATGCCTTACAAATACTACCCAGGTAGAAAAAAATTGTACTGTAAGAACACTGTTCTTTTCGTTATGCCGGTACATACTTGGGATTTTTTCATTGGCATTGAATTTTTTTATTTTGCTTATAAAAACGGTATTACCTTATACGTTTTTTTTTAATATTAGTAAATTTTGTGTATAATATAAATAAATTCAGGGAATATATCATCAAACCATTAGATCAAGCATTTATGCATTCAGAACTACCCCTGTAAAATACATACTTTCTGAATCTGGCTTACCATCACTCGAAGAACGGATACATGAAGCTAAATCTAAATTAATACCCAAAATTACTTATCGAAATAACACGATTATTGACGAAGATGTTCAGAAACAGGTAACTGCTAAAAGAAAACCACGAATAACATCAACATTGTGCGAATCGTTAGAAATTGCTAGATCTTTAAACATAAACAATATAAACAAACCAGCAAAATTAATTTACCCTCCTTGGTTCTTTTCCAAGGATTTATGCGATGTATCCATTTCAAAATTTAATACAGGTTGGTTGAAAAGTTCCTGCGCTCGAAATGAAAGAATACTGTTTTTGTTATGAAATATATTTTTGTTATTTAATGTAATCTCCTAGAAGCTCAATACACTTGTTCCAATGATCTTCCAATAATTTATCCCATCCTTATAATGGTTTTCCGAAAGCTCTGCAAAATAACCGTCTACGACTGCTATGGCCTCTTCATTCATCGAAAAATGCTTTCCACGAAGGAATTGTTTGAGATTTTTGAAGAGATAGTAGTCACTGGGAGCCAAATCTGGTGAATACGGTGGATGTTCAATCAATTCGTACTTTAATTCTTTGAATTTAGCCATCGTCAAAACACTTTTGTAAGCACTTTTTTCATCCAGCTGATCCAAAAGCTTGCAATAATATTTAGAGTTGATTGTTTAATCTTTCTGAAGATAATCAATCAACAAAATTCCTTTTGCATCCCAAAAAACTGATGCCATAACCTTCTTTTCTGATCGTTGTGACTTCACCTGCTTTGGAGCTGAACAACCAGCTTCAGTCCACTGTAAACGTTCTTGTTTCAATTTAGGATCATGGTGGTAGATCCAACCCTCATCCACGCAAGAAGTCGGTTTTATTCGGCTTAAAAGAAATTTGTTTTCGATCCAGTTTTTGTTGAATTGTTAATGTGTGCGGCACTAACTTTCCAAACAGTTTTTTCATACGTAATTCTTCATGTAAAATATGGAGTACTCGCTCGTCTGAGATGCCTATGGCATTAGCAATTTCACGCATAGTCAAACTTGCAGCTTCACTAACCATATTATTTACCTGCTCAATGATTTCTGCTGCGGTTGCTGTTTTTGGTCGTCCTTCGCGTGCATCGTCTTTAAGGCTGGTACGTTTAAATTCACCAGCACAAAATTCAACGGTGCGTTTTGAAGGTGAGGATTCCTATTACACTTCTAACAATTGTTCATAAATTTCCTTCGCTTTTAAACCCTTCAAAACAAAGAATCTAATGACTGCACGATATTCAATTTTTTCGATATTAAAAAAAATCAGTGACACGTCAACTTCAAATGACTTGTAAACAAAGAAAGAATTGACAGAATGACTTGCAACTTTGCATGTGTTCTCAGGACAGTTATACCAACTTGAGAAAAAAAAATTTGGAGCTAGCAGTGCCATCTCTTGGTGAGCACAGAACACACCTAACGACATCTTTTTAAAATTGTATCTTGAAAATGAAGATGGCTTGCTTAAAAATTGTTGGAGCTTTTTCTTCATAGATGAAAATGGTGTAACGTCTTACGCCATTGTCAATATTAGTGGTGAAATTATTCGTCTAAAAATTCTTCCTGATTTTACATCAATTTTTGCTGCTGAAGCATTTGCAATAATTAACGCTATACATATCGCTCTTGAAAAACGGCTTAAAACTGTACAGAAAGTTTGTCTGTTGTTCGGTCAATACTCAATTCACTCTCACGTAGATGGGATTCCATAAACCATATCCGTGATAAATTAATAAAACACCCTGACACATTAAAAATCTTATGGATAACAGGACATACTAATATAAGGGGAAATGAAAATGCTGATGAAGCTGCAAAATTCGCTTGTAATGCTGCTATTATTCTGGAAAACAAACCTGAAAAACTGGATATCCAAAATTATATAAAAAAATACATCAATCAAAATAAAATCACACTCTGGTCTGAATACTACCATCCTCATTACAAGGAGTTCAATACTAATGTTAGCAGACAACAAATTCTTATTTTTTCCCGCCTACGGTTGGGCCATACATATGCAACACATGGTTATATTATTAGAAAAGAAACAACAACACCACTCTGTTCCGAATGTTGGCTTACTATCTCTATAAAACATATTCTACTTGAATGTATCCATTCCCAGAATATCAGAATTGCTATTTTTGGAGCCACCAATCCAATGAGACTACTTATGAACCCCACTTATGAAAATATTGTAAAAATTCATAAATTTATAATTCAAACTGGAATCATTATTTAATAAAATACTATTTTGTATATAATTTATTTTGTTATAACGAAAATTATTATATATCAATGTTGTAAATTATCCTTCTTAAAAATATCTATCTAGTGCTCCTTAAATTATATTATATTATAATTAATTATGAATCTAATAAATAATAATAATAATAATAGAAATACAAATTGTACATATTTATTGTTTTCGATTTAATTAAATTCGGGTCTCAGCTTTTTTTTTGAAATTCGTGCTAGTTCGCGTTTTGACAAAAATGCAATGGGGTGGTAACCCTTCGTTTTAAATAGGGCAATATGGGTATAAAATTTTTTCTTTTGCCAAGTACATCATCTTTGTATGTATATAATTTAGATGGCGAATTTATCATAGATTTAAAATCCTCTTAAAACTTAAGATGCTATAATTACATTTCTTATGATACCCATATTGTATATGTTGTTAAGGAAACAGATTCTCAAACTAACAAAACATGCAAAAATGGACCCTTTTTCAAAATGGTCCAGCTTACGATAGGTCAAAGCCAGAGCCGAAATATTTTATATGTCATCATAAAATATACCAATGTTCATTTTGAGGGGGGTATACCCTGCACGAATTTCGCTTCCCCAATGTGTATTTGCTTTTAGGGCAGTTAGTGTGAGTTATCAAATTGAATTAATGAGACGAAAATTCAATAATAATATAAGTGGTGTTAAATAATGCTAATGATTTTTTTCCATTGAGGTATTAATGTAATGCAATTTTAAATAACCGTTGGTAATGAAACGACACGTTATAAGTACTTTAGGAACTGATCCTGTTTTTACTTACTACAGGAATGGTACTTTCAAACCCATCTCGTTATTAAGACTTTTAAACCGTTCACGTGGTAGGTACTTGGGAAACGGTCCTCTTTTCACCTATCCCGTGGTATGTATTTTCTGAACAGGTTAGCTAACACGGGATAGGTCCAAATTCCCGACCGACGCCTTTTTTCCCGCAGTGAATTGAAATTGATAAAATCATAAAGAATATCCGTTTACTTATAAATAAATTCAATGTACATAAAAATGTGTTTTAGGCGTAAACTGAAACATTACTTTCCCTATGCACGTTAACTATTAACGTGGATAATTTTCAACGTTAAAAGCTCTACTTTTGTATGAATTTTATAGAAAAACTGTGGAAATTAAATATGGGATCTTTATCAATTGGTGTGTTGCTTTAAAAGCACTCTACTAAGATTTCAACACTCACAATATATTTGCCGTTACCGACTGTAGTTTATTTAAAAAGTAATACGTAAAGCTTGTTTTTAAACGAAAAATCAATTGAAGTTCATAGAAATATATTTTTTTAACTATTTAAATCAGTCATTCAAATAACAAACTATAAAAATTTACAAACATTCAGTAGGAGTTGATATTTTCTGTTAAATGTTAAATTTTATGTTTTCTGTTTTTAAAAATATAAATTCATATAATTCCTTATTGTTTTTGTTTTACCAAAATAGTTTATTTTCATACAAAATTATTTTAATAAAAATTACAACAAATTATTCAAATATAGGTACACACAGAAAATAAAAATATGTATGCTACATCTGTGTGTGTTGTGTTTTGTAAAATTACATACAAATAAAAAAAAATTCAATTTGAAAAACAAACCACAAAAGTAGTTATTTCTAACTTTTTGTCAGTTAAAAATTTATGGTTATTTTAAACTACTTTCGATTGCTTAATGATTATTACAGGTTGGTTGAAAAGTTCCTGCGCTCGAAATGAAAGAATACTGTTTTTGTTACGAAATATATTTTATTCAATATAATCTCCTAGAAGCTCAATACACTTGTTCCAATGATCTTCCAATAATTTTATCCCATCCTTATAATGGTTTTCCGGAAGCTCTGCAAAATAACCGTCTACGGCTGCTATGGCCTCTTCATTCGACGAAAAATGCTTTCCACGAATTAATTGTTTGAGATTTCTGAAGAGATGTAGTCACTGGGAGCCAAATCTGGTGAATACGGTGCATGTTCAAGCAATTCGTACTTTAATTCTTTGAATTTAACCATCGTCAAAACACTTTTGTGAGCAGGTGCATTGTCTTGATGAAAAATTATTTTTTTCTTCTTTAAACCAGGTCTTTTCTCACGAATTTTTTCATCCAGCTGATCCAAAAGGCTGCAGTAATATTCAGAGTTGGTTGTTTTACCTTTCTGAAGATAATCAATCAACAAAATTCCTTTTGCATCCCAAAAAACTGATGCCATAACCTTCTTTGCTGATCGTTGTGACTTCACCTGCTTTGGAGCTGAACAACCAGCTTCAGTCAACTGTAAACGTTCTTGTTTCAATTTAGGATCATGGTGGTAGATCTAATGACTGCACGATATTCAATTTTTTCCATATTAAAAAAAATCAATAACACGTCCACTTCAAATGGCTTGTAAACAAAGAAAGAATTGACAGAATGATTTGCAACTTTGCATGTGTTCTCAGGACAGTTATACCAACTTGAGAAAAAAAAAGTTTGGAGCTAGCAGTGCCATCTCTTGGTGAGCGCAGGAACTTTTCAACCAACCTGTAAACAATGATAAAAAATAAACAACAAAATGGGCTGAATATAATGAAAAATCAGTAGTCTTCTTTTTGATTGTATATATTTTAGATTATTTTTAACGAAATAATATTATGAGTGAAATGTTATACATATTTAATGTATGCATTAAGTAAAATAGGACGTACAACGGTCCTCGGAGAGCTGGACGTAAAATCAAACTGTTCCGCAAAATCATCTCTGTATTGACTTATTCACAATTAAGTTATTTAGATTTAAATAATAAAAATATTAAAAAAAAAAATTAGTTGCCGAATGTTTCTGTTTGTTCGAAACTAAATATTCAGACAGGCCCAAGTAATTTCTAATACAAAAAATATGACGTTTGAGAACGTGTCTTAACTAATATAATTGTGGCACTTGCTACAAGAGAAAATAATAAAAAAGAAAAAAACAAATACAAATCACAATATATGAAATACAAAAAAAACATAAACAAAAGTTCGTTGAACGTGCACTGCTCTCAAAAGTACAGGCCATGTACTTTATGTGTACTAGTGAATTTAGTACAGAAGAATCAACATTGTATCTGAAAAAAGTATCTGTGTGTAAGTAAGTAAAAACCAAAAACGTTTGGAACATACCAAAATAAAGCCAGGCAATTTAGAAAAGTCTAACACACACGATTTTTTTATTTATTTTGTCATTATTATTTTGTTAATATAGTTAATGTTGTTGTTGCTGTATTGCCACTAATCGCTGTTAAAATAAATCTCTTTAACATGTTGTTTTATATCGAACGTAGTACGTCATCATTGTGGAATTACTTCACACCCATAAAATCGTACAACTATTGTAGAATATACAATAAGGGTGTTCATGCCAGAAATTTTTTGTCTTGTAAAATATTAAATTAAAAGAAAAAAATCGAAAGTGTGTTTTCCTCTTAACACAACAACAGACACATGGAGATAATTTTCAAAAAATCTGACAATTTTTATACTGCCTACAAATCAAGTGTAAAAGTAAAACTTTTAATGGCGCTGTCAAATCAACGAGTTGATTCAATATTTTATAAATCAATGCATTAAATCAGATTTAAAATCATAATTGATTAATCAAATTTATTTGATGTTTTTTATTCAATTGTATCAAATCATTTTAAACATAATTCTTTTTTTAATTCGTGAATTAAAAAAAGATTGATTTGATTTGCGAATTAAAAAAAATAAAAAGCAATAAAATTGACTTGCAAATAAAAAAAAATTATGCTTCCAAAAATTTTGTACGTTTTACGTTATCTCGCTTAGTTTTCTAGATATTTGAAAATTTGTAAAATGGTAATTTGTTTAAATGGCTGGTATCTCGAAAACTAAGCGAGATAGGGTAAAATAGACAAAATTTTGTCTACTGAATATATGAGGATAATAAAAATAGGATGAAACAGCCACAGGATGACCCATTTTTACACGAACAAAATGGAACGGAAAACGAAATCTGTATTATCGGAGTTTGTGAATTTATATGATAATATAATAATAAATTCATAAAAAAAATTAGTTACCCTGTGGCTGTTTTATAAAAATTCCATGAAAGCGTTCGCGGACCTACCGAATCTATTCTATCGAAGGGTAGCCTTTATCAAGCTTACCATTCGTGGAAGATAATTATGTTAGAATCGCCTCTGTGTCGACTTAGTCTTAAGAAAGACGAAACAACCATTCACATTTTGTGTGAGTGTAATGTATTGCATAGGAAAAGAAGGAAAGTTTTTAATAGGAAATTTTTAGGTCCAGAAGACATTAGAAACTCTTCTCCATTAAAGTTCATAGGGAATGTAATACAGAATTTTGTTTAGTTTTATGATCCTTGGTACAAAAGATCCATATGGGTCGCAGAGTCGGCCTTGATTTAATAATAAATCAAGCTTTGCCAAAATTTTGTCTGTTTTGCGATATCTCGCTTGGATTCCGAGATATTCGTTATTTTATAAATTAGCCATTTTTTTTTAATCTCCGGTATCTCGAAAACTAAGCGAGTAACCGTAAAACGTCCAAATTTTTTTTTTTAAATTTTTAATATATTGCGATAATAAATATAGACCATATTCGGGAAATATTCCTAGGAATCCATTTAATAAAACAACCTAAGTAAAGCAAGTTAAACATCCTGTTTTTTTTAACTTATGCTTTTTTTGAACAATTGTAATTAATTTTTAAGGCATTAGTACGATTTAATTAGCGTACTCAACTAATGCTAATGAAAAAGAAAATCCCATGTATGGTCAACAAATTAAAATATAAATTAATTGTGATTTAAACAAATTATTTTAATTCGCGAATCAAATCATATTATTTTAATTTCGAGAATCAAAATATTTATTTTTTTAATTCGCGAATGAAATTAAAATTGATTTGATTTAAAATTGAATTATTTCTTTTAATTTATTAAAAGAATTATTTTAATTAATTTGAATCTTCCAATAACATGAGGATTAAATCATGGTAGTAAATAATTCAATCAAAAAAATGTATTCGCGAATTTAATCGTCAAAATATAAGATTTACTTAAGCTATTGTACTTTTAAAGGTCTGTGTCACCATTGACCAAATTCAAAATTGAAAAACATGCAAAAACTACTATGTATAAAGCGGAGTTGACATTAGATGATTTTACCTAAAGAGAATCAAATTAAAATCCTATGAAATGATGCGCTTGTCAAAAATTCCTCTTTGGTAAACCGCTTTGGGTTTACACCTTTAGATGTAAATCTTATGCAATCGGATGAAAACATCTGTTTTTGCTTATTGCTCAATTGTTTTTTACCGCCAATTTACTGCACAACTAGTTTTTTTGTGTTTTTCTTTGTTTGTAACAAAATGCAACACTGATACCATTTGATTTTCATAATTTTATTTGGACCCTATTATAACTTTTTTTAGACTTTCTTCTTGTTTTATGGCTGGAGAGCCAATGAGATTTGTATAGTAAACTAACTTTATTATTAAATATTTATATAATTTATTTTATAACTACGTAAAATGTTTTTGACCTTCTAGACTTTATATTAAGGAACTGAATAAATAAATAAATAAATATTTTGAAAAAACGAAAAAATCAATGTGACTGTCAGAATTTGTAATCGGATTTTCTGTACGTATCATACAAAATGAGTTTACACCAATGGATTTTTGCTATCTGACTCGTTTTTTGACAGATTCTAGGACTTATGGTGTAATGTAAACCCCGCTTAAGTAATCAAAATACCAAAATTTAATCATATAACTTGTCAGCACTTTTTTAAAGTATGTATTGTGAATTCTTCTTGGAAGTAAATAAATTTATTTAATAAAAAAATCGTATTTTCAAAATTTCGGACGTGAATACCCTTAATGTTTTGCAAACTGAGAATAATTTAGTTGAAGATAGAGAGCAAAAACGAGAGTATAGTTTCATATCAGAGATGGACAAATGAATTTTTTTTTAATTTTATTAAAACGCGCTTTATATGATATAAATATATATACAGGTTGGTTGAAAAGTTCCTGCGCTCGAAATGAAAGAATACTGTTTTTGTTACGAAATATATTTTTTTATTCAATATAATCTCCTGGAAGCTCAATACACTTGTTCCAATGATCTTCCAATAATTTTATCCCATCCTTATAATGGTTTTCTGGAAGCTCTGCAAAATAACCGTCTACGGCTGCTATGGCCTCTTCATTCGACGAAAAATGCTTTCCACGAAGGAATTGTTTGAGATTTCTGAAGAGATAGTAGTCACTGGGAGCCAAATCTGGTGAATACGGTGGATGTTCAAGCAATTCGTACTTTAATTCTTTGAATTTAGCCATCGTCAAAACACTTTTGTGAGCAGGTGCATTGTCTTGATGAAAAATTATATTTTTTCTTCTTTAAACCAGGTCTTTTCTTACGAATTTTTTCATCCAGCTGATCTAAAAGGCTGCAATAATATTCAGAGTTGATTGTTTTACCTTTCTGAAGATAATCAATCAACAAAATTCCTTTTGCATCCCAAAAAACTGATGCCATAACCTTCTTTTCTGATCGTTGTGACTTCACCTGCTTTGGAGCTGAACAACCAGCTTCAGTCCACTGTAAACGTTCTTGTTTCAATTTAGGATCATGGTGGTAGATCCAACCCTCATCCATAGTTATAAAACGACGCAAGAAGTCGGTTTTATTCGGCTTAAAACGCTCCAAATTACGCTAAGAAATTTGTTTTCGATCCAGTTTTTGTTGAATTGGTTAATGTGTGCGGCACTAACTTTCCAAACAGTTTTTTCATACGTAATTCTTCATGTAAAATATGGAGTACTCGTTCGTCTGAGATGCCTATGGCATTAGCGATTTCACGCTTAGTCAAACTTGGATCTTCACTAACCATATTATGTACCTGCTCAATGATTTCTGCTGTGGTTGCAGTTTTTGGTCGTCCTTCGCGTGGATCGTCTTTAAGGCTGGTACGACCACGTTTAAATTCACCAGCCCAAAATTCAACGGTGCATTTTGAAGGTGAGGACTCCTTATACACCTCTGACAATTGTTCATAAATTTCCTTTGCTTTTAAAACCTTCAAAACAAAGAATCTAGTGACTGCACGATATTCAATTTTTTCCACATTAAAAAAAATCAATGACACGTCAACTTCAAATGGCTTGTAAACAAAGAAAGAATTGACAGAATGACTTGCAACTTTGCATGTGTTCTCAGGACAGTTATACCAACTTGAGAAAAAAAAAGTTTGGGGCTAGCAGGGCCATCTCTTGGAGAGCGCAGGAACTTCTAACCAACCTGTATAAATATAGTGCTTTTTGAAAAAAAAAATATTAAGCTCGTTAGCCAATTTACATAAACTTACCAACAACATAATTTATGTAAAATCAAAGAGTGAAGGTAAGTTAAGGAATCTATACCTCTACTACCTTTTTTTGCTATTTAAATTCGGTTGGCGTTGTGGTGTGTTAACTGCCGCCAAAGGCACTGTAGTGGTGATGCCAGGTAGCTCATAAAGCATTCATTGGGGTGTTGGTTTTAACCCATTACTGCAGCCCACGGACTAGCACAATTGAAAAATAAAAAAATGCAAGAGAAAACAAAACCAAGTTATACGGGACATCTCCGAGGGATTAAAGGATGGACCCCACATTCCATACACACACACCTCACCTCACAGCGTCAACTTTACCCTAAAAATCAAATAACCAAAACATTATTTTTTAAATTATATAAATCATAATATATTAATACTAAATCTTAAACTAACAAAAAAGAAAAAAAAAAAAAGATTACTTCTATAATATAATAAGTTTAAGAGATCACTTAGTGCAAATTAAAAAAAGGAGTTGAAAGCAAAAACACAAGCTAAGTTGAAGGAAATTTTAAAATTCATTGATAGAAATATCTATATAGGAGTACGGTATAAATATCTGCTACCGGACACACAAATTTCCAAAACGGTAAAGCAAAAATAATCCCCTCACGTAGGCAAAAATCAACAAGTGGACACACCTTGCTCCACCCCGAGTCGGCAACATAATTTAACTTGGAATTCTATAATTATTTTTTTAATTTTGCTTGCATTTGTAAGAAATTGTAAAATTTTCTTTAATAATGCAATAATGTTCTAAATTTTTTTAATTCTAAAATCGAATGTCATTCCCAAATTACTTAATCGGATAATCGAATAAGAAATTAATTAAATTCTCAAATTATCGAATGAATTTGAAGATTGAGTCCAGTGATTTAAAAAAAAATGAATGAGGAATTTCTGAATGAATTCATTTAAAAATACATCGAATGCGAACAATTAAGAATTCAATTAATTAGTAAAATTGTGGTATGAGAATTTAATCATTCAATAGTCAAGCAGAATTGAAAATCGAATTAAGTAAATCAGGTAGGGCTATTTTATGATTAGAGTCCATAAACAAGATGTCCCCACAAAAAATGTTCCGTCTGGTTCTGGAGAAAGCTGGACAGTAACAGATAATTTTAACTTGATTAATTTTATTTTATTTCTGCTTTAATACAGTTTTAAAAACTTTATCCTAATGAAAATATTTATAAAATAATAAAGATTATTCAATGGTATGGTAAACCTCTATAATATCACAGACACAGGGAAATCATTATAAATTAAACTACTTTGTAATACATATAAAGTGTTTGCAATAGTTTTTATCATTTGCTTTGTTGACAGCAAACCTTGGCATTTAATATTTAATCCTAGATCTTATTATCATGTTATGTTAACTATAAAGTTATAAATAAATAAATAATTATATAAATATTGTTATCTTTTCTTTTGTAGTTTTTATTTTATACGAGCACAAATTAACTGAATGACAAAATGAGTTATAATCAAAAACCACCTGGTCCGAGTGGCAGTGGAATGGGCGGAGGGGGTCCGCCAAATGGTCCCAATAATATACCACAAGTTGCAAAAACATTTGCTGGAATACAGCAACAAATGCAAAATTTAGTACATGGACAAAATGCTATACCGCAATCATCGCAAGCGGATATTAATGCATTTCTGCAACAACAAAGAATACAGAATATGTTTAAGCAGCAACAACAATTTTTACAATTTCAACATCAAATGCAAGCCCAACAACAACAGCAGCAACAGCAGCAGCAGCAGCATCAACAACAGCTTCATAATATGCCAGTAGGTGGTGGAGTCGGTACCGGTCCAGTTGTTGGCCCAGTAGGTGTTGGGGGAGGAGGTGCAGGCAGTGGTGGTGCTGGGGGTAGTGGAGAACCACTAGCTCTCACCCGAACACCGGGTGCAGCAGAACTTTTAAATAAAACCTATCAACAACAGGCCAATGGCAATCCGGCAACAAATCCAGCATTTAATCAACTGCAACAAACATTACAGGCGTTGCCCACAAATTTCGTACAACAGTTGCAGGCATTTCAATATCAAATGCAGGCCAAACAAATGCAACAACAGCAACATGGCGCCGGTGGTCAGGGTCATCAAGGTGGACATGGTCAGCAACAACAACAACCGGGTGTACAAGGTGTGCCACCACCACCACCGCCAACCACAACAGCAATGTCACATCAACACCAGCAACAACATCAGCAAAAGCATCAACAACAACAAAACGCTGCCGCTCTATCGACTGTTGCTGCACTGCAACAACGTTATCTAACTGCTGCTGCTGCACAAGCAGCAGCTGTAAGTGGTAATAAAATGAGTTCTGCTACATCTCCACCACCACCGCCGCCTTTGACAAACCAAATGAAACCTCCCAATCTACCACCAAGCACGCAAATAACACCGGTAGCTGGAGTTAATGTTGGCAGTGGTAATTTATCGGCTTCTACTGCTGCTGCTGCTACAGCTGGTGGTAGTCCACATCAAAAATTATCAACTGGCAATACAAATACAGGCTTGGCTGCTAAACATCAAGCTCCATCATCATCAACACCCGCACCATCCATATCATTAATACCATCAAAAGCACAAAATACTTCGACACCAAGTGTTGCACATCAGCAAAATAAATTTATGCCACCCACTAATACCGGTGGCAAGAGTGGACATTCAGGTCATTCACAAAATATACCAAAATCTACACATGGTGGTCAAAACACAACTAGTAATACTACTAGTCCAGCTAAGACTGGTGCAAATGCTGAGGCGACCGGTGGTGTGGCAGCTTTAAAATCACCACAATCGACACCAGTACAATTGACTAAACAAATACCAGCAGTTACCTCGACAGCTTTATTGGCAACTAAAACGGTCACTAATATAGCAGCCGCAACAACAACCCCGATGACAGCAGCAGTTACTTCAACAGTAACTACAACAATGGTTTCACCACTAAAGGCGACAACACCAACACCTAGTGCTATTAATACAACTACACCAACAACTCCAACAACTACCACAACTCCCAAAACTCCCAAAACTCCCACAACTCCCACAACTCCCACTACTCCCACTAGTTCAAACATTACCCCAGCAAAATCAAGTGCTACTGCAAAACCATTTATCGAAGAATTGACTAAAACACCAACTAAACCCTTGACAGCTGAAAAGGAAGCAACCAAGCTATCTACAAATGACAACAATAAAAAAATTCCTACAGATTCGGTTGCAATTGCATACACTGACCACCAAAAGAAAGATGCTAATAAACCAACAAATCAGACTCCGGAAAAGGCCAGCATTGAAGTTGTTAAGTCAAATAAAGTTGCCGCTCTGTCGCCAACTAAAATTACAGCTGCAGTTACAGCTAGTAAGGGTACAGCTGCGTCTGCTCAAATCGAACCGAAAATATCAATAAAAGTTGACGATAAACCTGATGTTATGACAAAATTAAATAAAATCGATAATCATTCTGTGGATGATGCTCCCATCAATAAGGATAACAAAAGTGAAAATAAATCTGTGGAAGCTAAGAAAACACAAGAAACAGTAAGTAATTCATAAATATATTTTTGTCTGTACAAAAGTTTGACTGACAAGTTGTGAGGTTATGTACACAATTTAAAGAAATTATCGATTTTTTTATTGTAAGTTATTATTTATGAATATCGTGGTTTCTACTTGTACTTGTGATTCTTTAAGTTCAGATTTTAGGTTGTAGATTTTCTTTTAAGTGTTTTTTTTTCGCAGTTTGTAGCTGAAATACTGTTCCGGTATTTTATTTAAATAATTATCGAAATTCTATGCGAGAAATAGTTGTACCCTGAATTTAGATAAAATATCAATATTTATCTAGAAACTTAATTAAAATATGTGCGAGGTATAATTTTAAAATAAAAATTTTGTTTAACTTCTTATTTTTTTCAAGGTTTATTTCAAAAACCCCATACACACTGATAACTTAAATACGTATTTTCGTTTTTTTTTCAAGTTTTCAACTTTTATATTCCATACAAATTTAAAATCAAAAACTTGAAAATGACGAAAATACATATTTTGGGGCACAGTATGAATGGGGAAGAAATCGTAGTTAAAAAATCATTCCTAAATGCTTTTTTCTCAAAAAAAACTTCACCTAAAAAACTTCGCAGAATTTATTTTTATATAAAGAATGCAATTTGTATATTAGGACTGAGTTCATTCTGAATTTTAATTTTGATTAAAAATGTTTAAAGTACTTAATATACAACCTTTAACTATTTCCAGAATAAACCCTCTTCAACTGAAGAAAAATCTTTAACACCAGTAAACACATCTTCTCAAGAAAAGTCCAAAAAACCAGAAATCGTTGCTGATGACAAAAAGTCGGAAGTTTCAAATCAAATAAAAAAATTAAACGACAAAATCGAAACCGATAAAAAAGAAGAAAATGAAGAAAAAGATAAGAAGCTCAAGAGCAATAAAACTATTAAAACCGAAGAAGAAAGTAACATAACTAAAGATGCGCTGAAAAAAGTTGCAGTAACGGAAAAGACAAACACTGCCGTAGAAGCAAAATTATCCCCAACACCATCCGCAGATATTCCTGTTAAACCAATTGAAAAGGTAGAAACTACGATAAAGAATTCTTTGGAAACATCTAACAAAAGTGATAAAGAACAAGAAACTAAACAAGAGAATGAAAAAGTAAAGAAGGAACCGTTTATTGCTCCCGAAAAAGTCAAAGCTGCTGAAACTTTAAATAGCCCAGAAGCGAAGGAAGATAAAGAAATAGATGATCCGCAGGAAAAAGACGAACAAATTAAGGCTGAAGCAACAACTGCGGTAAAATCGAACACGGCAACAAAAGTAACAAATGCTAATGATAATGTTAAAGAATCTAGCGAAAGCACACAAAAAGAAGTAGCTTCAACACCTGTAAAAAAATTGGCACGTCTCACAAAAGGAGCTAAAAGTAAAGCCGCCGCTACAGCACCAGCATCGCCTATTGCTGCTGTTGCTGCTGCTGATAGTAAAACACCAGAGTCACCCGAAGAAAAACCTTCAACTGCTGCCACAAGTGCTCGTGTTAAACGAAAAGCAAAAGTTGAAACACCATCTTATGTTTGTGATTCGGCAACATCAACACCTAAGGATGATGATGCGGATCGAAAATCAAAACGTCATCGTCTCAAGACAATACTCTACCAAAGTCCACTTCCTGAATTAGCCTTCATCACTAAATTATCGGCAAGTGAGGCTTCAAATTCTCCCAAGCCCATGACAAATGAGGATCGTTTAATTGTTTTCTACAAAAATGAATATATGGCCGTACGCAACGCGGAGGGTACGTTTTACTTGTGCCAAACAATGCAAAATGTTTATCGCACTTCACCGCGTATAAGCATTCGTTGGCTATCGGAAGATGCTAAGGATTGTAATGTATATATACCGGATTTTTATGATCACACCGATATTGAATGTGTTCTAACGACCGTGGAACTAAAACGTATTGATAAGGGGCATCTACGTTTGCCGAAACCGGAGCGAACTCGCATTGAAAATATACTGAAAAAGGCTATAGATGTGGAAAAGGGTATTGTACCAAGACCAGATTTAACTGAAGAAAATCCAGACGGACGTAAGTTATTATCAGGGCAGCCTCTTTCATGCTAATGCTTGATGGTTTGTAGTTAATAGCTCAAAAATTACTTTGACCAAATACTTTTCAGAATCAAAGAATTTTGCAACCAATAGGCATTGATTTGTTGTTATATATTTGCATATTTCGCTTTTAAGTGCATACTCTTTGCATATTGTTGCAAATAAATTTTGCATTTTGTTGCATATTATGCCATATTTTCTTTAATTTAATGCATCCTCTTGCCATATACATAAACAATTATATTATTATTATTAATTTTTATTGGTTTTAAAAAAAAATATGCAATTTTCTTAAAAATGCATTTATATTGTATTTAGTGCATATTTTCATTTTTCTAGTGCATGAAAGTCACTGCTCCGTTTATTATTATATATTATTTATCTCAAATCAAACTTTATCAAATTTATTTTCTATTGATTTTATATAGTTGATATTTCCCTATTCAAAGATGAATCTCAAATAGAAAAGAAATCAGTTGGAGATACTAGTGGTGGTAATGAAAGCGTTGCAACCTCTACGCTATCAGCCAGAAAATCACGTAGAGGCGGCTCTACTGTAAAAGCATCAGCAAGAAAATCTACAGCTGCTGCTAGACCTTTAAAATCATCGGCTGGTAATAAACGTAGACGCTATGTTAGTTCGTCATCTTCTGCATCACCGGTCAAAAAACGTAAAACTTTAATTAAACGTAAAAAGAAGAAGGTCGACAATAGCGACGATGAAGACGATGATGAGACATCAGATGAAAATGAATCAGATACTGAATATAAACCTACACAAAAACGTTCTTCACTCAACACAAATGCTGCTGGTTCAAAAACAGCCCCACGAGCACAAAGATCACCTTTAGCTAAGGCTAGAGCTGCATCACCAATAACACCAACAACATCTAGATCTAAAAATGTACCTCAAAAAGTAAGTGGAATTTAATTTAAAAAAAATTAATAATGGGAAAACTGGAAAAACCAAGTAATGATCACCTTTCAGAAAGGGATAGAATATTTTAAAGGCAAACATTTTATAGTTGTATGCGTCAGAGATATTAAAAATATTTGTTGAAACTTAAAATTGGTCGTATACAAAAGGATAAATTACCAAAAAATATCAATACAAATACTGGGAATTTTATTGATATTTCAATTCTCCAGAATTGGGAGTTTTAAATTAAATTCAAATAAACAAACTTAAGTCGTTCGAATTTGAAAAAAAAGGTTTTTCAATTTGTTGGCATAAAAACGAAAATATTTTTTGCTTGGAATTTTTATCATGCAATTGTCTACACAAAAAGCAACAAGAAGATGTTTTCGTTTCGTATGTAATAGTTAAGCGAAAAAATCGACAACAATTTCACGCTTCAAAGTGAAACAAAAATGTAGCTCTATCAACCTTTTTTGTATAAGTTATATAAGTTGTTTATACTTTTCTGCCAAAAACTTTTTAAATTTTTCGCTAAAATTTTTAAAACTTTTAATACAAAAAAGAATATAATTTATAACTTAAAAAACCACATTTAAATCGCTTTCGAATGCTATTATTTCAAGGGGTGTAATAAGTATTTTATATTCGTTAGCTTTTATTGGTTTGGCCTGAATCGCTATTGAGATAAACGATATGTTAACTTTTTTAAAATCTACATAATAAATATTTTATTTTATTTTCACCATCAATGACATTATGTATTGCAATACAACTATAAAATTTAATTCATTTATATGCATTAAGTCATAATTTATTACGCACAAAAACAAATCTGAATTATTTATTTATTTCTGTGAGCAAATTTGCTGCATAAATAAAATTTTATGAATATACCAAATTTTCTTATTATACAGTAATGTTCTAATTACTGATCTGGAGCAAATTCGATGGATATCTTAGAGCCAATTAATACGATGCAATTGATTGCAAGCAATTTTCTTAATTCCCTTTTGAAAGTTGCTTCCAAAGTTATGTCTATTTATACGATGACTTTAATTGCACAAAACCTGAATGTGTATGAAGCAACAAAAGAAGAATACATATGAGTGTAAAAGAGAGATAACAGAAACATGCACGAAAAACGGAAACCATGTCATTTTTGTTACCCCGCTTGTTTCTCTACCCCGTGGCTCTTAGATATGATACAAGATGTCGAGAAACTCGGTTTAGATCGAGAAAGGGTATATTTTAGTGTTTCCAATTATTCGCCCTGCCGGTTAATCGGTTAGGTGAATATTCGAAAAATTATGAAAATTGTTTTTTTCGGGTCAATTAATTAGAAAAATTGGCGATTAATCGGTTAATTGTTTAATGCCAAATGTATTTCTTTCATAAATAAGAACACAAAAAGCTTTTTTTTTTTTTGCTGAAATATCAAGTCTATTGCATTGATTTGTTTAGGACAATTGAAAGCATCCTGAGATTTTTTCCAAAGAATCATTCCTATAATTTTGGGTTTTTTCCCAGAGAAATCTGACGACTCTTTAAAAAGAAAATGTCAGACGTGTTCAGTGGAAGTTAACTCGTAAAAACGCAGTGTAGATAGTGTTTTACCGAAGTGGGACAAAAAGAATGCCTTCAAAAAAAAATGTATAAAAAATTCTTAAAAATTCTTAAAAATATGGTATAAATAGTTTTTGAGAAACTCACAAATTTTGATAGAACTGCCACTGTTCCCTGACTCTTTCACTATCTGGTTAATAGGCTTTTTCCACTGAACATCTTTGTGAAACGCGTGGAAGATGTTGAAAACGTGAAACATGTATTTAGAAAGTAATAGATCAATGTTTTGGCTAATAAAACTCTATGAAGTATTTATTTGGAGAATATCCCGATAAAGAAAAATAGTGTTTTAATGACCTAAAACATGAATAGAATAATGTTAATTGCAAAAAATATATATTTTATTTGTTTTTTTTTTATGAAAAACTATAAAATTAAAAAAAAAAAGTGAATTGTAGAAAATTTTGTCTGTGTTGTGTTTTAGCAATGAGTTCTGTGTTGTTTGGCAATATTTTTCAAAAGCAAAAGCAAAATGCCTTAAGTATTCGAAGATTTGGTCATGTAAGAGAGATCCTCAACATTGTCGACTTTAAATCAGCTAAAAAATATTCATAAAACCATAAATGCCATCAAGTACCAGAACGATATGCAAAGCAATATACGAGTTTTATGAAAAAAAAAAATGTGGAATATTTTGAACTGTTTTAAGAAGAAAAAAGCAATCAACGAAAAATTTTCGATAGTAGTTGACGAGTAGACTGACGGGTAAGTTCTACCGAAAAATCTAATTCATTCAATATATTGAACCAACCATTCAAAAATTGCGATCATGTTTAAAAAATTACAACAGAAACAAGAAAAGTTGTTTAAAAAGAAGTTGGTCACCAATCGCTGGAATTCACTATATATGATGATTTCAACATTTTTAAAATAAATAATAGCATACACACACAATGAATTGTTAGATTTACTCGAAGAAACTTTTTACAAACGTTGAAACCATTAGAAATTGCAATAAAAACAGTCCAGCGACACGGTTACATTATTAGACCCGGATGGAATTTTTGAGGTTTCTATTGAAGACTTTAAAAAACCAAAATACGAGGGCGGATCAATAAGTCCCTGACTTTTCGAACTTCCCTCGTAGTTATATGAAATGCAACACTGCACCATCGATTTCAATGGTAAAAAAGTGATTTACTGACTTTCGTTGTGGCCTTACAAGCACAGGACGCACAAGGACGCGCAGTTGAGGTCTCTACACCCAAAATAATTGAAAAAATTCACGATATGGTGTTGGCCGATCGGAGATTGAATGTGCGATAGATTGTAAAAGACATAGACATCTCACATGGCTCAGTGGTTTCAATTTTGCCTCGTTTGCTCACAATCGACCACCAACGAAATCGTGTGACAGCTTAGTTTCCATGGCAAAAATCCTTGAATTGCCCCCTCATTCGCCTTATTCTCCGTATTTAGCCTCCAGTGACTATTTCCTATTTCAAAACCTAAAGAAATGGATCGGTGGAAAGAGATTTCGCTCCAACGTTGAAATTACTGATCAAACAAATGCCTATTTTATGGACCTCGAAAAATCCTGCTGTTAAACGCAAAGTAAATGACGGAACTTGCTCAAAATGATGGGAGCAGTGTTGAGTTTAATATAAATACGAGGGAAGTTCGAAAAGTCGCCGACTTATTGATCCGCCATCGTAATATGATTTTATGGTTTTGTTTAAAAAAAAATTAAAAACCGGTTATTCAAATCGGTTCTGAATGAAAAGAACCAAAAACCGGTTTTTTAATAGGTCGAATATTTGACAACTCTGTATTTCAGAAAAAGTCAATTGTATTTCATAATAGTCAATTGTATTTCAGAAATAGTCAATTGTATTTCAGAAATAGTTAATTGTATTTCAGAAATTGTCAATTGTATTTCAGAAATTGTCAATTGTATTTCAGAAATTGTCAATTGTATTTCAGAAATAGACAATTGTATTTCAGAAATAGTCAATTGTATTTCAGAAAAAGTCAATTGTATTTCAGAAATAGTCAATTTTATTTCAGAAATTGTTAATTGTATTTCAGAAATAGTCAATTGTATTTCAGAAATTGTCAATTGTATTTTAGAAATAGTCAATTGTATTTTAGAAATAGTCAAATGTATTTCAGAAATAGTCAATTGTATTTCAGAAATAGTCAATTGTATTTCAGAAATTGTTAATTGTATTTCAGAAATAGTCAATTGTATTTCAGAAATTGTCAATTGTATTTTAGAAATAGTCAATTGTATTTTAGAAATAGTCAATTGTATTTCAGAAATTGTCGATTGTATTTCAGAAATTGTCAATTGTATTTCAGAAATAGTCAATTGTATTTCAGAAATAGTCAATTGTATTTCAGAAATAGTCAAGTGTATTTTACAAATAGTCAATTGTATTTCATTAATTGTGAATTATATTTCAGAAATAGTTAATATTTAACATTTATAGACAATTTTAAAATATTTTCAAACAATTTTAAATAATTTAAACATCTTTTTGGCTTAAATTTTTTTAATTCAAAAGTTTTTTCATGTTAATAAGACAGTTTTTTCGACAATTTTTCACAAAAAAGTGCTAAAATGTTTTTGATACTTTTTTTTTTTGTTTGTAACAAAAATTCTGAAGGGTATAATAAATCCGATAACGTCGCTTTTATACCCTAATCAAACTGAACCCCAAAATATGTATTTTCATATTTTTTTTTCAAGTTTCAAATTCAATACAAATTTTTAATTGAAAACTGAAAAATAACGAAAATACGAATTTTGGGGGTACAGTATATATGGGGTATTATTTATTTTAAATATCTTAATTTTACTTTACTAAGATATTCGTCATATTTAAATTAACAAATTCCTTAGTAGATTAAACATAAAGTTATTTGATAAATGTTATCTTCATTAAAATATTTTATAGATCACACCAATACCGTCTACATCAAAAGCTTCACGAGGCGAAAGAGCAGCTAAAAGGAAATCAATTACAGATGCAGGCTCTTTGGAAGAAACTTCAATGCCAGTCAAAAAACCAATGACCTCAACAAATAATGGCAAAACTACATCAACAAATAACAGTAGTAACATAAAAAATAAAGGTACATTGAAAAAATCTAAACATTAACTAAAATCATATAATTAATGTATTGGTAGCAGCTACTGAAAATATTTCTAACGAGGCTACTGCTACTACTACTAGAAGTCCTGTAAAAAAAAAAATCCCTCAATGATAGTAAAACCTCAGATAAAGCACGATCACAACCACCACCAATAACAGACCATCATCCATAACTAACACCATAAATTTAGTCTCTGTTACAAATAGTCCTCAATTTCGTAATAGTAATTCCATGTTCAGTAGTAATGGTGGTGGTAGTGCAAATCGTCCTTATCGAAGACGAAATTAAACATATATATTTTAAGAAATATTCAACAACTTTTCTTAAATCAGTTGTATGAAGATTATAATGAATACAAACTTAAAAGGCTAAATTCTATTTCGTTTCTTAGATATTAAGTTGAAAATCTTACATTTTCTATTTTCGTTTCAATTAATATTGAATAACAACTAAAACCAATTTAATTAAATTCGTATGTGCAGCGTTTAACAATGTTTCTCTTGATTTTTATCACATGCACATTTTATTTTTGTTTAATATATATTTTTGATAACTATTAAAAATACTGTGTAATATTTGTCATAATTCTTAAGATAAGTTGAAAAAAAGGAAAATTTTTTCCCCAATTTTATACGTTTTTAGCGTATTATTTGTCAAAATATTTACCAATTTATTATAAATTTATAAAACATTTTCTTTAAATTTAAGTCTGTAGTATGTTTTTTTTTTGTAATTTTTTCTATATGTTTGTTTATCGTGCATTTAATGTACAATTAATATTATTGTAAAACATATTGTAATTGTCTAATTGAGTATATAATTTGTAATTTATTTGTCTGCATCATTATGAAACAATAATACATTGTTTTAAATATACATTTTTATCCAGTCTTATCCGGGAGATATACATAAATAAATAAATATGTATATTGGTAAGATGTATTTCAAACTTTTAAATTAAGCTGTTAATAGGTTAATGTTATCATAACATTATAGAAAAGTTTTAGAATATTTTTTGCAATCTTAGTACAAAATTGAATCGGGCTATCATGCGAGACAGATCAAATTATCAAAACGAGGTATAAATCCGACCGAAAACTTTGGCTTTTTTTTATTCTATGTTCTTGAAGAGTAAAATATGGTACCCAATTACTCTGGCAACATATGCTTAAATACTAAAACGGTTCCGGAATGCTTTCAATTCATAATTTGTTTAATATCCAGTAAATCAAAGGATTTCGACAGTTTTTGCACCCTTCAAGCAAAGAAAAAACATGGTTGGGTCAATCATATTCGAAGAGCATCATATATTTTTGGGTTTATGGTTGTGCCAATCATAATCTTACTATATTATTGTTATTATATTATGATAATAAAATAACCATATTTTTACCATAATATGGCCAAAAATTACCATATTATGGTCCTAAATAAACATGTAATAATGAATTTCTCTTAATATGATCGCACGTAATTATAATATGCTCAAAATAATATATTTTGGTCCCTCATAACTATATTATTATTCCTGGATTATTATATGATCCATAATCTAAGAAAATTTCTTAAGGGAAAAGTTCTTAGAAACTATGAAAAAGCTCTTAAAATTTAAGTGTATTTCCTAAAGAAATGTTTTTTCTAAAAAAAAAATAATATTAAGGACTTTTTGAAGAAAAACTGTTAAGTAAAAAATCATAGATTTTAAGAACTTTCCTTTCTTTGATTGTATAATTATTTATTGATTGTTGCCAACATTTTATCGTTGCATAATTATCGTATATTTTTTTTTCATAATCAGAATTTTTGTTACCACAGTATGGTTGCAGCCGATCATTATATAAAATAGAAGGTGCCAACCATAAAATAGTAAAATATTTACTAAATAATGATGGTAGCGACCATGTTGATGGTTATAAAACCAATAACTTGGTTGTGACAACCATACCCGATTGCAGCAAGCACAATATAGTAGCAGTGATCATATTGCAACCATTATTTTTCTCTCTGCGTGTTTATAAAGAAATAATAGACAAATGGCATATTGGTCAGCAGCTACATTGAACAGTTCTACGGAGACATATTTTTGGTAATTGTGCATTTTCTGCAATTAGTACGAATTGACACTACTAGACTGTGCTCAAAAGTTTTATTATTATTTTTTTTTATGTTGAATAAAACTAAAAGAATTTGAGAAAAAATGATAAGATTTTGAGAAAAATTATAAGATTTTTACTTTCATGTAAAAAAGTGAAAAGTGATTAATTTGTAATTCTAAGGTCCAACGTTTTTTAGTGATCATATTTTTCAGAAAATACTTTGAAAACAAATAAATTGTTTTTCAAGAAATCGCCAATTTCAATTTCTGTATGTTCTCTGACTTAGCAAAAAAAAAAAAAAGACCCCAACCCACTAACGCTACAGATGAGTATTGTAGCGCTTTATAGTTTATTTAATCTGGTGATTGGTGACACTTTTTTATAGTATAAAACAGCATGATACATATTTGTGTAAGAGCATGTAATTTTCTGCGTTCAATAGTCTAAAAACTTCATCACTTGTTAGAAATCTTTTCCCAAAGAAAGTCAACCGATATCCCTCTAATGCTCTTTCTGTTGGTATTGATACTATTTATACTTTGCATTTGAAATTAAACAGTAACTATGTAGGCGATATAGCACAATAAAGGTTGAAGACGAATCAAGAAGTCCAACAATAAAATAAAATTTATGTACCAAAAATTGTTGATCTAGTTGTGTTATTTTAAAAGCGAGATGGATACTAAACATCAATTAATTTTGACAAAATTAAATTTGCTTCCTGCTAACTCTAAGCAAATCAGCTTATTTTGCTTATTTTGAAAAAAAAAAAAAAAATCACTGCGCTGAAGAATTAATCACTTGAGATGTCAAAATCATCACTTTAATTGTTTGAGCGTTTTCAAACTATTGAAAAAAATAAAAAACGATTTGTAATTTGACATCAATATTGTACCGTAATTGACGTTTGGTAACACCAATACCCTGATTGGATTCTTCATCATGCGAGGAAGACGTGGTATCAAAAAGTAACGAGTACATTTTTTTTTTCTTTTTTGATTTTGATTGATTTTTTCACAATTCTTTATACACGACTATTTATAATTTTATACACAAAATACAATCAAAAAATTTAAATTGTAAATTTTTTTTTTTTAATATTCAATCAGCTGTTAACTTTGGTGTTGCCAATGGCAAAAAAGTAGGGATAAATGTAATAAATCAAACATAAATTCCATATATCGATGGCTTAATATAAAAAGGCCCTAACTCGATTTTTTTGTTACTTGGCAGGAGACGGAAAAAACTTAATAAAAAAAAACGTAAAATTTTAGATACAAAAAAAAGTTTTAATGCAATTTTTGGAAATTGCATTAAAACATTTTTTGTATATAAAATTTTACGGATTTTATTAAGTTTTTTCCTTCTACTGTCAAGTAAAAGAAAGGATATGCATAAATAAGGTAACACTGAAATTTTTTTAATTTGACAACGTAAAAGTCCAACGCAATGACGTAGTGATTTATAAAATTTGACTTTTTAACACTCGTGTTGGTGTGAAAAATTTCGGCAAAAGTTTAACTGCCATCACAAAAATTCGACTTTAGTGATCTAAGCTAAAGTCGATTTGTGCTTTGACTGAAAATCAGTTTTGAAAACAGCTCTTCATAATCACTTAACCCGATTTTATATTTTAGGTGTCAAAAATTTGAATAAAAAATAGTTTGAAAATTTTCTTAGTAACGTTGTTTTGCATTTTCACTTGACAGGACTAATAAATTTACAAATTTGTACTACGAGTACAAGAAAAGTTTTTTTTTTTAAATTATAAATGATTCAATTATAACCACGAAAAACAACAGTCGTTCTTTTTTTTTGCTGACAAACTAAACTGGATAAAATTGTACAAACAAAAAAATTTAAATTCATATCATTTCATATTCCCAGAAGTGCATGTTTATTTTGATATTTTTTTACACACAAAAAAAACTTAATTACCATTTAATTGTTAAATAAAATGTAGTGCATATTTGTTTATAGTTCTTTGCTTTTTTTTTGTATAATTAATATTTGTTTATCCTTCTTTTTTTATATTTATACTTTTAAACTTAAATGGTAATTAATAAATTTAATAAGAAAAACTAAAAAATAAGTAATAATATAAAAATCCCCCACTTCAGCTATAACAACAAAAATCATGACAAGAAATGAAATATATAAATTTATTATAATAAATAAAAAAAGTAAATTCGATATTGAATGAAAAAAAAATATTAAAGATTTTACTTAAAAAAAAAACTAATAATAAATATAGTTTAAAAAATAAATATAAAATAAAAATATATATCTATGGCAATTATATAAATAACTTAACAGAAAAAAAAAACGGAAACAAACATTTATGTAGATTTTAGTTATTAATTTGAGAAAATAAAATAAAAAATCTTCAAAAAAAAGAAAACCCCATAAAAACTACTTTAATATTTTAAAATAAATCTGCATACAAATACAACAAAAAAAAAAAATGTCGTCACTTTAAATGTAGAAAATTAATAATTTAATACAATAAACAATAGTTTCAAATTCATTACAAATAAAAACAATTAACATAAATACATAGAACCGAAGAAAAATGCTAAATATATTTATATAAAAAAAAGGTATTCACTTTAGAAGTTTTTACTCTTGCGAAATACTATTTTTTTTTGTACAACCAACACATAGGAAATAATAAAATTCAAAATAAATTTCCATGTATTTGTTTGTAATAAATTTGACATTTCGCATTTTGAAAGGATAACAAAATTCTGCGCTGTTCTGTAATTCGTTAAATAAATACAATTAGTTTTATTTGCAATCATATATCATTTTTTTTTTAGTTTTAGATTTTTCAAATTTATATACAAAAGATAGGCTTATATAATTTAAAGTATTAGGGTGGAATGCATAAAGTTTTACAATTCAATAAAACGTTTTTAAGCTAATTCGACAAAAACAGTATGCATAAACTGTTTAATAACGAACAATTTTTTAATCTGGTTTGATGTTTGGTTGGTTGGTTTAATCATTTTTCAAACCATAAAAACAGTGTTTGCAATTATTTAGTGACTTTTTTAAGGGTCATTCCACCCAATAATAAGTAGATCTACCATTTTTTATCCAAAAATTTACAAATGCATCATTTACTCCTTTTTTCCACAAAATTTCTCAAATTGCTACATTATTAAAAAAAAAAATAAATGAATTATACAGAATAGTGATGTCGATTTAATCAAAACATAATCGTCCTTCGAATACTTTCCCTATTCGTAGTAATAAAGTATCTTTAAAATATTACATTTCCACCAATACTTCTTAGTAATTATTTTTTTTGATCATGTTTTGATTTATCATAAACTAATTTTATTTATAAAATCTGCAAAAATTCTTATTTTTCTGCGATTGCCAATTCAATCGTTTATTAAGTTTATGAATCACTAACAATTTATTTGAGAGTGAAGAGAAATTATATAATAGTATTGCCAGAATAAAACAATAAATTAATAAACTGTTATTTCACGATTATGCATAACATAGGGAAAATGTGTACTTTAACAAATGTAGAAAAAAATGAATTTTTCATAAAAAATTTGTTTTCTTAACCTATTGTTAATAAGGCATACATTTTTATTTTTAAAATTTTGTAATTAATAAATTTAAAAATTCCCAGCAAACAGATACAAACATGAATTCTTAATGTATTCAGAAAGCACGACTATGACGTTAGCTTAATAAAAAAAGTTTACAGGAGAGACAAAAACCTGTATTTTTTATACCCTCCACCTTACATACATATATGGTGAGAGCATAAATCAGTTTCTAACATGTCGAAATGTAGGTCTTAGATCCCATTAATTACTATATTCGTGATCCTTATGCAATTTTAAGTCGATTTAGTGATGTCCGTCTGTCTGTTGAAATGGTGATCACGACGCGAAGACGCAAGCGGACATCCTCCCGAGAAGTTTGGTATTGAAAAAGTTATGAGTGAAATGTGAAAATACCTCTAAAATTTCCATACAAATTGATGTATTTTAGTATAATTTCATAGTAGCGACTGGCAAGTAAATTATTTTCTAATATTTTTTAATCAATCGCTGAGAATTAAAAAATATTTTATATTCACCTTAAATAGTTTTCACCTCAAACATTTTTTTGTTTTCATTGTTTTCACATCCAAACAATTGTTTTACTTTAAAAAATTTTTTTCACTTCAAAAAATTTTTTTCCTTGAAATTTTTTCATTTCAAAAATTTTTTTCACCTCTATAATTTTACTTCTAAAGTTATTTGAATTATTTGTATCAAAATCGATAGAGATTATATTTTTAGGATATTGGTGCAGAGTATATAAAGATTCGGCATAGCTGAATTTAAGCATTTTTTACTTGTTTTACTGTAGATCAGTCAATACAGCTGGATACCATACTGTCAATTATTGAGCACTGTCGAATTTTACCAGCGAACATCAGGTTGAATTTTCTTTAAGAGCTTCAGATTCCTCACCCATGAATACAGACGACATTGATGGCACCACGGTTCTATTGGACAACAAACAGCATTGGATCTTGTGTATACTTAAATTGAACCTATTCATATGACCACAGTTAAAGATTGTCATTAGGTCCTGATTGAGTATGTGATTTATAATTTCCATTTGCTCCCAACCTTCACAAGGCTTGGATGGAATATGAATGACAAATCTTGCTGTTAAATGCAAAAGAGTGTATAGAATGTGAAGTTTGACCGAGAAGTCGTATGGAAAGAGGGAGAAGAATCAAACCTTGCGGTAACCCTAAGCTGAAACTCGATGAATAAGACGCCATCTACAACAACTATTATGTGTGATCCCTACAAAAATTCTATATTAATCGAGAGAAGTCATCACCAACACCATAAGTAATAAATTTTGACACGAATACTTAATGCCACACACGATCAAACGCCTTGGTAATATCCAGGGCAACCTCTCTTCAACGGTCAACCTCGACTTCAACGGTCCGAAAAAAACTTCATCAGGTCTCCCGTACAACAACCATACTTCGACGATTAAGAAGTAAGTTGTTCTTTACATAATTAACAATATGGTGGTTAATCTTGTTCTACATTCCGTTCAAGAGCTTAGAGCAGATTGCAATTGGGCGGTAATTGTCAGGGTTGTTAATATTGCCCTTTTTAGGGATTGACAACTTTCCAACATGAATAAAAAACAAGTAAGAGCGGCTAAATTCGGCTATGCCGAATCTTATATACCCTTCACCATGGTATTCTGAAGGAGATGAATACATCGTTGGAATCTACTACCTCATAGCTCTCCACAAACAAGCGGTATCCCCATTTATTTTTTCTTAAATGTCCAAAAATTTTAATCCAAAATAATATGTCATGCAAAATCTCAAATTTATATTTTTCCATATGTTTCAGCGCTTTTCTTGTCAAATTTGGCATTTTCTAGGCAAAAAAAAGTTGGCGACACTACTATTTATTTTTTATTTATATCATTCACAATAGTTGTGAAACGTATTTAACCTACGTATTTATCTTCACACTCTTATTAAACAAAGGGATTTTACTGGAAAAATTAGAGGTAGTCCTGGTTTTTTGCTAATATCTCAGCCATTTATTAACCGATCTGTCTGATTTTTAATAGCAAACAGAAATGGATCACATGTAACAGAAATAAAAAAGAATCAAGTCCTCATCATGTCTGGGTTCTTCGGAAAACCCATTTCAACACACAGACGGACATCTTTAAATCAACTTCGCTCTTCATATGGACCCAGAATATATATACTTTATAGGGTCTAAGATCAATATTGTAGAAATTACAAACGGAATGACAAACTTATATATACCCTTCCACCTATGGTGAAGGGTATAATAAAAAGTTCTAAAGAGGGTTGTCAATGCACGTTTTAGTACCAATGCCGTTATGCCAACAGAGTCCATTGACAAATTTACGTCGAGATTAGCAAGAACCTTGTTGATGGCTCGAGCGCGAAAGGATATCTTAAGCTCTCTCTAGGTCTCGGGGAGTGGTTGATTGCTTTCCGTTAAAAACGTTGGCCTTATAAAACGGGTCAGGAAAGCGCTGGCCAGCCATTTTAATTTTAACAAATGCTTTCCCAATTCCAAAAATCGTCGACAAAATACTGGGAAAAATGAGAACTTTACACGTTCTCACACTAACAAGAAATTTTGGATATGCGTACGATGAAAATCAATACATTGGCGTTAGGCGTGTGTCAAATTAGACAATTATAACATGTATGCGTTTTTATTTTTCAATCCAACAGTAGTGATGAAACTTTTGCATTCGATAATATTATTCAAACTAAGGAAAATATTATTATTGTAAAATATAAATAATAATCGAATGGCTTAATAGAAAACAATTCCCTGAATTTGACTTAATCACCCTTACTCTAGTTGTCGACATCGACACAAGACAATGTTGTCTTGGGATTTTTTTTTAAATTGGTATCCCCGTTGTCGTTATCGAAAATATTTGAAAACTGTCGACAAGTATTTGGTATTCTCAAAGAAAATGTGACGACGATATTGTCTTGAAACCACTCTGATTTTGTCGACACAATTTTTAGTAACGACTTGAGGAAAAGTAATGACTGAAAAAAAAAAACGGAAAAAATGGGAAGAAATATCAAATTTATTAAATGCACTTGGCCCACCGAGAATAATGTGAGATGGATGGCAGAAGGTAAAGAAAGCATGATCATATAAAGTGCATTATAAAAATATAACAAAATTTATTTATAGGTTTGGCGAGACTTAAAATTTAAAGTTAAAAAGAAAATGGTAACCAACAATGCTACAGGTGGCGGAATCTTCTACAGTGGCAAATCTTCTACAGTTTCAGAAACAGCTGAACCCTAAGTTTAAGTCGTTTCCAACACTGAGCTGGTACGACCCCTGGGCTAAAAATCTAAATGTAGCTGCCAACTTTATTGTTTTGGAAATAAATGTGGACTTGATTCCGGTTTTCAAATTAGGTGCTATTGTTTCTAGCACATCTTTGAAGGCTGTTTTATTCAGCCGAAAGTAACTTTCAAACCTTTTAAAAAAATTAGAAGATTAACATTCTTTAAAGTAACAGACTTTGATTTTGCTACTCACTTGTTATCCGGCAGATTGAAGATATTGGATTTCTGTATGAGAAGTCTTCTTTCCAATACTAGATTTTCTTTATTTGCTTCATCACTGGTATCATTTAAATTACACATAAAAAACATTTTTCTCGCAAAAATAATAAACAAAATAAATCTGCCGACTCAATTTTTAGAGATGTGTTTTTGTTTAAATCGATAAACTGTCGACGTCGTTACAACACTGTTTTGGAATACCAATTTGGTGTCGAAGTGATGTCAAGGTCGAAGCAAAGTGATGTTGACTCAAAAACGACGACGACATTGATAACGACAACTAGAATAAGGGTGAATAGCATTGGAGGTATTTAAAGAACATCCAATAAATGCCATAGAGAAACTTTACAACATAATAAATACATCTCCTCTTGGATATTCCATAGCCTTTGGATGAGATTTGTCAGCAAAGTTTGATGCACAAAATAAAAAAATATATATTTTTCAAAATAATTGAGAAATCAAGATACTTTCAAATAAAATTTGAAGGATCATATCTGAAAACCTATCCAAGCAGGGGTGCCTCAAGGCAGTATTATTGGCCCATATTTAATATATAAAAGTGATAAATCTAACCCTCCAAACACTACAATAGTGCGAATCCACCGAGAAATTGCGTATAGAGAAATATTACTACGTAGCTCCTATTTCCAAAAGGTCTATATTTTAATATCTACTCTGTTTCAAAAAAAAAAAAAAAATAAATAAATCACGCAGAGAAAAAAACCTATATTGAGATCAAACATTATCGTACTTAATTAAAACATGTAACAATTTTTGAAAACTTTTGTTGTATTTATATTGTTTTTTTTTAAATTGATTTATAAATTTTACTTTTTAACTTAAAATTTTAGAAAATTTTAAATTTAAAGTTGAAACATTATTAGTTTAAATATTTTAGTTTTAATAGAGGATTTTCTTTTATATCACATTAACTACTGTCATTCTTGCAAAAAAAAGTTAGCACATCAGTGAAAATCATAAAGTTAAATTTTAAGAACAAAAATAAAAAAATAAAATGGTTCATTAAAAACATTTAAAAATATTACTTCCAACAATTTCTTGCACAACAAATTTGTATATTCTTTCCAATATTGTAGGTACAAATTAATTCTTAATACGTTTTGGCGAAAATGTAAACTAATTTTCTTCTGTGTTTTTACGTTTATCTAAAGTATTAATTTGTTTAAAACAGCTTTGCTAATATTGTTCTGTCTACTGGCCAGATTATTTGTGTGTAAGTACAGTGAATCAATAATTTTTGGAAAATTTCCAATACAAATCCAAATTGTTTCTTGTTGTTCTTTTTAAATTTTTCTTAATAAATAAATGTTAATTTTACCCAAAACAATACATAAAATAGTAAAAATTCAAAAAAGATCGATATTAATTTAATAATTTTTATACTTTAAATTAAAAATTTTTAGTATTAATTTTAAAATGTTAAAAAGTTTATTTTTGCATTTTAAAATCAAGTATAAACATAATTACATTTAATAGTTTGATTTTAAAGCTGTTTTCTATATAATTTAATATGGTTCCTACTTGATTTTAAAATTTGTTTTTTCTTAGTGTAGGTACGACTTTCGATTTTGAGAGGAGTGCTAGGAAATTAATGGTTTTTGAGTTCTATTTAATTTAATCGATGGGGGATCTTGACTTTTTTCGTAACCGTTCGGCTTTTAGATGGCTTTTCCCAAAGAGCCTTTTTTGTCCATGTTGCAAAAACTTCAATTATGTGGTAAAACTGTGGTAAAAATATTGCTTTCCTGAGTACAACGTATGGGCACAAAAAATATAAATTTCATAATTCAAATACATTTTTCCATACAAAAACTGAGTAGTTTTTTGTAATTTTTGACCTCATCTTAACCACACTTAAATTTTTTCATAGGCATTGAAATGTCATTAGCATTAGTACTAATGCCTCAAAAACTATTTTCAATTAATCAAAAAAAGCATTTGTTTACAAAAAAAAGGGGAATGTTTAAATTGCTTTACATAGGCTATTTTTTTAAATGGATCCCTTGTAAT
Organism: Eustalomyia histrio; assembly: GCA_949748255.1. Classification (NCBI taxonomy): domain Eukaryota; kingdom Metazoa; phylum Arthropoda; class Insecta; order Diptera; family Anthomyiidae; genus Eustalomyia; species Eustalomyia histrio. The sequence continues at coordinate 84,282,995 of OX456525.1, read as the reverse complement.
GTTTCCGTGATCGTAATTTTTCGATCGAAATAAACATTTAACTTTCATCTGGGATGTTGTAGTTCGATCCTACATCGGAAATATAAGTTAAAATTTAAAGATAATGTTTTCATTATTAGATTCATTGTAGTTATGTAAGGTTTGTTTTTTTCGAATTTTTTATCTATATCTATAACTGCTTGTAAAGAAACCGACTATCCCTACTTAACTGACTTTTTTATATGTTTTGTAAACAAATACAATTTGAACAATTTGTTTGCCCTGATCTACCTTTACTTCCCAACGCATAATTCATTTGTTAGCTTTAGTTGTTTTTAATATTTATTATTAATTAATAATACAAAAATTTCGAAATATTTTTATGACAAATATTTTTGTTTACATTTAAACGAGAAAAGACAATAATATTTAAGACTTGGCAGCATTTTTATACATTCTTAATTTTTAAGTAGCTATATCTATAACTACTTAACAAGTCTATCACCCAATTCACACGACGATTATAAAATCACGACTGTTTTAATTCTCCTTTAAAGTAACTTCCAAAAACTTAACATTTTCATACAATGATTTTGTCCCCATGGTTTTAGGGTTGATTTAATCGCTTATTCTTCTTTACTTTCTTCTTTTCAACCTGATGTGCGTACGTAATAACACAGTCCTTTTGTATTGTAGAGCAGGGATGGAAAAGTTGATACAAAATAAAAAAAATCGTAAAGCAATTTCATAGAAAATGAGCAGCTTAAGCTCGCAAAATTTTTTGTTTAATATAAAAAATATATATTTTTAACGTATTGTAATTTTATGTAAAAATGAATTTTATATACGTTTTGTGTTAATTTTTATGAATATTAATTTTATATAATTTTTTTGTTAAAAAAAATAGTACTCTGAGCGTCAAAAATGTATTTTTGAATTTTTTCTTGATATCGAAAAAATCCAATTTTCCATCCCTGTTGTAGAGCTGTTGAAAGAGAAAATTAAATGAGGCAACATATCAAAAACAAAAAAAACGAATGTGTGTAAAGAAAAAAATGAAAACAATCGCCGAGAACAGAAAACGTGATTTTTTTTCTCTACCCCCATTGCTTCTATACACCGTTCGCCTACAAACTCAAACAATCATGATTTTCAAACATGGTGGAAAGTCATCGTGTGAATTGGGTGTATATCTACTTAAATTTTTATAAAATATTTATATAAAATTCGAAAACAAAAACAAACATGTATATAAAAAACAGTTTTCGAACGAATTCATTCGATCACGAATGCCGTAATCCAACCCCTGGCCCATTTTTATTACCGCAGTATATTAACACTCTAGGAGAGCAAAATTTTCGTCCATTTTTAGCTATCTCGATTATTTTTCGAGGTAATTTCCATATTGTAAAATGGCCGGTATCTCAAAAACTAAGCGAGACAGGGCAAAACGTACAAAATTTTCAATCAATATAAAATTAAAAAATTTTAATTATTCATTTTGAATTGCTTAATTGGGAAATAATTTCATTACAATTGAAATGAAATGCTAAGAAAACTATCAATTTATTAGTCCCATATATACGGTAAGAACTATTTTAAAAAAATGTATAAAACAAAGTTAATGAATAAGTTAAAAGACTGTTTATAATAAACTGAAATTATTTTTTTTTCTTATTTTCTACAAAACCACCAAATTATTTAATAAAATAAAATATTTTTATTTGTCAAATCGGTGGCATTTTTTTAATCCTTGACGCATCAATTTAAATCTATAAAAATATTGAGCAACGATTTATCAACAGTTTTAATCATTATTTAAAAAAAAATTGTAATACTAATAATACTTTATGGTTCCAGATTAAATAGCAAAAATTGTAAAAAATTTATTAGTTTTATAATTTTGAAGACAAAGTGTAATTTAAAAATATATATTTTTTTTTGTAAAAATTTCAAATATTTGATATTATACTCTTCAAAAAAAATGCATAATTTAACCGTAACCGGAATGTTTTTTTAATCTGGTTACTGTTAAATAGTGCGGTTAACCGGTGTTTCGGTTACGTGTAACAGATTAATTTTCACTTAAAAAGGAAAACAAGAAGTTTTTGAATACTTGTTAAATTACTTACAAATTTTGAATAAAAATATTCAAGTCATTTTAATTTTTAGAAAAAAAGTGGCGATGTTTGAATGTTATTCTAACAAAATTTTAAATGATGTAAAAGTTAAATGAATCATTATTTAAATATGTTTTTGCAATTTAAACTAAACAAAGTAACACTCATTATTAGCGAATTACAGAACATAAATTCCATGGAGTACTAAACAAACAAAATGAAAATAACTTAATTATGGATCAATATAAATGCATTTCTTTTAAATAGAAATATACAAATAGAGATGGCAGCTGCATTAAAACAACAAAAACAATATATAATCGATATTAGTAAAACAAAACCATTGAATTAAAAACAAAATATTACAAATCATTGGCCCTAAAATTGTTATCTGGAAAAAAAAATTTACTGTTTGGCTAATTTTAAAATTATCTATTCATAATAAAATAAAATCAAAAATCTAAAATTTTCAAAACTTCATTAAAAATGTTGTTTTAGCAAAGAAAAGCGCCACATTTTAATAAAATTTATATAAATATTAATATAATATAAAAAACAACAAATATATACAAATAATTATATAATAAAAAGTAAAAAGAACTCCCTTCTCCTCCTCCTCGTCCTCCTTAACTTAGGTAACCTTCTTATCAAACACATTAACCCCACGTAAACCTAAATTAATACAAAAAAAAAACAAAAATATTTAACACAAATAATAATTTAAAAGAAATCCAATTACAACCAAGATTATAAAAAGTAACAAAAAAAAAATTAAAAAAACATAAATATTATTATAAACATATGTATGTAAGAATTTAAGTTAACTTGATAAGTGAACAAAAATATTACAAAAAAAAAAAGAATAAAAACAAAAGAATAAAATTCACATTTTGAAATTCAAAATAAATTTTTATATATGGCGTTTTATTGATGGGTGGTTTGTCAAAATTCTTTATGATTTTCCTTTGATAAATATTTTTTTTCCAGTTAGATATTGGGCCAGGCACTCAACTGCTACCAATCAGCTTCTCAACATGACATGTCAACGTGTTGTTTGTTATTATTTATACCCTTCACCATATATGGTGAGGTACATATCAGAGAACTGCAAAATCAACTTTTTTCTTGATTTAATCATACACAAAAATTCTTGTTCACATTTAATAATTCAACAAAATTCACTGTAGAATAAAATCAGCATCATGTTACTGAACGCGTAATTGGGATCAGTGTGAACCATATGTCGATTATGTTTACTGCAAATGTAATCATTCAACAAAAAGTCAGCGTTGAATAAATCAGAAAAAACATCAAACAACGCATATGAGTTTATTCATAATTACAACAAAATAGAAACACTTTTCATAAATGTACATTAGGGTGGGACTTAAACCCGCTTTTTTAGAATTTTTATTAGTAATACAATACTAAAAATATTCTTCTTTGTGAAATAAAAATATTTTTTTTGAAAAAAAATTTAGGTCGATATCTCAGACTTGCCTAATCCGGAAAAATTCAAATATTGTCTAAATTTTTTTCATCTATTTTGATTGGAAAATAAGGCAATATTTAACTTTAACCGGATTCGGAGAGCCTGAGATATTGACCTAAATTAAAAAAAAATAAATTTCACAAAGAACAATATTGTTGGTATTACTAATAAAAATTCTAAAAAAACGGATTTGAGACCCACCCTAATACACATATAACATATATGAAATGTGTTTCTACAAAATCATCCCATTTTTATAGATAAGAAACTATTTTGTTTTAATTATGAATACACACACACGTTGTTTTGTTTTTTTATTTATTCTATAATAATTATTGTTGACCCGAACGAACAAGAATACAATGAATGGTATGAAAACAACCGTTGAAACCGTGCGTTGGCGTTGAATAATATGACATTGTTTTATATATATGCATTTCGTGTATAAATCAAAGCATTAGTTACATTTAACTTGTTTAAAGTGAATATAAACTGGGGTGAGCCGAAATATCCGCTTTTTTAATTTTGATTAGTAATACCAAAAAAAATGTTCATTGTGAAAAAAAAAAATACCAAAATTGCTAATATCTTGGTAACTATCAATTTTAGAAGATTTTACAATTTAACTTTTTTGTTGAGAATTAAATTTACAACCAAAATAAGTGAACAAATATTTTTAGACAATATATAACTTTAACCGGATTGGGCGAGCCTGAGATGTCGACCTAAATTAAAAAAAAAAATTTCACCAAGAACAATATTTTTGATATTCCTAATAAAAATTCTAAAAAACGTATTTTAGACCCACCCTAATATACATATAACATATGAAATATGTTTCATATTATGAAACACTGATTACACTCATACACGTTGTTTGTTGTTTTTTCTGATTTATTCTACATCAAAATAATTATTGTTGGCTCGAATGAACAGAATAAAATCAATGGTATTAAAACGACCGTTGATTATAAATCAGTGACAACAATTTGCACGTCGTTTGATTGATTTAAAATCATCAACGAATATGTGTGTTGGAGTATATTCAACGTTTGAACGCAAACACATATTTATTCTTGTGTTGATTGCGTATGAACGTTTTGCAATCAGATTTTGCAGTTCTCTGGTACATATATATCATTCCGTTTGTAACAATGTAGGTTTAGACCCCATAAAGTATATACATTCATGATTCATGTAATTTTAAGTCGATTTGGCGATGTTCGTCTGTCTGTTAAAATGGCGATCACGGTGCGAAGACGAAAGCAGGGCTGCTAATTTTTACCTAGATTAATGGATATCCTTCTGAGCAGTTTGGTATTGAAAATGAGCCGCGGTTATAAGTTAGTGAACATGTGAAGGTACCTTTAAACTTTCCATACAAATTGGTGTATTTTAGTACAATTTTATAGTAGCGACTGGCAAGCAAAATATTTTCTTTTGATATTTCACCAGTCGCTTAAAATTAAATAATATTTTATATTCACCTCAAAAAAATTTTTTTCACCTCAATTTTTTTATACAAAAAAAAAAAAATTCTCAAATTTTTTTTCCACCTTAAAATTTTGTTTTCACTTCTAAAAAAGTTTTTCACCTCGAAAAATTTTTTTACCTGCATATTTTTACTTCTAAAGTTTTTTTTACATTATTTGCATTAACTACAGCAAGAAGTATATAATTTACTATAGGGTGTTTTTCACACTCTACCTGAAATTCAACATGGTACAGAGTTCAGCGGCAACATTTTTAAATAAGAGGGCAAAATTTTCAAAGTTGCTAAAGTGTTGAAAAAAATTAAATTTGGTGTATTCAGTGCTGCCACATAAACAGTTTAATTTTTTATCCCAGTTTTTGGAATTCTTAACTGTTTACCAGTTTTTTTATGAAAACATTTTTTTTTTCAAATTACTGCATTTTTTATAGTTTTTTTAATTATATGTTGCAACAGTTAATAGCATATTTATTCTCTTTATTATATATTTTTTACCATAGAAATGGGAAATAATGGATATGAATAGACATAGTTGGTCAATGTGTGTGTACACACTAATACTTTTCATGTCACAATGTTATATATTTGAATTTGTTAACTATTTTTTAACAGAATTGCAAATTTTTGTTGTATTTTTTTACTTTATTAGACATGTCTAATTTTAGTAAAAATAAATAGTATATTGAACAAATATTATATTTTTATATGAAAAATCTGAAAAAATACATCAATAAAATAAAAAAACATTTTTTTTATGAAATAATCTGAAAAATCTTTAGCATTCCACAAAACTACAAAAAATTAGTTAAAATTGGTTATATGGCAGCACCGCTAAACACTACTAAAAAGTTCGTGAAAGAGAAACATACGCTTGAGAATTATATACTTTTTGACTACAGTGGAGAACATTTGTTTAGCATATTGGTGGAGTGCAGGGATGCGGAAGTTGGTACAATTGTACCTTTTTGGTACAATTTGGGTCTTAAAAGTACGATGGTACTCCCATGGTTTATTTGGTACAATTTCTAAAGCAACTTTGAAAAGGGAATTAAGAAAATTGCACGCAATCAATTGCATCGTATAAATTGTCAACAGTTTCCAGTCTAGTCCAAACAAAAGATGTTACATTCATCGAATTCCTGTTGCTATAATTTTAAAATACTTATATATGATATTGATCTCATGGAATTTTGTACCTTATTTTGCAGGTACCTGGGGGGCAGGTACCCGGCGGGGTCAAGTACCTGGTGGGGAGTACCTGGGGAGGGGTAGCTACCTGTGGGGAGCAGGTACCTGGGGCAGTTACCTGGGGAACAGGTACCTGGGGAGGGGCAGCTACCTGGGAGAGCAAGTACCTGGGAGAGCAGGTACCTAGGGGGTCAGGGGCCCGACGGGCAGGTACCTGGCGGGGTCAAGTACCTGGTGGGGGCCAGGTTCCTGGCGGGACAGGTACCTGGCGGGGGCAAGTACTTGGCGGGGGCAGGTACTTGGCGGGGGCAGGTACTTGGCGGGGGCAGGTACACGGCGGGGGCAGGTACCTGGGTTTTGCAACCAAATGGGTTATGTATGTATGTTTCGACATAACGAACAAAAATACAAAGCGCAAGTATTTATTTTTATTCAAAGCAATCAAATAAATCTCGGATAGCAAGCAGAGTTTCCAGGTTTGATTCCCATCATGGGCATGTTATACTCGTATTTTATAACGTTTTAAATTCAATGGAGTAAGCTGTAAAATAATGCATCGGCCCCTGTGGCTTTGCACATTATTATTTGGTAATGTGAGATTTTGCTGGAAAGTACATATCAAAACAAATTCCCATAACATTAAAACCACAAAACTTTAAAAATCTCCGATATCTATAATGTTATAGAAATTTAAAGACATATGGTATTTAAAATGACATACATTTATATTTTTACTTTTTTTAGTGCATTTGAAGTTCTAATTGTGTGCCACAAAAATGTACTTTCAAAATGTAGTATCAACTTTATCATCACCAAAAAAAATATATATATTTTCTATCAAGCAGCCTTTAAGCAGTTAGGTGGATTTGAAAATTCGTATTCGTCACAGGCAAGAGCAAAAGGATGCGCTGGATGTTGCCACTGCAGCAGGTTCTTGTCTTATGATGCGAGCTTCGATGATTATATGTAAGTAAGATTATTATTTTTTTTTAACTTCAATCGCGTTTTTCTCGAAATTTTTTACTTTTTGAAGTCGGTACACTAAAAAAAATGAACTAGAATTTAGAAAAATTAACTTGTTTAGAGGAAAAATTGAAATGAAAACGGCGCCAAAGATACTTTTTACCAATATTTAATAAAATTTTCCTTGAAATTAAGGAAAATTATGGAAAAATTTTACTACTGAGAAGTAAATTTTTATTAGAAAACAGTAAAATTTCCTCCTAATTAGTTCATATATCATCTAAAATTTTACTGTTAGTTAGGAAATGTTTCCTCGGTTTTAAGAAAAATTTTATTTTATTTTAGTTCATTACATAATTTTTTTTTACTTAAAACTTCCGCTTTGTGAGGTCACTGCTCTTAACAAGCTTTTTGCTATACAATTTTGTCTTAAAACTAAATTGAATCATACTAAATTCATGTATTTAAAATATAAATAAGATTTCATTAGCAAAAAGGCAAACAAATTAAAAAAATGTACTGCAGGATATCCTGAAACGTAATAAATTGTGACAAAGTCAGATCCTTTTCGTAGTTAATTAACGGTTCTGCTTAATATAACTTCAAAACGGGACGCCCTACGTGACACACGGCATCTATGGCTAAGGAACACTGGGGGTCCTTTGTCTTCTTAAATTAACTAATTTAAGGAAATTGTTGCAAAAATACAAAATATCACAGTAACATTTCTTGTTATTATTGGAAAATGGAAAAGTCATAAGTTTATTTTATGGGATTTTTAGCTTAAACTTTATTTGACATATACAAATTTAAACTTTTTTATTATTAAGTGAAAAAAATAGTTCGATAAATATAAAGTTTAATAAGCGCTATGTCAATTATAGGAAAGCCATTATGCCTGTCACATTTTGTATTGTAATCAACAACAAATTTATTACATAAAAGCGCAAATCCGAAATTTTTTACCCTTTGCTAACAAAATTTTAAAATATATTTTAAGCTACTTTAAGTTCAATATTTAAGACTGTTAAGATTAGAGAGGGGCACATGAGAGATTTTTGACTCACGCTCACGAACCAAAAAGTACAATCATGCACGATAGGCTTTTTAAATGGTTACTTTAATTTCTTTTATTTAATAATATTTTTTCTTGAAAATTAGGAAAACTAACTGGTTTGCTTTTAATTGATTGAATTTTTTTGGAATAGAATATTAAAAATAATTTAAATGTTTTCCAACAAAAAAAAAAATCCTATACCAAATTTTATTATTTTTTTTAAACTAGAAAACTTTTATTTGAAAAAAAGAATATTTTATTAAAATTTTTAAAATTTATCTGAACTAAGTTGCATGAAAATTCAATTTTTATTATAACATAGGAAAAAAGTTATTACTTTTTGTTTATAATTGTTTGAACTAATTTTTAGAAAACAATTCTTCAAAATTAGAAAGTGGTATACTTTGGAAATGACTTTCTAAAATTTAGTTAATTTTACTACTCGCGAACAAAAAATGAATACACATTAAGTTCAAGTACTTTCTCGATTTAAGTTAGACACATTTTTTTAACTAAATGGGAGTAAATTATGTCCTAAATTTTTTTTGAACTAAACTTAATTTTATTACATTTGAGTATGCAATTTTCTTAAAACTAAGATGTTTTTTCTTAAAATTAATAAATTTTTATTTGACTTGTTTTTTTTTCCAAAAATCAAGAAATATTACTTGGAAAAATATGAACTATTCTTGAGTGTATAAACTATTTCGTTTTTCCTCAAATTACGGAATTTTTACTCTTTTTAAGACAATTTATAAACTATTTTGAAGGAAATTTTTGATTAAATTTCAGTTCATGTCTTTTTTTTTGAGTGTAGTTATGATTTCTCGTAAAGTTATGAACAACTTTTGTTAAAATGAATGAAGGATTTTCTTTTTTTTCGCAACTTATTTTATGAGGCAATACGTGTTGAAAATTTTACCATTAAATTCCACTTTTTGTTAACAACTCCGCCATCTTTATAAATCTACTAACAGAGAGGTTAAGGGAAATGAGGTCCCAATGGCTAAATTTTGTTAAATTTGTATCTTTGATATGCAAAAAGTATTCGATATATTTTCTAAGTTTTAGAAACCATATATCACAAAAGTTGTCACTTATAAAAAATTAACCCTCTAATGTCCAAGACCAACAAAAAGATGTCAGATTTTAGGTAGATTTTAGCTAAATAATAATTTTTTCTTTAAAGCAAGTACTTGATATCGATAGAATACATATATTACTACGTTTTGTACTTCTACCCCTTTCACTACCGCACTATTTTAAAAACTCCAAATAATTTTTTCGTATACATGTAATAATCATAAATTCAGAAAATAAATTTAAATATTCAGAAGTAAGATATATATGTCCCATTGGATTTTTTGAATAACCTAAAATGTAACTCAATATCCCATCGATAGATTTTTGATTTTTTTAAATTTTGCTTGGTATGTATGATCCCCATGGCATGTTCAACAAACGATTTTCAAGCGAGAAATTTGAAAAAATTTACTTCTTAAAACCGAAAAAAATTAAAAAAAAAAATCGCCAAAAATATTTTTACACTCTGGCATACATTATTGATAATAACAAAGGTAGTTAAGAGTCCCTACTTGCAAAATCTGTTTGTCTGAATGAGGAGCATTAGAGGGTTAATTAAAGGGGAAAGATTTGTGATTAGTAGCAAATGAGTCAAATTTGGTTTTTATGGCACGACAAAAAATACTGAAGTACAAACTTTATCATCCCTGTCCTCCCACAGTGTTTTTTTTACAGGTAATTTAAAAAAAATTTAGATGTGAAAATGTGAAGGTACAATTTTTTTTTTTTTGGCTGTGAATACAATAATTGTAGTGAAAAAAATATTGTGTGTTCAAAAAAAATTTTTGTGGTAAAAAAACTTTTTTTCAGGTGAATACTCTCAGAATATTATGTAGTTAACTGTTTGTGGTTTAATAAAAAAGTTTTCCGTTCCATTAAAAAAAAGAAACATACATTTATTTTTCAAAGAAATATCTATATTAAGTTTTTTAAACATTTATTCAAAATAATTTACTATCATTTACCATTTTATTCAGTTTCATTTATTTTTTTCATTTGTTTGAAATTTAATAAAAATTTACCCACAAAACGGAAACTTGTGGTTTATTTATGTCCGTAACAGTTATTACATATTTAAATTTTGTTTGCTGACTGTTTCAAAAAAAAAAAATATTCAAAAAATTTCAATTTGTTTTTTTATTTAAATTGGTTGTATGTATACAAGATTTTTCAATACAAATTACAAGAACTTCATAAACACACATACATACACAAATACATTCACACAAAAAGTGTCTATAGCTATGCATACATACATTTTGTATTGTACGAGTATACTAAAAAAAATCAAAAAAGAAAACAATTTCAAATAAAAAAAAACAATTATTTTTTAAGGAATTGGTATGTAAAATTTTGACATTTATTTTTACTGATTTTATCATTTGTTTCTTACGGATGTGTCAGTTGATTAATCAACATTTAAAAATAAATAACAAAAGTCATTTAATTTAAATGAAAATTAAGTAGACCGGGTTTTAAATGAAATATCATTTATTTTAAATGAAATGTAAAATAAAGTTGGACGAAGAACTTGACGTTAAGGTGTGACTCACAATTAACATCGTGTATTATGGTTGGACCATAATATTATTAATTTTAAAGCGGCTGGTGAAAAAATATGAGAAAATATTTTATTTACTAGCAGTCGCTAAAAAATTTAAGAGGCACTTTCACATTTTCACTCACAACGATGGATCGATTTTTCTTATTTACAATACTAAACTTTTCGGAAGGAAGTCTATTAACATAGGTAAAAATGAGCACCCCTGCGTTCGTCTTTCCCGCATGATTATTCATATCTTTGATTTATTTTTGTAAATGAAATTCACTGCCTGGAAAATGATGCCTAAACTTGAGCATTTAATTTTAATTAAAAAACCCTTCAAAGATGTTGCCTTTTCTGGGATTTGTTCTCGGATATTCGTACTAGTACTACCTACCTATCAAAAACTAACTGCCCAGGCAATTAATTTTAATTAAAATACCCTTCAAAGATGTTGCCTTTTCTGGGATTTGTTCTCGGATATTCGTACTAGTACTACCTACCTATCAATAACTAACTGCCCAGGCAGAATATGCCAATCGTACAAAAAAAAAAAAAAACATCACCTGGCAAATCATTGTTTTTCTTTGTAAAATAAATCCTATAAGGAATTACCAAACTAAAATTAAGTTCGTTGCCTGCACTGCTTTGACCATAAAAAAGGTCGTATTAAAAATTTACAAGATTTTTTTGGTGTTCAAATTTTTTTAATTGTTTTTTAATTTTATGTGAAATCTGATCGAATGCAAATAAGTAATTTAATTGACATTTAAAATTTTATATGTTTGATTACATGTTATATTTATAAATTTTTTTAATTTGTTTTTGACATCGAGTCTGCAAATTTTTTAAATCAGTTGTTTTAATAAACTATTTTTGATAATATTTTCTATCATTTCACTTCAAAATAAATACATTTTTGGGTATTATTACTTACTTTCTAGATTTACTATTTAATTTATTATATGCATAAATTGAGTGCATCGCTTTTGTTTAAAAAGTGTTATTTTTTAAAATCTCTTTAAAAAATAACATATGTAAATTGGGTAACCCCAATTTCAGTTTAGTGGATTTGAAAGACATGTTTTTTTTGGAACAGAGATGCAAATTTATTAAGTTTTGAGAATTTTTAAAAAAAAAAAAATGGGAAGCTTGGACGCAATTCGACATAAGTTAATATTTTCCTAATTTGTTTTTGTTCATATTCATATCGGGCACCTTAGAATATAAAGAGTTCAAGAATGAGTAATTTAAATCGTTATTAGCTTTCTAAGGCATTTAAACTCAAGGAGCATATGCAAAGGATTTTGAGGGTTTTTTACTAGTATATTTTTTGGTACATATTTTTTTGTTTTGAATTTGCTGTTGTAAAAACTTTATGAGAGTTAGAGGAACAGATTGGTAGCCCTATACTAAAACATAGACACTTCCAGCTTCCCCATTTGACCAATATATTATTTTAATGCAGTTTTTATTTAAAACTCCGAAAAAAGTAACAATTTTTTACCGAAGTCAGAGAACTGCAAAATCAACTTTTTTTCTTGATTTAATAATACAGAAAAATTCTTGTTCACATTTAATAATTCAACAAAATTCACTGTAGAATAAAATCAGCATCATGTTACTGAACGCGTAATTGGGATCAGTGTGAACCATATGTCGATTATGTTTACTGCAAATGTAATCACTCAACAAAAAGTCAGCGTTGAATAAATTAGAAAAAACAATAAACAACGCGTATGAGTGTAATCATAATCAAAACAAAATAGAAACACATTTCATAAATGATATTGTGTACATTAGGGTGGGACTTAAATCCGCTTTTTTCGCTTTACCAAAAATATTGTTCTTTGTGAATTTTTTTTTTAAATTTAGGTAGAAAAAAAATTTAGACAATATTTAAATTTTTCCGGATTAGGCAAGTCTGAGTTATCGACCTATTTTTTTTTTTCAAAAATATATTTTTATTTCACAAAGAATAATATTTTAAGTATTATATTACTAATAAAAATTCTAAAAAAACGGATTTTAGAAATGTGTTTCTACAAAACCACCCCCTTTTTATAGATAAGAAACTATTTTGTTTTAATTATGAATACACACATACGCTTTATTTATTGCTTTTTCTGATTTATTCTACATCAAAATAATTATTGTTGACTCAAAACAAACAGAATAAAATCAATGGTATAAAAACGACCGATGATTATAAATCAGTGACAACAATTTGCACGTCGTTTGATTGATTTAAAATCATCAACAAATATGTGTGTTGGAGTATATTCAACGTTTGAACGTCATCACATATTTATTCTTGTGTTGATTGCGTATAAACGTTTTGCAATCAGCATTTGCAGTTCTCTGACCGAAGTGGCATATTCAAATCAAAATCGTAGCGCTCGTATTTTAGTTGTGGTACTTTACTTGTTAGATGTGACCCATTGGAAAAATATCCAATAAGATATAATTATATAAGACAGCATATGCAAATTTTTACCTGGGTATTTGCTGCAAAAATACTGTTTTTATAGTTGTTTCTCTTGCAATTACAGGAGTTAAATCAACAACTACTAATTACTACAGAAACAACTGTAGTGTAGTAAAGGACAAACATTTTAATATAATCATAAGTGGCCTTATCTATTAATATATTATCATATATAAATACATATTTCAGTATGCATTACCATTTCTAATTATATAATACATATGGCTCCTATACGGAGCCATATATAGTTATATATGATATTTAATATTTGAGATATAATGATATATGGTCCATAATTAAAAATATGTTTAAGTATGGTATGAGATATAATACTATATGATTCAATATATGGTGGTCCAATATACGAAATATTTTTGATATGGTATTTGATATAATTATACAGGTTGGTTGAAAAGTTCCTGCGCTCGAAATGAAAGAATACTGTTTTTGTTACGAAATATATTTTTTTATTCAATATAATCTCCTAGAAGCTCAATACACTTGTTCCAATGATCTTCCAATAATTTTATCCCATCCTTATAATGGTTTTCCGGAAGCTCTGCAAAATTACCGTCTTCATTCGACGAAAAATGCTTTCCACGAAGGAATTGTTTGAGATTTCTGAAGAGATAGTAGTCACTGGGAGCCAAATCTGGTGAATACGGTGGATGTTCAAGCAATTCGTACTTTAATTCTTTGAATTTAGCCATCGTCAAAACACTTTTGTGAGCAGGTGCATTGTCTTGATGAAAAATGATTTTTTTCTTCTTTAAACCAGGTCTTTTCTCACGAATTTTTTCATCCAGCTGATCCAAAGGCTGCAATAATATTCAGAGTTGATTGTTTTACCTTTTTGAAGATACCTTTCTGAACATAATCCCAAAAAACTGATGTCATAACCTTCTTTGCTGATCGTTGTGACTTCACCTGCTTTGGAGCTGAAAAACCAGCTTCATTCCACTGTAAACGTTCTTGTTTCAATTTAGGATCATGGTGGTAGATCCAAGTCTCATCCATAGATATAAAACGACTCACAAAGTCAGTTTTATTCGGCTTAAAACGCTCCAAATTACGCTGAGAAATTTGTTTTCGATCCAGTTTTTGTTGAATTGTTAATGTGTGCGACACTAACTTTCCAAACAGTTTTTTTCATACGTAATTCTTCATGTAAAATATGGAGTACTCGTTCGTCTGAGATGCCTATGGCATTAGCAGTTTCACGCTTAGTCAAACTTGGATCTTCACTAACCATATTATGTACCTGCTCAATGATTTCTGCTGTGGTTGCAGTTTTTGGTCGTCCTTCGCGTGGATCGTCTTTAAGGCTGCACTATGGGTAATTTTTGCCTATTTTTTTGGCCAAAACTAATAACTGCCAGTCTGGAAAGTTTTTCGAACTGCAAAAAAAAAGACGTTTTGGAGTAAGAAGGCCCATATTTAATGATTTGGGAAGATCTAAAAAAATATCAACCCTACACTCAAAAAAATTATTTAGTAAAAAAGATAGTTAACTAACTGCAGTGTTTCCATCATTCTTTCTGCCAAATCCTCCCGTTTTTGGCTTGTTTACTTGAAGAGACATTTTTCTCAAAACAAGTTCTGAATTTTTCTTTTTTTCCAATACGACCTTTCTCTTCTTTTCTAACTTGCCACTTCTTTATTTCGCACTTGTAGCCTGCGTGCAATATGAACTCAAAAACACGAATACAACAACGCAAACGACTTAATCCGTATTTTAGGTTACCTTCTTTCGCATAAAATGTTTCACTCTCAAAGTTTGTGATTTTCATAAAGTCCTTTGGATTTGCTCCACATATAGTTTGACTTGATTTAGTGTTGGTCGTAAATCTGACTGGATTCTTCGTCGCACTCTGATATTTTCCTCAATTGTTGAGCTAGCTAGAGTTTTTTGAGAACCAATGTTAAGTCTAGCTGCTTTTGCTTTCGAGCAGATTTTGTTGCTGCGCGAACACACAGCTCCCTTTCATGTTGTACTGATTTTGAGAGTTCATCAGCATCCCTTCTTTTCGAACGTTCGCTTTTCTTTCCAATTTTTTTTTTTGGCATTTAACCATTCTGAATTTTTCGTCTCAAACACAACACGTTTTCTTTGTGAATTTTGCCATTTCTGAGACAAATAACGACAAAAATTTGTGATCTTTCGTTTAAGAACAATCACTTCTTCACTCACCGTTTCGCCATCACCTATTTTCCTAAGTATATACTTCAAAACAGCAGTTTATTTCTCTCCTTTTTTTCTTTCTTAGAACCAAACCTCAGCAAGTTCGCTATGAGCCAAGTAGGGGTTGCCTACAAAAAATGGCATATAACAAAAAAACGCAAAAAATCGCAGCATGAAATTAATGAAATAACCTCAAAATTAAATACTTAACAAAACATTATTAATTCCAGCATTAAAAAATAAAAAGCTTTATTTAAAAGCTTATCCAAAGTTGGAAAATTGAGGTTAGGCCGAAAGAATGAATTTTTTTTAGCAATAAATTATTTTATTTCTAAAATGATTATTTATTTATTTACCACTTACCATTACTATTGTTTTGCATATCTAACTTTATTTCTCAAGCGTTTTTTATTAGGAAATATTGCCTTGTAAAGTCATCAAAAAATCACATGAAGCACGTTTCCGTTAAATTGTTGTTTTTAAACAATGACTTTGAGAGTCAGCTGATTAGCAGTTTTTGGTTTTTTACAAAAACAAAATTTACTTCTAAATGCTTTGAAGTATTCTTAATTAAACTGCGACAACAAAAGCTTGATTTTCAAATGTGCGAAATTTGAATTTTGGCCAAAAAAAAATGTATCAAATTATCCATAGTGGGCTGGTACGACCACGTTTAAATTCACCAGCCCAAAATTCAACGGTGCGTTTTGAAGGTGACGACTCCTTATACACTTCTAACAATTGTTCATAAATTTCCTTTGCTTTTAAACCCTTCAAAACAAAGAATCTAATGACTGCACGATATTCAATTTTTTCCATATTAAAAAAAATCAATGACACGTCAACTTCAAATGGCTTGTAAACAAAGAAAGAATTGACAGAATGACTTGCAACTTTGCATGTGTTCTCAGGACAGTTATACCAACTTGAGAAAAAAAAAAGTTTGGCGCTAGCAGTGCCATCTCTTGGTGAGCGCAGGAACTTTTCAACCAACCTGTATATGGTACAATATTTGAGATATTTTTATATATTTGATATAATTATATGTGTTTCCATGTCAATGGTTTCGGATTCCAGCCAGGGAGATACAATTTTTTGTGCTTTTAATTTATTTGCATTTTCTTATTAATATTTTTTTTATCAATCTTCAAATTTTAACCCATTTCGGGACAACAAGACCTAGAAATTTTTGATAGGATATAAGATATAAGTAGTTTATAATAATCTAGATACATATAATTATAGTGATCTTTGTTTTAAAAAGTCCTAAAGGTGGTGAAATTTTATACATATTTTTTTTTTAAATATAATTATTTTTCCAAATTTGTTCTTAGCCCATTAGATATGATTATGTATAATTACCCAGCAAAATAAGAGCTGAGGAAGAAGTAGTTTAACACTACATCTACTGAACACGAAGTTTTGAAAATTTTGGTGAATCATTAATGATTTTAACATTGGCGTGTCATTGGGAGGAAGTGGTTTGTTTCGGTGCTATGAAAAATCGATGAGCAGATGGACTTTTGCATTAGTTTATGGAAGTTGTTAAATATATGAACTACAAAATAAATATAGGGAGTGGCTTTTTCTTAAGTTAAAAATATGATTTTGAACACGCCAAGAATTATTATTCCGACCAGGACAAAGCGAATGTCACTGGCATGCAAAATATGTTTTCAAAGAGGGATTTAATGACTGCAGGAATTAACCATTTATGGACTAACTAAATAATTGTTTTTTTTTTACTTGTAGGGGTTAATATCAATATTTTGGAAGTTGTTTAAAATAACTTACAAATCGAAAAATTTGCACTATTAACTTTTTTGGATGTTCTGAAAAAGAGATTCGTAAAGAATGACATCAATTTTATTTTGCTGTGTATATATTATATTTTGTATACATATATTATTCGATCTGTTTTAATTATATATTTTTAAATTTTATCAGTCTTGAGATTATAATTTAATGTAACTAATGAATGATAAACACTAATTTTCTTTTTAAATGGAATAAATTGTGAGGTTTAGCGCCAGAGGGAGTGCACACTTTCATGAGTAAATAGATGGAAAAAGGCTCATTTGTACGGGTTATTATTCACTAACTTTGTAAAACGAATTTCGCATAGTCATTTTCCTTAAGAGTGTGTGATATATAAGCCTGTGCAAAATCATGAGTTGTTTGTGGGTTGAGTGGTACATAAGGAGCCTGACCATGACCTGGTCGCTCAGGTCGAAGATGTGCACTCCCTCTATCACTGATCCTCACAATTTTGTCCATTTAATATAAAAAAAAATAGTGTTTACTTTTCGTTAGTAACATTAAATTGTGATCTCGAGCCTTAAAAAATTGAAAAATAAATAATTATATATAATATATATAATTATTTTTAATCAGATAAGTACAGGCCCAATTAAGCCTCATTAGTTCAGCTATGATATGTTAAAATTTTTCCCAAATTAGAATTATACATGGAAGTCTCGAGGATATAATTTTATAAAGACCCGCGGATATAATGATGTATATAATACAATTATGCGAAATATATACAGGCAAAAATAACCTTCCGATGTTTTTTGGCTGTAATTTAAAAAAAAAAATGAAAAACTTTGATTCTTCTTGTGGATTATTTTTATTTGGTCTTTTAATTTTTTTTACATCAAGTCGAGAATATGATGTCATGTAAATGGCCGCCGCCACAGTTGATTGTCATTTGAGCCGTTTTTATGGCATTTTCCATCACTTTGGCCAAAACTTCCGTCGATAGGTCCTCACATTCTTGACGGATATTGTCTTTATGAGCTGCAAGAGTCTGAGGCTTGTTGACATAAACCCGCGACTTCAAAAAGCCCCACAAAAAGAAGTCTGGAGCAATCAAATCAGGCGATCTTGCTGGCCAGTGCAAATCGCCAAAACGGGAGATCAGGCGCCCGGGAAATGCATCCTTCAGCATATCGGTTGTGGCACGTGCAGTGTTTGGCGTTGCACCGTCCTGTTGGAACCACATGTTTTCCAATCCCAATTCATCAAGTTGCGGCAAAAAGAACTCGTTGATCATTGCTCTGTAGCGCTCACCATTCACAGTAACCGTTTGGCCCGCCACGTCTTCGAAGAAAAAAGGTCCGATGACTCCTCCAGCGAAAACAGCACACCATACAGTGACTTTGAGCGGGTGTAATGGCTCTTCGTGGGTTACACGCGGATTTTCAGTGCCTCAGAAGCGTAAATTTTGCTTATTTACGTACCCGCTAAGATAGAAATGGGCCTCATCACTCATGATTATTTTTGATGAAAAATCATCTTCATTATTGCTCAAACAAATAGTCACCAATATTCCGCGTTCTGGAGCAGTGTAGCGTAACATTGTTTATTAACGCGTGTTTCGCATGTGTTTACTACACAAATGTCAAAACAGAACTGACATTAGGGGCCAATCGCAAAATTTATAGCATTTTCTGATAGGAGGATTACTTTTGCGCCACCTTGTAGTCTTAATAAAGTCAGCAAGTATGTATAGCAGCATGTGGCTGCTATCTCGGCTCCGGCAGACCGAGTTCAAATAATATTTTTTTTTTTTAAATATTATAGTATATGTGACCTTCTCCGAGAAAAGGGACCTAGTGTGTCAAAAAATGGGTTTGGACTTAAGAGTGGATTCTGGTACCTAAAAGGGTGTAGAATAAGATGAGTTAGAGTTAGATTTCTGATAAAAATTTATTTACCCCATAAAAACGTACAAAACGAACTTGGGAAATCGATAAAAATTAGAAAAACATTAAAATTTTACTTTTTTTGATTTTTTATGTCGAAACAAATTTTTATAACGTTTTAAACCAAGATCGTAAATAAAACAAAACATCTTTCTACAAATATGAATGCCACGAAATAAGTACATTGTATCACTCTGGATTTATTTTTTACCCTTTGGCCATACTTCTTCCGACTTTCAGTATTACAAACGTTTTCGAGCGATAAATGTTGTCGATGAAATTCCAAATGGCTCAAATGGACTAAATCTTATTCTGGTTTACTTAATTCTTGGAAAAATTGCAATGTTCTTCGTATTAGTATACGCACCTCAACCCTTTGCTGAGAGCGAACAGATAGCTAAGAACGAACAGAGCAGCAACAAAAGCAAAGGTATTGTCACACTAAAAGCGAAAAAAATACGTTACCAAATAGTCATGAAGTCACCAAAGTCGGCACCCAATCATAACTAACCATACCAAATCGCATCTCCCAACTGAAGTTTTGTTCACAGTGATAATGCGTTATGAAACTTTAAATGCGTTTTTCTCAAAACTTCTTTTTCACACACTTGGTCCCTTTTCTCGGAGAAGGTCACATATATTATATTGTTGTATCTAATCTAATACAATTCGTTTTGACATTTTTTCGGATCAATTCGGATCCTTCTATATTTTCAGGTATATTGATCTGCCATTTTTGGATCAATTTAGATCCTTCTAAATTCCCAAATATATTTTGGGATCTAATTTGATCTCGGCTCAATTTAGATCCTTCTAAATCCCCAACTATATTTTGGCATCTAATTTGATCTGTCATTTTTCGCATCAAATAAGATCAGCTAGATATAACCGCAGATATTAATGAATATCAAATTGGATATGATTAAATATTGCGCCATATCAATTCTTTTTACTCGGGTTGCTTGTAGTTTTTCAATAAAATAAAACACATTCTTCATTTTGACTACATCCTACAATTCGATATTTTTTATTTTACATAAATACATTTATATAAGTTATTTTTAAATATTGTTTTTACACAAATATTATAATTTATTTATTGTGTGAATAAAATTGTTTATAAAATGTTGTTTAAAAATAATATTTATTTAATATACCTACAACATAAATATATAATACATTTTCTTTTTACTCTTTTGATCATTAAGGAAGGCATAACATAAAAATATATATTTAATATTTTTAAATTAAAATAATTAAAAAAACAATTAATTTTATTTTTATTTAAAAACCAAAATATTTTATTTCTACATTTTGTTTAGAAATGAAACCACATTTAATAAATTAAAAAAGCTGATTAAAATTTTGATTAAAATTGTTTTCTACTTTCAATTTTACAACACGTGCAAAAAAGCATAAAATGGTGGCGTTTAAATCGGTATTTTTTTATTTATAGTCCAAAAGCTTTTATTTATAATAATTTTTGTAAATTTAAAATTAGTTTATTTTACCTTGTTCTTTTTTTTTACATAAATCATTTATTAAAGCTGTTTCTAAAAATTATTATAAATAAGTGACAAAACTTTTAAATATATTTCAAATCTGTTTTTATACGAATACACAAAACATATTTGCAAAAAAAAAAAAAAAAATGGTTAAATAGCCCTAAACAACTATTTATTGTTTTTAGTTAAAATCTTGGTTTGCAAGTTTTTTTTTACATAAGGAAAAACGAAATTAGATAGAGCTATTATACCTATTTTTTTTTTTGGCAAACATTTTTTTTGTGTGCGGTTTCAATTTAACTTTTTAATTTGTTTATTTAAATATTTAGGCATTGAACTTTCAGTTTATTTTGAATAAAAAAAATTATTTTATTTTAAATAAAAAAAAGTATTTTATTTTATTGTAAAAAATATTGTTTTGTTTTAATATTTTTTTTGTATGTATTTGTATGTATGTATATATATATATATATATTTTTTTTTTTTTTTGCTTAATATTTAACAAGTACATATTTATTATTTATATGCGTTTATTGTAGAATTCCTTAAATATGTCTCGATAACGTTGTATAAATTTTTTAAAAAAATGTATAAAAGGTGAGATAATAAATCAAGTTTGAATACCATTTCAGTTTTAAAATAACGGTATATTGCCGCCTATCATATCGAAATCAAATCAGATATGAACATTTCAAAACGTCAAAACTATTCACATGCGCAAAATCATACTTAATGGAAATATGGGTTTCCACAATTTAAATATTTTATTTTTTTTTGCAAAATAAAATAAATAAAATTTTAAAACCGTTAAAAATAATTTTCATAAAACTATTGTTGAAAAAAAAAAACAAAATTTTTAATCTTCGAAGTAATATTTCAAGTAAAACCATTTGACTTTTACGCCAAATATAAGTGAATTTTAAGAGGTTTGAATTATTTATATATATATTTTTTACAAAAACGATGCCTTAAGTTCCCTAAAAATTATAAACATTAATCAAACATCAAAGTTTGTATTCGCAGTCTCCACAATGTTGCCACTATGCCTAAAAACTCTCTTTCTCTCTCTCTATGTGGCAAGTTTCAGCTAAATTCGTTGATATTTAGTGACGGTCCAGAACAACAACGTACCGTATTTTTTCATACAAATTGCCAATTAAAACGCGCCAATCGTTGCAGTTGTGAAATAGAATCTATTTTGTTTTCAAAACGTTTTTTATTATTCTCTTGTTTCTAATTCTCTTAAAAAAGTTCCCGCATTTTAAAATTTTTTTGTAAATAAAAACCATTTGATGAGTAAAATTAACATACGGTATTCTATGACTCTCATGTTCTCATAGTGGCCGCTACAAGAGAAGCGGAGCAAAGCTAGAAGCGATTAGATGCTACAAACCATTACACAACCTGCTTTATGGCACATACACGCTTCTAGCTTCACTTTCACTCTGACATCTTTCCAGCGAGCATTAGGCTGAGGCTATAAAACAGTGATCGGCACTCATAGCACTTAGGGGCCGAACACCATCGGCAATTTACACGTACACGACACGAATGTCAACAAATCTCACAGCTAAGAGCACAATTGAAGCACCCAGTGCAACAACAAGATAACTCCACTTTTTTTTTTTTTTTTTTGTGCACCGAACGACGCAGATTTTTTTTTTGGTTTTTTCTGCATTAAAAAAGCTATTTCGCAAAAAAAGTGGAGTTATCCGGTTGTTGCATTGGGTGCTTCAATTATACAATTACTTTACTCAGTAGTACGCTAACTTTCAACAGAGAAAGTATATGCCGCTTTATTGAAGAAATAAAGTACACTCTAAAAATTTGTTGTTTTGTTATTAATTTTTTTTTATTGTAGGTATTTATTTTGTTTTTCGTTTACATTTTAAATTAAAAATGTGGAACGTTGAGTGGGAAGATTTTATTTTCTTTAAATGTATTAAATGAGGCAGAGTGCCTTGTATGCAATCAAAAAATTATTATTATGAATTATTTTTTATAATAAAGAAAACATGAACTATTTTAATGCAATGAATTCGGATATTCTCTTATCGACTAATTCATTTATTAATTTATTCATTCATTTATCTAAAACACCAATACATTCATATTTTCTCTTTCTGCCGACCACTGCTATAAAACATCGCCGACAATAAAATAAAAATATACATATATCGGAATTTTTTTTTCAAACTAAATGCGTGTATGTTCTGGAATCCTATTACGAAAAAAATAAAACGAATTCAAATATTTTGGTGTTCTTGGATTCGCTTTCAATTAGTATATAATTTGGAATTATTTTTATTAATTTCAAACGCATTTTTACGATTTTAACATTTATATTAGTTTTGGCTTGGTAAACAATTGCCGTTATTTTAAATCTGAAACGGTAATTAATGAGGTGATAAATTGATATTTGAATATACATTAGATTGCCTGATTTTTATGAAACAAAAAAAAATGCACTTACTGATTTCTTTTTATAATAAATAAACCTTGATACACTTTCTGGTGATTCCCAAAATATTTCTGCACAAGAAATATCAACTTTTGAAAAAGCAGTTTCAAAAATAGTGTTTTGTACGATTTTGTGATTAATATGTCGAAGCTCAATAACTGTTATATTTTTTTGCCGCAAATATTGTTAGAGACCGCCTTAACAAGTTTTTTTCCTCATTAGGCGTTCAATAAATCTTAATTTCCCGTCGCAAATAATTTTGGTAAAAAACGATAGTAGTTAATAGTTATTAATATGTTAATAATATTTTAAAAAAATTTTTCTGAAATAAAGCATAATAAGAATATGGTGAAAATCGGGTGGCGATATTTTATTGAAATTTAGTACACTGATTCATATAAAACCATGGACAAATCAGATTGATTTTATGTATAATCATACCATTTTTATACCTACAGTCTTTTATAAATTGTCTCTTTATCTATGCTACGATTTATAAAAGCCGAAGTTGCTCCATGTTTGGACCTTGTGCCCATAACTCGTTTTTTTTATATGAAAATCTGTTTTCAATTACTAAACAAAAATTATCCGACAAATATTAATATAAAACATAGTTTCATGTAAAAAAACTATATATAAAAAATTTGGATGAAACTTTGATTGTTTTTTTTTTCTCAAATATTTCGGGAAATTCTCAATAGTTTTAGAACTATAGTCTAGTCCAGTTTATGTATTATTATAAAACAAGGAAATCCTATAACTGTAGTGAAAATAATAAAGACAAAAGTAAAAAGTGAGAATTTTTAATTAATCACAAAATCCTGGAAAGATCCTTAAACATAAAAAAGCATTCAGGGGTGTAATGAAAATCGAAAATG